>NHNW01000022.1:0-630982 GCA_002786025.1 Zasmidium citrigriseum
CGAGTATCTAGGACGTTCGCGAGGATTCGGAGGGGTCGGAGGAGTCCCGTAGCGACTACGTAAAGGTCCCGGCTCGGAAGCTAATAGCTAGATTAGTATCTTCTAGCTAGTCCCACCCTAGTATAAGGTTATAGCCTATAAAGGTGCTAGTCTAAAGGATTTGCTCCGACTCTCTCGTCTTCCCCGTACTATCGTTAATAGCGAGGGTAGCTAAGTAAGCCTTATATAGCGTTATAGGGTTGTCGTTAAGGAACTTAGCCCTTAGAGTAGGAAGATCTAACGTTAGTAGGGACAACCGCCCTATAGCGTACGTAGAGATAAGATTTAACTACGCTCCGCTATCGACGAGGGCGCGGAGAGTAATCGGTCCTATAGCGCTAGTAATAGTTACGTCTACGGCGATCCTCTTTTACCTCTCTCGTAAGGTTTTCCCTAATCGTAGGGGAGATAAGTTTACGATTAGGGGTTACTATTTCCCGTATCGTTATAGTCCGAATCGCTTTCGACTTCGACGGCGTTAACGCTATAGTAGGTAGGACGAGAGTCGTTAGAAGGCGTCTACCCTAGTACGCCGGCGGCGGCGTTATAGCGGGGCGCTAGCGGCCTATACGAGAAGTACTCCCGATAGTTAGGACGTCTATCGTCCCTCCTATCGTCTCGGCGTCTCTCGCTACTACGATTATTCCGCCGTCTATAGTTCTCGCGGTCCTTCTTATTAGAACCTAAGTTATTAGGCCTAGGGTTCTAGTTTCGTCTAGCGCTCGGTACTATACCGGTACGCCTATAGCTAGGGTTCGGCGTAGTACCGTTACTAGAGGAGCTTAGAGATTGTTCGATCTAGTAGGCTCTTAAGAATAGTTCGTCGGTGTCCTTAATAGATTTAAGGGTTTCTAGTTCGATTATCTTCTTACGTACCTACGTCGGTAGGCGTAAGAAGTAGAAATCGATACGGAGGTCCTTAGGTTCAATCTTATTAGACATTTAGTCTTCCAACCCCTTTATATAGGTATAGAAGTAGGAGTAGGACTATCCTTCCTTAATCTTAGATAGGAAGAACGCCTCTACGAGGGCGGCCCGACGGACGGCCGGGCTCTATACGGCGTCTTAAACGATCTATCGTAGTTCCGCCTAGTATAGGTCTCCCTTTTCGTCCTTCTAATCGAGGCGACGGTTAACTATACTAGCGATATCGTTATATAATATACTCTTCGATATCTATAAGCTCCTTTAGTAGGTATTATAGTCGGTACACCTAAAGATCTCGAACTCTTTATTAACGTTCTTAACCTAGCGTTAGTAGGCCTAGATAGTATAGGTCTCTAATTTATTAACCCTTCCTTTTTCGAAGAGTCTTTAGAGCTAGCGTTCTATCGAGGTCGTCTTAGAGGTTTTACGGTAGCTACCCGTATAGGAAACGTCGTCTCTAGTATCTAACTAGGTACGTTTACGTTTCTTAAGTTCGAGAATACTATAAAGGGCGTTTAGCTTCTTTACGTACGCTTCGAGCTACTCGGCCGTTATGGCGCTAGTGTCTTAGTTAGATAGTTCTTCGAACTAGCGCTCCTAGGCCTATAGGATAGCGTCTCGTAGCTCCTCTAGGCGTTATACGCCGCCGAGGGGCGAAGCGTTAACGCTAGTACTAAGTTAGGTATCTTAGGCGTCTTAGTCGCGACCTAGGGTGTCCTCTATAGTACTACTATACTCGCGGCCTTCGTTAATGCGTTCCTCTACTATTTCGGGGGCGTACCGCGGCCTAGCTAGTTATATACGTCGTCGTCGGGTATAGAGGAAGTAGTCTAAGGAGGAGGTATCGTTCTCTAGCGGTTTAGAGAGGGTTCGCCTACTACGTCGCTATAACGAATCGGCGTCGTTCCGTAGCTAGTTCGAGGGCTCTTCGTAGGTACGAGAGTTTAAGCTTCTCTAAACTATACGTATACGGAGGTCTTTAAACTACGTTTAGGGAGCGATATAGTAACTAGCTCGGCTATCGAGGCAGTTCCGGTAGTTCTACTATAGTATACTATACTCGCTATAGCTACTCCCCTTAGTAGGGTTATAAGATAATATACTATAAGGGCGTAGAAGTAGGAAATAGCGATACGAGCAAGTAGTATAAATATCCGATTAAGTATTGTCTAAGGAGCGAAAGAGGAGAAGTAGAAACCTCCTAAAAAGTAGTATAGGCGCTAAGCCTCTAGTTAGATACTAGTACGGCCTCGGAGTACTAGCGGAGAGGCTATAGATCGCTACCTTAGGCTCTCTTAGCTTAGATGTCCTTATATATAGCCTTATACCGCTTACGAGAAGAAGCGGTATTACTTATCTATAAGGTAGACCGAGCCTAGTAGAAGCGACAAGATAGTTTATACGAAGTACTAGAGTACCTTAAGTCGACTTACGCCCGCGCGTTCGCGGAGATTAAGTACTACCTACGCTAAATCGCCGACGAGTAAGTAGCTCTTCGCGTAGCAATATTAGATCTTCGTCTATAATACGCTATAAGCCTAAAGTTAGCGTTTTCCTAACTAGAAGAGGTTACTAGGCCCTACTAGCAACTATCGTTAGATTAGTCTTAAGAGGTTTCCCGTTAGCTCCTTAATATCGCGAATAGGCTATTCGAGGTCTAAGGCGTTACGTAGTAGACGATATCCGGCGTAGCGTTAGGCTCTTAGATTATACGATTAGATATTAGTAATACATTTATAATTCTATAAATATATCTTATCCTTCCGCCGCTAGTTAAGCCGAACGAGCTACCGTATTACGAATAGATATCTGTACTATTAGTACCTCTTTATTATATATAATACCCCGCTAGCCCTTACCCGTAGTAGTATATAATATTAAAGACTTTGTTCTACGGAACCTTTCCTACCTCTAGGCGCCTTCGTCCGTAAAACGCGTCCGCTAGATTAGCTCGAAGAGAGCCCGCGAGACTACCGTTAGTAACGAGGGATCGACTATTATACTAGCTAATAAATTCCTCTAAGCCTATCGTAAATATCTACTTTATCTATACTAGTCTATCGTCGCGCGTTAATAGTAACTTCGAGTACTTAGATCCCGTCTAATAATATTCTAGATTCTTTATTACGTTACCGTAATCCGTAAGAATTACGAGCCGGGATAGATAAATAAGTAGAAGCGGACCTCTACGTCTTCCGTCGGTAGTAAGGAAATCCGAATCGATATCGAAGGTAGCCGTAAAGTCCTCTGCCTCTAGGTCTCTATTAGCGATATAAATTAAGAGGGGTATAACTACGGTAGCCTCGCTAAATTAATATTAGCTTTCTATATAGTCTATCGTAGAGGGAAGAGACTTACCTCTTCTATAAAAAAGGTATCGTTACGCTACTAAATATATAGCGTAGGAACGGCGCCTATATATAGTACTCTATAGCCTATATCGGATCCTATATCTCGTTAGTATACTACTAGAAGCCCTCCGAGCCGTACTCTCTATTAGATCGAATTATACCTACGCGAATTTAAGTTAGTACGGGAATTACTATCGCTCGACTAGGCTACCTACTACTCGTAGTAGGAGCCCTACTAGCCGTATCGTTAAATAATAAAGCGTAGGTTATATTAAATAGTAGGATATCTAGTATAGACAATCTCTTCTCTCTACTAGCCGTCTTAATATTACCCGTCCTCTAATCTTATAGCGTTAAAGCTATATTACTAAAGTATACGGTCCGCTAGAGGTTACCGAATCGCTTACGAGGCCTCTTAGGCCCTATCTGCCTCTCTAGGATTAATTCGATAAATAGCGCGTACTTACCTACTAATAGTACCTAGTCGTCTAATCGAGTAGGGACGTTATTCGAGCCGGCTACTAGTTTAGGTAGTAGCTTCGTTAATTAGCTAACGCCTTTTACCTAAGGTACTACGGGTATAATAGTCTTCTAGCGGTCTTCTATCTATCGTTATCTTATATTTATCTTCTTAGCGACCTACTTATTCGATAAAAGATCGCTAGTAGGACCCTTAGTCTACTTAATTTTAATAAGTTTATTATCTAGGGTACGAGTCTACTCTAGCTATCCGTTAGCTTTCCTCGTCGCCTCGGCTTAGGCGCGCCTCTACTCCTCTCTCTACTTTACCCCCTATAGAGACGCCTTATAAACCCCTAGAGGCGGAGGTATAAAGAATTCGTCTAGGACCTCCTCGACGGTTATCTCCTCGTTAATAGTCTACTTCTATATCTAGCGTTTAGCCTCGGGCGTCTAGTATAGGGTAGCGCCTATAAGCTATTTTGTATCGATAGTTATACCGATAGGAATCCCGCCCCTCGTTTAAGTAACGATATATATTCGAATAGGCTCGCTATCCTACTCGGTAGACGCCTAATCTACTCCTCCTACCTAGATAGGCACCTAGACGATATTAAATTCGATACTTATAGCCGCCTACCTTTCCTAGGTAACCTTAGCGTCTCCCTAGTAGTTATTCTCTAGTAATAGGAATATCTATTTACCCTCTCTAAGAGGCTATCGGTATAGGTTTAGGAACTCTTTTTACGGGTACTAAATAACTCCTAGAACGTTAAGGAGCCCTTTAGCTAGTACGTTTAATACTCGTGCCTTAGTAACCGCTAACTAGTCCGCGTAGCCCTCGTTTACCGCCTTCGGTATATTAATATCCTCTTACACCTAATACTATATACCAAGCCCCCTTAGAACTCTGTTAGGATTAATCTAAGCTCCCTATTGTCGAGCCCTTATAATAATCTCGCCTCGCGCTTTTGTCTACTCTAGTATTACGTTACTAGGCGCTATCTCTATCGATTCGCCCCTACTATCGCTTAAAGTAGTTACGGGCGGCTACTCTTATCTAGTATTAGCTAAGGCGAGTCTATTTAGTACTACGACGTCTATTAACGGCTACTTTTACTTACCTAGTAAGGTACCTACGAGTACTCGTTATATACGTTCTAGAATCTCTCGACGTCCGCGCGTAGCTCTCGAGCGCTCGGGATCCTCGCGAAATCCGAACTCGCTAACTTCTAACTAAGTAGTATTAGCGCTATTAAAGGCTAGAAACGGGCTATCTTTAGGGCTATACTACTATATATAATACCCGTCGATAATAAGGGGCTCGTACTAAGCGCCGTAGAAGTAAGTTAAGGCTTTATTATAGGAGATAATACCTATAAGGAGCGGAATCTTAGTACTAATAATCTCTAGGCTAGTCGCGGGAAATTCTCTATAGGCGTTAGGGCCCCTCGACTTATCGCGCGCCGAGTCGTATAGTATTACTCTTACTATTTTATTATCTTTAATAACCTCTAAAAGAACGTAGACCTAGTACCTATTACCGATATTATAGAAAAATAAGATCGACTAGAGGCGCGAGTCTATCTCTTCTATCGGAAAGCGCGATAGGCTACCGCTTTCGGCTTACTCGAGAAAAGCCTATAGTCGCTCTTAGGTATATTAGAAGCTTCGTAACGCTTCGCGTTCGTTAGTCTATAGGGCGAAGGAGTATACGTCCGACGGTAAGGCTACCTATAGCGCTTTTTCGGGATTATAGCGTCGGCGAAATATTACGCGTACTATGAAATTAACTATACCTATAGTCGCCTATCTACCGCCTAGATTACTATTACTAGGTACTTCCTTATCGTTAGCCTTACTAGTACCTCTAAGCGTATATATAGATAGTATATTAGATAGGCGAAGGCTTATCCTATTAAAAGGCGAATATAGCTCGATAGCGACTTCTAAAGTAGATTTACTCTCGGTATCCTACCGTTTATATCGCTATACGATCTCTAATACTAGCTCCGCCGTACTAGGCTCCTTATACTTTAGGCCGTTCTAGATCTTCTATCGAAGTTCTTAGTAGTATTCCTTATACGGCTACTTATTTTATACTAGCTATAAATCCTACCTCGCGACGGGAGCTTCTATTTCGTCTAAGCCCTTAGTAATTATAGGGGCGTCGCTCTATAGGAAGTAGAAACGGTTAGCGTATTATAGTATAGATCTAGTATCTATATAGTACTTACTAGCGTTAGTAGAAGCGGAAAGGAGAGATTTCGTTATTATTACCCTTAAGGTTCTTTAAGGGCGTAGCCTTACGTACTCCCGCGTATTAGTATAGAATTTACTAGTATAATTATAAAGGCCCTAGCTTTACGCGACGTACTAGAGGGCCGCTAGAGACTACGCGAGAAGTTACTCGCGCTCCGAATATTAGGATATAGGCCCTATATCTTATATAGCTCTAGTTATAGGCCTCGCCTATATTAAGGTATACTTTACTAATAGTTAAGAACGTACGAAACTTTAATATACTAAAAGAACTTATATATAACGATATCTATAAGTTTAGTTATAGTATTAGCGATTAGATTTAAGATTCCTTATTCGACGCTATTTAAGGTTACGGCGAGGAACGGAGGTAGTAGTAGCAATTGCGCTAGATTAAGGTTCCCGTAGGTTAATTACAATTTGTCTTCTAGCGGGTCGCTCGAGGTACGTCGTAATTACGTACTAGGTCTAGCTAGTATATACTAACTTTCTAATATAGCCTAGGAATCCGCTAGCGCGGACTTTGTAATTATTATCGTAGACGATAAGATAGTACCGTCGCCTAGCTATAATATCTCCGACTATAAGCTATAGGCCTAGGTCTATCTATATACTAGTAAAGGTATCCGAGTAATCCCGCTCGACTATAAGACTATACGCCGAAATATCGGTAAAGTAAAAGACTACGGCCGATCTAATCTATACGTCTAGACTTAGGGTAAGAATACTTCTACCGGACCCGATACTAATATCGTTAGCGTAATAATCTAAGGTATTATAGACTACGTAGTAATTATACCCCTAGCCGTATTAAAAGCTAGTACTAATACTACCTACGATCTAGACGGGTACGGCTTTAGCTATCCGCCGTAAATAGTTATATTTCTTATCTATTTCGACGACCTTGCCTAAGCTATCGAAAATCTCGTAATAGTAGCGAAGTCTAATAGTAGGATCCCCTACGTTAATCCTACTAATAATAAAATCTTTAACGACTAGACAATTAAGGCGCTAAATTATGCCCCTATTATACCTCTAGATAAAAGCTCTAAATAGGGCAAAATATCCTTCGATAGCCTCCTCTAGCTATTCGAAGAGATTAAGAAAATATATCCCGAAGTTAAAGTTATATAGAATATAGATACACCCTTTATCTATAACTTCTTCCTATTTATCCCTAGGGTCGGCCTTATCGGCGTCGAGTATAAGGAGCGCTATTATGTTAATACTATAGTAGTAATAAGACGCGGTTATTTCTAAGGTACTTATATACGATAGGACCCTTAGCTAGAGCGACGATCTTAGGACGTCTTCTATAGCGTATATAAAGATAGTATAGTCTATATTACTCGCGATAAATTAGATCTTATATAGCCTCGCGGTAAGCTAGATAAGGACTTCGTCCGCTAGTATACGTTTAAGGACTTCGCTAGCGTACTTCCCTATATTAGAGCCTACGCTATTAAGGCTAGACTCTCCGTTATTAAGTCTCTCGACGGATTACGCCTAGCTAACTTTACGACCGGCTTAGATAGTAAATATTAGGAGTAGCGTTATAGCGAGATTATAAAACGGGAGGTTTAAAACCGTTAATATTAAGCCTCTCTATACTAATAGCTATCGCTACCTTAGGTAAGCCCTATAATAAATTATTAGTATTACCGTACTAGCTATAGGTATATCTATCCGTTAGGCTAGTATAACGCTATAGCTACCTATATCTTTATCGACCTCTATTAGACCGTAGACGACCGCGAGGCGTATATTTAGAACGGCTACCTACCTCTCTCCGTATAGTCGAGGCTAATAAGATAGAATACGCTAGCTATCCTATTACGGCTTAAAGATAGGAGTATAGCGCCTAGCTATTAATATATAAAACCTATCTATTAGTTCCTCGTATTACTATAGACGTACTAGATAAAGCCTATAGAGGAAATAAAGTCTATTAATATCTACTCCTTCCTTTATTACTCGATATAGCGATCTAGGGCTAAGCGTACCGCTTAGTATATACTTCTACTAGATGTATTAACGCGGCGCTTTAATAGCTAGGAGAGAATAGAGCGGCCTTCTCTAATAGATCGCGCTAAGGGTAAGTACTTTATCTACCTATAGAATTTATACGACGGCCTAGCTCTCTACTTACCCGTATTTAAAAACACGTCGACCGTACCTATAGAGGGATTCCTTATAGAAGGCGTAGAATAGAACCGCTACGTCCTTAATCTCGCCGACGGGGCGATTAATAGAGAGTTACGGCGTACGCTCGAGTATAAGCCTAGCGAGGGAGACTTCTTATTTAAGAACCTATAGAGCGGTAACGATAGATAGAACTAAACGTTCGATATCGCCGCGTATAAGATAGGCTTATAGGATATTATATCGCTAATTTAGGATTACGGATATAAGTTACCTTATACTATAAACGTTAATATATAATCTCTACTAATATAGTAGTATTAGATTAGAAATACGATAATAAGTAGTAAGGCCCTCGTAGGTAGAGGCCTAAGTACGGTATATTATATAGAGCGGAGGCTATAGAATAGGGAGCTAGGGAGGAAGCGGAATAAGTAGAAGAGGTAGACGAGAGGGATATAGTAGAAGGATAGGGAAGGAATTTCTTATAGTAGAGTACTTACGGAGGTTATTAACTATATATTAGCTCGAAGCTCTAAGAGGAATTAGTAATAGTAACCTTCTTACGAAGTTAATATAGGTGCTAATATAGCGAAGAAAATCTATTCCTCCCGGCGAGGTAGCTTACTATACTTTAGGTACGATAAAAATAGTAGTCTAGCTTAAAGTCGATATCTTTTAAGGATCGGTAAGTAGGAAGTAACCGTCTATAGGCTTAATAGCTCTCCTAGCTTCGTTCTTCGGGGCTATCGCTTTTTAATCCTTCGACAGTTCTAATATCTACTAGTAAGCTTAGAATATCGCGGTATTGTTCGATTAAACGTATCCCCTTTACTAAACCCTAGTGTTTGTAATAGGACAGCCTTTATATAGGCTTTAGTCTCGACGCTTTTAGTATAGTAATCTACGTATTAATATATATCGCTTAGTATATTAGAGTTTACGAAGAACTTATATAGGTAAATAGATTCGATCCTACGTACGGCGGGCCCTTAGGCCGTATTCTATTACTATTAGTTCGCTAGCTATCTTAAGGTATAGATTAACGACCTATAGGTACGCGGGGAGATAGAAGAGGTATATAAGAGGATAGTAAGCGCCTTTACTTAGATTAATCGTAAGTATATATATTATAGCAATCCTCTAAAGAGCGAACTAATAGGATATTTAAGGGATAGTCGATAATCGTAACGGCTCGTAGTATCGACTACTACCTATTAATAATTCTATAGTAAAGATTCCTAATATCTTTACTTCCGAACTCGATCGAGCTCTCTTCGAAAATAAGCGATAATAAGCCGCTAAAATTGCGCTTACTAACCTCGGCTACGACGCTAAGGTCGTTAAGGACTTAGATCCTAAATAGAAGGCCTTTAGTCTACGCTAGTACCTAAAAGACCTATAGGAAGATATTACTTTTAGCTATAGTAATCTTTATAGCCTAGACGAAGATCTATAAGCTAACTATATTATATAGATACCCTTAAACGTATCTTAAAAAACGCAATCCTAGCCTAGAACTTACCTCGAAAAGCGTACGCTCCTACCCGAGCGAAATATAGCGGCGGTAATAACCCCTAGGATATAGGTATACTAGCTTCTAAGCGCTAATCGGTAGTAGGAGATCGGCTCCGAGATACTCTAGTATTCGAAGAGGAATAGGAGTAAGTATACGATAAGATAGATATAGATATCGATACTACTAAAGGGAGTAGGTCGGCTCTAGTTAAGGTCGAAGAGAATAATAATAAAGCTACGTAGGAGATAGATATCGATACGGATACTAGTAATAGGACGGAGTCTACTCTATTCCGTATTAAGGACGATAATAAAGCGGTATATAAGGAGATAAATATCGATATAGATACTAGAAATAGGACGGAGTCTACTCCCTTTCGTGTTACGGAGGATAAGGATAACGATAAGACTAACGACGAGCTATAAGGAGGCTTATATATTCCTATAGCTTATATTATAAAGCCTATTAGAAGGTTAGACTTCTCTTTAGGGATTCTCGAAGTAGGTTATAGGAAGTATATATAGATATAGAGATAGCGTAGAAATCTATTTATTCTCTACTTAGGACTAGAGGCTATTCTAATAGTAGACGGTAGCGTTATCTACTAAAGAATATTAATATTAATCCTACGCCTTTATAGCTAGGTTCGGGGTAAAATCTTAATATCTAAGCTCCTACCCGTCTTAGGAGATATCTATAGATAACTTATATTAGTACCTCGCTTAGCGTCTAATAATAGCCCGTAACTTTACTATAAGTATACAATTTCTAGAACTTTTAGCTAAGCCCTTTATACTATACTTTTATATTCCCTTCCTATAAAGTATTACTCTCTACTTAGCTAGCTATAACTACTCCTCGTAATATAGTAGACCCCGTTACGGCTAAAGCCTTAGCGAGGACCTTCTTCCTAATTATAGACCTCCTAGCCGAGATCCGTACTCTTATTTTCGAATAACTCGCTTATAAGCCTTCCTAGTAAGACGAAGTCTCTAAGCTAGTTACGCCTACCCTTACTAGACGGCTTATACGCGAAAAAAGAGAAGCTATACGGCTTAATAGTATTCTCTTCTATATCTTACCTATCGATACGCTCGTTACTAGTAGCCGACAATAGTATAAAGAGGTTAGCGATACTTTCTACGATAAGTCTTAATTTCGTTTCTTCGCGCGTAAGTACTTCGTATTAGAAGGTATTTAGGAGACTAGTTATATTATCGATTCGTTAGAAGACGACGTTAATAGTTATTACTTTAGGTTTCACGAGAAACGCTAGCGGCTCGACGATACTAGCGATATAAATACGTCTAAGAATAACGGCTTCTATATATAGCTCCCGAAGCCTACTATTACGTAGCGAATAAAACGTATTTAATTGGTTCTTACACCCCCTAGGGGCGATAATAAGGGCATATACTATAATAAGAAGTACGATTAGAGGGATATAGATTACTATCGTACGTATTAAGTATATAATACGTTATTTGCCTATTAATAGTACTAATACTAACATTTAGACCCCCTTTTTAGGTAAAGACTTAGACTAGCTATAGCCTCTACGAAATCTATCGAAGATAGGCTTCTATAATCTTTAGGAGCTTATAATTATCGTTAGGGTCAAGCTCTTTAGACGACCTAAGAAGGACGAAAGTAGAAAGCTACCGTCTCTTAAGAAGATAGACCGCGGTTTTCGTAGGATAGTTAAGGGGGAGGTCGAGGAGATAGGGAACTTAAGTAAGGACATTAAGTAGTTCTAGCTTATAGAAGATACTAACCCCTAAGGTTTTGCTTATAAGGAGCTCCTCGCCTCGTATAGTATTTTTAACAACTAATAGGCGATATAGGAATATAAGAGGAAGGAGGCTAAAACCTTTTCGTATAGCCCTATAAATATATTCTATCTCCTATCGAGCGATACCTATTTCCTTCGATTTATAAACTCTAAACTACTACCTTTACTTCTACCTAAATATCCTCTTTAGACTACCTACTTAAACCCCTCCTTAAAATCTTACCTTAAACTCCGCCGAGTCCGCTCTTAAACTCTTACCTTAAACTCTACCGAGTCCGCCCTTAAACTCCTACCTTAACTCCGACCTTAAACTCCTACCTCGACTCCTACCTTAACCCCTACCTTAACTCCTACCTTAACTCCTACCTTAAACTTCTATCTTAACTCCTATCTTAACTCCTATCTTAACTCCTACCTTAAACTTCTATCTTAACTCCTATCTTAACTCCTACCTTAAACTTCTATCTTAACTCCTATCTTAACTCCTACCTTAAACTTCTATCTTAATTCCTATCTTAACTCCTACCTTAACTTATACCTTAAACTTCTATCTCGAATCCTATCTTAACTCCTACCTTAAACTTCTATCTTAATTCCTATCTTAACTCCTACCTTAACTCCTACCTTAACTCCTACCTTAACTCCTACCTTAACTCCTACCTTAAACTCCTACTTAAACTCTACTACTAACCTCTTACTTACTAAACTCTAAACCTCCTTACTAAAATCCGAACCTAGACTCTTAAACTAACCTCCCTTACTAAATACTAGACTCCCTCCTTAAACTCCCCTACTAAATTTACTTACTCGACTCTAAACCTATACTCTAAGACTAAACTCTAAACTCCGCCTACGCTAATAAGATATAATACTACCTATATAGCTTTACCTATATATATCTTTATCGCCTCGTATATAGATCTTAAACTCCTTTCTTTCTTTTTTATCTACTTTCTATACGCTAGTACCGCTATAAATATATAATCTAACTACGCTTCTTACGTTAGCCGTATATAGGGGCTTTAGTAAGTAGTAGCGCGATTAATCTAACTTTTGCGAAGGTCTATAAAAGTATTAAGTACTAGACTACTTCGTACCTTAGTAGAGGTCTAGGAAGGCTAAAACTACTAGAACCTTTTATCTAATAGATTACTAGCTTCGCCGCGAAGTACCTTATACTTAAGTATATAGTCGATAGAGTAGTATAATATTACTACGGACTTAGCTTTACTATATACTTCGTACTCTACTATAAGGTTAGGGATTACTCTAATCCTTCTAATACCTTTATAACCGCTTACTAATTTCCTCCGTAACCTTTAGTTTCTAGTATCTAGTAGGGTCCTAACTACGATAAGATACCCTTATCTTACTTATTATTCCGTCGAACTAAGACTTCTACTTTAGCCTACTATAGTAGTACGTATAGAGGCACCTCTCTTAGCTAGACGTTACTCCTCTAGCGTTAGTATAACGCCCGTCTAGCGCTTATTCGCTTAGGCGACCTCTAGGCTCTATAGGGGTAGTATTTATAGGAGTAGTATCCTTATTAAACGCCCCGCCCACGTATAGTTATAGTTAAAACTAACTAGTATAATATTATAGCTAGGTACTCGTAAGGTTATCGCTTTATACTTAAAGACCCGTTATCGCTATTATACTTACTAAGGAAATAAAGATCCGCCCTTTATACTACCCTTCTTTATCTAGTAGTATTATAAGGGCTTGTTTTACTCCTTAATAGGTAGTAAAGTTCTAAAGCCGATATAAGGTAAGGTTGAAAATAAGGTTTAATAGTACCTCGGCTTCGGCGTATAAATACCTAAGGCAACTTTACCTCTATTTCCCCTAACGCTAGCTCCTCCTCCTCTCCTATACGATATTACGGCCTAAAATGCTAGCGGCGTATCCTACTCTATACGATCTACCTTCTACGCTAGACTACTTCTAGACCGCCTTCGTAAATAGTTATATCGTTCTAGATAAGGACTATAATAGCCTCGAGCGTTCCCGCCTAAGTAACGAAGTAGCGACGATAGCTTTAAACGAAATTGTAGTATAACGGCGGCGAGGGTTTTTCTACTACTTACCCTCCCGCGAGTTTTAGAGGAACTTTAAAAAAGAGCCTATTCTCCCTATAGGAAGAGTTCCCTAGGCTCCTAGGTAAGCTACCTTAATATTATACTCGGGGGAAGCTAATCCTAGGGACTCGGTTAGGTCGTCTTATCCTACTATACTCTTTATAGATTTTGTATAGTATACGTAGTCGTAATAAGCGTTTCTATCGGAAAGCTAACGAGGCCGATATCTTAAATATAACGCCCTTATTAACCTACTAGCGCCTTCGATACTACTATATACGATATAATATATCGAATATAAGCGACTCCCGATATACGCTACTTAGAGGTCGTCCCTCGTCCTTCTTACGCTAGAACGCGATTCTTTCTTCCTTACCTTAATAAGTAAGCTTAAGGGTATTATAGGAAAATAGGATACGCGGAAAGGCTAGCGGCCTTAGGGCCCTAAGCTAGAGCTAAGGCTTAATACTATACCCTATATCTTTAAACCTATAGAGATTCGCTATAAGTAAGAATCGATACTCGATACCTTATAGCTATACTACTACCCGTTAATTATAGCTATATACGATACTATTATTCGAAGGTATAGGCTAGTAACGGGAGACTTGCGATCGACTATAGATACGTCCGTACTACGGACTATTATCCCTTAGGGATCTAAGCCCGATATCGATAGCTTTAATCTCGGCGTTCCTATTATCTACGAAAAAGCGACTATTACTATATAGCCGCCGAGCTAGCGTAGTATTCTAAGACCGCGGCAAAAACGTTAGCGTAGTCTAGATTCGGAGATTATAGAGGATAATAATAAAGACGTCTAAAAGGCGACTTATAGATAGCGACGGCTTACCTAGAGCGAGGTACCCGGATAAAGTTAAAGATCTTAGGATATACGACGGCCCGTTATTCGGATACTTAGTATACCGCTACGATATTAATTAATTGCGGGGATATATTCCTTAACTATATAGGGATTAGGGCGAGCGAGTAATAATAGCTTAGAAAGGGATACGTTAACTATACTCTAAAATATAGCTAAAAGTCTAAATTACCTAGCGCTTCCTTTACTATATAGTTCGTAATATACTGCGACCGAGGCTCTTCGACTTAATAGCGACCCTCTTCTAACTATAACTCGTATTCTACTAAGTAATCTACGATATACTATAGTTAAGACTATTTAACTCCCCTAGTCCGCTACTCGCTAAGCTTAAAACGCTTCGACTCCTTTAGTACCTCCTCCTCCTCTCTCTCCTTAGCTTTCGCCTAATTAGTAGAGTCCCGGAAGCTATAATAAAACGGCCGCTAGTCGGATTAAAATTATAAAGTTACTATCCTTACTAAATACTACTATAACCTCTTCCTATATAAGGACGCTACTCTAGTATATATTAGTAAAGCCTTGTTCCTTATATCGCTTTATACGTATCCTAGACTTAGAGTAGTCGGTAAGTATAAGGGTACTAGTAGAGTCTACCTTAAGGTAAAAATAGTAAGCCTCGATCCCGTTTTTAATAGGGAAGCGGACTTCGGTAGCCCGCGAGGATCCGAACAAGATATAGCGACAGCTAGCGAGTATAGCGTAATTAAGGTTAGCGACGACTTGCTTTCTTCGTCGAGACTCTAGGATCTTACGAAAGTTAAAGTAGTTACCGTTACGGAGTAAGAAGCGGTTAGCGCGGAGACGTAGAGCGTCGTCTATTTTAACGTTAAGTAGTATAACGAGCGTAAAAGTCTACGACAAACTCGGCGAAATCGTTATAATAATTAATAACTTAATATAATATAGATTTTAATAGTAGGGCTTTCGTCTACCCTAAGATTAGCTATAGTCGTCTATAGTTTTAAGGATATTATAAAGGTACGTTCGGGTAAGATATTCCCTATAAGTTAGTCTAATATACGTCGAGCGAGTATAGCTACGAGGTTTATTATTCTTCTCGATGTCGTAGCTACCTAAGCAGCTTTTAAATACATATAACTAAATTACTAATAGTCTATCCGCGTCTTATAGCGAGCTTATGTTATTTAAAGGTTATTACTCGATATAGATAGGCGTAAAAACCCGGGTACGCCTATCTCTTTAGAGTTCTCCTTTTATATATATTTGTAAGTTATCTAGAAGCAAGTATTAAATAGTAATATCCCTATCGCTATTACTCTACCTCTATAAGCCCTATTAACTTTCGCTCGTAGTTCGACTATATCTTTACTAAGCCTAATAAAGCTCTAGAGCTCTAATTATACAACTAAAGCGGAAGTAGCGTCTAAGAGCTATACTAGAAGAGTATTAGCTACCTTTTAAGACCTCTACGACACATATATTAGGCTTCTCGGTAATAAGCCGATTAACTATAGCTATAATTAACTATAGTTAATATCGAAACGAAGAGAATATACCGACTAGCGCCTTCTAAACTATTAACGCTAGATAGACTCTTCGTAATATCGCGCTCCGTACATCTCTAGTATAGAATCTATATTAAAGTAGATCGTCGCTCTATTAATCGGCGAGATTACGCCTACTACGAGGAGGTACGACAAGTAATTATAGCGCTACGAGATAGTAAGAGGAGAGAATTCTTAACTCTAAAAGCTTCTAAGTAACGTACGAGTAGAAGTATTTAAACTTCGTAGCGTAAGTACTAGAGGAGAGAGAGATAAATAGGCGGCGGAGAGCGGAGGATAATAAAGATTAGACGATAGCGATAGAGAGTCCTATCTAGTACGTAAATAGATATTTAGCTATAAGTAAATCCTAGGTACTTATAGCGAAACATCTATAAGCGTTATAACTAGTACTCCTAAAGCTATATCGACCTATATAAGGAAGTAGAAGTAGTACTCGGGATAGTAGGATAGTTATAGATAGAGAGATAAGAGAAAGAGTATCTACCGAGTTTAGTATTCCCTAGTAGAGGTAAAGATTTTAGGCGGGCTAGCTACCCGTCTTAAAATCTTCTACTATTATTAGGGAATTCTAAGCATCTTTAGGAGTAGGAGGGTAGGAAGAAGATAAGGATATATAGGTTAAGAGAGTAGTAGTAGATAAGCATTATCTAGATTTAGCGTTCCCTAATAGTAGTAGAGATTTTAGGCGGACTAGCTACCCGTCTTAAGATCTTCTACTATTATTAGGGAATACTAAGTATCTTTAGGAATAGGAAAGTAGGAGGGAGATAAGAATATATAGGTTAAGAGAGTAGTAGTAGATAAGTATTATCTAGATTTAGCGTTCCCTAATAGTAGTAGAGATTTTAGGCGGACTAGCTACTTATCTTAAGATCTTCTAACGCTAGTAGGAACGCTAAAAATCTTAGAAACAATTCCCGAAAAAAAAAATTCTAACTACGTCCGTCTCTATAAGTATATCTTAGGTTAAACTACTCCTCTGTCTCTACGCCGTTATCTATTTCTTCTAGCTCGATAGGATCTTATTAGGTACCTCGAGTCCCTTATCTACGCCTACTATCTTCGTAGAGCTTATTAGGTATAAGCTTAAGTACGGACGATAGTAAGGGTATACGCGGACCTATAGGAGCTAGAGTCTTATCTTAGATATTTACGATAGCCGCCTTTTCTCTTAGAGCGCTATAAGTAGGCTCGTCGATAGGTTTACTACTACGAGTAAATTAGGTAGGTTTAATAATAGACTCTAGGCTAGGTAAAGAATCGCTATACTTAACTAGGGGATCCTCGTTAGAATCGTCGTTAAGCTATAATAGAGGTAGTAGTAGAGTTCGGCGCTTCCTAAGACTCGAATATATAGTCGTTAACTACTTCTAGGTAGTTGTATTTATACGCCCCTTCTTTAGACCTCTTCCCCTACCTTTTTACGCTAGAGAATCGGTATTATCGTAGTACGAGGCTAGCGTAGACGATCGAGGAGCTCGAGTAGATAAATTTTGTAGAGAGTTACGGATAATTTAAGTCTCCTATATTAGCTAGTCCGTAATATCCGCCTAGTCCTACTACCTCTAACTATTCTAGCTCTCTCTACGCTTCCTAGTCGGAGTCTTTATCCTACTAGGTTACTAAGGTTAGTCCTTACGCCTTAGTAGTATCCGTATATATCGTATAGGAAGGAAAGAGAACGGTAAGGGATCTAATATATAATATTACCTATAAGATTATATCCCCTTTATTCGAATTTCTATTAAAGGATATCTAATTAAGGATAGTAAGCTAACTACTCCCTTCTCCTAGAAAATATCCTATAATAGTAGTAGCGTTAAAGATAGGCGTATTACGAGATAGTTAGATTATCTAGGAACTATAATACGCTCGGTATATAAAAAAAGAAAGAGACGAGAGAGGGGATTAAGACGAGAGAGAGGATTAAGACGAGAGAGAGGATTAAGATAAGAGAGGGGATTAAGACGAGAGAGGGGATTAAGACGAGAGAGGGGATTAAGACGAGAGAGGGGATTAAAACGAGAAAGGGGATTAAGATAAGAAAGGGTATTAAGATAAGAAGGGGGGTTAAGATAAGAAAGGGAATTAATAAGAAGACTAACGTAGAGATATTATTAAGGTCTAAGACCGTCGAGTACTACCTTATATTACTATAACAAGTTTTAATAAGTTTTTAGCGTTATACTATAGTATATACTTTACTAGATCTATATTCTAGGTCTCTTATAACTAAGATTAGGATAGAGCCGTCCGCTAGTATACTCTAGTAGTACTAAGTATAACTTATAACTCCTATCTTCTATTAATCGTAATTAAGATTACTCGGTATTAATTAACGATAATAGCGACCTAAGCCTAGGGTATATAGCGTAGCTCGCTTACTATAAATCCTAGACCTCTAACCGCTATTAACTCCCTATCTATAATACCCTCCCGGCGTAGGTAGTCTAGGAAGGCGAATATATACTTAATCTAGCGTTAGTACAAGAGCTAAAGCTATATCCTTAGATTCTACTAGTTTAGCGTAGAGATATCGCCGAGTATAACGCGGATAGACCTAAAGCTAAGGCGTAGAGAACGGAGGTACTAGGTAAAGGGGAGTAGGGTACTAGGGTCCTAGTTATCGGTCTCGATTATAAATATATAGCGTAGCTAGAATATTTATATTATCTCGCCGCGGATCTATCGATTTACCCGTATAAGAGCGGGGGTATTAACGCTATAGGCTACCGTAACTTCGATTTTAGGATCCTCCTATACTATCGCTATCTCGTAGATCGTATTACGTAACTCGGCGGGTAAGTCTAGGAAGCGAAAGACGTTTCGGTTATAAGCTAGCTAAGGGGTTAGTAGCGGGGGAAGGGTAGATTAAGGCTATATAGGAGATAGTTAGTTAAATATATTAGAGAAGAGATATATATCTATTAAACTTATAGTAGTAACTACTAGAGGTCGAGAGGCGAATAGAGCGAGTCTTCGGCGGCGTTATACTAGGCGAATAATACGAGACTAAGCTATTCTCGCTAGAGGGCGGCTATTAGTACGACTATTTATAGCCTCGCCTATAATCTATTATCTTAAAAGGTCTAACGCCCGTTAGGCGGTAGGGCGCTATAGACGACGATCTCCGCGCTTAATAGTATTAGCGTTATCTACTAGGGGTAGCTACTAGTTTAGCGTCTTACTAGAGTTATTATTATTATTATTATTCTCTATTACGTACGTATACCTACTTAAGAGAACCTACTAAAGATAGAAGGCGAGAAGGCGGGAAATATAGCTATATTAATACATACGGTACTTTTTTAAGAGAGACCTTCTATTTCTATTCTATCCTAGAGTATATTATACGATTCTATTCTACCCTAGAGTATATTATACGAGAGAAGAAAGACGAACAGTCGTATAGATATACTAAATAATATAGAGTAAACCGTAGTATTAGAAGAGTAGAACGAATATTAGGAGGGCGCTAGGGTAATTAATAGGAGTTTCTAGTTAATACGATCCTTAGTAGACGTAGTCGCTACCGCTAGCTTAATCGTATATTATAGTATCGTCGAGTTCTTCCACGTAACGCTAACTCGAGCGACTCGGCGGCTCTACTAGACTCTATAGGGTCTTTATAATCTTTACTAGCTCCTCTTAAATTCGTTACTCCCTTAAGGCTTCCGATATTCTAACGATCGTAGCCCTATTAATCTATCGATAGAACTCTAGGGCGTGTCTATATATTAGCGGCTCTAGTATAGTAAGGGCTATATAAATCTCGCCCCGTAAGAGAGCTCGTATAGTAATAAGTACTTTACTAGCTATAATACCTATAGGGATCGTACTCTTTACGAACTAAATAATATTATCGAGCTAGATCCGCTACTACGTACGCTCCTCCGGCTAGACGCCTAGTAGTAGCTACGTAATACCTAGCGGCGGTAGGGACGGTAAGCGATCTCCGTCCTCGTCGTCGTTATACTTTCCGCCTCTAGTAGTAAGATCGTAGCCCTAAGGGAGAGTAGATAGAGTTACGCTATTAGTACTCCTACGAGCTTAGTATATAGGAGATATACTAATAGTATTAGGTATAGTAGGGGTATTAGAACGGGAGCTATTAGAACTACGCGGCTCGAACGCCCCTAGTATATACGTAGGATAGGGTAATAGGCGTAAAGCGGTCGTTAGTAGTATAGTCGGTAGTATTAGGCCTTCGTTAGGTAGAGGCGAAAGTAGTCTAGTTAGACTAAAGGGACTAGGAGACGGTTATTAGCTACTAGACTACGTAGAGACTACCCGTCGGCCGTCCTCGGTAGTAATAGTACTATCTTTCGGATTAATAAACTTAAAGTCGAGCTCGCTAACTACCTACTCCTTCCCTACCGTATCTCTCGTACTTTTCTATCGCTTAATAGTCGCCTATAAGTCGTCTTTCGTTATCCGCGATTTCCGTATATTTACCTTCGCTAGCTCGGGAATAAGATTATCCTTAATATCCGACTAATTGTACCTTATAGTATAATAGATAACTACTCGTTCTAATATATTACGTTTAGATAGGTAGGTATACTTCCTATAGGAGTAGATACTAATATATAGTACCTAGGTATAGCGATCCTACTCCCTATCGAGGTACGTATACGCTACCGTCTAACCTAATATTAAGGGCGAAGCTTAGATAGGGACGTAATATTAACGAGACTTAAGCCTAGTTTTATAAAGTATAGCCGAATAGCTTAGGTAGCGGTAGATAGGGTAGGTATAGATACTAAAGAGATTAATAGGAGGTACGGGAGGTCTAAAGGTCTATTAGTAAAGTAGCGATAGTAGGAAAGAATATACGTACCTAGACTATTATAGCTACTTTAAGAATCGAGAAGCCGAAGCTCTCGAGATAGGGAGTACGATAATAATATCGACTCCTCGGAGCTAGTCGCTAGTAGTTTAGAGACGTCGCAAAATCTAGGAGGCGAGTTAATCTATAATATAAGTAGTCGAGAGATTATAGAAGAGGGATACTTATAGGCCGTTAGGGAAGTAGTCGTAGAGTTATAGAGTAGGCTTCCTAAGGACGAACCCCCGAGACTCGCGTATATAGTAATCTTATAGAGGAAGGTAATTCGAATAAGTATATAATCCTAGCGGCGGCGGAGGTATAAATAGCGCTCTATAGAAAGGGGGATTTAATAATAGAGGTCCGGGGTTTAGAAGGGAAACGTAAAGCCTCTTTAAATAGGTCTAAGGGCGTATCTTCGATATCCCTAGATAGGAGATTAGCTTATAGCGTAAGTAGTCGTAATAAGGGAGGTATTACTTAGCGAGAAACGTACGAGTTACCTTACCCTAGGATTAGTATACTAAAGATAACCTATTATATAGACAGGTATAGAAAATAGATAGGGGCGACTATCCGAGCTTAACGAGCTTAGTAGAGCTCTCCTCCTCTCCCTAGCCGCTATTATTAATTACGTAGTTAATTTTAGGACGTATAGAGCTAGACGATAGCCTTCCGTAGCCTCTTAACGATAATAGGCGAGGACTATTCGCAATTCCCTAACGAAACTATAGCGGAGACGGCGGCTACGATACTAGTATCGTTTAGGCGTACTATTACCGTTAGAGAACTAGTCCTATTTTACGGCGTAGTAATCTAGTAGGCGTTAACCTAGTAGTAGGATTTACTCGACTAGCGGTACTTTAATACCTACCGGCGCCGCTAGCGCCTTATCTAGCGATAGCTTATTAAAGCCTACGGGCGGATCTATAGCTATATTAGTCGTTACTATATCTACGGATACTTTACTAAAGTCTACTTTAGCGTCCTCCTCGCTATACTAGCCGTAATACTAGCTATAACGGGCTCCCTTTCGATACGGTACTCTTTCTAGGCGTAACTAACGGCTCTACCTAGCCCGATCGACTACTATAGTAGTAGCGATTATACTATATACTTTCTACGGTAGCGAAGCGTTATCGAAGATATCCTACGGGACTTAAAGAAATTAGGGGCGCCCGGGCTTATATAAGCGGCTAACGACTTTACCTAAGATATAACGGAATTAATTTAGTAGTAAGCCTAGCTTCGTTCGCGCTTTAAATATACGATTCGCTAGTCTATCTCTAACTAGTTAGTAGAGGATACCGTAGTCGCGAGACAACGTATCGATAGCGGACTAGACGAATTAGAGACCGAGTACGCCTACTATATACGGACGTTTAAGGCCTATATATCGAGCTAAGGCCTCCTCCGCGGAGTAATATCCGATATAGAATAACGTCTTATTAAGGAAACGTTATAGCGTAGTACTTAGTATCTATCTTTCTAGTTTACCTAGAATCCTAAGTATTAGCCTAGAGTACTCTCTAACGACTCTATTATCTACGTATAGTAACGCCTCTATACCGCCTCGGAAGGCCTCGAAGCCCTCGTAGCGGCGGATAAGTAAACGGGATCGTACCTCTCGATATATATCGTAACTCTTCGTCGCTACTAGACGGAGATTAAGAATATAGCGGACAACGATACGGATTATACGGTACTACGCTTATAGGTAGAGACGACTATACCCGCCTAGCGGCTATCGGGAAGAGGTCTACGTAGATAACTTTACCGAAGTCGTAGAAGTAGGTAATAGTATATAAATTATATAAACTTAGGATAGGTAGTATACGGGGCTAGGTAAGGCTACTCCTACCGATTAACAATAATTTTATTCGAGAGGAGGGTACCGATATACTAGCGTCTATATAGCTTTAATACGTACTAAAAATACCGCTAGAGGCTTCTTATATTACCCTTTAATCTCGGAAAGAGTCCTTACCCGTTTCTATAGTACGGAGAGTAAGGCGATAGCGACGGATACGGGTATTTATAGCCTAAATTCTACCTTAGTTATAGCTCCCGAGTAGCGTTTATAGTAGGAACTAGGGCGCTATAAACTAGTAAAATAGAGTATCTAGTATCCCCTATATAGAGGACGCCGACCGCTTACGAATTACTCTCGCCTTATACTTCTTCCTCGAAGTACGCGTTACTCCTACTAATCTATTAATAACCTCCGTACCGTTCTAACCTCTAGCTACGCCGTAATATACTATTAACGCCTACCGCCTCTACTATCTAGGCGCTCGTATACTACGCTAGCGCCGCCCTTAGGCGGTTACTACGTCTAGGACGTAAGTCTAATCTATCTAAACCCTATATACCCTAGGCCGTTTCGTATACCGCTAGCGACGTAGGTTTTAAGTCTACTCTTTTATTACTATAGCTAATAGTAGTACTAGGATATTATCGCCTACCTCGACTAGTCGTTCTTATCCTCTACTTCGCTAATCGCCGCTCTATTCCGATATAAAGTTATCTTATCGGGTAGCTAGGCTCTAAACTAGTTCGTTCTAGGCTCCTATAATAGCTTATTAGACTACGACTTCTACGTACTAGCGGACGTAATTACTATCGGCGGTCTAATTAAGGAGCTTAAGAACTACGATATTATCTTCGACTCTATCTAGGAGCCGTTAACGGCGATTACCCGCTATTATAAAGCTAAAGGCCCGATACGTATCTACCGGGAGATACCCTATATCTAGAGGGCGTACTACTAGTACTTATCTATACCCGCCCCGGCTACGGAGATCCTAGATAAGATCCTCGATAAGAACCTCGATTTAACTACCTATAATAGGATTGTCCTAGAGAATAGTATTATTATCGAGCTCTATAGTACCGCTATAGATAGCTATAGCCTAGGCGTAAACGTTATCTATAGGTATACTACCTATAACTATACCTATTAGCTAGTTTAAATTATCTTTAAGGTAGGACGTACCCTAATCGATTATATTATAGGCTTCTATTCGTCTTATATCTAGTACGGTATTACTAGCGTAGGTACCTTCTACCTCTACTATACGCTCGCTATCTAGAAGCGGGGACTTATCTAGCTATCGAATACCTAATATCGCGCTTTAATAGATTCTACCTTACTAAAGTACGCCGACCGCGGCTAGAGTTTCGAGGTATCGAAGTAATATACCTCCGTCGAACTAGTCTATAAGAGTAGTCTCGAATACCTTACCTTCTAGAGAGATCTACCCTAGTTCTTCGATAATATACTCGTTAAGATCTATTAGGCTACCCTTCTTAACTTCTCCTAGACCTAAGCCTATAGTAAGATAACGTACGTCTATATCCTTCTAAAGGAGTACGAGGCTCTCCTAGCTACGAGACGCCTTCGGTACTAGCGTATACTTAAGCGTTCTAACTACTAGCTATCCGAAGACGAAGAAGAAGCCCGTCGCCTCGCCCTAGACTATACGACCTCGCTTACGCGCGACAAGTTCCTATTCCTAGACCTAATAGTAGTACTCTAAGTCTAGGTACGGAAGCTTAGTTACTCGATCTAGCGGTAGAGAGGCGTTAGGGAAGGTATCGATAGGAGATATCGATAGGAGATATCGAGGGAGATATTAAGGACGTATTAAGGGATATATTAATAGAGGTATTAAGGGAGGTATTAAGGGAGGGTACGTATTACGATTAGGATTAAATTAGATTAGTCGATAAGCTAGTAACTTATCTTCGGTTATAATAATATTACTCGGATAACTCTTAACTTACTCCTACTAATATTAACTTAGATTATGCCTAGTACGACGGTATAGACTTAGACTAACCTTAATAACAAAGTGCTTCTATAATATCGTCTACCTAGATTAATCTTAATAACTCCTACTCTTAGAGCGCTAATTTAGATTACTCTCGAGATACTATAGACCTCGCGTCTTACGTATCTATTACTTCTAATCCTTCTTATTATGCTAATCTTAATATAGTATACTAGTATCTTACCCGGATAATCCTCTTTCCTAAGTTAGTATATACCTTTCGTTAAAAATGTAAGGGGAACTAACCTTAGCCCTAGTCTAATTCCCTCGAATCTTACTTTCGTCGATTAGATTCGTCGTTATATTAGGGGTTAGTTATAGGTTATAAAGCGCTATAACTAGCGTAATAAAAGGAGAGGTATATTCGGAAGTAAAAGAATCCGCTAGAAAGAAAAGGACCTAAGGAGTATATACTATTACCTTTTACCTTCTTAAGAGAGGGGACTACCTACTTATAATAAGACGAGCTAGCCGTAAGTCTATATACTACTAAGTAATACTATAGCCGACCCTTAAACTCTACTTCGCCGGTTATCCCGCCTTCGTACGTCTATACTTTAGGAACTTCGACTATAACGTCGCGTAGAATAGTCTATCGAAGAAGATATTACCCTTATATAGCTATATAACTAAAACCCTATAGATAAGTATAAATAGATTGTAGAAAAGTACAACTAAAGCTACTAGAATAGAGAAGAGTACCGCTTAAAGGCGATAGTAGTAGCCCGGTTTACGAAGATCGCTAAGAGTAACCGAGACAATCTTCTAAAGGTTATTTAGATCCTCCTCGAAGCTCCCGAGCTACTTATTAGCTATAAGGATAGGTGGACTAACCTAGAAGATATATACTTACTTATAACCCTATACGACTATATCCTTAACGACGAAGATAACGACGACTCTACCCTTATTAACCCCTCTAGTACTAAAATCGCTAATACTTATAATAATAAATTTAAAGGAATTCGTCCGCGATCGGTACTTAAGGTCCTTTATAGAGGCGGAGACCTTCTATATAAGTATATATTACGCTATAGGCGATACGAGGTCCTTTTACGTTATTAAGAACTAGAGGTTAAGGAGAAGGAAATTCGGGAGAGATATAAAAGACTTAAGTAGTAAATCTCAGCCGGCTTTTAGTTTAACCCGAGCGATAGAGAGGTAGAGTAGGAGGATATAGGCGTAGTAAGTTAAGAACTCGATAAACTAATTCGGGCTCTAGTTTAGACGGAGGAGGATAATAGGCTATCGATTAAGATAGAAGAGGACGAGTCTAGGGTTAGAAATTAGTACGATAAGGTCCTCTTTAAGACTAAGGACGACGAGGTAGCTATAAAGGTTAAGGATAATTATAATTAAGTCTATATAGCGAAGTCTACGAATACCTTCTCGTTAGTATACCGACGGCTTAGAGTACTAGCTAGCAATCTATCTAATAGTAGCCTAGTTACTATAACCTACGACTAGTATATATATTAGATACGAGGGTATCGAAGGTATACTACTACTATTACTTATCTTCTAGCGTACTAAATCGAGCTTACCTACAATTTTTTCTATCTTTTAGAAAGCGCGAGGAGTATATTATAATTCGAATATAGATCCCTAACATTTGTATCTAGGTAACCCTTAGTATACTAAAGCTATTCCTAAGGTTTTCGAAAGTCGTTACGAGCGTTATTAGATAAGAAAGGTTTTATAAAGTTAAAGAGGGAGGCGCTAGGTATGAAATTAATCTACGGGGCGAATCTAGTAACATTATCCTTTAGGGGTCGTTTATTTAAAGTTGAAACTTCCGTTAACTAACCTTAGCTTAGCTTTTTAAAGATAGGCCGCCGTAGGCTAAAGTCGATAGAAGTTAATTAACTCTTATTTTTGCCTAGCTTTACTAATCTTAATAACCTATAGGTAAGTCGAGGAGTATTCGAAGATACGGCTTTTTACCTTAACTTCGTTAACTTTATAGCTCTAGTTAACCGTATAGTTAACTTCTATATTAACTTCGAATAAAGGACCCCTTAACGAGTATACGTTTAGTTAATAAGGTTAGGTTAATATAGGGCGGGACGGGATAGCGGGCGGGACGTCTACTAATTACTTAGCCTCGAGCTAGTTTACTCGATCTAGCGGTAGGGAGGCATTAGCGGACATTAAGGGTATATATTACGGTTGTAATTACTATAATAATATTACTTAGATAAGTATTAACTTACTCCTACTAATATTAAGTTAGAATACCCCTAATATAGTAGTATTAACTTAGACCGGCCCTAAGAATAGTATCCGATTTACTAGCTTCGTAGTATATTACTAGACTTAATTACGAATATACTTAACCTTAATAGCTACCTTAGTCTTAACGAGGACCTCTTCGTTCTTTCCCCCTTTTTGTCTAGTAATACTAATCCTTTACGAGGTACTTATAGCCTACTTTTAAGAATTTTATGAAAATAAGGTACTAGCTTCGTTACTTATAAATAAAACCTATATATCTTCTTCCTCCCTCTTAATAACGACCCTATCCCTCTCTATCTCTAGGCCCTCCGTCTTAATAGTATCTTTATCTATATTAATATTAAGCTTATCCTCTCTCTAAAACCCCTCCTCCTCCTCTCCCTCCTATTCTACCTTAATACCTACCTTATCCTCCTACTAAACCTACTCCTCCTTATCCTCCCTCGTAATCTATCGGTCCTCCCTATAGGTCTAGTATATTACCGTAACTCTAGTACGATCTGCGAGACTTTACTACTTCTCCTTATTCTACTCCTTAACCTTCTCGAGCTCTACGAAACGATTAGAGATCTCTCTCTTACTTTAGCTAAAGATAGGCTCGCTAAGAAGGTATTAATATCTTTCTCTAAACTTAACTACCGATCGCCTAGGTTTAGTACCTATAACCTAACTCTCGTTATAGATCTTAACGAGGTCTTAGCTAATCGTCTTAATAGCGGCGGGGTCGACGAGGTCTAGTAGATTATAGTATAGAACCGCGAGGATATATATATCTTCGAGATTAGTCTAGTAAAACTAGTTACGGATAACTAGCTCGGGCGCTTCGGTTAGGAAGATAATAAGCTTCTAAGTATTATCGCGGTCCCCCTAGAGAACTCGTTAGATATAGGACCCTACTATAGCGCCTATACGGCGCTCTTCTCCGTTCTAGTAAGTCTAATTATATATTCTAGCGATCTAGATAAGGTTCTTAGTAGGATTTTAGTATAGGAGCCGTATAAGGTATAGCGACTCCTCGACCGACTAGAGTAGGTATTAGCGGGGTTAGACTTAGTAGCTAGCTATAGAATTAAGATATAGATTATACTTAAGGAGTAATAGGTACCGGCTATTAATATATAGTAGGTAATTCTTTAATAGAATAAAAGAGCGTTTTCTAGAAGTATAGTTTTAGTTCTATTCTAGCGGTTTTAGCGTAATTAGATACCTCTCTAGTAACTTTCGAAGCGGATCTAGAATTACGAAGGAGAACTATAAGATTAAAAATAAAGAGGGTCTATAGAACTGTAGGAAATAGCGCTTATACTATCGAGCCGTAATTATGTATATATCTAGGTACCTTAAGCTCTAACTTATCTATCTTCTCTTCTCCACCCTCTTAAATATTAGGTACTTACTCTATATAGTAAATAACGGTAGCGGTAAAGGGTATACTTTATCGTCCTATAGCTCTTAACTTCTTTTAGAGAGTACGAGAAGGGAGGCGCTAGTTATATTTATAGGGCGATCCTATATTAAAATAAGTACCTGTCCTTATTAATATATAATTAATAAGGTAAGGTAAGGTAAGGTCGGGATAGGATAGGATAGGACGGGATAGGATAGTAGGGACGTCTACTAATCCTTAGTTAGCCTCGAGCTAGTTCTCGCTTAATAATATCTCGAAGCCTATTAGGCCTACGTCTTAGGAGTTACGGACAACTATAGATCCGAACGTAGTTATACGATAGATTAAGGAACTAATAAGATAGCCGCCTTATAGCGACTAGTCGACGAAAGCTCTCTACCTCTTTAAGTACTTCTAGGCGGCTATATAGGATAAATAGCTTATTAAACGGTAGCTTAATCCGTAGACGGTAGACGCCTTCGTAATACTTATATAGCGCCGCGAGTGTTTTAAATTAGCCCGATAGGTAATACCTAAACTTCGAGAGAGCGGCGACTTAACGTCTCCTTTACGATATCGTAACCTTATCCTCTAGGTTACGAGAATACTTCGAGACGATACCTCGACGTTACTTACGCGTACTTAGATATCTTTTAATATATAGGCGTATTAACGTAAGAAGCGAATATTTTAAGATAAAGAGGTATATCGCGCTAGGTTGTACCTTTATTATACCGAGACCCTTAGTATAGAGGAAGAGGAGGAGATTTAATAGTAGCTCGCCTAGTACCCGCTTACCCTATAGCGACTTATAGAAGAGTAGCGATTATAACACGATAGTAATTAGAATACTAATAGTAGATAAGCTCGAGGGTCGATAGGCGGTTTTATAATAACGACTACGAAGTATAGATACTATATCGGGCCCTTAACGTAATATATACTCCGTCGCTCTCTACGTTTATTTCCCGGCTACAACTTACTTTAGCGTAAACCGGGAAGCCGTACGGAATATAGCTTAAGTAATACTTAGACAATACTCTAGAGGTAGTAGGCTTGCCTAAGTAATCCTTTAGACCTATATCGTTATCCTATAACCGTTCTTATAACGATCGTATCGGCGTTATAGTATATAAGGACTAGTTAAAGGCCTAATACGTTAAAGGTCTAATAGGTTTAGAGCGCTAATAGGTTTAGAGGTCTAATTAACTTACATTATAAGCCTTTAATGTTTCGCTACGGCTATTAAAGGCGTAGACTACTAGCAATCGAATACGAGTACTAGCTCTAGCGCCTTAGGGTATATAACCTTAAATCCTATTAACGTAAGTCCCTCCTTATCTAAATCTTATCGTCTTTAACTATTCTACTAATATAGTAGAAGAGAAGGGTAAGGATACTAATAACAATTATTCTTTCGAATACGCTCCTAGTAACTACGTCCTACGCTAAGCTCTAAGTCTATTAAGGGTATATCGACTTCGCTATCTACCCGCGGCCGACCGCGTCGAGTTTCGCCGCCTATTTAACGTCCCGATATCCTTAGCGTATCTACTACTTAATATACGCCTACTACTTAACCGTATCGAAATTACCGCTATAGTTTACGTATATAAGCTCTAGCCGCTCGTAAAACTTTCTAAAAAGAACCTAAGCTTATTAAATAAGTATTAACCGTCGGAGGCCTAGATAGGACGAAAGTAGGCCCTATATTCTAGAATCTCTAATAGTAATAATACCTTTACGCCGCTCTTACTTTAGATTATAGATTCCTATAAGTAGTAGGCGGAGGTCCGAGATTAGTAGGTCGAGTATTAATAGCTATTTATTAGAGGCACTAATCTCTACTCTCGTAGTATACTTAGTATCGATATGTATATATTAGTCGAGGACACGCCTTTAAATATCCGCGTATATATATCTAACTCTAATAGGACTAACGTACGCTACTAGATCGTTATACCCGCCGCTAGTTCTTAGTAGATCTCTAGTACTCGCTCTACTACCGAGAATATTTAAATAATCGACTAATAGATTAATATTATAGAGGGTACTAACGAAGACGACTTACGACTTAAGATCGGACTACTAGCTTAAGATACACCCGACGGAACTTAGTCTCTTAGTTTTATCTATAACCTAGGCAACCTTTACTAGATCCTCGTCTATATATAGGTCGATCTTAACGCGGCTACTAGATCTATTACGATTTACGACTCTTTATACTACTTAGAATATTCCCGTTAGAATATCGATTCTATGTTTCGTAGACTTAGCTATTTAATCTCGCTACGTAGATCTCTAGGCTAGCTATCGAATATCTAGTAGTAGCTAGCTACTATTATACTATATATATAGTAGAGTAATAACTACGATTACGGTATCTTCGTAACGTACTTCGTATACCTTCTTAGCCTTAGTAAGCCTATCCCTAGGCTAACTAAGGATATTAGCGACTAGATTCTAGCTTTCTAGTTCTCGATACTTTAAGAGATCTACGACTAGGTCGTTATTTAATTACTAAGTAGTAGTACTAGTAATACTATTAGTAACGGGGGAGAATCTAGCGGTTCTAGTAGTAATAGCTAAGGTAATAGCGACGAGGGAAGGTAGCTAGATAAGGGTAATAGAGATTATATAGGTAGAGAAAGTAGTTAAGATTATAGAGAGGTTAAGGATAATAAGGGTACTAACGATTCCTCTAACGGAGCTTCTTCTAACGACTCGTCGTAGAAAGATTCTATAGGCTCTCCTAGTACTAGCGAAGATATATCTTTATCCTCTAGTAGTAAGTCGAGTAGCGTATATACTAGCGCTAGCTATTTAGGCTAGTCTTTTTTAAGCTACGACGAGGAAACTAATATCGACTAGGCCTTTTATAGTAGGGTTAACCGCTAGATTGGCCCTAAGCTAGAGGGACCCGCTATAAGAACCTAGTCTTAGGTCGAGGGACTCGCGCGATTAGATCTCGATACCGATAATAGTACTACGGTAAAGCGTAGTAGGGACGAGTCTCCTAGCTCTAATATATTATCGCCTACTAGGTACGCTAGTAAGAAAGCGCGTTAAGGTCTAAAAGACGAAGACTAATCTATAGAAGACGCGGAAACCTTAGAGCTATCTAAGTCTATAGACGATAATAATATAGAATAGCTAGAGGAGAAGCCTCGAGTAGACGATCCGTCCTCTAGAGATATTAACTAATTCGGATAGTATAGTAAATTACGGTAGTAATAGGTAGGAGGATCGACGGTTTTCTTTTATTAAAGTTATATTTTAGTTCGAACTTATAGATAGAAAAAAAGAGCTAGCTTCTTAGAGATTAAGTTATAATACTTAATAAAAAAAAAAAAACGGTTATAGTATAGCAAATTACGGCGGTAATAGGTGGGAGGATTAAAGGTTTTTTATTAAAGTTATATTTTAGTATAAACTTATAGATAAAAAAAAAAAGAGCTAGCTTCTTAGAGAGTAAGTTACGAGCTCGACAAAAAAAAATTAGTTAAATAGCGATATAGGGTGTAATTAATATATTAAGTTCTTTCGTATACTTCCCGTCTTCTACTTATCTCTATAGAACGCCCCCTATACTTTAAAGTACTATACTCCTCTAAGAGCCTCTCTACGTAACACTTTTTTTCCTATACTACCTCCTTATTATAACTACCGTAGGTCTAGCCTAAATTCCGTTAAATATATCCTCTATATTCTATAGCTTACTCCTATACCTTTCTTACTTTAGCCTCTAGATAGCGAACGCTCTCCTTAGATAGTATAAAGAAATTCGTAAGATACTAGTATTAGTAAAGCGAATATAGTAGGAAAGTAATAGCTAACGCTAGTATAGTCTATAAAGCCGTCCTAATATTAATACGTAAGGGTACGCCGAAAAGGGCTAAAGGTATAAGACGCGCCGGGAGGACGAAGCCGAGGGCTTAATAGTAAAGGTATACGAGTAAAGGTCGGACTAGCTAGTAACTAATAATAGCTATAGTTATAGGCGCTCTTAAGGTATAGCGACGACTATTATTAGAGTTATTAGTCTAAGTTATCCTCCCTATAGACTATAGAACTTATAAGACGTCCCGGGCGCTCGCTTTTAGACTTATCCCGACTTTCTTCCGCGAGGATATAGTTAAGATTCTCTTTCCTATCTCTTATAGGTAACGATTACGTAAGCGAAGAAGTATAGCTAGTATTGTAAGGCTACCGATTATTAAACTTAAGCGCGGTGTAAGGTTTAGACGCGTTTGCGATAAAGAACTATAGGTGTCCGATCTCGTATATAGCGACTATCTCGACGAACTTCTACTACCCTATTTATCTAGTCCCTCGAGGCGGTACTATAGCTAGCCTAGTAACGAGCGTAGTTACTCCTAACATAACTATATAACTAACTACCGTACTACTCTAGAGCGATACTAGTAGCGAGGCTAATAGGGTATATAAGATATACTACGTCGCTACTTTAAGCGTCTCGAGTACCTTAAGTAGAGGATAAAGCTATAGGTATAGTAGCTACTTTCCCTTAAAGCAAAAAGCTACTTATTATACTCTATTACCTCTACGGTAAGTAGCTTTATATCGTCTAAGCTATAGTCGAGATCGTAGACTCTAAGTTACTCGAATTCTATAGTATAACGTTAAATATAAAGCTTCCGAGCAAGATCTAGCTAGGTAGATCTATAAGGAGGAAGTAGGTAGAAAGGGAATACCTAAAGAAGAACGCTTAGGTAGTCTCTATATAGAATAGCTATTAATAGTACGGGTATTAGCGTAGGTCGTCTATATAAATTATAGCTCCTACTAATAGTAGTCCCCGGGCCTTTATAGTATCGCGTTAATAGCGTAGAGGCTAGGGAAGAAGGATCTCTAAAAGAAGATACGTTCTAAGAAATAGGGATTCTATATTAAACTTTCGTAGTAGCCTTATAGTAGCCTTAGGCCCTAATAGAGCCCGTAGGACTCTTAACTATCTCTACCCTTAGGTATTACTTAATCCCTTAAGTCTCTACTCGTAACTTAATCTTAATCTTACTATACCTACGCCGAATCGTTCTCTAGTAGAATCGCCTAGCTCCTTACGTAGAATACCGTAACCCCCTCTTATCGAGTATCTTAAGCTTAGTAACTAACGCTCGTAGGACTATACCGTTAAAGATTTTAAGCTAATAGATAACGCTACCTATATAAAAGCCTTCTATAGTAGAGGTCCTCTAGACTCTCGTATACGCTCGACTTAGATTCGTTAGGGAGAGACTATCTTCCTATAGGTATCGTCGAGATAAAGAACGTAGTCGGTTAAGGAACGAGCGGAACGGGAAGTAGAGTACTAAATAGTAGTCTATAGAGATTAGTATAGCCTAGGTATTATTAGTAGTTAATAGCTTAGGCTACCTTTTTAGTATATATACCTATAGAGAAAAGGAAGAAGGTAGGCGCGTAGTAAGTATATTACTCTACTTATACCTAGAACACTAGGGATAAGATCCGTTCGACTCCTTATATACTACCTATAAAGAAATACATAGATAGATTAAGAATATTAATAGCTTTTAGCTAGTCTAAACGGTATTTATCTATAGAGAGTCGGGAGATAGAGATATTAAGCTATAAGCTAAAGGAGAAAGGTTAATTAATAGACTAACTCGAAGGATCTTCTAAGGATAGCGGCGGGCGCTAATAATACGCTAAGGAATTTTCCGCCCGACTTTAGCTATAACGATATTCTTATCTATATTACTTTTATCTACTATCTCTACTTTATAGGTCTTCGTACTCTTATCCCTCGATCTAAGCGACATAAAATAATCGATAGGGTACCGATTACCTAATACCTTATTATAGGCTCTACCTAAAAGACCGTACGTAAGTTTCCTTAATTAACCTTATATTACTTCGTCCTCTCTAAACTCGCTAAACTCGCCGAAATCGCCGCCTACAAGATTACCGCTAAATTCTTAATCTCTAAGAAGCTCTTAGATACTATAGAGACTATAACGATAGCTAGCGCTATCCCGCTAGCGACCGACTAGATATTAGACTAGTTATAGTAGGGTGAATTTATTAAGTAGCTTCTATACGCTATCGTTATCTATAGTTCTATACTAGATAGAGCTATTAGTAACGGCGTACTCCGACGTATAGAGGCCTAAATTTAGAGTACTAGTTAAGATAGGCGTTTTCGCCTCCTATTTGTTACTACTAATACCTAGATTACTAGTAAGGAGTTATCTTTAGTTTTCTATAGGCTTAAGATCTTCGGAAGGTATTATCGATCGATTTAGCGGTCGATCTTTTATATCCGGTCCTCTAAGGTCGAACACGAGAAGACGCCTCTAAGAGGAAGAGTTAAGACGTCGAAACTTAGTAGCGGTTAGGTTCGGACTACTAAAGCTATATTAGCGATAGCGTACGTAGTAGTATATTAGTACGTATACTATAGATAACGGTAGTATATACGTAAATTAGGGTAGCTAACCGCTCTTTAGGAAATCCGAGCTCTCGAAGGTTAACTACTAATACCTTACGAAGGTAAAATCGCCTATAGCGTAGTCCTATAGTAGGACGACGAGAAGGCTAGAACGTCTTCTCGTATATTAAATTATTACGCTAAGGTAAAATCGACGTATACCTATACCTATTATTATAGCGTACTCTCGCCGTCTTAGGACGGGTAGTAATTCGTTAACTAGTAGACGTGTATTTACCTAGACGTTCCCTTCCTCCTCGCCCTAGTCCTCCCCTAGCTTAGATATCTAATCGACCTCTCGTAGAGGACGACGTCTATTACGCCTTAGTTACTCGGAGTACTACGTAATAATTTTCTCGACCTTATATACCTACTCGAGGTTATCGTCTATTTTACGCTTAAAGCGTAGGAGGCTATCGAAGCTTAGCTATTTAGCTTTTAATAGATAAAACTCGTCTAGTATCTCGCGCTCTAGAATAAAGAAGAATACTCGCCGCCGCGGTAGACCGCTTAGCTCGAACTAGTAGAAGAGGAAGTCGAAGCGTTCGAAGGTATTAAAATAATACCGCTTCTTCTTCTTATTCCTAATATTACGCGCGACTAGTACCTTATTAAAGGATATATCCGATCTATACTATAGATATTAGCGACGTCGAGGATCGAGGGTATATCGTTAGAGAGTTTTACTTACGCTCTAGGTATAGAGTCTAGCTTATACTAAATAAAGAAGTAGCTAAGTCGGAAGTCTATAAGCCGTAGCTAGAGGCTAATAAAATTAAACTCGAGGCTCTTCTTAAAGGTTATACTACGTATTATATATATAATTTCCTAGTATATACTAAAGTATATCGAGGTCTCCAAAGGCTCGATAAACTTTATATACCTAGTCGTTAGCGGCCGCTACTTCGGAAACTTAATATTATTCTAGGGATTTTAATATACGCCCTCTCTAAGTATATATTATCGAACTCTCTCGATCGCCTCTAGTAGTATAGCTCGTAGTATTCGATAATATATTAAATAAGGATCGAGCCTCCTATAGGCCTTACCTAGTAGCTATAAGGTACGAGTACTTATAATACGGCTATAGGTATCGTCGCTCTAGAGATAGTTAAACTCTCTAGTCTCTAAAACTTAAGCGTCTTAGTTATAGTTAGGGATAAGGTAGATCTAAGAAGGGTCTACTACTACGACGTATATTAAGAAGGCGGATATTACGCGCTAGAGAGGGAATAGCGAGAATTATTACTCTCTAGCCTTAAGGCCTATAGTACTCTTCGCGTCGTAGAGTACGATCTTACTCCGCTCGAGCGGCTCTTAATAGATAAGGTCCTAGAACCGCTAGGCGTACGTTAGTCTAGTATCGTATCGACGACTATAATCGATAGTACTATCGGAGACGGTAAATTCGAAGCTACGAATAGCGTATAGGCTTAAGCGGAGAACCGAGAAGATATTACCCTCGAACTAAGTACTATAGTTCCTTTTAAAGATCTAGTCTAGTACCTAGAGAGGCTCTAATATTCTCTCGTCTCTCGGAGTCGAGATCCGCTTACCGTACTAGTTATCGAAGGCGAGTAATACTAGAGTCTATTTCTTATATACGGTATAAATAACGGGCTTCCCTTCTACCTAGCGGTATAAGATATAGTAGTTCGTATAGACTATGTATACGCTACCGCTATATATATCCGTCGCTTTCCTACTTTTTATATAATCTGTACCCTATTGTCTACTACGTTCTATAAAGTAGCTATAGTAGCGTACGAACGTTCTAAGATATACGTAGTATCTAGTTAGGGTAGCGAACTAGCAGTAACTTTTACGAATATATTACTACGTCTATACGCTACGGGTTCGATCTCTACGCTTCTAACTTATACTTTAATAGACTTAACTAGCGACATTCGGTACTATAGTACGTACTTTACCTACCTCTTTCGCTAAGCTAACTAGTATCGAACGTATAATAGCCGCCCGTAAGAAAGTTACCGCTAGTACGGTTAATACCTCTAAGACCTCTAATAGCTCTAGTACTTCTAGTAGTCTTAACTATAATAATACGATAATAACTACTAGTAGTAGAAACTAGACCCGTACTACCGTCTACGAGCTTATAAGCCTTAACGAAAATATCGATTAGCTTCGTAAAGCTAGAACCGAACTTAAGAATACTCTCTATAGCCTTAACGACTATATTATCTACCTTTAGGACGTTAAGGACTAGGTCGAGACCTACCTATATATCGACTATAGCGATAAATACTAGACCTATACCTTAGGAGGTATTCGTTATCTACTAGGCGCCGTATTCGAAGTAAGTAGATATATAGAGGGTCTTAGCCTAGAAGAAGAGGACGTAAGCGAAGAGGATAATAGTAAGGATACTAAAGACGAAGGCGGTAAAGGCGAATATAATAAGGGATCCGTATATACGTAAGAGGATTCTAGAGAAGAGAACGAAGATATAGGCGAGGAGGAAGAAGAGGATCGTAATAAGACTAAGTAGCGCTAGTACGATAAGAACGTTATTAATAGAATTAGTAGAGTCCCCGTAAGGCTTAAGGTATATCTTAGTAAGTCCTCGTAAGGCTCTTTATTACGAGGGCTTTAAGGTATAATAGGTATTTTAATAATGTCCGTACCTTTGTATTACTTGTTCTATGTCTTAGATCGAAGAGGATTACTATAGGCGTTACTCGTATATATTAGGCTATTATAAAGTACTCGATCCCTCGTCTTTACTATCTAAGACATGCATTTTGCGACGTCATAGCTATTGCGAGGTAAGTATGATATGTTAGTACAGGGGTCCATTAAACTAGCTTTTTGCACTTTAAATGATATGTTGACCTTTTGGTCCGGCTGGTGATATGAAGGACTCGAGCTCCGGGCGTGGGCCGCAGCTTTTTGCGAAGCAAAGGCTTGGCGACAATGAGCTTCTCGAGCTCTGGAACCCGACGGGAAGATCTCTTGAGCATTGCATAGTGCATGGATGTGATATGGTCGGAAAATCAATTTTTTTGGTTGGGGCTGTTTTGAGGCTGTATAAGATGGGAAGGAGCGACCGTAGAAGTGCACTGGCAGTTGGACGAGCTCTCAAAGACACTTATGAGATGCAGTAAACGATCAAAACGATGCATTGGGTATTAAACTCGAAGATATGGATGTTTCAAGGCCTGCGAAGATGTCAGCGTTACTCTGCAAAAAAGTCGACAAAGCACTCACATCCTCAGCACTCAACCGCCACGCACTCTCATAAACTACCAAGGATGCCACCAACTCCCTCGCGCTCTCATCAGCACCAGGCAGAATCTCTCCCCACGACTTGCCAGGATACTTGGTAAAGTTCATCTTCCCCCAATCCGGCATCTTCGCAGCTTCAGGCCAGACGTCCAGATCCGGCGTTCCTAGTGTCTGAAAGATGCTCTTGATCAAGGCGAGTTCGCTGCCGAGATCTCCGGCGTCGAAGAGCGTTTCGCCGTTGAGACAGACGACTTGAGCGGCGACGCAACCGGCGGCCCACATGTCGAGTTTTGAGCCGTAGGATGAGTTTCCAAAGAGGACTTCGGGTGGACGGTAGGATGTTGTTCCTACGTCGAGGATTTTCTCATCTGAAGGCTCTGATGATGGATCGGATGGTGACCAGGCGATGCCGAAGTCGGCGAGGTACGCTGGGCCGGAAAGCGATGATAGGAGAATGTTGGAAGGTTTGATGTCCCGGTGTATGATGCCGAGACCGTGTAGGTGTGCGAGACCAGAGAAGATATCTCGTAGAATCGATCGACGAGACGAAGAGGTGAGCTTTCGGTCGAAAAGAAGACCGTTGAGATCGTATGGCATGTATGGGAAGGCCAGAACGAAATGACCACCAGCTTGCTGAAACGTCTCGAGAAGTGGCACTGTATGCTCTCCTTTCGCTGCTGCCAGGATTCGTGCTTCTCTCCTGGAGTCATGAGGAGGCTGCTCCATGTCTGGCGTGGTGATCTTCAACGCCACTATCTTGGACTTGCCGTCCACAGATACAGAGTCTGGATCCGCAGCCCTGAAGACTTCCGAAAACAAGCCATCTTTGAAATGCTGGGCGTTGGTGTACTTTCCAATGCGAGCTCCAGTGCTGGGTAGGTTGGGAAAGACATGTTCGTCAACATGCTGATCTTCAGCTGGTGGTGGGCTTCTCGATTCGGCTTGTGAGAGTAGCAGTTGGACAGTCTTTGCACATAGCTCGTGGTACTCTTTCTTTCATCCATCAGCGATAGAACGTTGGCGACTGTTTGATGAGAGTTGTACGAGCGATAGAGCATCTTTGCGGGCCGCCTCCTCAGAGGACTTGGCGTATTGAGAGGCCTCTGGAGACTGACATCCAGGATTGGCGTTCTTGTAAGCAGCGGCGCTGCACAGTGTCAGTCTCTCTTTCTCGAATATCGTTCTGTATCTCTCACATCTTGGATGTCTGGCTCAGCCGATCTGAGAAGCTGACGCTCTTGCGCCAGTCTTCAGCCATTTCGGAAACGATGTGCGTATCATTTCAATGCAAAATCAAGGTCGACAGACACGATACAATCGATTTGACATTTTGTGCTAGTTCAGGAGGATGCACGTGAGAACGTGTTGGTGAGGTCAAAGCGACGCTCGGACCAGCTCCAACGCAAGCCGTCGTCGCCTTGAGCTTCAGCTTCCAGAGCTCCAACACATCGACAAACACCCAACAACGACATCCAAACATCGCCCATCTCCCCGACTACCACCCTCATCCTCTTCATCGCCGAATCAACACGAATCTCGACAACACACGCAAATTTCCGACGTCAAGATGGACGCGCTGGTGGCCAAGTACAGCGGCCCAGCGCACCAGGAGACATTCGCCGACGACGACGAGCAACAACTCGCCCAGGACACCCAACCAAATCTCTCCCTCCAGTTCGCCCTCCCGCCCATCGCATCATCACAACAATGGCTGCGCGCCATGACCGACGACAACTCCAACCCCAACTGCCCCATCAAGATTGCCCACGGAACCACCACTCTGGCCTTCCGCTTTAAGGGCGGCATCATCGTGGCCACGGACTCAAGAGCAACGGCAGGAAACTGGATTGCCAGTCAGACAGTGAAGAAGGTCATTGAGATCAACAGCTGTTTGCTGGGTACGATGGCTGGTGGTGCTGCGGTAAGATATGGCCACAAGTGTGGGATAGAAGATCATGACTGACGAGGATGATTTACAGGACTGCCAATATTGGCTGGCATACCTAGGCATGCAATGCCGTCTCCACGAACTCCGCCACAAGCGCCGCATCACAGTCTGCGCCGCCTCGAAGATCCTCGCCAACCTCGTCTACAGCTACAAAGGCATGGGCCTCAGCATGGGCACCATGTGCGCGGGCGTCACGCCATCTGAGGGTCCTGCCCTCTACTACATCGACAGCGACGGCACTCGGTTATCCGGCAACCTGTTCTGTGTGGGATCCGGTCAGACATTCGCATACGGTGTGCTGGACGCTCAGTACAGCTACGACTTGTCAGATGAGGATGCGCTAGAGCTGGGACGGCGGAGTATCTTGGCTGCCACGCACAGGGATGCTTTCTCTGGTGGTTTCATCAACTTGTACCACGTGAAGGAAGATGGATGGGTCAAGCATGGCTTCACGGATACCAACGGCGTCTTCTGGGATACCAAGCTCAACAAGGGCGAGTTCTCCAACGTCACGGCGAACTTTGACGACCGCGTGTAAGCACACAGTTGAACGCATGGGATGGGCGATGACACGGATGGTTTGGGAATGTAGTTATACTGGGACTGTGATACTAGCTTCAGCCAGCATTGCATGAATGAAATGCGGTAGCAAGCCGCTCTAGAACAGCTTGAATGTACACTAACGTGTCTGTCGCGTGTGTTCAAATACCCATTGCAGTTGAGGAAGTTGCTCTTCGGGATCCTGCCGAGGCCCATGCACTTTCACTTCACCTCATGTCGTGAAACTTAGTTTGGGCCGCACTTTCCTTAAACATCGATTCTGAGTACTTCTCACCTCCAACATGCAGTTTTGACAATCAAATGCCCAAGACATAGAAGCCAGGCACTATCGCGGCTTTATTCACCAATACGGATCAATGACCGAACCGAGGAAGTGAGACTTGAGCTTGGGAGGCGACAAGGATTTCTACGGCCGCAATTCAATGCCTTGACTTCACGAATACAAGAGCTATCCCCGACATCATCCATCATCATCCGCCATCCTCTACGTACTCACACCTACTTCAATTTTACAGTCTGACGGAGACCGCGGATCACCACCGAAAGGATTATACGAGACAGCCATCCATCCAGCCGGATCAAGTGGCACCGATATCCAACACCAAACTGAAGAACCATCAGGACAAACTCGCAAGATCAACAAACATGGCCCTCTCCTCAACCTACAAAGCAATCCACCTCGCCCAACGTCCCACAGACGCCATAAACCCCCAAACCTTCGCCCTCAAAACCCACCCCACCCCCTCCCCCTCCACCCTAAGAGATGGCCAAGTCCTCTACAAACCGCACTACCTCTCCCTGGACCCCGCCATGCGCGGCTGGCTCAACGACGTGCGCTCCTACATCCCACCGGTCCAAATCGGAGCCATAATGCGCGGCGTGGGAGTAGGCACAATCCTCGCCTCCAAGTCTTCGAATTTCAAGGAAGGGGACGTCGTCTATGCCCCGAGCGGCTGGACTGAGATCGCGGTCATCAATGGGAAGGATGTGGAGAAGATTTCGCCGTTGCCGCCGAAAGCGAGGATGACGGATTATATCGGCGTTCTTGGGATGCCGGGTTTGACGGCTTACTTCGGGATTCTTAACGTCGGACAGGTCAAAGCCGGAGACTTCGTCGTGGTTTCTGGAGCTGCGGGTGCGACGGGGAGTGTTGTTGGCCAGATTGCCAAGTTGAAAGGCGCAAAGGTGTTGGGTATCGCGGGGAGTGAGGAGAAGTGTCGATGGCTGGTGGAGGAGTTGGGTTTCGATGCGGCGTTGAATTACAAAGCCAAGGACTTCGCGAAGCAGTTCAGGGCGTCGACGAAGCAGCTGATCGATGTCTTCTTTGACAATGTTGGAGGCGAGGTGTTGGATTTGGCGCTGGGAAGGGCGAAGGAGCATGCGAGGTTTGTTATGGTAAGTCCTGCGCAACATTCCCCAATCACCCGTCCTTTTACTAACTATACAATCACAGTGCGGCGGCATCTCCCAATACAACACCAAAAACGCCCAAGGCCCCAAGAACTACCTCATGATCGTCACAATGCGGATCCGAATGGAAGGATTCGTAGTCTTCGACTATGCGAAGGAGTATCCCAAAGCGCAGAGGGAATTGGCGCAGTGGTTGAGTGAAGGGAAGATCAAGAGGCAGGAAACGATTATGAAGGGTGGGATTGAAAAGATGCCCGAGGCGTTGCAGGCGCTTTATGCGGGTGTGAATACCGGCAAGCTGATGGTTGAGGTCTCGCCGCCTGATGCGAAGCTGCAGGCGAAGCTGTGAGAGGTTCGAGATCACTATTCTCGGTGTTCCGGTCAAGATAGAAGATGTCTCGAGCAATCCCCAACTTTCTCGAGAAGGACAAGAGTTCAAGAAGCCCTCTAATAGCTTAGGGTCGGATACTCTCGCAGAGAGAGCTAATCATCCACTTCAAACGGAAGAAGGAGAGTATAGGAAGCATAGCGAGAGCAAGCTTGAACGATGAATGTTCAAGAATGATATTACAACAAGCTATACCTCCCCAGTACAAAAATCCAAAAGCTGGGTATCGTCGCTCTTTCTTCAAACAACCGGCCGTCGATATGCATGCACTTATTCCTGCTTCTCAAGATCCTCTACTGGCTGAGTGGCCTTGGTGTCCTTCCAGAAATGGCTGAGGTCGCCAATGGGGATGTTGATGCCGATGCGCATCTCGGCGGCCATCATGGCGACGACGATCCACCATCCGAGGACTGAGACTACGAAGAGGAGAGCACCGGCGGCCTGAAGTCATGTCAGCACTATGTATGTGGAGGACAGTGGGTATTTGCTTACCGTTTGGCAGTTTCCAGCAGTGGTGTAGTCACCGGTGGCAGTGCTGAAGTAGGCACCAGAAAGAGTCCACACTGCGGCAGCGGCGAGGAAGAAGATACCGGCGAAGACGGCGTTGGTCTTGAGGGCGAAGATGAGGTAGGTCAGGAAGGCGAAGCCCCAGCTATTGATCAGCGTTAGCTTTGCCTCTTTCCAAGGACCGATCCTGGTGATACGTACACAACGCAGTAGAGACCAATGACGGTATTGTAGGCTGGGCTCGATGCACCCTCAGTCGCGTTGGTGCCATCGGAGGAGTAGTAGGCTGCGAGACCGAGGCTTGGGAGTTGGAGCATTCCGAAGGAGAGCCAGAAGACGGCGAAGAGCGAAGTGGCCATCATTGGGTAGAAGTTGCCCATGATCCAGTTGAAGATCGCAGCCAGAGTCAACATCAGAGGGCCAACGAACTGCGCAACACTCAGCAATAGACCATTTCATCGAGTGAGATCAGCACTTACGAAAAAGATACCAACGACAGCCGGAAACCCGCTCGCACCGCCCCATCCCATAAGAATCATGGAGAAGGTGAAGGTGCTGATAACGAAACCAACCAATCCCATAGGCGTTGGGTTCGCAGGTCCATTTGCCCAGCTCGTAGTATACTGAGGAATCTTGGGCTGGAGGTACAACTTCTCGAACAGCTCCGGCGAGATGGTCATGCCGGTCTGCGTGTGGCCCAGGTTCGTGTGGTGAACCTGGTGCTGCTCGGCCTTCATGCCAGGCTCGATACCGTCGGTGCTAGAGGAGACGCGATGAGAGGGCGCAGACATTTTGATGGTGTTGCGGGAAGGGGGGAGGAGCGAACGACGAGGAGTAAACGAGCGTGTCGACTACAACGAGGTTGAAGTAGCCGTCCCCTCGCTCGCCACGGGGAGGAGAAGCATTTTGAACGTCTCCCGCGCGGTTTCTCTCAATGCTTTCCTAGCTGCATACACCCATACTGGTGATCGACTAGCAGGACGGCTCGCGTGATGGTGCGAGGAGCTAGGACGTTGAGACACGTGGTCGACCAGGCTGTCAGTGTGGAGGGTGGTATAGGCGGCGTTCGTCCAGCAAACCAGATTGCATAGGGGACATAACTGTGCATCCGGCCCCAGGGTGTTCAAAGTCTTTCTTGTCATCGGCGTGACCCGATGGAGCAGACGAATCGGACCGGGCTATTTTATATGGGGCGCTGGGGCCGAGTCAGGCCTTGCCTGTATGCGAGTGCTCGAGCGTTGGAGATCTTTTACCCACATGAGGTTTAAGCGACATGAAATCGATTGGGGGTGTTCGTATGCTGTCCAAGTGCCGCGGTTGATGCCCAGAGTCTAAGCTTACGGGAGAACATGTTCAGTCTTGGGAAGAAGCCTTGTGAACCTGTTCTTAGGGTGAGCTTATCAGTGCGAAGGATGAACGTGATCGAAACAATGCTTTTTGAGAGACTATGAACAGAATGGGAAAACAGATAGGAGGGAAATATCGCCACGTCCGAACAAGCGCGAGTTTTGTCCAGGAGAGCCCATGAACAGCAGTATTTGGCGTCTGAGGAGGAAATTTCGACTTGCATTGGTGTGCCTCTCTATCGGGTTCTGGTAAAGGTGCGCTTCCATATGTGTTGTGATTGGCAAATGGCAGACTATTGCCCATATCGTCATGAACGATCATGTCCCCGTCTGCCTCTTGGGTCGAGTGCCGGTGGCGGCCACCAGGACCAAGTATCTGCTGTCAATGCGATGAGCGGCCGCATCGATACTCTGAGGACTCAGGTAGTGTTCTGTTTAACATGTGAAAGGGAGGGCACTAGGTTGTTGGCATGTGAAGAAGCAGAAGCAAGACCATCAAAGTCAGAGCAAGTGAAGGAATTGGGCTTGGCAACGGCCGGCTGCCTGCCCCGCCGAACGTCACCTCTTTCAAAGCACCAGCCTCTCACCAACAAACATCCAAACACATACACAGCCCCTCTCAAATACCACTTACTCCTTCAACAACCTCTCCAAACCCTCCAGAGAACTCAGCGACCATGCAAATCAAGTACATATCCATCTCCCTATCACCAGCCCCACAAGCGCATGGACTAACCACCCCTCACAGAGTCCGCACCCTCACCGGCAAAGAGATCGAACTCGACATCGAGCCCGACTACAGAGTACCTACCTCCCCACCATCACCACCTCATCAAACACTCACTCACAAAACCTACAGGTCCAAAAGATAAAAGAGCGCGTCGAAGAAAAAGAAGGCATCCCCCCAGTCCAGCAACGTCTGATCTACGGCGGCAAGCAGATGAACGACGAGAAGACGGCCGCCGAGTACAACCTCGAGGGCGGTGCGACGCTGCATTTGGTGTTGGCGTTGAGAGGTGGTATGGCATGAGCAAGATGGTGGAGGAAAGGTGAAGGGGAGGGACGGAGGAATGCGACGATGATACCAATGAAGCAAGCATACGGGAAGGCGTTTTCTTTACGGAGCGAAGCGAGTCATTGCAGAGGCAGAGGCAGAGGCCATCATCCGGCTCTGGATCGGGCATATCAGGAGCTCTTCTGACGGAGAGCGAGGACGAGATAGAGCTGTGGATATGTGAGTAAGCATGACTCTTTTTCTGAGATCAAAGGTCAAGGACAAGCTTTGCATCCATTCACATTATACAAATCAGACCCTCCCAACAGGTCCTCATATCCACACGCTGCTTTGCCAGACGCCAAACACCATACACAAGCCCTCAGTCATCTCATCTCATCATCTAGGGAACACCGGTAACACGGCGAATACTCCTCCTGGGTCCTTCACCAACAACCTGCACCTTGCCCTCCTGTTCCAAACTCCTCACAGCGTCCGCAAACTCCTGTCCCTCCACAGGCACGGAGCTCTGCTCGCTGAGCGTCCTCACAACATCGCCATAGCGAGCACTGGCTCCTCCAGCGCGAAGCATCTCGTCCAGGACGCTCAGTACGCCATTCTTCAGATCTTCCTTGCGCTTCCTCTCGCTGGCTGACGTGCCCTCAGTCAAGAGACCCATATCAATCAGGCCAGTGCGTGCGTCGGTTGCGGCTTGCTTGAGAGCAGACTGGATCAATCGGACGGCTTCTTCGACGTCGGACTCCTCGACAGTCTCACTCAATCGCATCTTGGCATGGGCCTCGGAAAGACGGATCATGCTCTCGAGTTGACGAGTCGTGGCGGTGATTCGACGCTCGGCGGCGCGAATATCCTCGCCCAGTTTACGCATCGCTACGTATGAACGTACGAGGGCATCGGCAGCAGGTTGCGTGATCTTCGGGTGGACATTGGCGCGGGCGTATGAGATGTATGATGTCAGGAATTCGACGGGCTGTCACGATGTCAGTGATTGCAGAAGGTCGTGAAGGTCAGATGTAACTCACCAGAATCTCTTCCCTGGCAGCGTTCTCGGGGTTGTCTTCCAAGTACATGCCAACCAAATGCCTCGCCAGCTTGCGATCAGCCGACTCATCGATGCGATCAAGCACAAGATAGACAAGGTCGAATCTCGACAAGAGCGTGGGCGGAAGATCTATGTTCTGAGGCACAGGCAGGTTGGGGTTATACTTGCTTCCAATCGGGTTAGCAGAGGCAAGAATGCTTGTTCTGGCATTCAAGGTCGTGATGATGCCGGCCTTTGCAATGGAGACGGTCTGCTGCTCCATCACTTCGTGCAGGACTGATCTGGTCGCATCTGACATCTTGTCGAACTCGTCAATGCAGCAGACACCACCGTCACTCAGGACGAGAGCACCAGACTCCAAGACCAAGCTGCGCGTCTCTGGATCCCGGGTAACATATGCTGTCAAACCGACAGCAGATGAACCCTTGCCAGATGTATAGACACCACGAGGTGCGATCTTGTGAACGTACTCCAGCATCTTGGACTTCGCAGTGGAGGGATCTCCGCAAAGCAGGACGTTGATGTCGCCACGGTACTTGGGAGAGCCACCCTTCTCGAAGCTCTTGTTCGTACCCCCAAAAAGTTGTAGGAGAATGCCCTTTTTCACATCGTCCATCTCGTTGATCGAAGGAGCGAGTGATCTCGAAAGCAGCTCATAGACATCGTCCCTGGCTGCAGTGGCTCTGATCTTGGCCTCCTCCTCTTCGCTGACCTTGCGAACTTCTTCGCTGCTACCAGCAGCCTGCTCAGCAAGCTCTTCTTCGATTGTAGATGGATCAATGCCCATGCGACGCTTATCAACTTTCTGGACATGCAGGCAATCCACATACGTCTTGAAGATGTTCTTGACTGACCGCTGGCGTGGGTTCACTCGGACCTGGTTGCACTTGAAGATACCAGTAATCTCCACGCGATCACCAGCCTTGCACACATCTACGAGTTCGTCATACGAGCACAAGCTCACGGAGTGTGGCGTCTGGCCGTCAGGAACAGAGTCGGGAGTCTCCTGCAATTTGATGACTTGCTTGTCCGCGAATCCAGATCGGTTGTGCACAATCTGCATGCTGTTGCTGGCGCTGCACACCTCACGAGGGCAACGGGTGGGCTCGGCGATCTTGCCACGGTCAATGTCGACCTTGACGGTATGATGACAAACCGAGCAGCGGAAGAAGGCATCCTTCATGTCAGGGATGATGGGAGTCGTTCGAATGACCAGGCCCTTGATCGAAACCAGCTGGTCCATGTCACCCGGATTGAGATCCCGCAAGTTGATGGTCTTGTCCAGTCCGAACGGCCTGCATCTGTAAACAGTCTGCTCAACCTCCGCAACGAGATCGTGTTCGTCCGCTGGTGCAGCGGGCTGTGCCTGAGTTGGTGTTCGGCCACCCATGTGATCAACATCCGAGCTGGGCATTGGTGGCATAGAGCTGGAATTCCTCTCGCGCGGTTGTTGAGACTGCTGCGATCGCCTCTCGCTCATCTTCTTCTCAGCTAGCTCAACCATGGTGTCCTTGACTGCAGTATCAATCACAGGAACGATTTCGCTGGGATACGATTGCAGCTGATGCCACAGCTTCCTCGTTCCTGGGTACGATTTCAAGTTCCTGCAGTCCAGATAGAAGGCCTTCGTGCCCAGCTCCAACATTGTGTCCAACATGTTCAAGTACTCTTTCTCGAGACCTGGGTGTCCAGCAGCCAGTGTCTCGCCCTGCAAAATCTCGCCATCCTGGATCATGCGGTATTTCTTCTGGAAGTTGTGGAGGAAATCTTTCATGGCCGACCAAGAATCTGTGATGGATACGTCTGTGCCCCAAATATATCTTGTCGATCTTCCACCCAAAGCGGCGGCATCTGAGGTATTCGGGTTGACATTAGAGAAGGTAGCTGTATCTGAGCCACCTTGAACGGGAACACCGTTCTCATCGACGAAAAGCTGGCGTCTGCGTCCGCTGCTTTCGAGCAAGTCGGAGTTGATGTCGTGTCTTCGCTCTCTCGCGCTAGGAGCACCACCAGACAAGCCAGATCGCACGAAAAGACCAGACGAGCTAGTACGATCGGGGCGCTGCCCGTTTGCTGCTGGCGTAGCTGCATCTGAGCTGGGTCCATAATGAATGGGCGATGAATCTAGCACTGTCATCAGAACAACTTTCCCCCTTTCTACATTAACCCAAACAACTCACCACCAATACCCCCATTCGCCCTCGGCGTCCTCCCACCCTCACTACTCTGCACACCCGGCGTCGGCGCATCAGCTCGCTGTCTCAACGGACTGCTCCCAACGCCATTGGCAGCAGGAACGTTCAAACTCTGGCTCTGGCTCTGGCTCTGCGATCCCGCAGGCGAACTCCTGAAAAACAGCGGCGAGCTCGTGGGCGGCGCTTGACTCTGGCTGTTGGAGTTCTGGCTTGCTCTTGGAGTCCCTTGCTGCGATGCAGCGTTGGCTTCGGATTGGAGCTGACTGTTGGCGGCGTCGACGTCGGGAAGGGGAGGGTCGCTCATGGGCGGCTCGGAGGAGCGAGGTTGTTGGGAGGCACGCTGGCTGCGGCGTTGGGGTGTGTTGTTCTGAGACGAACGAGTCGTTCGCCGTGAAGCTGGCGACGACATAGTTGCGATGTGATTGTGTGGTGTTGGTGTGAAAGTGTAGCAAAGGGCAGAGAGAGAAGCGGGATCGAAACGAGAGGGGAGAAATCACGTCGCGTCGTTCGCGCCTTCCACGCGACGACCGACGCGTAAAGTGGACGGGACCAACCGCCGCCGCCCAGATCCAAATCCATCCCACCAACAACTTGGAAGTCCTGCCAGGGAACACAAGAAACAGTATCAACACACGCAAAGATGCCGGCTCCATCGCAACTCGCCATCGCGACGTCAGCGTTGAATCGCCTCGTCAAGGAGGAGAAGAGCTACCACCAAGAACTCGAATCGCAACAAGCCCGCATCACGAAGCTCGAACAAGGCAACGACGCCGACGAGAATGCCGAGTACACATTGAGACAAGAGGTAAGTGAAAGCAAGTGATGTAGTAATTGTACAAGTCTTTCAATTGCAAATGGGTATCATCGCTATGCTATGCTGCCATGCCAGGCCTTTTGTCATTCAATTCGCTAATCATCCCCCAGCGTAAAGCTCTCGATGAGACCAAGGCCATGTTTCCTCAACTTCGGCAGAAGATCGAAGAAGCCAAGTCGAAGCTCGAGGCCCAGCTGGTATGTTACATTTCATCGTGTTCATCGTTTTTGTCATTCATCTCTTCAAGAGGTTGCAGTCGCTCATTTTGTGATTCTTGTACAGGAGCAAGACAAGGGCCCAGGCGATCAGAGCTCGCCAGAGGACATCACAAAAGCCAAAGAGGCAATTGCGGCTGCGTTGCATGCCATTCGAGAGGCATCATGATTTCGTTCTGTCGTGGTCGGAAGAAAGGGTGGTGCGAGGAGTCGGGTTTGTAGATATGTTGAAGCAGATAGGTGTGTCAATCGACGATGTTGACGTCTTCAGACCACTTTCAAATCTTGCGCTTCTTGTTGGTGTTCATGAAGATCGACGGAGCTGGGCGCTTTCTGATCGTCTTCGGTGGCGAGCTGGCTTCAGGACTCGTCGACTTGGCTTGCGCAGCGACCGGCTTGGCTGGCGGACTGAGTTGGGCGCTCGATGTGCCCTCTTTGACGGAGGCGACCGGCTGCTTTGGTGGTGATGGAGCGCTGTCAGCGGCTGGTGGGCTCGCAGCTGGAGTTTGGTTGGTCGGGGTCTTTGAGGCTGGGGCCGTAGATGGTGGCGAGCGCCTAGCTGGGTCGATGACGATGGGTGATGGTGCAAAGTCGAATGGCTTGCTGGGTGGTGACGATGCTGATGCTCGCTTGCCTTTCTGGGTGAGCGCTCGGAGTTTGGCCTCGTTCTCTTCGCGTGCCTTGCGGGTTTCCGCCTCGACAGTCGCCTGGTGTCGCTCAGCAAGCTTGACGTTGGACATGCGAGCAGGAGGCTGGATCTTTCTCGTGGCCTTCTCTTTCTGGATCTCCTTCATCAGGACCTTCTCGTGTGGGTGAAGATCGCGAGGGGCGATGGTGAGAGGCCGATTCGGGCCCGCTTGCTGAACCATGGCTGGTGGTGGTGTCGTGATCTGCCGCTTCGCACTGGCGAGTCTCTGCTGAGCAGTCTGAGGAACGAAGGGCTTCGCCATGGCTCGAGCTCTGGAGGCATCGGCAGCCTGGCGACGAAGTGCGCCGAGCATCTCGGTGCCATTCTTTGCGTTCTTGAGAGTGGGTTGCTTGGCCTGGCCCCAGCCATTGAGCTTCTTGTTCGGGACACCGTCGATGTAGAAGTTGTGCTCATCTTCAGCGCGAGCGTGAGGCAGGACCTTCTTGACGAAGAGTGCTTGATTCTCTGCCTTCTTCAGACCCTCACCAGCGAGAGCCTTGCGCAGGTTCTCTTCATCTTCGGCAGCGTTCTTCTCTTCTTTGCGCTGAAGGTAGCGGTAGACCTTGTACCAGCTGCTCTTGTTCGTGGGTCTGACAATCTTGTTCTCCCAGTCAGGAATGTCGCGAGCAATGAATGCCTTCCAGAGCTCTTCGCTGGCCTCGGCCACCTGCGGGCAGTTGACCTCGATATCGCGTAGCTGTTGTGGATTTTGGATCTTGAGCAGAATTGGGCGGGCGAGGTGGTATGGCATGTCTGCGATGTCGTTGATTTGCGCCGAGAGGCGAATGGCAGCTTGGGTAGCCATCTTGAAGAGTGTTTGTGCGGGCATGGTGGGCGAGGTGGGCGGGCGGACTTTTTGACTTGTCGCGGGTGGTCCGGGCGTCGTGACTCTTCCAATGGCTACTATTGTCCAGCAACGGGGTCAATAGGCTGTCGAGCTCGAACAATAGCAACAATAGGAATCAACGGTCCGAGTCTAACCGGCTCAGCCAGCGAATAGCAGCAGATCTAATTCTTGTATCAGATATGGACGATGATGCATTGTTGGGCAGAGAATCGCGAAGGCAGAAGGGTTAAAGCGAGGGAGTGTGAATGGGAGAGGGAGTAGGTGAGGTGTGAAAGACGACGCCTGTGAGGCAGGAGCCCCACGTGCTGTGGCTGACGGCTCGGGCCCCCACGCCAGCGATTGGCTGCATGCAGGTACGGCGCGCTAGTCTTCGATCAGATCCCTGCTCTCTGAGACGCACCTTTGAACGTGAACAACACCAGCGACACTCGATCAACAATTCGATACCGGCATTCGAAATGGGGGATCAGAATATCCAAGAGCTCAGCGTGCTTCCAGACACGGCGCAAGAAGGTACAAGTGACGCCAGCAATCAAGTGACAGCTCACACTCACACCTGACCAGATGCGCTCCATGCAAACCGTCTGCTGGCCATCGAGGAGCGGCCCTTCCAGCGCGTGACCAGGAGTCTGCTCGCAAAGGACTCTCCATTACGGTCGACCATATCTTATCTGCCATCTCCGCCTCCCGAAGGCGAAGAAGAGACGACTCCCGAGTACGACGCGCAAAAGATCGAAAGGTTTCGCGAGGATGTTTTGATCGACTTTGCAAGTCTGGAGAGCAGCATCATCCGCATTCAGCTGATCCTCTCTTCGAACGAGTCTGAGCGAGAACGATATGCGGCGGCAAAGGCCCAGATCCTGGAGACAGCTCAAGCTGTGCGCGATAACACTGTCGAGCTGAGGGCGCAGTTGGTCGATGCCCAGCGCGTGTTGGAGCAAAGAAAGGGGTACGACGAGCAGGCGGCCAAAATACTGGATGACAAGAAGCTCAAGAGTCGCGACGAGACCAAGGCAGATATTGACAAGCTGGAGAAAGAGATCGAAGATCTGCAGCATGAAAGTGCGGAGTATGAAGTTACTTGGGTGTCGAGGAAGGAGCAGTTCAACAACATTGTCCGAGAAGGCGAGGCTATGATCCGACAGATCAAGGGCATCAAGGATGAGCCAGAGCCAGACAAGGACGAGAACATGGAAGATGGCGAAGACGGGGCGAAGGCTGGAATAAGCAGGATGGAATCACCCGCACCAGACGGAAGGTCGCCACAGCAAAGTGACTTGGGTGGTGGAACGCCAATGCACGATGTTGGAGAGGGAGACGGTACACCACGGCCTTCCAACAAATTCCTCGAAGTTGACGACGCGACCCGTACGAACAGCAGGGTGTCGTCCCCTCTGGTCCAGCCCACGCAAGTCCAGGATGATGTGGAGATGGTCGAGACGAGCATCACAGATCCTGCCACTAGTGAGCAGAAAGCTGAGGACAGCATGGGGGCCACGGAAGCAAGCACTCCTCAAGTTTCTACACCTGCTGGAGATATCGCCATGGATGATAGTTGAAAGCAGTACCTCTATGAAGCTAGGCGACGCTAAAGAACGCCAGACCGAACTTTTAGTCATCCGCCGCCCTGCACATGTACACCATTCTCTCGAAGCTCCACAACCGCCCTTTGATTTCCTATACCAGCTGTAATCGACTACTGACGCGAACGTCCGAACGGTCTGTGTGTAGACAACTTAAAAAGCACGAAACGCTTTTCGATGCTGGAGACCTCCAATTCTACAGACCATCGAAATCATCGAAATCTGTACCATCCTTTCCACGACAACGACGATAATGTGTCCACCATCAGATCGATTCACCCACACAGCCTCATTAACGACCGATGCATCAATACCACCGCCCTGCGTTCCGAAAGACCCCATTTCTCTCGCCGCCTACGAGCACGCAGCAGCGAACCTCCACCCAACAATCCTCAACCACAGCCTCCGTGTCTACCTCCACGCCCTGCACATCTCCCAAGCCGAAGCCTCGCCCTGCCATGAGGGCGACATGCTCCCGCTCCTCTTCGTACGTCAACCTTCTCTCTTATTCTCCCGTCAGACTTGAGGCTGTCATCCCCGAATCTCCCTTCACTTCTCCATTTCAATTTCGGACTTCTTGCCTTCACTTCTCTTTTCAGATGTTGCCGATATAGTCTTCACCTCTCTTTTCAAATGCTACCGATGTTGTCTTCACTTCTCTTTTCAGATGTACGAACCACACTAACCCTCCCTCATAAAAAAGACATCCTGCATCTTCCACGACATCGGCACAACCCCCCTCTACAACACCGGTCCCCTCCGCTTCGAAATCGAAGGCGCCGACGCAGCCGTAACCTTCCTCTCCCGCCACAACATCCCCTCCGCCCTCTCCCACGAAGTTTGGATCGCGATCGCAATCCACGATACGCCCCAAATAGCCGAAAGGATATCCCCACTGGCGAGATTGGTGAGACTTGGGGTGGCGATTGATTTCAAGCGGACTGCCGCCCTGGAGATGGTGACGGGGGAGTGGGTTGAGGAAGTTGAGGGAAGTTTTCCGAGGGGCGAGATTGAGAAGGTGCTTGGGGATGCGGTGGTTGAGCAGGCTTTGGAGTGTCCGCAGAAGGCGCCTGCGGCTTGTTGGCCGGGGGGTTTGTATCGGAGTAAGTTGGAGAATATGGAGTGGGAGGGGGTTAATAAGGCCTTCTGATCATGAGTTCGGGCGGTGTATTTGCGTCTCAGCCAATGCGTCAATTGCAAGGCTTTCAATCAACGCTCTGTTCTTACCAGTTCCTCGAGCTTTTCTCCTTCTTCCGCTTAAGCTGGAAGATTAGCTCTCTCCACGAGAACACGCGAGTCTGGGCTATCAGAGGGCTTGTCATGCTCTTAACCCTTCTCGAGAAAATTGGGGATTGCAAGAGGCATCTTCCACCTTGACCAGAGCACCGAGGGTAGTCTGTGAGATGGATTCCGCACTTGGTTGGGTATCATTTCGTTCCGCTATTCACGCTTTACAATCCACCACATGGGCAGCTCCTGGACCAATGGGCCACCTCCTCATCTCTGACCCCGAAGATATCGGTCCGTCTTCTCCCCACCTTTCTTCCAAATCGACCTTGGATCTCGTGTCTTCTTCATACTCGAGTCTTCAACCTCCCTTCCTCGGCCCCGTAGGCGTAGGAGTCGCCTTCCTCTCCCTCTCCTCCTTCTCCTTCAACTTTCTCCTCTCACCCTCAAGAACCTTCTTCACCCGCGCCAAAACATCCGGCTTCGCCGCCTGGCCCTTGCAGTCCTCCGGCCGGTAAGGCGGGAAGATGATCACCGAGTCGTGCGCGATAATCTGGTCATTGTGCCAGCGGATGGGGATGTTACTGCAACATTCGTTAGTCAGAATATACAATATGGCTGCGAGTGTGTGTACATCTTCTTCATCGCATCATAGATTGCTTGTGCCTCTCTCGTGACGCCTTTGCCGCGATCTTGCTCTTTCTCTTTCAGTTCTGCGATACGTGCCTCCTCGCGCTGTTTCAGGCGACGGGTGTCAATGGGTCCGATTGGAGGCTGGACGCTGGCGAAGCTGCCGTCCGTCTCGCTCGGGAGGGACACGATTTGCAGATTCTGGATCTTGGAGACGGGGACGATGTGGTAGTCTCCCGGCTGCGTAGCAGAGGTCGAGCCACGGGTGTTGATCGCGACGATGTTGAGAACAGGGTCTGCGGTGAAGAGGCTGCCCTCGATAGTTTGCGAGTGAGGGGCTATGGTGGTGATTTTGATCCTGTTGGAAAGGCGGATCAGCGTCTTATTCCCATGCAATTCTTCACATCGTATGACACTCCACTCACCTCCCTCCCACAATCTTGCCCAGCGACTCAAGCGGGTCCGCCAGCGGCTGCATAGCAGGACTGCTCCCGCCAGTCTTGGGCGTCGCAATCTTGCCCACGACACTGTTTCTCTTATTGTCGCCCATTTTCCTCTCCAATGGTCAAGTCACGCAGATCTGCTCTTCCTCGCCTTCTTCCCCTGAGCTCAATCGCACACAAACAGCGGTCGCGCCGTACCCAGACGCCAAACTACCACATAGATCCAGCCAGCTCTGTAAACGCCGCTCCGCTTCGCTCCCGAACGAGTAAAAGGCAAAGAGCGACGAGAAAGGCCGAAAGAATGTAGCGAGCGCGAGAGACGTGCAGTGGGTGGAGAGATGTCGAGAGTGGGATGTCTGACGCGGAGCTAGCGAAGTTGAGATGGAGGAGTTGAGGTCGAAGTAGGGATGTGCGTATACCGTATAAATTGAAATCTCCAATGTGTATACAAAGTGTATACAATGTATACACTGTATATATACAAAGTGGGTCCCCCTGCATACCTCGTTCATAACCCCTTCGAGGATCAATCTGGTAGTCGACGGCCAGATATGAAGGGTTATCGTTGCGCCAAGGTGTTGTATACACAACGGGGATCTCGAGATTGGCTGTGTATACAAGTATACACAGCTGTATACACGGCTGTATATTTGTGGAGCCCATCCCTAGGTCGAAGGGACGAACGACGCACGGACCAGCCGTTCAAGTCCTTTGTCTTGCGTTGGGTCGAGGAACGCCTCAACCTATCGAATCTATCTTACTAACAACAACGAACAACTTCTGTTTCTTGTCTCCCGCAGCTTTCAGAAGCCTTCCATCCTCACATCTTGGTCTAGCGGCTTCCTCATTTGGCCCGGCTACACGGCGCATCACATGCAGCCCGGCAGTAGCGCCATGATCATCCTCCGATCCCTCGAGCCATTGGACTTCCAATGCAGGCTCTCCACGGCTGCATCGTAGTGCTTTCAGTCTTGGGATAGTCGCGATGCCATCAAAATGGCAGCCTTTTCGAAGCTTGAGTAAGATTCTTGTATTCAGATCTCCTGGGCAGATCCATCATATCTTCAAGTAACATCGCAAAGATCGTTCAAAAACGGCAGCTTTACACATTAGACATCGTCTCCATGTCTCTCAAGATTCGGCAGTATCATACCTGCTTCCTCTGCAACGTCTCCCTCAGCGCCTTCGCTTGCAAATTACAAGCCCGGCCACTCTCATCCACTTCAAACACCATATGTCCAAGGGGCACATTCGCATACGTAAAATCGTCAATATCAAGCCAGGTCACGCACGGCCAGTACCAGTCGTCGGCTGGAGCGGGAGGAGCAGGAGGTTGGTAGACGCCTGTGAAGCCGATTTGCTTGCCTTTGTAGAGATGGTTGGGCACGAGGCGGAAGTCGATGTCGTCGCCGAAGAGGGCGAAGACGCTGTCCAGGAGGTCGATTCCGTTGGCGACGTATTGTGTGACTTTGAGGGCGGGCCAGTCGTCTGTTGTGATTGTGACGGAGGTGTTGCTCTTCTCAGAGTAGTAGTGGCCCGCGAAATTTCTGTTGGCCTGCTCTTTTGCGATGTCTTCGAGTACGGGAAGTATCTTGTCGATCAGGATGTCTGGAAGTACTTCTGTCAACTTTTCCGAAGCTGTTGCTGTCAAGAGGCTGAAGCCGAAGTTGTAGCTTGGGATGAGGAACAGCACAGAAGCATAGTAGCCCCAGTTGCCGCTCTTCGTGTAGAGGTCAACAGTATGGCCATTGACTCGTCTTCGAAAGATCTCCCATCCTCGTCCTACGGCTTGATCGTTTCGTTCAACGAGGGTCGTGGAGGTGAACCATCGTCTTGTCAAAGCATTGGAAAGTAGAGTGCTGTTGAGTATCGATTTTCCGATCGCTGCAAGATCGTTCGTGGTCGAAAAGGCGCCGGCGGCACTATGTCAGGTCAGTCACTTCGGCAATGCACCACCTGACAGATACGTACCCATTCAGTGGCCCAAGAGCGTTGTTCCACCCACACTTCTGTGCATCGCCTCCGGGAATGACAGAATCGCTAGTCAGCGAAGAAGGGTTCCCAAAAGTTGATCCCGCCAACGCAAGAGGCGATCTGAGATGTTTGTCAAAGATCTCTTGTTCTGAAGCACCAGCCATATTTGAAAGCGCAAGACCCAAGAGTGCGAAATTTGCGTTGCTGTAGAGAGGAGTGTAGCCTTGCGGGAAAGACGCTGCAAGACTTCCGATTTTGGAGAGGTAGACTGTTCTGATTAGCTGATATCACCTCCCACCTCAAGTGTTTTTACCATTTCTTGAGCAGGGTGAGTAGCTCAGATTCGCAGTGAAGAAGCCACAAACAGGATCCTCGCTCGCCTGGACATTGATGCCATTGCCTGGGTTGTTCGGGAGCTCCTCCTCGGCCAAGGGTGGCAGCAGTGAAGTGACATAGCCTTTCAGAGCCACGTCGTTCAAAGCATCTAGCAAGTCGTCAGCACACATACGTCAACCCACGATGATACGACTTACAATCCCTCGCAGCACCCGCAAGATACATCGCCAAATCTCCCACCGTAACCTCCTCCCAATCCGGCGTAGCATACAACTGCGGTATCTGACTCGCCTCCTTCAACTCAGGCAGGAACTCCGTAATAGGGTCATTAAACCTCCGATCCCCATCCTCAATCAACCACAAATACACCGTAAGGATCTTCGTAATACTCGCGATTCGGTATATCGAGTCGGCGTCGACTTTATTAGTTCCCAGGCTGCTATTCGCAACAGCCGGGTCGGTGTGGTGGTATTCGTAGATCAGGCCATCGTCCGTTGTGCTGAACATTCCCAGGGAGAAAGTCGTCTCGTTGAAGGGCGCCTGGGTGAGGTTCGCGTTGATGATCTCCTCGATCTCTTTTGTCGCCTTGTGGAAACTCTCCTCCTGCGCAAGACCCGTCGGTGCCGGGAATTGTTGGCCTTGTATGGGACATATCGTCGGTTTGGGCTTCTTCTCCTGGGCGCCCGCGAGGTGGAGGCTCAGGAAGCTCACGGCAGCGAGTGCGCTCCTCATCTTCACGCTCCCCCTCTCAATACGCTGAGATAACGGTCATCGGAGAGAAGGACAAGACGTCTAAGAAATTGAGCAAGCGGCTGAACGAGGGTCTAATATCGCAGGTTGGAACAAGGTTCGGCCTATCGCTTATCGGGTGGCTGCATCTAATCTGATCTCCACTCAGGTGAACGCTCTCTCCAAGCATTGCCCAGCGAGCGCCACAGGAGGTTTTGCTGGGGAGCCCATGGCGACCGGAGGTACATCCGGTATGAGCCGGTCACTCTTGATGTTGGAATACCACACCAACATCATGTCGACAACTTCGTGCTTTCGATGGACCGAGTGAACGGTATGCGCGTGGTCAAGTGCCGTGGAAACCACTCGAACTCAAAATGTTTAGTCATGCCGCTAGGTTCGATCCTCCGGGCGCCAGGATCCGATGTGGCATGTGTTGTTATCTTCTTCACTTGTTTGTCAACATGAGCCATCGCGGATGGCTCGCGATGGTTGCGGGCGGTGCCTACAGACGAGAGGAAAGGGAAGAAGTGAGGTCAAAAATCACAGTGAGACTTTCCGTCATCAGATCCATCAGGATTTTCACGCGTCAGGTAAGCACGCGCAGAACAACATCACCTCACGCCGTACTCCATACGCCCGTCTATGTCGACTTGGATATATACATCATCCTGTCTCCGGTTACATGCATTCTCGCATCAAAACTGACGAAGTGAAAGCCTTTCCCATCAAAACAGAGGTTCATCATTCATACACTAACGCCACCAATCCCACCATTGATTTGAATATCCAGATCAGAAAGGAAGCCAAAATTCGGATCCGTCGCCTGCCCGAGATACGACCACTCGGCATACGTCTGTGGGATGGGACCATATGCGTAGTCTGCCCAAGTCTCGCCCGGTCCGTCGCGCTCGCGGTCTTCGTCGGGGACGCCTTTGAGACGGATGTCGTGGACGGATTCCGGGCAGGTGAGGATTGTTGGGTCGAGGCCGGCCATTTCCCAGGCTCTGCAGAGAGGTCAGTGATATCGTGGCGAGAAGAAAAACTAAACATTGTCCTCACCTGTCACGCGCTCTGCGAAGGAATCTCCACGCCTGAGCACCACCGCTATGCAAAGGCCTCGGATCTGGATTTCCGTCTTCATGAGACGTGATCCCGCAATCGTCGGAGCCAATGCACTTGTAGATCGCCAGATCAACAAGTCTCCTGGTTTCAACCGCTTCAGGATCATCAGGATGATCTTCGAGATCCGATATTAAAGCCATAATACTGTGCAGCGGCTGATGTTGACCAGGCCAGCACCAATGCCACGGCTGGAAATCTCGCCGCTCTGCCAACCTCAAGAAGCGGTGCACGTACTCTCTACAGTAAACGATTACACTAAGCCATCTCGTTAGCACGTCAGCGGGATTGGATAGCAGGGGTAAAATGGCTCACTTGGGCTCCTTCTTGCGAAGCGCTGGGAGGAGATTATGTCTTCTCATCGGACCGTACATGACGGAGTACGGTTTCGCAGCCCACAGAGCGAACAACATCTTTGCGAATCCTGCAAGCGCGGCATTGGACTCCGTGTGCCGGATGGCGTCGATATCACTCCCATCGAAATGCTGCGGAGTCTGTTGATGCAACTTCTCGATTGAATTGATCTGTTCTCTCCGGTTCTCCATATCCAGCTTGACCTCATGAGTAATCTCCAGAATGCGATCGAGGTCTTTCTCCGAAAGCAGGCTGCTGTGAAGTAGGTGGAGAATTTCGTTACCTCTCTTGTAGAAAGCGAAGCGGCCGCCGATGAAGATTCCCAGGATGGACTTGTTTGCATTGCCGTGCGATTCGAAGTCCTCTCGTATCGCTGCTGCGCTCAATTCGCTGACGGGCTGGACGTTGTATAGTCGGCAGTCGAGTATCGGTGGGAGGCCAGATGCGAAAGCTACCTGGGCGTCGATGGCTACGATCGACCACCATACTTGTCGTCGAATGTGTACATCTACAGGTGAGAAATGGCCAAAGGTCGTCGGTTCCTTGTGGAGGCCTATCCAACGATCGTCAGCATTCAGAATCATCGAACCTGATCTCGATCTCCTCACCAAGCATCTGAGCCACCCTCGCAGCAACCCCAATAAAAGAGCAACAAGTCAAAGGCTGCTCCTCCCTCAACCACGTCGAATCAACCACAATAAAAGCCGACAAGCTCTGCAACGAAGGACTCTGCGGAAACTCCGACAACCGAATCGCCCTCACCGCCCGTCGATACAATCTCGACGTCAGCATTTCTCGACTCACATCCCCGAAGACTGTTGACAGTCGGTATCTCGGACAGACCACCGATCCGGCGAACAGAACTGCGCTCAGGAGGGATAGAAAGTGCACGCTGAGGATATAATTCGGATCTCGTGTGTCTAGCCTGTCGAGAAAATACCTGGTTAGTTAGACTAGAGTGGAGTTCTTGTGCTGAGTACCTACCAGTGCTGGAATTTGCGGACTTGTACGAGGAAAGAAGGACCGTGGAAGAGGGATCGTTTTGCGTGGAAACCGCCCATGTAGCTCCATATCAGGACTTCGCTCTGCTCGCGGCTCGGAAGGCCTTGTAGGATCTCATCGATGGAAGGGGCTTGTGAGGTGAGGAGGGTGTTATCTTGGGGCGTCCAGGCGGGGATGTTGGGGAAGAGGTCGCCGTATAGTTCCCGCTCGCCTTGAGGCGATTCGTCCGGTGAGTTCTCTGTTGATGACCGGCAGGACCATTGCGGCGATGTGAGAGGTGGGGAGGTGGGAAAGGTCTGGCCTATGGGTCCGCGGAGGACTTCTCGGGAGTAGCCTCGTTGGTCTCTGAGGAGATCATTGATGGCAGCGACCTGGGTGATGTTAGTGAGTTGTCCCAGCCCACCGTCTATATTCCTCACCTCTTGACTGATCAACGCAAAATGGGCACTCGAAATATAATGCCCCTTCGTATGGGGCCCCACATATAAATGGCCAGTATCCCTGCTGGGCGTGGTCGTTTCTCTCTCGATCTTCTCCGTCGTGGGAGGAGGTTTTGCAGAGTTCTTGGACTCTGGTACACCTACACCCATGTCAACAATTCGAACGCATTCTGAGCTGATGTATGACAAGACAGACTGGTAGGAGGAGCAGATTGAAGGGGCTGGTTCACTTGAGCCGCCGCTCGCGTGAGGTCGTACAACCGGCTTGCTCTCGACGCCAGTGAAGGCGATTCATCTATCCGACACTCAGTACCGGATCGTATTTTTCGGACATCTCTCGTTGGAGGAGTCTCTACCTATCAGTGTGATCGTTGGCTCGGGTGAGCGGCCGGCAGCGTAAGAGCAATTGAGTCCAGCACGCGCACACCGACCACAGATCGGCTTCGCCTACGGCAGGTATTAGCATTCAGCAGCCCTTCTTCATCATTACAGAAGAAGTCATTGGTATGGACGTGCCTTATCGCCTATGCAAGTAAAGGGCAGGAAGTCAGTATATATGTCTCAGACATGCATTGCTATGCCTTCCGCCCTTTAAACTTACACCCGACCTTCTTTCGACCTATAAAGAGAAGGCCCCTAGGTCAGCAAGTGTCTTGGACACGATAGCATGGCTTCTGCCCTTCGCTCTCTTACCACAGCTGTGAAGGGTAGAAGGTCAGCATATGTCTCAGACATTTGAAGGGATGGCTTCTGCCGTTGACTTTACGTACGGGACACACGACCGAGGGGCTCGGGGCCGTGAGGACTTGGTGACCTTGGAGTTGGTATTCGACGACATGTGAAGACTACGAACAGTCTATAGAGAAGTAATAAACATCCACCGCTATTCTGAAAGCGTCATGATGCGGTCGGAGCGAAGCAGCCGCGAATCGTTCTAGAAAGATGAAAGGAAGAATCAAGATCAGGATGGCAAAACAACCCGCCACTCAAGTATCCGGAACCGGGAGTTATGAATTACCTTGTGAGGGAGGTGAGGGTGGAGAAAGAGGGCGAAGGGGGATGGAACGATGCGAAAGAACTTCTCTCGAATTCCGAATGCAGGACATACACAAACTCTCCGGGGTGAGGGAGGGGGTATCAATTCAGGGGTCCTCCATGCCATTTCCCATGCAAGTGTTGCGCGTGAGAGTCATGCGGTGCCGCGATTTCTCCACGTTGCTCGATTGACTCCCAATCCATTCCCCCGTTTGAATCGTGCGCGCTTGGAAGATTAGTTGCGCTGCTACCATAGAAACCGACTCCGAGACCTGTTTCGCCGTTCCAAGCCCAATGCGGGCTGTGCACGTTTCCACCATCATGTCGCTGCTGCTGCTGCCCGGTTTCGAGTGGAAAGCCTGGAGAAGGGCTCTCACCGCTCGGCCGCCTGCTGTGCTGTAGCGCGTGCTGCTCCAAGGGACTTAGCGGATGGCCTCCGTCAGGATGCCAGGGCTCTTGAGCCACGAATCCACTTGATAAGCCAGCGCCAGGGGATGTCGCATGATCTGATGAGGGGAGCGTGTGCGTGTGGTTCACGACGACTTTCGGTTGCGCGGGTCTGGCAAACTCGAAGGCCGGCCCGTACGCCACAGGTGGAAAGCTTGCTGGTGCTGTGGTAGGGATGTTGGGAGCGTTGATGTCTGGCCTTGGAGAATGAAAGCTGGAACTGAGCACCGATGTAGGCGATGCGGGACCCGGATCGAACGGGCTGTGAACATGGCTTGGTGGACGCCGATTGTACTCGGCGAAGACATTCTCGCTCATGTGCATGATATTGCCATTGTGGAGGCCGCTCGCGTTGCGATGATGGCCATGGTTGTAGATGGGGTGATGTTGTCGCGGATCGAGCCTCAGACTCCGGAGTGCGCTGAGAAGATCTTGTGCTTGAAGCTTGTCGGGGAGTGGTGGAACGGTCTTGATGTGCGAGTCTTTCAAGAGTCGGTACATTACTAGCAGCCCGGCCGAGAGCTGCTCTTGTTGCTCCTCCAGGTATTCAACATATTCTCTGGGATATGGTACAGTGTAGTGCCAATCGCTGGAAGAGTGTTAGCATGGTGAGACGACGCTGTATTCGAGAATGCTCACCTGAAGTAACAGGCACTGTGGCTCTCTTTACATCGTTGACACGGATTGCCTCCATCACACGTCCGCTTCTTCGCACGACATCTAACGCAAGCCTACACCGAAGGTCAGCAAATGTCTCGAACACATCAAGATGGCTTCAGGCCCTCGCTTCTTACCTTCTCCGCTCTCCCACGCAACGTCTTGCGCACCTTGTCCGATTGCCCTTCGTGTTCAGCCATCTCCCGTCTGGGCGCATTTGCGGTCGACGACATCTGTTGTTGGCTTGCTCGTTCGCAAGAACGTCGTTTGTAACGAAGGATCAGTAAAATCAAAGAAGCCAGTAATGAATGGCCGACACCATCCGCTATCGTCGGGCAAGCCATCATGCCATACATGCCGCCTGTCGCTTATTTCAACGAAGTTTCCCATCTCGCGGGCGTGTCGCATTCAGAGGTTGGCGTTGAGGGTATTTGAGCGAAGACACGTCGGGGCCGACCAATGTCTTGAACTCGACCCCGAGACGTCAAATCAGCTCAGTCCGATTCTCCCATACGTCGGACTGCCCTTTAGATCAAGGTTTCCGTCGGGTAAGCTTGCAGGCAGAAGGCCCCTGGTCTTGTACCCTTTCGAGGTGCAAGACGAGGCGAGATCTATCGCATTCACGCAAGATCACGGCTGGAATGACCCATATTTGATCTAGCACGCGCTCGCACGTGTTGCCCTGCGTCGGACCCGTGTCCATCAACCCTGCCACCCCTCGTGCCCCAACTGCGATTGGTGGACGAAAAGCACACGGAGAGTTCGGGGTACTCGGACATTGTTTCGACCAGTGATGATGGACGCTTGGTCTCGCTCGCGAGTGTTGAGCCGGACGGAAGAAGGTTCAATAATTGGACATTGCATATCTGCCCGGTGCTGCGTTCCCAAGTCCATCTCATTCAGATCGGCCGAGATCCAGAGGCAGAGTCGTCGAAGTTCGTTATCGCGGCTTCGAGCCCGACATGTTCTATGCGGTCCGTAGTTCGCCGTGGCTGTTGCACGGCAAAGCACTTGGCACACTTCCCTCTTCATTGCTGGCCTCACTCTGGACTCGACGTTCCTCGGTATCCAGCTCCCTTGTGTCTTAATTGCTGTCTTCACTCGGTGTTTCGTGTTTCTCAGAACCCAGCTCACTTGTGTCTTCATTGCTGATTTCACTCGGGGCCTCGGTTTCTTTAGGACCTGGCTCACTTGTGTCTTCATTGCTAACTTCACTCTGGGCTTCGTCTTCCTTAGGATCCGGATCGCTTGCGTCTTCACCGGGGAGGAAAGCTAGCCATCTTGTACCATATGTTCCTTCGCTTTCCTGAGTCTCCCACCAGAGCTCCGCAATCAAACATATGACTTGGTCTTCGCTACGCTGCTTGGCGTACTGGAGGGGAGCGAAGAGTCTCGCAATTGTCTGGAAGATCGTCGCAGCGTCTTTCTAGATTCGTTGGTCAACTCTCTGTCGTATGAGCTCTCGTTCGAACGCAAAAGTTCCTGTGGTTGCAATAGCTGGATTGTAAAATCGATCAGCTTTACTCGCATACACACCTACGGTTTCGATGTGATGTGGCGCAAGCTGTGGATACGGATATTGAAGACCCTGAGAATCGGGATTCGTTGGATGTCCTTGCTACAGGCGCAACTCTAGTACTGTGGCTGGCCAGTCTTTCTCCTCGTGTTTCCAGACCAGGCCAAGTGGTCTGAAGCCTCTGGCTTCGTAGTATCTACGGATAGTGAGCTATACGATGCCGATTGTTAGGAAAGGGCAGGACTCACTTCACCAATTTCCCACCATTGCCATTCCAACAGTCAAGACAGATTCTCTTCAACCCCATTGACAGAGCCTCCTTCTTAATATGTTCCAACAGGGCGTTTCCTGCGCCGTTGCTCCATTTAGGTACCCTTCGATCGGTCACCAGATGCGAGATGAAGAGGAACGGATCTTCGTCATCCTGCTCGGGCAAGAGCTCCCTCGCGTAGTCAACCGATTTGCCATCCACAAAGGTCGATGCCACTCGCAAGCGGCGGAAGTCCTTCGGGTCGGATGGCTCTGGGGGAGAGACGAGATCTTCAAGCTCCGAATTTATACTTTCCAGTGGGATGTGAACTTCAGCAACGAATGCTTTGGTCCATAAGCGCTCGAAGGGCTGTCCTCTGTTGGCCTCCTCGCTCCAGGAAACGATCTGTCGGAAGCCTTCTTGGGTCCTCTCGTCCGTTCCCAAGGGCTCCAAGCCCCATTGTTCTTCATTTCCCATACTTGCAAGCCATTCGAGCTGGGAGTCGACGAATTCCAGGATACGCTTCCCGTCTTCGAGGGCATTAGATGCTGGCCGAATGTGGAACGTAGGGGTCATCCTGGTAACGATTCTCCTGGTCGTTGAGCCAGTCTGAACCAGCGAGACAGGCTTTTATGGTCTTCTGCGCTCATGATGATGAACGATGATGGATGCATGATAGATGCAGTGGTCGAAGTTTGTTGGGTGCGGTCGACGTTGAAGGCACCGCCGAGAGATGACTCAGCGGAAAGCATCAACGGCGCCGACTTTCACCTCTTCCTCTCCTCTCTCAACCACAATCATCACATCATTTTCTTACTAGCAGAAACCCATTGCATTTCCATGTAGATTGGAATCGCCGATCGTCTCCAGGGCTTTCTCCGCGCGCTGTGTTGCTCAAGATCGACGTGTTGCCACTCCTTTACATGCTATGCTCGAGACGACAGTCATGTCGGCCTCTACAGTCCCTTGCCAACTGCTCGACCTTCCAGCAGAACTGCGCCTGCAAGTACTTGAGAATCTGTTCGAGAACTGGAAAGACCACTGGAACTGCGACCAGCCAGAGCCGGGCGGCGGCTCATTTGAGAAGCACGGTGTGATGCGGCTACGCGCGAATCGTAACGAAGGACTTGTGCCTTCATGGCGGTACCCTCGGCCTGGTATACTGCTCGCTTGCAAGCAACTTCGACAAGAAGCCACAGACGTCTTGTACGAGAAGACTCTTTTTTTCCATCACATGAACCGGCCGAGCGGCGGTTTTCGCTGTGATGGCTTCTTCCTGGATGGACCCGTACAAAACCTTGTCCTTCATGTCCGAGCCTATTATACACGGGAGTTGGAGAATGCGATTGGTCGAATGAAGGTCGTTCTGGAGACTGTGCCCGAAAACAGAAAGTATATGGCTGTTGGAGTGTGGCTCTATGCATTCAACAATTATGAGCGCATGAGACGTGATAGGACGTTCCCGGCCGAGGACTGTGATCAGGCATGGCTGGCTGTCAGCGTGTTTTTGAGGCTGGAGCTTGGATGTAGAGCGAGATTCACGCTCGACAGGAGCTGGGAGCGGGCGTTGGGGCCTGCTAGACTTGAGCAGCTGAGGCAGAAGGCGGACGTAAGTACGTATGTGAAGTCCCGATGAACAGGATCCGAGCATGAGACGCTAGATGTCCTCATGGCGAGCAGTACGTTCGGTGTCTCGCTCAAGCTGGCGGATAAGCTCTCTCCGCGAGAACACGCGAGTTTAGGCCACTAGAGGGCTTATCAGACTCTGAGCCCTTCTCGAGAGAGTTGGGGATCGCTCAAACTAGAGGATGGGCTCTCTCCGCGAGAGCACGCCAGTCTAGGCTACCAGAGGGCTTGTTAGACTCTTTGGCCTTCTCGTGAAAGTTGGGGATCGCTAGGACTGAGAGATTCGCTCTTTCTCTACGAAAGCACGCGTCTCTAGGCTATCAGAGGGCTTGCTGGACTCTTAATCCTTCACGAGAAATTTGGAGATTGCTGGAGGCGTATCCCAGCGGAAGACCGAGTGTATGCTTTCGAAAAGACTGGCATGTGATAGCACGTGAAAGGTAGTGTGAGGCGAATGAAAATACACTTGCGATATATGTCCATATGCTTTTCCGATTGCACCTCGATTCGTTCATGCTTGCACCTTTATGTTTCTTTCGGCGAAGTGTTCCAAGGCAGAACCATTTATAGTTCGACCATTGCTGTCGCGAAACGCCAAGAGAAATTGGCGGGGTTGGGGTCGGAGGAGTCACGAACTTATGACTGAACTTCTTGCTTGCTTCCAGCCATTGACTGCCACAACTTTTTCTGAGTCTCCTCACGAGACCACCGACTTGGGAGTGACCACTCGACCTACCCAAAACACCAACCAACTGACTCTCAATCATGGCGGACACCGACAAGAAAACCATTTACATCGACGAGGAGGTGGGACAAGACACGCCCGAGACTGAAGGCTCCGAGTCCAAGCCCTTCAAGACGCTGCAATTCGCATACCTGCAGAATGGCGACTCAACATATCTGGTCAAGAGGAAGGAGGGCGACGAGGAAGTCGCAACCTACAAGCCCGCCGCGAAAGCAGCCATGAAGAAGGCCGTCAGTTACGCCGACCAGCAGCGAAAGAAGGCCAGCAAGGAGAAGGAGCTGGCGATAAGACAGCAGAAAGAGGAAGAAGAGCGACAGAAGGTGTTCGAGGAGGCCAAGAAGATTGTCATCAAGGAGGACTCGAGCCTGCCCAAGGCGGTCAAGATCCATCTTGGTGAGACGAGGCCTGAGGTGGTCAAGCTGGGCAGCGGTGAGCGGTCCAAGGAGGTCGACTACAGCAGCGGCAACAGGGGCACGAGAGTGCGGGTTATGGGAAGAGTGCACCGCGAGCGCAAGCAGAAGGATGTGCTTTTCGTGACGCTGCGAGACGGCCATGGCTACATGCAATGCGTCCTGACGGGCAACCTGACCAAGACCTACGACGCCCTAACCCTCACGCGAGAGTCGAGTATGATGATCACCGGCGAGATGTGGGAGGTGCCACCAGGTGCCCATGCCCCCAACAACCGCGAGCTGCATGCCGACTACTTCGAGATGGTGGGCAAGGCCCCAGGAGGCGACGACGCCATCACCAACGTCGTTCAGGCCAAGGGTGACCCCCAGACCCTGCTCGACCGGAGACATCTCGTCCTGCGTGGCGAGACATCCGCCTCGGTCATGTTCGTCCGCGATGCCGTCGAGCACGCCTTCAACGTCAAATACCACGAACTGGGCTACGTCAAAGTCTCGCCCCCAGCGCTCGTGCAAACCCAAGTCGAAGGCGGCAGCACTCTCTTCGACTTCAACTACTACGGCGAAAAGGCCTACCTGACCCAATCCTCCCAACTCTACCTCGAAACCGCCATCCCCTTCGCCGGCAACGTCTACTGCATCGAAAAGTCCTTCCGCGCCGAGAAATCCCTGACCCGCCGCCATCTCTCCGAATACACCCACATCGAGGCCGAACTCGACTTCATCACCTTCGACGACCTCCTCGACCACCTGGAAGACATCATCTGCGGCGTGCTAGAAATCGTCCTCGGCAACCCGCGCATCGCCGCCATGCTCCAAGACCTCAACCCGGACTTCAAAATGCCCGAACGCCCCTTCAAGCGCATGAAGTACGCCGACGCGATCGAATGGCTCAAGGAACACGACATCCCCAACGAAGAAGGCAACCCACACGCTTTCGGCGACGACATCGCCGAAGCCGCCGAGCGTCGCATGACGGACATCATCAACCGACCCATCTTCCTCACGCACTTCCCCGTCGAAATCAAGGCCTTCTATATGCAAAAGGACAAGAACGACAAGCGCGTCACTGAGTCTGTGGATTGTCTCATGCCGGGTGTGGGTGAAATTGTGGGTGGGTCGATGCGTATGGATGATTACGATGAGCTTATGGCGGCGTACAAGCGCGAGGGAATGGACCCTAGCCCGTACTACTGGTACACCGACCAGCGTCGGTATGGTACGTCGCCGCACGGTGGATATGGTCTGGGTCTGGAGCGGTTCTTGGCTTGGTTGTGTAAGCAGCATACCGTGAGAGATACTTGCCTCTACCCGCGGTACATGGGTCGTTGCAAGCCATAGAGCGAATATCCCTGGCTACGTGTATGGGAAACGAGGGCGTGAAAGGACGATAGAGCAGGAGAGCTGGAAGGAAGCGTTCGAACGGCGCATGATGCAGCAATGCAAACGACGCCTGGCTTGTGTGGTATGATACAACAATAAAGGAGGCGCAGCTCAAGACAAGGAAAACCGTTAGCTATAGACACGCAATGCTTTCCAGGCCACTGTGATCAGCCCACGAAAATTCGACCCTTCCTTTAGCACCATACAATGACATCTCTCGCCTTTGCTTGTTTAGTAGTGTATCGCCTTGCCGTACGTCGCCATGGCAGCCTCCTTGAACGCCTCCGCAAGCGTCGGGTGCGCATGGCTCGTCCGTCCAACGTCCTCCGTGCTGGCACCATACTCCAACGCAAGCGTGCCCTCCGCAATCATCTCTCCAGCATTAGGACCCACAATGTGAATACCCAATATCCTGTCCGTCTCGGCGTCCGCAAGGAACTTCACAAGACCATCGGTGTCCAGGTTCGTCTTGGCTCTGCTGTTGGCGCTGAAGGGGAACGTGCCGACCTTGTACTTGACGCCCTGCTCTTTGAGCTCGGCTTCGTTCTGGCCGACCCAAGCGACTTCCGGGTGGGTGTACATGACGGAGGGGATGGCGTTGTAGTTGACGTGGCCGTAGTTCTTGGTGATGAATTCGATGGCTGCGACGGCTTCTTCTTCGGCTTTGTGGGCGAGCATGGGGCCGAAGGTGCAGTCGCCGATCACGCGGATGTGTGGGATCTTGGTGCGGTATTCGGAGTCGATGACCAGGCGGCCGCGGTTGTCGGTTTCGAGGCCAATGTTCTCGAGGCCCAGGCCTTGGGTGTAGGGGCGGCGGCCGATGGCGACGAGGACGACATCGGCGTCGAGCTGAGTGTCTAGTCAGTATCCTCCTGAATCTCCCAGTCTTGATCCTTCACTCACAGTCTGCGCCTTTCCACCCTTGGCAGCCTCAACGTCGAGCTTGACCGTCTCGCCGCTGTCATCACCCTGGGTGACCTTGGTGTTGAGCATGAACTTCATGCCCTGCTTCGCCAGCGTCTTCTGAATGTTCTTGCTGATCTCCGCATCCATGCCAGGACCACCGATCTGGCCCAAGAACTCCACAACCGTGACCTCCGAGCCCAGTCTGCTCCACACACTGCCCATCTCCAGACCAATGATACCGCCACCAATGACCACCATCTTCTTCGGCACCTGCTTCAGCGCAATAGCACCAGTAGACGTAATGACCTTCTTCTCATCAATCGTCAAGCCAGGGAAAGGCGTGCTCTCCGATCCAGTCGCGATGAGGATGTTCTTGCCTCGCACGCTCGTCTCACCACCCTCAGTAAGGTTGACCGCAACTGTGTGCTCATCCGCAAAGCTTCCCGTGCCCTTGAAGTATTCCACATTGTTCTTCTTGAAGAGGTACTCAATGCCCTTGGTCAAACCGTTCACGGACGTCTCCTTCGCCTTCATCATCTGTTCGAGGTTGAGCTTCACATCGCCGACTTCGATGCCGCGGTTCTTGGTGTCGTGGAGGATCTGGTGGTAGAGGTGCGAGTTGTTGAGGAGGGATTTTGAGGGGATGCAGCCGACGTTGAGACAGGTGCCGCCGAGGGCGCCGCGCTTTTCTATGCAGGCGACCTGTGTTCATGCCTCCATTAGCTGGTATTCTGAAGCTCTTTCTGGTTGATATGCGCACCTTGAGGCCTTCCTGGCCAGCTTTGATTGCGGCGACATAGCCCGCAACGCCACCACCGATGATTACAAGATCCTTCTCCTCTGCGGTGCCAATTAGCTCATGTATCCTCTACTCTTGCTCGCAATGTCCATACCAGCAGGCGTAGCATATCCTCTCCGTTGTGATAACCGCTGAGATAGCAGGGATGTGGAAGGCGAAGCAACGAAGAAAGAGGACTGGGATGGAGTGGTAGCTCGGAGAGCCGCACTGCGCGCAGTGACGCGCGGTATCACAGCCTTGAACATGACCGCGGCGGTAGATAAGGGAGGAGAGGGGGTGTCGTGAGTGTCGTGGTGGTGGTGAGAGGAATTGGATGAGGTTTGGTTTGTCCTGCCATCAAAGGCAAAGGGTACTGGCGGCTTTCCCGCAAAGCCGCCGAAGGAGCGCCACCGCAGACAGCCACTTTTGTATATCGTCAGCATCAATGATGATGAGAGGAACCTTCTGAATTGAATCACATGCTCATTTCCATGACAGTACCTAAAGCTTGGGTATCTAACGCCATACCATGCTTCTAATAGTCACTTCATTGCGACGCCCGCCTCACAGACCTCCCACGCTGATTTGAAGCACCCTCGCCAGCATCGCTCTCCGAATCCGAAAGATTTCGTTCCTCGATCATGATCCCGCTGCTGCCACGACTGCTTGGCCGGCCTTCGCTTGTCAGAGATTGCCTCCTCTCTTCCGGCGTAAGAGGTCTCAAGCCGTAGGTTGAGATCGGTGCCACTGCAGTTGGCTCCGCCTCAGCGACAACCAGCGGCGTGGAATGCTTGGCCAACTCGTTGATCGTCTCCATCTCGTAGTGAGCTTCTGGGCTGCTGGTCGCTGCCTCAGCCAGCTCGACATCATCGTTCTGAACTTGGGCTACTCTGATCTCACCCAGCCAGCGAAAGAGGAGTCGTTGTTTGATGGCTGCCCAGGCTCCGAGCTCTGATCTTTGGTCATCGGGGGCGAGGGCACTGTACAGCCTCTTATTGATCGTCCTCTCCGGCGCGAACCATCTCCTGAGTAGTCGCCATTTGATACGATTCCAGAAGCCTTCCGGCTCCACGGACTCCAAGGCGCCAGTGCTTGTCCAGAACTGAGGGTAGTCTTCTTCCAGATCGTTGAAGAGCGACTCATAAAGCCCGCGTTGGAAAGGCGTCTGTCGGCTTCGCTGCAGGCTGTGCTTCACACAGTACCAGAGAAACAGGACAAAGATCATCAGAACCACCGCAGCCACAAAGTACCAGCCGATGCTCGGATTATCCGCGAAAGCATCCACGTTCATGCCAAAGAGGCCCACGATGAATGTCAGCGGCAGGAATATGAACGTGATCCAGCTCAGACGCCACATGGAAAGGCCAAGCTGCAATGACTGTCTCGAGTCGCGAATCCCAACAGATTTGTACATCAGATCGCTAAGATTGTTCGTCGGCTGAACCAGGTCTTCGGAAACGTTGTGCGAAAGCCTCTCGTACTCAGCAGGTGTTGAAGCCATCCAATCCACTTCTACTCCATTCACTTCATCGTCGGCGTCGGCGAGTTCACGCATATTGATTTGCATCTCTCTGACTAGATCCGCGTGAATCCACATGACTTTGTCGACTTTCAGCCATGCTGCTTGGTTCGTCCAGAGCTCGGGGGCTCGAGATTCGTCGGCAGGGTTCTCGTAGATCTTATCCTCAAGCATGCTAATGTGGTCTTCCGCGACACTCAGAAACTGGTCCCAAACCACTCCCAACCCATGGAAGATGTCCACAAGTATGAAGTTCGTACATTGGGCAGCAAGTCTGGAGTCGTTCAGGACGTCTTCCTTGCGCAGATAGAATGACAGCCGTCGCCATCGTTTTTCAAAATCGTTCCTTGGCTGGACTAGGCAATCTTCCAGTAGCATGGATGCGGAGGTTTCAAAGATGATGACGGTGTTGGAGTTATCGAGATACTCCAGAAGAACTTTGCTCTCATCTCGCTGTGGACCGCGGCCGGCCGTGCCATTTGCCATATGCTTGTACGGATTCTTGATGTCGATGTCCGGGGAGATGTGTTGAGGAGGGCCAAGATTCCGTTGGATATAGACAGACATCCGTTGCACCGATACGTCGTAGCCATATGGGTTGCTGCTGTCTTCATACGAGTTGAGATGCATCATCTTGGCGTCGACTGGCTTCGCTCCAAAGGCAGTGTTTCGCTTTCGTTTCTGAGGCGATTCGGTAGGATAAGGCTTCAGATAGTCCAGTCCAAATGCAGTCCGAGAGACATTTCGCCATGGATCAGTCTGCCCTCTCCATGACCGCCCATTCAGGAACGGCTTGCCACCACGCTGGCGAGGCTTCTCGTATCTGGCCCATTTCGAGAAACCAGGCATACCCACGAGTTCATTGGGGTGATTGATGTTGAACTTCTTGAGAAGAAAGAGCGTTGCCCATGTCGCATTCTGTACGTGGATCACTCTCAGAGCAGCTCCATGCACACGTTTGCTGTCCGAATAGAAATGGCGAAGCTCGGAAAGTGTTTGAAATTCCTGAGCAGCGACAGCGACATGGCGCTTTCCACCTTGCGCTGGATTGGCATCGTTGCTGATGTAGTCCACGATCAGGACTCTACCATTCTGAAAGCAGTGACCGTCCCATTTGATTCGCCATTCCGGGTCTGGGTTATGGAACTTCGACCATGCCTCGCTATGGTGATAGTTGGGCTTCCAATGAGGATGGAAGTGGTGTTCGGTTTGCACTCGTGGCAGTGATGGCCGTTTGCCCTCGGCATTTGACTTTGTACTTTTCTTGCTGCTTTTCTGGCTTGATGTTCTGGAGACGGCGATTTCGGGTAGCTGTGGAGATTCCTCCATCATTCGAAGTCGGCTGCCTCGACAGCTTCTTCATCAATTTTACAGACTGGACATCGCGAGGGTATATCAGTATCTGCTGTCAAGTGTGAATCAGCTCGTCAGCCGTGTGAGGCTATGTTTGTGCAGGCAACGAAGGAGGAGCAGATGACCAGCCGCACAGGTGTGGATTGCTGAAGGATGCAGACGCCGATCGACCAGGTTGCACCAAGCCAAGCCACAGGGGAGATGGTGTGTACACCATGTCTCCGCCCCCAACTACTTCGACTCATCGACTCTCTGATGCAGGAGTGCCTGGGTCGCAGATGAGATTGTTGACAACGAGAAAGCAGATGCCTGTTTCCGATGCTCAGATGTCGTATGTCTACTTCGTCAGCTCTGACCAATCAATGCGATCGGCCTTCTATGTCTAGAAGTCATCAAGTTAAGGCTCATCCGTATATGCCTGATTCAGTGGCTGTCGTTCCTCGTCTGTTTGCTGCTGCTTTTGTTCTATTCGTACCGCCCACAAGGCACTGCCAACTGCGGTCGTGAGGAGGAAGATCATCGAGAGCGGCGGGACCAGCTCCAACACCATGTACATCGTGCCAAACCACATGTACTCCCATCGACGTCTCTTGGTCTTGATGAAGTCGTTCCTCTGCTTCTTGCTGAATTGCTTGAGCTGAAAGTACCTCCAGTTGATGAGTGGTCCAGCTCGGTAGCCCGTCAAGACGAGGAACAGAGGCACGCCGACGAATGGAACGAAATTAAGCGGTAGCAAGATGGCCATCTCGAAGATTTGGCGGAAGGAGAAGGGCGCATACACTCCGCCCTTGTCTCGTGGTCCAAGGCGCTTGTAGGGATCGCTCTCGTTGATGTCTTCGGACACAGGGCGCCGGCTTTTGACGAGATCCTCGTATCCTTCAGCCACCAGTACCGCATCGAAGATGTCCACTTGCGTGTGATCCACAAACATGCCCTCGAAGACCACCTGGACGATGAGCATGCCTGTTCCGAGGATGAAAAAAGTGCCGTTGACCCATGCGGAGCCCTTATAGTGGAAGAGTGCCAGAAATGCCACGACAGGTAGGTACAGCGTGAGGAAGAGTAATACCAACACGCATACTGAAAGTAGCGTCAAGGGTATGAGGCGGCCTTTGAGCAGTGGATGTAGGAACCGGTGGGTGGCGAAGTACCACATGCCCTTGATGGGATAGAAGGGAGCCGGGGAGAAGTTGGCGCGTATGAACTGGTTCATGGCTCGCCGCCATGGGCCTTCTTCTGAAGCCATGTCGTGATCCAGTCGTTTGTTATCGTCCAGGTGTTCGTGTTTGGTTGCTGGGTCGTGGCTTCGCGAGTCTTGTCAGATGTTCAACAGCGGTATCTCACGCAGTCTCCGCTTCCAGGAGTGCCAGCACGCAATCCAACGATAGAAGAGAAGATGGATGAGAAGGAGAAGAAGATGATAGTTGCTGCCTCCAAGTTTCTGTGGTTCACATGCAAGCTCGGCTGCACCTGCCACGCTCCCAAAGCACAGACCAATCCAACGTCATCCGCCCCCAAACTCAGAGCTCGACCTCATCGCCTGCGCCACAACCATCCTCCACAATGTCAACCATCCCGAACCTCAACACCCTCCGCACAGGACGTCGGGGTCCGCGGCTCCGTGCTCGCCGTGGAGGAGGAGGCCCAGACAATGTCGGCGAGACAGCGACTTTTGGCGACGAAGACCTCGAAGCCGGCAGGGACAGAGTCATCCAGCAGACCGATCACGATGCCAGCAGCAGTCGGATGAGCGCGGTGTCACTGGGCTATCTTGAGGATCCATATGCAAAGGCTTTTTTTCCAGCGGGACAGGAAGTGCCGAAGAGATATCCGATCATCAATCGAGGGACTTATGTACGGACGAAGGCGATTGATAGACTGGTGATACGATTTCTGGAGACGAATCCGAAGGAGCGGAAACAGATCATTTCGCTAGGTGCTGGATCAGATACGAGGTTCTTCAGGCTGTGTGCTGGGAAGTACAAAGTACGATACCATGAGCTGGATTTCGAGTCGAATGTGGCGCCGAAGCGGGCGGCCATCAGGGCGTCGGAGCACTTGTCGAGAATGACGCTGGCGCAAGATGATGGGTCAACATATCAGCTTCATGCAATTGATCTGCGAGACCTGACGCATCGCTCGCCGCCAATTTTGCCGGAACTCGAGACCGAAACGCCGACATTGATTCTCAGCGAGTGTTGTCTTTGCTACTTGCCACCTGATACGGCGAGTAGCGTGATACAGTACTTCCACATGAACATCCCCGGTTCGCTGGCGATGATCTTGTACGAACCAATCCGGCCTTTTGATTCCTTTGGAAGAACGATGGTATCGAATCTGGCTTCGCGAGGCATCGAGCTGCGGACGCTGAAGCGATACTATTCACTAGATGCACAGAGGCAGCGGCTTCGGCTATCAGGCTTCAAGGGCGGCCAGGGAGCAAGAGATGTCTATCAACTATGGGAGACTGATGACTGGGTGAGCAAAGACGAACGAGAACGGATTGAAAAGCTCGAATGGCTGGACGAGATTGAGGAGTGGAAATTGCTGGCAAGCCATTATTGCGTTGCATGGGGTTGGAGAGGCGACCCATTTGGAGAAGCATGGAAACATATTGAAGGTGGTGGAACTCCCGCAGAACAGCAAGATGAAGATATGGGATAAAATTTCATGATATTGCAAGAACGCTTCGCTACACACCGCTTCATCAAAACATCAATCGCACCCGGCCGCAAGAACTCAGTAATCCTCCAACTCGCAATCCATGTGGTCCGGGTCGTCATGATAATGCTGCTTCATCTCCACGTATCTTCCACTTCGCAGCTTGACGGCATAAGACGCCTCCTCGTCGGCCTTCTCATCAGAGTCCGAATCCTCCGGAGCGTAGCCGACGCAATAGTGTGCATATATGTCCACACTTTCGTCCATTTCGTCATCTGAAGGTGGTTCCTCGCCATCTGTGAACTCCGCCTCAGGCTCCTCCTCGCTCTTCTCCTCATCATCCGAATCGATCACGATTACCACCCTCCTCCGCCGCTTGACAAGCGCGACCGCGATGGTGTCTTCATCCTCCGATTCCTCCCGGTCGGTATATGTGTCGTCCATCACCTCGCCATCAGGACCGCCATCATCGGTATCATCCTCATCATCGTGCTCCTCTCCATCCGAGTTCTGGTCATCATCATCGCTGCTGTGATCGCTGTTGGCATCATCTTCTTCTAACGCAGCTGCAATCGCTCTTCGTCTCTGGTATTTGGCCCACGCTTTTCGGATTCTTGGGTAGTCTTCATCATAATCCTCCCTCTTGTCAACGTCTTTGAGGGTATCATAGGCTTCGTCGATCTACTCAAACATCAGCAACATTCTTGGAAAGAGACTCTGCATCACATACCGCGGCCATGGCCACCAAGCCGACACCCTTCATGCCCGTCTTCTTCCATGATCGGGCCAATCTGCGGTAAGACTTTCGGATCTCAGAGTCGGTCGCTTCGGGACTACACCCCAAGGTCAGGTAGTAGTCTGGGATGCGAGGTCGGAGCGCCATGATGGTCGAAGTCGGATGTCGAGACGAGATGATATGAAACAAGGTCAAGAGTCGTCGCAGGAGATCTGTGTGTTTAGGTGCACAGGCTTCGGTTCTTGAAATCAGGTGCAGAGGGTTTCGTGCTCGAGGTTCTGGTGGCAAGCGCGGGTCGGGTGTTTCTGTATTGTGGGAAGTGTGAAAATGCAAGCGCACGCTCTTGGATTTGGGGGATGCGGAATATATGCTTCTGAAAGCGTCGGCAGGGAAATTTACGGTCATCAAGAAAACAATTGAGCGTGTGGACTGCAAGAGTAGCTAGTAAGCACATCGCGCTTACCTTCACTTGCACGGGAGGCAGTGGCGCTAGCGTCACATGCTTCCCGACTTCCTCGTGCACACGCATACGCACGAGACTGCTAGAAATCGTGAATTCATCGATATACGAACTGGAACATGCTTCGCCCAGACTCATCATGGTAGCGTGATCGTGCCTTTATCTCAGACTCTCCCTTCCCTTAGGAGAATGTTGCTAGAGTCGAGATCTAGCATGGATCTTCAGGACCTCTTCGGGATCTGAAGGATCTGGCCGGGATCTTGGGAATGTCCCAAGGACCTGGGACATCCTAATGAGGTTCCGGGGTTTCGGCACTTTGATTCCATTTGACCGGTCCAGGACTGCTCGCATGTGATGACACACACCATTCAGGAAACTTTCATGGCACGAAGCCAATTCAAAGACTCGATACATGCTACTACAACAGCAGCTAGATGTGATTCGGTCTTTATTCGATCAAAAGCAATCTCGTATTCTCCTTCCGATGTATAGTCACGATGTATGCCCAGGATACTGGGTGGCAGAAACGATTCAAAGACCATGTGAGACACTGGATAATTCGACAACCCAAAACTTCGCTTTCGCTTGCGTATCGTACTATCATGCTATGCTCATCCATTCAGTGAGCAAGTACACAGCGAAAGACGACATCGTGCTTCTCTCCCGCATGTGCAGACACGCCCGCACAAAGAGCCCGCTCAACCAACAATCATGCTGCCACAGGACAACATCAGACAACAGCTCCCTCAAGCCTTTGCGTAAGAGTGACTCTTGTTCTTGTCCAGGACACACGTCTGGTGATGAGGATCGGTCTCCCAGTGCAGGTTCTGCTCGACCCAAGTTCCGTTCTTCAGCAGGACCTCGTAGCGGCCTCCCTCCTCGTCAAGGTCGCCGTAATCGTACTTCTTCTCCTTTTCCCAAGCGTAGGCACCCTCTTCGTCATCTTCGTCATCCTCGCTGCCGTTGTGCTCGTAGTCGTCATCTTCACTGTCGTCATCCTTGAAGCGAACGGGCCGCATGCCTTCCTCATCTTGGTAGTTGAAGGAGTTGTCGTTGGCAACGAAGGGGTCGTCGTCAGACTGTTGCAAGTTAGCATGTACTTTGATTAGAGCGATTTCGATCTCCATACCTTCTTGATGGCTGCGTTCCTCGCTGGCATCTTTCTCGGAGCAGCAGGGATCTTTGCAACAGCGGGCAGCATTTGCGCCTCTGGAGTACTTGGTGGCTGTGTGTGCTTCGACTTCGTTGCGGCTGACTTGCTTGACTTCTTCTGGGCAGGCTTCTTTGCGCTCGACTTCTTCGTGGTTTGCTTCTTCTTCAGCACCTTGGCCTTGGACTTGATAGCCGGCGTCTTCTTTGGCGCAGAGACCTTGGCAGCCATCTTCTTCGTAGGAGCCATAATGCTCACAGGGCTTTCGTCGTCGAAAGTCGTCGATCGCTGCTGTTCTTCTCTCTTCCTGCGGTGCAAGTCTCTCAATATCCAAAGATCTCAGAAGAAGAGCAAAGTCTGCAAGGTAGATGTAGGCCGCCATCCAAAACCTCACCTGGCTTCAATTCACTCATCGTTGCTATTGTCCTCATCGGCCAAAATCCTGGTCTTGGCAGGAGGTGAGGTTTTCATTCACTCTTGACGCCATGCTAGCTCCAGCTCTGGCTTTCGCGGGGAGATGGCTAGGCATCGTCCGAGTTGTGGTTGCGAATGGTTGCGAACGGTGGTGGAGTGCGAGAGAATGTCGCATTCTGCGTCGACCTGATCTGACTCGGCTTGACTCGGCTTGACTCGTCTTGACTCAATCTGGGAGAGGATGTAGATTCGCCGTCTTGATCTTTCTAATAAGAAGAGGTTTCTGTATTGTTCATTCCACGTTAACCAAAGCTCATGTCGCGATATCGGCATCTTAGAATGATGCTGGAGGTATCTTGTCTTGCTGCCTAGTGAGCAGGAAGGGGGACGCTGATCGAAATGGCAGAGTGGGTTGATGTGGCCATCGTGGTGACAGACGTTTGGATGAGATCTTGTTGTCCCTCTAGAGCGATGGACGTAGTCTGCATTTGTGTGCCACCTGTCTTTGTGTTCACATGTGTTCCCACGCTTCTGTGAAAGGTGAGCGAAGAGGTGAGGCGAGCATTGATTCAGTCGCGTGTCTCGCGGATCGCCCACCCGCGAGTTCCGCCGTCTCATCCGCGAGATTCGCACTCGCGTATTGCTCGCGGGTCGCGAGTCGCGGATGGAAAGTGAGGTGAAGTCAACATCATCAAGACTTGAAATGGTTCATACCTCAGCAACATCCAAAATCATCACCTCTCACTCGCATCACACCCTCTCCTTCCCCTCTGCCGCCTTCTCACCCTCCGTCTCCCCCTCAACAAAAGCCATCTCCTGCGCACTCCAAAGCTCCGAATAAATCCCATCACTATCCACCAACCTCTCATGCGTCCCCTGCTCCGCCACCGCTCCATCCTTCAACACAATAATCAAATCCGAATCATAAATCGTCCTAAGTCGATGCGCAATAAAAACACTCGTCCTCCCTTTCTCCTTCAAAATCCCATTGATATTATGCAGAAGCGTCTGCTCAGTATGCGTATCCAGCGCAGACGTCGCTTCATCAAAGAACAGGAGTGGCGGGTCTTTGAGGATGAGACGAGAGACCGCGAGACGTTGTTTCTCGCCGCCGGAGATCATCATACCGCGCTCGCCGACCATGGTTTTGTAGCCGTCGGGAAGGTTTTGGATGATTTCGTGGATGCGGGCGCGTTTGGCGGCGGCGATGACGGCGTCTTGGGTGGAGGAGATTTGGCCGTAGCGGATGTTGTGTTCGATTGTGTCGTTGAAGAGGGGGGTGTCTTGGGGGACTACGCCGATGCTTTTGCGGAGGGATTCGAGGCTGATTTCGCGGATGTCTTGTCCGTCGATGGTGATGCGGCCGTTTTGCGGGTCGTAGAATCGGAATAGTAGGCGGAGGATGGTTGATTTGCCGCAGCCGCTGGGGCCTACGATAGCAACTTTCTTGCCGGCTGGGATCGTGAGGTTGAGATTCTGGAGGATTGGTCGATCTGGGCGGTATCCGAAGCTCACGTTCTCAAACTTGATTTCACCTCCCTTATTCAAGATGAGGTCCTTCGCGTTCGGCGGCTCCTTGATCTGCACATTGACCTTCTGCAAGTTGAAGAGAGTCTCCATATCCAGCAGACTTTGTCTGAGCTCGCGGTACACGCTGCCAAGGAAGTTCAATGGCACGGACAGCTGGAACACAAGCTGGTTGATCATAACCAGATCACCGACTGTCAAGTTTCCTGTGGCAACGCCTTGAGCTCCCATGTACATCATGGCTGTCAGAGCGCTAGAGAAGATGAGATTCTGGCCGGTATTCAAGTACGCCAAAGAAGTGGCAACCTTAATGCTCGCATCCTGGTAGTTCTTGAGTGCGCCATCGTATCGTTTCGCTTCGTACGCTTCGTTGTTAAAGTATTTCACGGCTTCGTAGTTGATCAGACTGTCCACTGCCACAGTAGCACCCTTATTGTCAGCCGCGTTGGCCTGCTTTCGGAATTTCGTTCTCCATGCCGTCGTTGCGATGGTGAACCAGGAGTACGCGGCCATCGTGGTAGCAGTCAGTACTGCAAACTTCCAGCCGAACTGGTATGTGAGAATGCCGCAGACCAAGCTAATTTCCAGCGCCGTTGGGATGATGTGAAAGACCATGCTTGTTAGCAAGAAGCTGATACCTTTGGTACCCCTGTCGATTGCTCGTGTGAGACCGCCCGTCTGTCTGGAGAGATGGAAGTTGAGATCTAGATTCAGGAGGTGGTGGAAGACATTGCCTGCCACCTTGCGGATGGCGCTTTGGGAGACGCTGGCGAAGACGGCGTTGCGGAACTCCTGGAACACGGTTGCTCCAATTCTGGTGGCGCCGTCTATCAACTCGTCAGATGTGAAAGCTCGTAGATTCGAAACAGGATACTTACATGCGAATATGGCAGCACCGGCTACGCTCGCCGCAGTCCCTCCAACTGTCGCGAAATCTATATTCATGGAATCGACAATGTTCTTGAAGTAAAACGGTACTTGTACATTGAGGACCTACATACACTATCAACACCGAATAATCTTGAAAGTTAGGAAAACAGCCCACCTTTGCGCCTACGAGCAGTCCAACACTTAGACCAACCCTGAACTTGGTATTGAAGTCGTTCTTGGGCCATAGATACTGAGACATATCCTTGATGATAGCCCAGTCTGCTTTCCTCTGCTCTTTATTCGAGACGGTCTGCTCTGCAAGCAATGGATCATTCTTCGTGGCTGGCTTCGCAGGATCCTTGTTCTTGACCACATTCTCTGGTCCAACCTTCTCTTCTGCGGGTTGCTTCGTCTCCTCTTCCTTTTGGAGTGTTCTCGCCCTCGCGTCGTCTTTCCTATGTCGTGGAGTCGTCGCGAAGATGCGGTTTGCGTGCCATGCTGATCGTAGTTGCAGGGCAATCGCGGGTCTAGATGGCGTTGTGCGGTGCTGGAGGAGACATGGGCGGACCGCTGCTCGGAGGCAGGTCCTGCTGGCCAACATGGCGCCTTGTGCTCGCCGCTACCAGCGTGAAATGGTGGGAGATATCATGTGCGCAGGCCCCTTTTCCACAGTCGATACTCAACGATACCATCAAGGTCGGCGAGATGAAGCTGAACTCCCACCTGCCACGGCGGGCACGCGCGATATGGAGCTCGGCATTCGACACCGACGCTTGGGCCAGAATGAGAACAGAGCCCTTCAACGTCACTCCTTCGACTTTCAATCGAGTTCAACTTCGAAGTACCTCGTAGTTCTCGGCCATCAACATCAACGTCCAATGCGTGACTACTGGCTTGCCTGATTCCTTCTATTGCTCCTCAGCATGTGTCTCGTGGTTGCGTTGGCCACGTGCGACTGACGGAGTCTATCTCGGACGATTGGCAGCTTCGTCGCCTCGAGCGAATACACCTGAAAGCGAATCGACACCACTGACAGCAACATGCCCAGGGACCGTGTCTCGTAGTGGGGACTTTCCGTCGATGCAAGGCCAATAGATGTCGAAAGATGAGGCCAGTGGCACAGCATGGCTCTTTATACGCCACCTTTCGCACTTCGGAGCCCATTTCGGAGACCATTTCGGACGGACCAGATGGCCTCAAAGAAATGCATATGATGAAGGTCTTCAGCAATGATTTATTCAGGTGACCTTCTTCTGCAGTGTAGACATCTCAATTTCCATCTCGACTTAGTATACTTCCTCGCCATGTCTCTCAAAGTCGGCAACCACCACGCCAATGGTGGCCCAGATCCTAACAAGCCCGTCGACGTAGCCATTATAGGCGGCGGCATCGCAGGTCTCATCCTTGCGATTGGCCTTCAGCGATACCCTCACATCAATGTCCAAGTCTACGAATCCGCTCACAAGTTTGGCGAGGTCGGAGCCGGAGTCGTCTTGAGCCCCAACGCCCAGCGAGCCATGAAGTTGATCGATCCCCGGATCCTGGAAGGCTACGAGCGACGAGCGGCATTTGACGACAGCCCGCCAGACGAGAATGGCTTGTACCCATGGACGACTTTGTACAAAGGCCAAGAGCCAGACCTCGACGAGTTCGTCATCTCATTCAAGCACAAGACCAAAGGATCAACCATCCATCGAGCTCACTTCCTGGACGAGCTGGTCAAGCTACTGGAGCCGGAGAGAGCACACTTCCATAAACGACTAGACTACATCTACGAGACAGACAGCAACCAGATGCCCATCGGCCTGCACTTCGTCGACGGATCCACCGCCTCAGCAGACGTCGTTGTCGGCGCAGACGGCGTGCACTCCGCTGTACGCAAACACGTCCTCGGCCCAGAGAACCCGACTGCCCACGCCTTCTTCACAGGCTCGGTTCAGTACCGCGCCACCGTCCCCATCGAACACGCCGAAGCCAAGCTCGGCAAACTCGACCAAAGAATCGCCCAACTCTGCGGCGAGAACGGAAGCGTCTTCGGCATGCCACTTTCAAACCACACGCTGTACTACATCGGAGTCACAGTATTCGATCTACACGCTCCGTGGAACGAGGAGAAGTGGGTTGTAGACGCCAACATCGATGATGTGAAAGCCCAGTTCAAGGGATGGCATGAGTACGCCCGCAAGACGGTCGAACTACTTCCCGACGATGGCTCAACGATGGCGTGGTCGATCTGGGAAATGCCACCAGCTTCGACGTATTACAAGGACAGAGTTGTCCTCGTCGGCGACGCAGCCCACGCATCGACACCTTTCCAAGGCGCCGGTGCGGGTCAAGGCGTGGAAGATGTCCTCATCCTCGAAAAGCTCCTGGGCAAATACCTCGACCCGAAAGTACGCAGCCCTGCCATGCCCACGGCCGCATCAACCGTGCCATCGCTACTACAAGCATACGACACAGTGCGTCGCTTCCGCAGCCAGAAAGTTGTCACGACGAGTCGCGAGAATGGACGTATGCTTTCGTGTCTCGACCCCGAGGCTGGCAAGACGGCAGAGAGTCTCCGGAATGCTATGAAGGGGAGACAGGAGTGGATTTGGGATCTTGATCAGGAGCGTTCGGTGAAGGACGCTTTTATGATGTTTGACGAGATTAAAGATGCGGCGGAGCGAAGGATGGGACAGGGGAAGAAGTAGATCGCACAGCTGCACTGTTGTACCGTACTGTTTGTCATGACCGCCACTGAAAGGCTCTATAGAGACCCATCANCCCACAAAACCTCTCTGACACCCCCATCCTCCCCCCTCACAACCGTAATCCTCCGCTTCCCTCCTCTCCCCTGCCCCATCCACAGCACCTCCAAACCCTTACAAGCCCGAAAAACCGCCGGCACAACCTCTCCCTTCAACCTCTCCAACTCCCGCTCCCTCTCCTCCCTCAACATCTTCCCTGCAGGCCCGCGATACGCATTCCCACACCTCGGGCCCCCGAAACGAATACCCAGAAACCCCACAGTCGGCAGCGACAAGGACTTCAAGTGCGTGAAGGCAGCCAGGGCGGGTAGCATATCGTAGATCGATGTCGCGTAGTGGCCACACGGCATGGCGAGGTCTTCGATCTCTGGGGCGAGAGCGGAGATTGCGTGGAGGAGTGAGGGCCTCCAAGTGGTTTTGCATTCGAGGGCTTTGATCGAGGGACCTAGAAGTCGAATCGTATCGATCGGGTCGTGCCGGGGCGATTCGAGAATGTGGTTATCGACGTGGGGACAGGCGAAGATGAGAAAAGAGAATCTGCAGGGGATGGCCAGCGTCTTAACAGTCTCAAACTTTGGAGAAAATTTCTGGAACACGGATGCCATCAGTTCGAGATTGGAGTCCGAGATGCTCGCGTGTCGGAAGTCGAGGATTTCGAGTCTTTGCATGGTTTGGAGGAGAGACGCTAGCTTTTCGAATAACTCCTCGTCGGGGACTGGGTCGTCCGCGCGGTGCCCTATGTAGATGTCGATACTAAAGCGCTTGGTGTGTCGAGTGACGGAATCGCAGGTCTCCATTTCTGATAGAGTGTCTCGAGCGTCTTTCCACGTCGTTGGATGTTGGTTCTGCCTGCGGAGGTTGATGCTGTGAAATACAAGGGGGGCTGCCAGTGCTCGAAGTCGTCTGCAGCCCATTGAGAAGGCTTTCAAGCTGGGGAGGCATTCGGGCCGGTCGTGTAATGGGACTCCTTCTTGCTCTACGTCGAGCATCTGGCAAATGAGGACAAGGACGTCATTATTGAGGTCTAGGATTGAGGGAGTGTGGCCTGGCATTGTGAGTCGATCGATGGCGAAATGTCGCTGGTCCTGCGGAGGAGGTCGCAAGGTCGATTTGAGGTGCTGTCCTGAAGTTTGAGGTTGACTGGAGCTCGAGCTGTGCCTCGAAGGATGCCGGTGAAGTGGGTAGTACCAAAATCGGAATTAGCTGCGTGGCTCATAGCGGAAAGTCTGCTGCGGATCACATGCCTTAGATTGGTCGCGCTATTTGATACTGTTGTTGCCTTCGACAGTCCAGGACGAGCTATCGCCATTCTAGACTGAGCTCTATGACTGAATCTCGTCTTGATTCCTGCCTTCGTCACTCTCGTAGCCTTGTATCAGCAGCGCTTGCGACTGCACTCGCTGGGTATCCTGATGTCTCAATTCTCCAAACCTCGCTCTGTTGTTCGATCCCTTGCAATCCTAGCCACGTTCCATCGACGGCGTCATCTGTGCAGAGTCCCACTTGATCTCCTGCACACTCCCATCCTTTCCTCGAATGCACGTCGCGTATCCACGCCATCCGCCGCCCATCCACAGATCCTCCAATGCCTTGCACTTTCCAAACATCGCCTGGGCGACCTTCTGGCTCAGGCGCACTTCATCCGCCTTGACCCTCTCCAGAAGCTGTGCACCGCCAGGCCCACGGTAAGAATTCCCACAGCGGGAAGGGTGGAAACCAACGCCCAGGTTTTCGAGAGGCGAGAGCTCGAGGATCTTCAGATTAGAAAAGGTGGAGAGCACGGGAGTAAAGTCGAAAATGGGGTGTTCACGAGCCCAGCGAGATCCGCTGTTGTGCATCGTGAGAGAGTGGAGGTCCGGGGTGAGCTCGTGGACTTTGGCGAGGAGGTCGGGGGTCCAGACGGTGCGGCATTCGAGGTGCTTAAGAGATGGGGTGTTCCGTATAGCAGCAAGAATGGTGTCCGCGGCGTCGTCCCTTGAAGTCTGGAGGTCGAGGTACGTGATGTTCGGACATTTCCGTACGAGCGCGGTCAGGCGAGACGGTATTGAGAGCCACTTGACCGAAGCGAGCGTGGCGAGGGACTTTTGGAGCACAGTGGCCATGATATCGGTGTGATCATCTGGGACATCCATCCGAGTAAAGCTGACTTTCTCCAACTTCTGCATGCTTTGCAGAAGTGCTGCTAGCTTGATGAAGAGCGCCTCGGCTGGGTAGGGCTCGACCGCCGGAATGCCGCTCCTGTAGAACAGAGATATGAAGACGCGCATGCAGAAGCGCTTGGTATGCCGCTTGGCCAATTCAGACCGCTCCATCGAGATTAGGGCACTGCGGACAATACTCCAGTCCTTCCCGTACTGCTCGAGCTTAACGCTGTGGAACACAAGGGGTGCCGCCAGCTCTCGGAGCCGCTTGCAACATGTCGAGAAAGCTTTCACGCTGCTGAGCTTAGATCGAGATTTACGAGGTCGCGCTGGCGCCTCCTCAATGTCTGAGTCGAGTGTGTGACAGATGAGGAGAAGGACGTCGTTGTTGAGGTCTAAGATGGAGGGGTCGCGTTTCGCCTTTGCGATTTCAGGAGTTGCCGATTCGGATTTCGAGATGTTGTTGTTGAGGTCGAATATGGACGGATCACGGTCCGCCATTGCGACTTCAGGAGTTGCCGGTTCAGATTCGGAGATGTCGAGAGGTGAAGTGTTCGGGTTGGCTGTCTCGAGGCGCTCTCGATCGGCCGAGGAAGCCATCGCGACAGTGAGTGGTTGGTACGTCGACGTTCGGCCGAAGAAGGTGGAACAGCCAAGTATCGGAGGTGTTGTGATGATGGTGTCGTGAAGCTGTCGTGCGACTGCCGCCTTCAATGAGTGACGTGCGGCGGAGCTAAGCTAGCTACTAGCCGAAAGCTTGTTGCGGATCACATGCGTCAGAAGAGATCATTCACCAGAAGACCAAATAGCCGCGGCGCCGGGACGGCTGGGAGAAAAACAGAATATCTGATACAATGTCTCTATGCTCTAAATCGTAACATGCGACTGCTCAAAGCTCGTCGTGGCGTGGCGCTGGTCGCCCAGAGTCTTTGTGGAGGTCCACTCCCTTCTTCTTCCTCCACTTCTCCCACGTCTCCCAGAATTCCTTCTCCATGCCTTTGTCCATCTGATCAGGCAGGATGACAACGTATTCGATGTGTAGTGCGCCGTACTCTGGTCCTTCTTCGTGTCTCCAGACGGGCATACCTTCGCCTTCGATGACTTCAACTGTGCCGGGCTGAACGACCTGGCCTCGTTTCCGAGAGAGCTGAACGACGTGTCCGTCCAGATGTGTGAGGTTTCGTGTCCAATCGCCCATCCATGCTTCCCGGAGTGAGAGCACTTCGCGCCAGAAAAGATTCTGATCCTTCCGTCTAAAGAACGTTCCGTCCGTCTTATCCTTGTCCTCTTTCGAAAGCTCAGGCTCTTGCTCGACGAGATGCACCACGAGATCACCCGCAATCCAATCCGGGTTCTCATCTCCCTCATTCTCGTAGTTAATCCGCACCCCTCTCGGCATGCCCTTCTGAATGTCGATATCATACGACTCCTCTGCCCTGAGCACCCTCTCGCCATTGCACTTCTTACACTTGTGCTTGATAATGCTTCCCCGCCCCCCACAATGATCACACTGCATCTGCATCTGCTGGAAAATCCCCGGCGCAAGCATCTGCTTCTGAATCACCATTCCCTGCCCATTACACTTATGACACCGATCCCTCTCTCCATCCTCCGCCCCCGACCCCTCACACTTATCACAAATCACCTGCTTATTGATCTTAAACTCATGGACGGCACCAGTATAAAAGTCCTTCAACGGAAACGCCACCTTAACTTCCATGTTCGGCCCTTTGCGCTGTCCACCCCCGAAATGTCCACCACCGCCGAAGAACTGGCTGAAGAGATCGAAGGGGTTCCGTGCGCCTCCTCCACCTTGTCCGCGCTCTTTATGCTGCTTGACGCCCTCGTGGCCGTACTGGTCGTAGATCTTGCGCATCTGGTCGTCGGAGAGGACTTCGAAGGCTTCGGAGATTTCGACGAAGCGCTGCGCGGCTTTGTCATCGTCGGGGTTCTTGTCTGGGTGGTACTTTTTGGAGAGGCGCCGGTAGGCTTTTTTGAGGTCGCGTTCTGAGGCATCGCGGTCGAGTTCGAGGACCTGTTTCAAAATTTGATTAGAGATGTTGTGAACTTGTTGATGGAGGTTGGCGCACTTTGTAGAAGTCCTCGGCGGCGAGTGCGATCAGAGGTAATAGGCACAGCAGTGCCAGGGTAGAGAAGAAAAGCATCGTGAGTCGTTATCGCGTGCCGCCGAGCATGGGATTGTCGAGGGTCGAAGGGTTGAGAAATCTATAATCTAGGCGATCATCTCGTTTGGTTCAGAGTGACAGCCGGTTGTGGTTGTCGTGTTCAATTGGCGACAGTGGTGTAAGGATAGTTGGTGAAGGAATGAAGACGAATCCATTTCTCTCGCGCATGTGCTTCGAAGGACCGAGCTCCTGACGCAACAGCTGGCCAAATCGCTAGCGCCGCCCTGTAAGGAGATCGAAAGCTTAACCTGTCAGCCTCGCCTGCGACAACCATGTGCACCATCAAAGAAGATGAAGACAACATGATCGAGAGAATGTGATGGTATTGCAAAGGTTGAGATGTGAGAGAAAGAGTTCGATCAGCGCACTAGCCGCTTATATCAGGCCATCATGGTGCCATTCCTCACGAGCTACACTATCAACAGCTATCACACGCAAGCACCAGCCCGTGTTCACTTCCTCAATCGAATCATAAACTTAGCTGCTCGAGGTGGTGCGCTGGCTCCTTTGATCTCCATGTTCGGAGGACGTGGCCCCGGCAGCTTAACATCGTAGTTCATCACGATATGAGCGAGCATGAGCTTCATCTCTTGGGAGGCGAAGAAGCGGCCTAATATCAAGTCAGTCGTCTCCTGTTTCCAGCCGATTACGATTAACATACCTGGACATGCATGCCGGCCGTGACCGAACGACATGAACTGCTCGCCCGTGGTGACGATGGCTTGATTCCTCTTCTCCAGTACTTGTCCCTTCTCGTCCAAGGCATCCCTGTTGTTGGCGAAGCGGAAAGCGTCGTATTCGTCGGGGTTGGGATAGTAAGTAGGGTCGCGGTGGATGGCAACGTTCGGAGCGCCGACACGTACGCCCTTGGGAATGTGGATGCCGTTTCCAAGGTCGACGCCGTCATCTTTGACAACCTGTGTGCTGTTAGCAAGCTCATACAGAGCGGCAGGAGTAACGCATACCTCTCTCATGACGCCAATCATAGTCAATGTTGACACCCGCATAGACTCCTTGATGGTGCTGTCGATTCGAACCAGATCGTTAACGGCCGCCTTGGTCCACTTTCCACCATGTTCTGTGAGCACTCTGGTAACTTCCTCTCGCAGACCTTCTGCGAACTCTTCGGCTCGGGGAGAGCTGTACAGGTCCAGCAAGGCGCTGGTAATGCTGATGCTCGTGGTGTGGATGGCGACCATATTCAAGCGAACCAGTCTGCGACAGATCTTGTCAGGGTTCAGCTCTGCAGGGTCCCCTGAGTTGATCGCATTCTCAATGATCCAGTGCAAGGCATCACTCTGCAAAGTGTTAGTCCTGGTGCAGGTTGACTAGTTCTTATGCAGACTTACCCCCTTGCCCTTCTCAGTGCCGTCTTGCATCGCTTGGAGCCGACGCTTGATTTCGGGGATCGCAATCTTCTTGCAAATAGCCAGATGTCGTCGGTTCCAACTGACCAGTGGCGGCGCGAAGATGGGACGCATCCACGCTGGCATGAGATTGACCACGCCAGCGATGGCGAAGACACCCTGGGAATAGAGCCTGGTATGATCCAAGTACTCTTCGTTGCGGCCTACGAGCTTCAATCAGCCAGACTCAGGTCAAGAAAATACCATATACTTACAGAGATCAATACCGCTGAACACACGATTGGCAGCCCTGCTGATAATCTTCATGCACGATGGCAAAGCAGGCACCGTGATCCAGTCGCCGCTCTGGGGAGCGTTCCATTGCGCGTGAAAGCCTTGCTCCAACTCCGAGTGGATATCTTCTGTGAACATATGAAGTTGGCGTGTCAACTGATGCCGAATGACATCCAAATGAATCCCACTCCCAGCGATATCATCATCACCAGTCCAGTAAGATGCCACCGTCTCCTTGAGAACCCGTCTGAGGTCCACTTCATCGTCGGATTTCGAAAGAAGCTCTCGGACTTTCGTGGGTGGAATGATCACAAACGCCTTCGTTGAGAATTGCGGAAGCGTGAAGAGCTTGTTGTCTTTCGAAAATCTTTGGTAGCCCTCCAAAAGCATGTCTTTGCTGTGCGTGATCGATGAGATGCCCGCGCGATATTTGGCGAACCATTTCGATTTCAAGCCCACCCATGGCTGCGTTTGTGAGAAACGTGAATGTCCGGAGAGGCTGGTGATGAAAGCGGCCAGGATGGAGTATGCGATGTAAAGGCCTACGATGGCGCCGAGGACCGTCCCAGGTGAGAGGTGTGTGGTGTTCACTTCGAACTTCATGTTGAATGTGTTGACCAGAATTGCCTGGTTTTCGCTAAAGGTGAGAGGTGAGCGACCGGTTTTGTTGCTCAAGTGTCGTAGGATTCAGCCCTTATAGGCGTGCAACTCCGTGAGCCAGGGACCTTCTGAAACCCTACAATGGCTGGAAGTAGGATAACGTGCGAGAGCTGTCTGCGAGACCAATGAGATGATTATGGTCAGGCGTACCGCTGTCACAACAGGGAGTGTGGGCATACATAAGCACAGTGGCTGATGATTGACAAGGAAGCTGTGCAAACCTCGGCATGAAAGCTGTCCGACACTATGTTGTTTCTCCTCATGTCGTCGCACTCGCACCTTCATCAATTGATCAATGAATACATATCGGGATAGCGCAGCGCGAGGGTTACCGATTTGAGACACGCACCGGACTTTTATGTAGAAGGCGCGAGGCTCGGAAAGTGTCACATTGATGCCACTTCATGCCAGCCCTAACAAATCAACAGTCTCTCGGGACCAAGACTGCAGGCGCGAATCTGACCGTTTGGCACACATTCAATTGCTGACTGGATTTCGTGCTAATAGAAGTACAAGTACATGTTATGCTCGTCGTCTAGGGCATTCCCTGATCGTCATTGCTTTCGGGATCGTTCTCGGCTTCGTATGCTGCCGGCTTGCCGGCTCATGTGTTGATTCCCATCAAAGGGTGTCTTCTTCATCAGGGGGTGGCCCAGCTACAAGATCTCATCAGTAAACTTGACCCGGGCTTCCCTGCAATCCGCCTACAAATGAGGGAAGTGCAATGCGTAAGACTCACCGGCTCCGCCCTTCTGGCGACGACACTTCTTCTGTAGCTTCTTCAACTGCACGCGAGAGCTTTGCGGCAGTTGTTGGGTCGGGATGGTAGGGTTGTAGAAGCGCGTTTCGGCTTGGATGAACTTGACGTGGATTGCGTGGTCTGTAGGCATTGGTTGATGAAGAAGAGAGGGAGAGGGCGATGGCGATAAGGTGGGATGATTCACCCAGAAGCACGGACCCCCAGCCGGACTGTGATGGCCAGAAGCGCCGACGCCGATGAGCAACAACACCGCCGGATGATGACATCCCTTGCCAGAACATACCATCACAACATTCCATCAAACTCGAACCCATGAACACGTCCAGCATGTGCTATGAAACCCTTACGGCCGCAGCAGCTTGCAAGCTACCCCCTTGACCATCGTGACACCCATCACATCCATAGCCCTCGGATCGCCCGGCGACGCCACTGAATGATGCTGGAACAAGAGATATACGACATTACGAGCTCCCTGGTGAAGCCTCATGCCTCGCAAGCTGCTGGCGGTAAGAGCCTTGAGCGGCTCATGAATTCGACCAAAGACGACCGTGGTTTTCTCCCTCTTATGACAGCTTGTCGTAGCGTTATGTCTTCGAAAACATCGTCAACGCTGGCTAAATGTCCCTTCTCGGCCGCTTCCAGGACCAATTCGCCACTCATTGCGCCTTCGAATTGTCAGCTGCGTTCTTCTTGGATTTGATGGAGAAAGCACTCTTACCGTCTAGATATGCACTGCCTTTCAACTCATAGCAGCATTCGGTGTTCGCTTCTACCGGCTTCTTCACACATAGCAACAAGGGACTGGAAGCCACGACGCAGATCCAGTCACCAACATCAGCCTCACCGAATAACAGACCATGTCGCCCTTGCGCCGTTACAAAGAACGGATTGATATTCGCCAACGTATCCAACATTTGCCAGTGGGCAAACATCGGCGTCGAATCACCCTGCTGCGAGAAGCACATCATCGGATTCTCGAGGATCCTTCGCTACAGCTGAATATCGTCCGGCGTACATCTGCGAACTTTTTCGTCCATGACCGAGTCTCCGCATGCTGTGCGGATCAAGTCTTCGATGCTGATTTCGGAGTAGGCAGGACCATGGCCATGCTCCTTCTTCATGGCTGACTGGTAGAACTTCTTTGGTTACAAAATCGTCTTCATTGTAATCCTCCGCATGGCATTATCTTCTGGCTCATACCTTTTAACAGCAATGATTCTGTCAACGATCATTCCAGAAATCGCAAGAACTCTCGGCGATGGCTGCGAGATCTTGAACTCCGCCCCGGCTGAAGGCCAGTAATGCTCTCTCTCGGCATTCAACAGAGGGGGCAAGCTCTTCTCATCGTATCCAGTACCAAAGACACCGTGATCATGCGCACTGCGCAACGATGTCCTCAGGTCCGGAACCCATGATGGCAGTCCAGCAGCTCCTCGTCCGGCTAGGAGAAGCAAATTGAACGAACGCCGATGCAGCACATATCGAAAAGCGAAATCTACGAAGACATCTTCCGCCTTCCTATTATAATCCGGCTGGATCCCAATGTCTGCCGGCAGCAAACCCAGAATCCCGTAGACGAGGTCTCTTTGATCTGTGGCATTCGCACGAAAGAACTGGTTCAGCTGCGTCGCGGTCAGCTCGTTCTCAGGCTCTTGAGCTTTTATTAACGTCGCTGTGGCCAGAGTGATCGCGTTGGCCTCATCACACATCATCGGAAAGTCGTCGATAACAGCCTGGCTCAGCCCTTGAGACGCCAACATCCTAACACCGGGCTCCTGGATTCTCCGAGCATATACCAGCAACGGCGCTGTGAAGAACAGAGGATCGTCAAATGGACCCACGGTATGCGGACCGCAATGCAGAGTCTTGGACCTGGCCAGCACAATCTCTTGCGTCACCCAGCGTCTGCTCCAGTACCGGTTTCGAAATATGCCTCCCAAGGCTTTCCAAGCGGTGACAGATCTGAACTCCTTCGGCACATAGACATCGTCGCCTCCGGGATGAGGATTATCGAGGTAGTCATCCGATCTCATCAGGACGTACTCCAAATGCCTGAATCCAAGAGCTGTCTGTGGTGTCTCCAAGCCGAACCAGACTCGTACATTCGAAGCAGATGAGTAGATTTCTCGCATTAGGGCGACTTGCTGTCCTTTCTCGATGTCGTCGGCCTGGTTGATACAGATGGCATCTATCCATATCCGGAGCGGCTTTCCATTGGCATCGTCTCGGAACTGGCGTAAAGCTGCTTCTAAATTGGTGGAGACTTGTCTCTGGCGGCCGCATAGCTCAATTGCGTTGGTGATGCTCGCTGGGCCCCAGCAGTACGACAGAGCCTCGAATAAGGGATTTTCCAGCAGAGAGACTGTATCAAGTGTGACTTTCACGCCGGCTGTAGAAGTCGCGGTAGGCCAGATGGTTGCGAGCCGGATCTCTTTGCGCCCTTCGTCGAGGAGACGATAAATAGTGGAAGAGCGAAGGCCAGCATCTCCCTTGTCATTGTCCAGATTGAATCTTCGATCAGCGCAGCCTGTGACTGAATTTTCATGTTGCAGGCCGAGATGGCCCAGCATTCTTTCCCCCTGGTGTATAAGTTTCAGTTTCAAGCGAGCACTTTCGACGCCTCAAGCTCCAAACCTGGATATCAGAAAAGTAGCCCGCGGACCAAAACCCGCGGAATTGTCAGGTGTTCATCGCTTCGCACACTTCCTAATAATATCGTGCATAGGGACTAATACGTTTGTGGAAAAGATGGCGTTCTGGATGCAGCCTCAGGCGCTCTCAGCCTTGGCTGCCTCGTACAACAACAGCAATCGATGTCAATGTCATATGGCAATATCTAGCGTATCTAAGGAGCGTTATTTCAAGCCTTTCAACAATCTTGTGGAAACACAACCCCAAATTTCACGACCGCCGAAGCCATGACCCTTCAGTTCCATTGAACGACGGCCATGTTTTGAAACGTCGTGCAACTGATCCACGAGACAAGAGTCTTCGCAGCACTCGTACCATAGTAGTCCCAGTGCATCTGAATGAAGTCGACGAAGGGGTACTTCTGGGTGTTGTTGCCGTAGCTGCAGGCTGAGTCCAGGGTAGGCGTGAAGAGAGTCGCTGGGGCTGAATATGGACTACGGAGTATCCGCGTGAGTAGACTGTGTTACCTCCGATAGACATCGATACTTACCCTGTAATAGCTCCAGTGGTGGAGTACATGATCTCTTTTGAGTAGCCCGGGGCACCTTGGAAGGTGATCACGTAGGTCTGAAAACGGTCGACGTAGCGAACGTCTTGACCCCAGACGCCGAGCTGGTGATGCTGTCAGATGCAAAGTCAAACCTGAGTGAAACAGAGTCACTTACGCCTGGACGGGAAACGTTCGCCACATTGCCATAAGCATCATTGTTGTACCTCAACGGCGCGTTTCTGACCCAACCAGCAGCAGCACCATGCCAGTAATCGAACGTCGTCTTGTCAGTGCGAGAAGCCCAAGGAGCTCGAGCGAGCTTCCATCCGGTAGAGTCACCTTCCCACAGGTAGAAGTGTGTATTGGCTTCGCTGCCTCGTCCGCTCGTCAACGCGGCACTACCATAGCCAGCTTCGCCCTTCGTAATGTTGAACAAAACAGGAGCCGTACGAACAGCAGGGACGTTCTGCTTCAACACATCGTTGAGGTAATCGGCGTTGACTGGGAAGTTCATCTCGAACATGGTGTTGTAAGTGTAGGCGCCTTCATTAGGGTGGACTGGCCACACGTTCAAAAGCCCGGTGTCGTTGCCTGGAATCGGGATTGGGGCGACGTGGGGAGCAGGTGCGAAGCAGGTCGGGTTATCGCATTCGACGTCCGCGGATGGAATCCAGCTGATGAGACCTGCACCTCCATCACCGTGCCAGAAGTCGGGCTGATTTGGGAGATGGTTGGGGCCGATGTCTAATGCAGATGAGTAAGAGCTCGAATAAAAGTCACGACGAAGGAGTAGGCCGGCAGCTTACCATTGTAGTCTCCAATGATAATCAAGTTCGAGGGATTGTTGGCATCAATGGCAGCGTAACCTGTATGAGCAGACGGGAAGTAACAATCCGAGTCGAGGGCATCTGTGTCTGTCAGTACTTCCATGAAGAACATGACTCTAAGGATATGTATTACTGGTGTAGCACTTGGAACCATCAGAAATGGAGAAGAGACTCTGATTCCATTTCTGCACATAGCCACCAGCACCAGCATCTGAGATGAAGTTGCCGAAGCGAGTGTCCGTTGCTCGAGGCAGAATCGTTGAAAGAGTGCCCGAGGGGGGCGTAACAGCCAACACTTGGTGAGCGAATAGAGAAGCTAAAATGATAGAAGCCATGTCGATTGTTGCGTTGTCGTTTTTCTTGGAGTTCGAGGAGGTTGATGATCGATCTCCCAATGGAACGACATCGCGATATTTGTACCGTATTGTGGCTCGATTTCTTCGCCGAGGAGTTCTTGCTGTACACACAACACTCGGTCCTTAGGAGCATTTTTTGCATGAGCGGCTGTGTGGTATGTGGTCCATGTCGGGCCATTTTGAATGTGTTGCATGGACCTAGTCCACAAGAAATAGCTTCAAGCCGCTTCGCTCAATCAGGACCGTATGTTTGACGAGTCCTGCGATGCTGTATGTCCATCATTGGCCGATTACGCTGCCGGTGCTGGACTTGCGTTTGCGCTAGTTCGCACGGAAAGCTAGGAAATGGACATATTGGGTCCGGTCTGGCGGATGTTGCATGCAACAATACTCTCCGTCACTCCATAGCGTTGCCAGCGAGTGTCGGCTCCACGTGGTGTCAACGAGTATTTCCATTTGACTTGCGAGAATGCATACACACCGACCATCTGGCTGACGTCCGGTGATGATAGAGCAATGATCGACTCGCGAGCACGGCCAAAACAGTGTCCGTACTGCCGGCCCATATGTGGAGGAGGTTGATACCAACGAAAGGCGTACTCTCCCTCAGAAGGTTACAACAGTATGAGACCCCGAATGCAGGTCTGGAACAAGTGGAAGGTCAGAGGTCGTCCCCGCAAACAGGCCAGTGACACATATTCGACTTGGAGTGGAGTCGTGCGAATTACGGAGTTCAAACCAGGTTCACTGCCAGACAGAGCAACAGACTCCAAGCAAAGAGGGAGTGAACTTGCATTAAGCAGCTTCCCGAACAGAATTAGGCCGTCTTGTCTCCATGGTCCGGGACGGAACGTCGCCTTGCGATCCGTGGTGATCTACCGTCAGCGTGTTCACTCCACATATGACCGGTCTTATGTGGTATGGAAACCAACATGCTGTCTGGTTCTTTGGTGCCGGCACCCGGTAAGTAAAGGGCGAGATGCTTCTTTCCGTGTGTTGAGGTCCTCTGGCCAAGGCTCATGGCATGGTTTCACGGAGAAGCAGGAAGTCGGCTCCTCAAGCTGGTCCGGAATATTCACTTGAGTTCCGTTCACGTGGGCTGGATATGCACAGCTCCAGGGACTCTTTCGTTCTGATTGGCGACTTACTCCACTCTGCATCTGCTGCGAGACTGGTCATGCCGATCGTCCTGTCCTGCTGTGTTCTCGAGGAGGGTGGCGCTGAGCTTCAAAGGCATGGTGGCCGGGTGTGTCGGCATCGAGAGTATCCTTCTGAGTAGCGAAGCGCTGCAGGAGAGCGTTTAATAAGTACTGCCGTGTCGACAAGAGGACGAGGTTGGATGATGGGAGGTCTAATTTAAATTGCTCCCCGCGGAACAACGGTTTCACGGGCCCCCATGGGGCAGAAAATGTGGGGAAGGATGGATCTTGGTCAGGAGAACGGATGACGTTGGCCAATAACGGCGGCAGTCAAAGGTTACCTTCATGCTCTCACCCAGCTCTGAAACCATCGCAATACCTGGAAGGCCTGCTGTGCAATTCCATAACAAGCAGGGAAAGTGTCAACGCTGCTCCAAATTTCCCGCTCACACCTCTCCTGCCTTGCCGGCCGTCTTCAAAATGGCACAGTTGCTCGCCAGGGCTCTCGCGTGGGGACAGGTCCCTCTCGCACCAACATCGGTAGCGTTAATCACTTTCTCGACACCATGCAATTTAGAGACATCCTCATCCTTGTCCAGGCATTGACAGCCTTTGAGTCGGCTTCGGCGTTGGCCACCGGGACGGCAACTCCAGCATCGACTTTCGATGGCGTAGCAGCTACCTGCGAGACCGACCGTCCGGATCCTTACGTTTGCGAGTGTCTCGGCCTGAATGGCTGCTGGGAGCCGTCAGAGCCTGGTGATGGAGGTCCATACATGCACGATGGCAACTGGCCGAAGAGATCGAAGACTTGCAAAGTCAAGCCATGCAATGATCCCAACGGAGACGATGCCCCAGAGATCTTGAAGGCCTTCGCAGACTGCAAGGAAGATGGCCACGTTATTTTCGAGGTATGACTTGAACGACTTCTTACTCATTGCATATTGCTTACACTCTTTTGCTTGGCAGAACACCACCTACTACATCGGCACCGTAATGAACACCACTGGACTGAAGGACGTCGATGTTGAGGTACAGGGAACCCTGCTCTGGAACACGGACATTGACTACTGGCTGGCCAACTCACTTCCTATCGGATTCCAGAACCAGACATCTGCTTGGCATCTTGGTGGCGAGAACATGCATTTCTACGGCCATGGATACGGCACCCTCAATGGAAATGGCCAGGCCTGGTACGACTTCAATCAAGGTGTTTCTAATCGCCATGGACGCCCACACGCAATTCTAATTACAGGTTCGAAGAACAGCGTTGTTGAAGGGTTGCGTTTCATCAAGTCTCAGGTGCGTATTCGAATGACCGTAAACTTGGCCAGCGTCAATACTGACCTGCACCAAGATGTGGACTATGACCGTTGCTCGTTCCGAGAAGATGCTGCTCCAGGATATCTATGTGAACAACACTTCTGACAATGAGAACTCTAACGTCAACACGGATGGTGTCGACACTGTATATGCCAACAACATTACTTTCCTCAGGTGGACGGTGGACAACGGTGACGACTGCATTTCGATGAAGCAAAACAGCACCAACATCTACATTGCCGACTGTGACTTCTATAATGGACAGTCTCTGGCAATGGGCAGCATTGGACAGTACCCTGGCCAGATCGAGATCATGGAGAATATCACCGCCGAGAACATCAGATGCACCAACACTGGCTACGGAGGGCGAGTCAAGACGTGGACCGGTGTGACGAAAGGCACGCCACCAAATGGAGGAGGCGGCGGTCTTGGCCATGCGAAGAACATCACATTCCGAGACTTCACCATGAACAGCGTCAACCTTGCCTGGGCCATCTCGCAATGCACATCCTACAACGGCCAGCGAGGAGACTGCGATACTTCCAAATTCCAGGTATGCTATCTTGGACATCGTGGCGGAACAAGCTAACAAGAGACTTAGATCATCGACATGAACTGGGGCAACGCCAACGGAACGCTTAAGGGCGACCGTGTAGCCACACTTCAGTGCTCAGGAGCAGCACCTTGTACCGACATCAACCTGTTCGACAATACGCTGCTGGCCCTCGACCAAAATATTCCCGCTTATTCATACTTGTGTGAAGCTGTGGAGGACACTCAAGGATTCAACTGCACAGGAGCATGCAATGGGCAATGTCCTAGGTAAAAGCTGTATAGCGCAAAGGAGTGCAAGCAGCGCACCACGAGCGTGAAAGACTCGCTCAGATTGCTATTGTAAAGGAGAATGAAAAGCATATTGTCAGGCCTTCGATCGGCATTCGCCTAGCGCCTTTCAAGCTCTCTTCGGCTCGTACAAACACCACCTTCACACCCGAGCGCCGCGATTGTACTTTTGGATTTGCTGACAAGTAGCCTGGATTGCAGTTCGTTCGCTTCAGCACCTAGCCAATGGAGACGATGTTGCTAAATTTTCGAGATGTTGAGTGCGCGGTCCATTCACTTGCCGGTGACGTCTTCATGTGACGCCGCGCTAGCGGTGGCGGGGGGTGATGCGAACGCCGTCCGTGCGCCTTAAAAGCTCGCTCTTCGCCCAGCTGCTTCCCCCGCGCCTCAAACAACCGACAGCCGCAAACACCACCACCTTCGCCCGCCGCCCTTCCACGCCGAACACGACCGACTTCCCCGACGATACCTCCTTAAACGACGCTCGCCTTCCTCGATGACGCCGTTCTCCATAACCTGCTACACTCCATCCCGCGACTGAAAGCATGCGCACAGATGACAGTCGTGGCGAACAGCGGTACGCTTCTCCTCTGAGTGTGGAGTTGTTGTTGGACTTAAGCATTAGCTCGGCGGACCAGATCAGTCATCGCGCGTCAAGGCGTGCAAGCGCCGAGTTACTGTGCGCTTGCACACATAGCCTGAGACGTCGTCTTGGCCCTGGAATCACCTTGCTGCAAAGCCTTGGAGGCCGTGCTCTGGCTCGTCTTGAACACGCACCACCTCGGCCGGTCCTGAAACTGGTCATGATGTGCCGCATCTCTAGGAGTCGGAAAAAACGCTCATGATCGGTGAACCCGGAGCACAGCAACTACACGGAAGAGACTCGAGGCCGAGAGGAACACTTCTCACCCATCCGATCTTCATCGCGGGCACCCATCCGATCTTCATCTGGATCTCATCAAGCGCTACACACCTCCACACCACGGCCGAAAACATACGCACAGATGCCGGCCGTGGTGGCCCGTGGTACGACAATCATCTGTGGGTCCAGTTGTCGTTGGACTTAAGCATTAGGCAAGGCGGACCAGCGGGCATCGCGCGGAGAGGCGTACACTGTGAGAACTCTTTCCACGCGAAAAGATGGTAACGGCCTGTGTACGGATGCCTGAGACGTCGTCTTGTCCGCTGGAATCACCTTGTCGCAGCTCCAAGGATGCCCTGATACTTGCTTCTCGGCGATATCAGGTACCACCTCGGCGCGGTCCTGAAATCGATCATACCGTGCCGCACACTTCAATGGGTGGGAGAACACGTATGATCGGTGAACCCGGAGCAGCGCAAGTTCGAGCAGGAGATTGAGTAAGTTGCTTCTCTATGCATCTATCCTGCCGTTTTCTCCCCGTCTTCGGTGTGGGGCCGCCGTTATGTGCCCCCCGATGCTGACAGTTTGTAGGCCATCAGAATTCTGGCTTTTATCGCTGGGGTCTGGAGGCCAGTTGCATTTCGTACAGTCGTTTGACCTACTTTGACGGAGCGTGCCAACAGTGCTCAAAGGCTGTTGGGCTTTCAAGGAGAAATCAGATATAAGATCTCTGGAACGCTGCAGTGCTATGCTTGGGAGGACGTTCTGTCGAAGGAGTTGCAAGACATTATACCATGGTCTCAAAAAGAAGCGACTGGAAAATTAAAAAGCGGATTAAAGGATGGGAAAGGGAAATTCGTGAATGGTTCTTTCATACTCTAGTCCATACAGCAATCTACGAAGCCTTTTTCGGCAGTATCGACCCCCGCCTATACAGCCTGAAAACGCCAATGATCTATTACGCAACGCCTCACTGCCATTTCACAGACTCTCCATCAGTCAATGCGCAGAAAAAGAAGGAGCACTGGTCTCTGCCGGTCATTAGCCATACCGCAGATACTGGCAACTCACCAGCCGTTGCGGCTCTGCATGGCGGCCCAGCGAGTAGCCTGCACAACCTGCTTGAGCTTCTTGTGAACCATGATGCGGTGTTCCATCGCCTGAGCCGCGCCAGCTCCACGGATCTCCTTCTGCTTCTTCAGAAACTCATCAAGCTCGCCGTCAAAGCGCTGAACGAGTCTAGCCATTCCGTCCTTGATGACATCCTTCGCAGCGTGGCTCATCTTGGCGATGTCAGTGCACACCCAGTGGAACTTCTCAGCCAGCTTGATGGTGGTAGCGTGGCTGTCGACGGTCTCGGGGTTGTTCTTCCTCGCTTCACGAGTCTCGAGAATGGTGAGGAAGCCAGTGAGATCAGCTTCCTCGAGCTCGAGACTGTAGGAGAACTTCGAGTCTTTGAAGGCGGAGTTCTCCTTGTTGCAGAGCTTTTTGAGGTCATTGATGCGAGCCAGCGCTGCTTTGAGCATGGCCTTGTCGTCGAGATGTGGGATTGCACTGTAGTAGCAGTCGTCAGGAGAGGCGGCCTTGAGGATATTCCGTGCGCCATTCTGTTGGAACCTGAGCCAAGCGGTGGACTCTCCCTGTGCAGCTTGTGGTCGCTTCCGGGGGCGAGACTCAGACTCAGACTCAGACTCGACGGTCTTGGTGTTTTCGAGGCGCGCGCGCCTGTGATTTCTCTCGCGCTTGTTGGACTTTGGCTTGGAAGCGCCAGTCTCAAGGGCATTCGAGGGGCCTTCGGTTGATGGCTTCGCCTTGTCGCGCTTGTCCTCATTCTGGTCGCTGGAGTTCACTGCAAGAGTATTAAGAGTAGAGCGTTAAATCAGGACTGGTGTTGATTGACTCACCAGTGGCTCTTGAGATGGCAGCGCCAGCCATCGTTCTCTTGGCGAGCTCAGCTCTCTTGTTGCGCTCCTCAGCATCCTGGTTGAGGAACATCTGGCCGGGCAACATGTCCTCGGGGGATGTGGCTGATGGTGCCATATCTGCGAAATGTGTGCGATGGACCGAACTTGCAAGGTGGGCGTCCGCAGGGCTATTTGAGTGTCGGCAAGCGTCGTGCGGCGGGTAGGCGGGCGGCGGGCGGCTCAAGCCCGTGCAAACAGAGGGCGAGTGAATCGGCGCTGGTGGACCGTGCACCAGTGTATAAAGCTGCGTCTTTCCCCGCCGCTCCCTCTTCCTCTCCATCATCTTTTCCAAATTTTCAATCCACCAGATGGCCTCGACACCTTGCCAAAATCAAGCCACACCTCGAGCGCTAGGCTCCACACCACGACAAAAGAAATGCGTACAGGTGTCAGTCGCGGTGGCCAGCGGTACGACTTCTCCTCTGTGCGTCGAGTCGTCGTTGGACTTAAGCAAGAGACTCGGCGGACCAGGCCAGCTATCGCATGTAAGGGCGTGTATCGAGTCCTAAGCGTTGGTCTCATACACACATAGCCTGAGAAGTCGCCATAGCGCTGGAATCACCGGGTCGCAGCACCAAGGATGCCCTGGAACTCACCTCTGCGTCAGCTACTGGCCGAGTCCAGGCACCACCTCGGGGCGGTCCTGAAAGTGGCCATGCGTGCCGCACACTTAAATGGGTGGGAGTAACATGCATGGCCGTTGAACCCGGAGAAGCGCAAAGAGGATTCACAAAGACTGGCGAGTATCTTTCTACTGCTCTTCCTCTGCCCTAACACCCATCAATCTTCACCCCTCCGCTGGCATCCTCATTTTCGTCATCCCCGCTCTGCCTTTGTATCCTCGAGTCTTCCCTCTCCAGACCATTTTACTACCACCGGTGTGAGGGCCGCCGTTATGCGCCCCCAAGGCTGACATTCTGTAGGCCATCAGGATGTAGCACAAGTGCTGGGTTCTGGAGGCTTGCAAAGGCGATCGCATAAGTCTTTGTTTGAAGAGAAGCAAGATTTCAGAATGTAGCAGGTGTGCACTGCCCACCGCAAGAAGCAAATGTCGATGAGTGTTAGAGCTGTGAAAGAGGAGGTGAGGTGAGTGACTCGCGTCGGGGACCCACTTAATTTAAGCCTTGGCACCAATGGGATACTTCAAGCGCCAGAGCGAACACCGTTTCTCCTGCCCGTGTTCGTGTTTGTACAAAAGTGCTTGTACCACGTTCCACGCTCCCAAGACCCTTTCGAGGGGCGTGCTTCTCTTCAAAACGCCCAGTACGCATCCCGCCACCTCACGTGCAGCTACTCACTCATTTATTAGTAGAAGCTTGGATCGATGAGTCGCTGTGCATCTTGACGATTCTGTACATAAGAGAAGGCGATACTCTTAAAAATTGTAAAGGTAAACGCTTATATCAAGTTCCATTGCAAGTTTTGAGACCCTCTGCTATTCATTCAAACTCGCAAGTTGAGTGTGTGTACTTCTCACTGTCAACATGACCGATCCGGTCATGCGAGGAGTTCTAAAAGCGGGAACAAGTTTCTAGATTACTTCATTCATATTTCGCAAGAAGACAGATTAAGCTCAAGAAGACGAGAAGAGTCTGGTTTTCAAACTTTTGATGGATTCGCTCTACATGCTATTGTCGTACAAGCCAACATCTAATATGGGCCAATGACAATGTGTAGCCCCAAACGCCGTAATGCGCCAATGATATCTGCAATGCAGTCATTTCCGTGCAGGCTCGACAATAGAAACAAACAGTACGCATCGTGTTGAAGTGAATTCGCCACTCAGGAAAAAGACTCGCCCGGCACGTACCTGCCCTTGCGACCCTGGGCCACGGCTTTGCATCCAGCCTCGATGAGGCCCTTCAGCCAGATGTACGCATCGACTTCGGCTTCAGCCTTCTCCTGCTCTTCTTGCGTCTCAGCATTCTGAGGATCTAGGAGCTGAAGCTTCTTGTCGAAGCCGTCGATCATCTTGGCCATTTCTGCTTCGACGATGCGATGACGGTCGTAGGGTCCGAGCGTCATGAGTGCCTTGGCTGGTTCGCGGAAATGCGTGAGGGGCTTGTAGAGGGAGACACCAGCGCCGACACGGCCTGGCTGACGCATTCGAGCCTCGCGACCGATGAGACCGTCCAGGAACCATTTCAGCTCCTCGCTCTCTGCGTCAAGAGTCTTGATGTAGTTCGAGTTGTTGAACTCGTTCTTGGTATTGAGTACATTGTAGACTTGTTGAATTGTACTCTGTTCGTTCTGTACGGCGGTCTTGGTGTAATCGGAGAGACTGGAGTTGTAGTAGCCGTTCGGCTTCGCCTTGACTATGTGCTGGCGCGCTCCAGCGGCCTTGTGGCTGAGCGACGGACGCTTGAGCGGTCTCGTCTCGGACTCGTTGGTGTTCGCAGGATCTTCTTCAGTCTCCAAGGGGTCGGAGGACTTCTTGGAAGGTGCCTGAGTCTTCTTCGACGGTGCTTGAGCCTTCTTAGACGATGCTTGAGCCTTCTTCTTGGGTTGGCCGAATGGAGTGGTGGCCGAGTCTTGATTGTCGGCCTGGGTCTCAGTAGTCTCGAGGTTGCTGGTCGCGGACGGAGTGGCATTGCTCTGTGCCTTGCGCTTGAGAGGCCGTGAAATTTCCGACGGCTTGGTCGAGGTATGGGCAGTTGGGAAGGCGGGTTGGGGTTTTTGCGAGGCCATGTTGCGGTCGAGGCCGATGATTTTGCCTAGGAATGGTGTAAGTGAAAGGCTAAAGGCATCATAATTTAGTATACTTACGGCCCTTCTTGGGTTCGGTCTGCTTGGGAGTATTCGAGGCCATCGTACGGTCCTGTTCGGCTGAGCTCCGCATGACTGCAAGCGGAGTGACTAGGAGAGGAGGGCCCGGCGTATTTAAGGGCGGGACCGGAGAGGACGGCGGGTGAACCCGACGCAGTGTGGGACTTGACTTCCAGATTTGGAAGCTGCGCTGGTTAATTTCTGTGCTGGTTAATATTCGACTGGTGAGTGACCAGCCAAGCCCCGCAGCCGCACAGTCGCACGTCTACTTAAAGCTCGCCGCGCACCGCCATTTCTTTCTGATTCTTGCCTCGTCGCACCCATCTTTTTCCATCCACTCCAGACCTGCATGGTCCTGCAACACAACAGCTCATCCACACCTCGGTCGTCTGATGATGCACCTCCGTCGACGCCACTCCTCCGCCAGCAGCAACCCAAGCATCTTTGCAGGTGCTGGTTCCCTCCGCCGCTGTGGTACGCGCTCTGCTGCAATGGGAGTGTCGTTGGACTCAAGCACTAGACTCGGCAGACCATGAAGTCACGGTGTAGGTGTGTAGGTTGTACCTACACGCGAGCCTTGCCGCCCACCTAATGGAATCACCTTGTCGCGACGCCTCGAAGGCCGTGCTTGACACGCACCATCTTGGCCGGTCCTGAAGTCGGCGTGGGTGCCCGAGGAGGGATAACGTCCATGTCCGTACGAACCGGGAGGAGTGGCCGACGCCAGCGCACATCTATGCGTTGATCCTGATAAGTATCCCTCACCTGCCTACACCATCACGTTCTCCATCACCACCGGTGTGAGGGCCGCCGTCATGCGCCCTCCAGGCTGACATTCTGTAGGCCATCAGAATCCGGCAACTTCTGCTGGGTGCTGGAGGCCTCCAACCCCGACTCGAGTCTTTGTTCAAACAGGCGCAAACATTCCGCTCAAAGAAGCGCACGACAAAGAGAAGTCCCTAGCATCTTCGAGGATGCCTCAGAGTGTGCGGCGTCTCCCAATGTTGTGATGGGGCAGGATGTCAGAGTTGTGAAAGACGAGGTGAGGTGAGGTCTCGCGGACGAGACCCACTTTCGAAGTCTTGGCACCAATCAGCGCTTCACGATCAACGATTTACACAGCAACAACGACGAGGTGACATTCAGCAAGTAAGGACAATGTGCACATAAGCTCATCAATCGACTCAAACCATCTATACTTTCTCTAATCGCACACTGTCGCTCATAATGCCGTTAAGCCCAGTCCAAGCCAGCCCACCCATAAAGCAAAAACTCTCTGGGTATGTACACATTCCTGTTCCCTACTCGCTCAAAATGAATGCAGAAAGAACGCCATAATGCACCAGTCCCTAATCATACCACGTAGAAAAAGAAAGTCGAGTGCCTGATCTCACTCACTCACTCACTCCCCATTCGCCGGCCTCTCCCTCTCCCGACTCCTCGAAGCCCCAAAACTACTATTTCCCCTCGCAAGCCCCGGCCTCGCCCCACTCGCCCGCGAAGGCTTCTCCTGCAACTCCTTGATCTGCTGCTGCACAGCCTGCATCTGCGCCTGCATATTGACCTGCGCCTGTGGCTTCTTCGCCATCTCCTCAGGCGAAAGGTGGATTTCCGTATTCCGCTGCGCGCTCTTCGGCCGCTCGGGGACGGAGGTCGGTGGGTGGAGGTTCTCTTCCTGGTGGCCGTTCTCCGCGGAGACGACGTTGTTGACGAGGTTGTTTGCTTCTTGTTGGAGGTTGGGGATTGTCTTTGCGGGTTGGTGGAGGTAGGATTCGAGCATTTGTTTCAGGGTGTCCGCGCGGACGGGTTTGGCGAGGTAGTTGTTCATGCCTGCTTCGAGGCATTTCTCGCGGTCGCCGCGGATGGCGCTGGCTGTCATTGCTATGACGAGGATATCGCGGACTCGGGGGTCTTCGTGCTTGCGGATCTCTCGTGTGGCGTTGTAGCCGTCTAGCACGGGCATTTGGACGTCCATGAGCACCAAGTGGAATGGATGGCCGTCGTTGCTTGCTCTCGTTAGTGCGTCGACCGCTTGCTGTCCGTCGCCGTATGCCTCGCAGTTGAACCCGAGCTTCTTGACAAAGTTGATAGCGATCTTTTGGTTGATCGGGTTGTCCTAAAAATCAAGTCAGCCATGATCAACACATCTCCATATGTAAGACTTACCTCTGCAATGCAAACCTTCAACTGGTCCCGCGGAATGCCTTGCAAGCTCATAATCGCACGAGCGCCAGGGCCATCGTCTTCTGCCGGAGGTGTAAAGATAGCCATAGGATCAGCCTCTCTACCGTGAGGCGTGCCGCCATTCTGCTCTCCCATATCGCCCTGCTTGACCTTCTTGAAGGGCAAGCTAAATGATACTGTCGTGCCCACGCCGGGCTTGCTCTGAAGCCGGATTTGTCCATGCATGACATTCTCAAGAATGGCCTTGCAGATGGACAGTCCCAACCCAGTACCACCGTAGCTACGAGCAGTGCTGGAGTCTGCCTGTGAGAATGGCAAGAAGAGCTTCTTCTGTTGTTCTTCCGAGATACCAATGCCAGTGTCGGTGACGGACACGGTAACCTTGATGCTGTCCGCATCTTCAGAATCGACCTTGGCTTGCACTGTGACCTTGCCCTTCGCCGTGAACTTGTACGCATTCGACAGAAGGTTCATCAGCACCTGGTGAAGTCGAACCGGATCGCCCATCACAACCAAGTTGGGATCAAGCTGGAGATCCTGAATAGTCTCCAGATTTCTCTCAATGTTGGTGTAAGACAGAGCTCTCACAACCTCGCTGATCGTCTCCGTCAGCGACAACGGAACGGAAAACACCTGCATCTTGCCAGCTTCCAGCTTGCTGAAGTCCAAGATGTCGTTGATAACCGAGAGTAGAGTGTCGGCACAAACCCTAATTGAGTCGGCATGTTCTTCTTGCTCCTTGTTCAGCGGTGTGGCCTTTAGCATCTCAGACATGCCAATGACACCATTCAGAGGCGTTCGCAATTCGTGAGAAACGTTGGCCAGGAACATCGATTTCGCTTTGGCGGCTTCGTCCTTGAGTCGCACCATTTCCATGGCTTTCGCCTCGGCTGCCTTGGCTTTCTTCTCTGCCTCGCGGGCTTGTGCAAGTGCTTGCTTTTGGACTTCCAGCATCGAGGTGTTGCTTGCTTGGACTTTCTCTGAGCGCTTGAAGAGTAAGGCGTTAGCTATTGAGATTGCGATCTGGTTCACCAAAAGCTTGAGCAGAGTGACGGTCCTCTCCGTGAACGTATTGGGTGGCGCCTGGCAGTACAAGCTTCCTAGCAAGACCTTGTCGCCGTGCAGGATGGGTATGGATATCATTGAGGCACCATCAGGGTTCTTCTCAAGCCAAGAGTCGGGCACGTTGGAGAAGCGTTCGTCGTCGAGCACCTGCCGAAGGAAGACCTGCTCCTTGAAGCGGAGCACGTAGCGAGTCACTTGCTTGGCGACTTGATCCTCGACCTCATCCAGTGGAATACCTTCCTCAGGAGCGTCGATGTTATCTGGAGTTCCCACGGACGCTACACACCATTCGCCTTGATCGCTCTCAACGACAAGTCCAACGAGATCTGCTCCAGTTGAATCGACAATGATAGTCGTCAGTTTGGAAAGCAAGCGCTCGACGTTGAGCTCTGAGGACAGCAGCTGCGAAGACTCCAGTATCCCGGCAAGATCGATCATATCCAATCCCACGGCCGAAGAAAGGGCAGCTGGTCCTTCCTTATGATGCGGAGCTGCAGCAGTCTGTGGATCGAGCCACTCAACAGTCCTGTCCGCCGGCGTCTGAGCAGCTTGGTGGCTGGCGATCTTCTCGAGTTTGTAGGCGTACGATGGGCCACCGACCACGTCCAGATTGGTTTGTGTTCCGGCGTCAACTGTGGAGAGGCTTCTGCTTCCAAAGAGCAGGAATTCAGATCTCTCCTGAAGATGATCCGCCTTTCCATATGCGCCGATCCGTCTGTAGGCCGAGATGGCATCGAGCAACAGCCCGCGTGCTGGTCGAGCAGCACCTCTCCGAACCATCCAGTCTGCGTAGAGCTCCAGACTGAGCGCTTCGTCCAGGGTATTGGACCGCAACACAGCGTGGTTCACAGCCTTCTCGAAATGGCCAAGGACCTCTCCGTACCTCCTCTCGGCGTCAGCAATCTCAGCATCCATCAGCTGGAGGTACACCACGTAGTTGACATCGTTGGCACCGGCAACCACTTCGCAGCGCGCTCGATAGCTGTAGACTCGGTCAAGGAGCTTCTGGCGTTCTGGACTATCCGGCTCGTCTCGGAGGCAAGCCAAAATCGACATGGCGAGGATGAAGTAGGTGGCATAGTGATATCGCGAGCTCAAGAGACCGTCCGTCATTGGCAACAACTCCTCGGCGTATTCCTTGGCCTCTTTGAAGTGTCCAAAGTAATACATGGTCATCAGCTTGTGGCAGCGATATATGCTCAGCGGCCGCTCGGGGGCGGACGCCGTGGTTTTGATGAACTCCTCATAAGCATCACTCGAATGTGAGTTGTCGGTGAGAACGTCCCTGGCAGACTTGACATACGTCTTTCCAGCGAACGCGCGGGTCATCTGCCTCACGCCCATCAAGAAAACACCACCTCGGAGGTTCTGCTGCCAATCTGGAAATTCGTCGCCTGTAGCTTCGATGAAAGCTTGGATCTCGCCCATGTTCTCAGATGCCCAGAGCCGGTATGAAGCCATGATGCCCAGGTTCAGCAAATGCAAGATTTTGTCTCCCGCGCTTGATGCTGCCTCAAGTCCACGAGACAGTGAGTAGAAAATTTGGTTCATATCGCGGTGAAGGTGGCCGAGGAAGATACTGTAGAGTGTCAGGGTGCGACCAGTGGTATAGTACTCCTGTTCGTAGGCATCGATCACAGCAAGAGCATGCTCTGCGAGCTCAACACCTGCTTGGACCATGCTGAAGCGCCACACACAGATTGCTGCGAGATTAACGAAGCCGAGACCTGCCTGTGGAAACACGCCTCGTTCAAGATAGACCTTGGTGATGAGAAGGGTGGCCTGGTAGTAAAGCAGATGGTCCGTCCAGTAAGCGCTGCTTTGCGTCTCGGTCAGCAAGGCCCCCAATGTGGCCATCGTCTTGTCAGGAGTTCTATTGCGAGCCTGTTCGAAGTCGGGTGGGTTGAGTTGTAGAAGCGGGTACACACGTTGGAACTCTTCGTCGCATTCTTCCCAGGTAGTGTCAGGCATGATGATTCCCATGTCAGACAGAGCTGATTTGAGGACGCTGAAGGCAGCGCTGCTGTCACCTCTCTGGGCGTGCATCCTTGAGAGAATGATCGAAGCTGGTGTCTAGCTCAAAGTTAGCATCCCGTACGATAATTGTCAATGCTCGGGTCTTGCGGCCTAAGCCTAGGGCATGAATCTCGTGCGAATGATTGAGGATTTCGACCCCTAACATACCTTGTCCGTGCAATCCACTGCCCGCTCAAAGACTTCGTCCAACAGCTCAGAGGCCTTGTCGTACTGTCCGTCGTACCAATAGGCCTCTGCTGTTCTGGTCTTGAGCGTCAGAGTCTCCGAGTAGCTTGCATCAGGTCCGTCCGTCCAAGGATCTTCTGGAAGGAGGTCCAAACAAGTCTGAAAGTAGAAGAGTCCGGACTTGTTCGCACCGCTCTCTCGCGCAAGCTCTGCAGCTTGGTACAGCAACTCGCGAAATGGGGTTTTGCGAGTCGCGCGTTTCTTGACGACTTCCAAGCCCTCGCAAACGTGTCTCGCCTGCTCAAACAGAACAGAGTTGCGCTGATTGATCGGATCGTACGGCTCATGTTTCATCATCGAGCAAGAAACCACGTAGTGCATTTCCGCCGGCTCGTACGGGTTGTCTGTGATCAAAGACTCAGCTGCTTGGACGTATCGGTCGTGGCTGAATTTGAAGCGATCTTCGTCATCTGTGGACATGATAATGAAGCTGTTGAGGGCAATTTGGAGCCCTGCAACCGCATCCTGTGAGATCGGAGGGATGAGTGGCTGTGGGGAAAGCTTCGAGCAGGCGCAGCTCATTACTCTCTTGATGGTGGAGAATCTGAAGGAGTTTCCGATCACCGCGCCCCAGGCGAGCACCGTCTGAGCATCTTGAGGTAGTTCTCTGATTCGCTTGAGGATGAAGTCTGTCGTTGAGAGGGGACTCTTCGAACTGAATTCTTCGAACAGCTTGTCCAAGGAGAACTCCCATTTGCAACTAACATATAACGTTAGCAACTGTCCTCGCGAAGATGTAGTGGCATGTGACTTACCAACGCCAGCAGTAGTATATGCACTTCTTCCTGTACGCCGTCTCCAGCATTTCCTTAACGTGAAACGGAACGCCCTGTGTCGTCTGCTGGACAACAGCAACAAGAGGGGTGCAATAATCAGCGTCAGAGACACGGTGTAGAGTCTCCGCGACGAACTGTGCTGTCTCGTCGTCGCTGAAAGGCCCAACCTCAACCTTGGTGGCATGCTCGAGGAGTCGCCTCATCGCCGGTGTGAGCATGTGTTCCTCCCTGTATGTCAGAATCATGACGATGGGTATGCGGGACTTAGAAATGGCTGCGATCAACTCCAAGCTCTCCGGATCTGCAAATTGGAGGTCATCAAGGCATATCGATATCATCTTTTGCACGGCTAGCAGCCGCAGGACGTCAAGGAAGATGTGCATGAACCGGGATGACTTAGAACCCCCTCCAGCTCGTAGCCACTCTTGTGTTGAGGCTGCTGAGCATTTCTTTCGCTCGTTTGGGGTTGGATTGAGCATCGGGCCAGCGTTTGCGGAGCTCAGCTTGCCATTCGTTGTAGGCGAGAGCAGCCAGGGCGGCAAATCCAGAAATCCGTGGAGAAGCGGCCAGAATGGTCTGACAAAACTACGAATGTTGTCGTGGAATGGAGTGTTGACGTCGTTTTCTGCAATGCATGTTAGCTTCAATGCTTGGAAATCTCAATGAGCAATGTCCGCCTACCCGAGAAGATCTGTCGGAAAAGCGAGGACATGATCCGAACCACTGGATCGAAAGGTGAGGTCCGGACAGCGTCCCATTTTGCAGACGTGAAGTACCCATGCTTGCGAGCGGATGCTTGGATACTCTGAACAAGGCTGCTCTTACCACAGCCTGCCGGGCCTGAGATGCTGATGAGTTCTGTCTTTCCTCTCTTCTTCAACCTGTGGGCCGTCCTCAGCAAATTACTGGGCTCGCTGCTATTGGTCTGGAAGCTCGATGTAGTTCTGTATAGGCTGTCCTGAGTGGTGTTGTTGTGAGATGAGCCGCGACTGTCGACCGAGGGGTTTGTTTCCAGAGGTCTGGTCTCCAAGTCCCCATTGATCGAAGTCATCGACGACGCGACGCTGCCCGCTCGGCCTTGTCGTTCCTGTGATGGCGTTTTCCTTCTTGATAGCTGCAATGGAGGTGCTAGCTCGGGGATAGAATTTAGGCGGCCTTCGTCGCGGCCGCGCTCCCGATCCGTTGACGACGTGCTGTCGCTGAGAACGTCCTCGATACCTCCAAGCGTGTCTCGTTCACCACCGGATATGACGCTGGAGCCGCTGCTTATGCTGTACAAAGCTTTGCGTCCAAGGACTGGACCATTCCTGGCTGCGCGTTCGGCTGCGAACTCTATGACATCGATGACCTGCTTTCGCTGCTCTTTGCGGCCTACTAGCTGCGTAGGAAGTGTGAAGAAACAGCTGAGGTCGGTCTTCGCTATCTCGAAGTTTGCGAGTGCTGTTTGATCTCCGTTGGTCAAGATTGACCTCAACTCGATCAGATCATGCTTCACGCCGCCGACACTGTTATAACGATCGTCCATCGACCTGTTCGTCATCCTCGCGATGACCTTGGCAAGTGGTTCGGGACAATCGGAGCGCCAGGAAGAGACCGATGGTATCCGTCGAGACAACACATTTTGCATGATTTCGAGAGGCGAATGTCCTTCAAAAGGCCGCTGCCCTGTCAACATTGTGTAAAACAAGATTCCCAACGAATAGATGTCCGTTCGTGCATCAGGCTCCGCGGGAAGGCGTCCTGTCTGCTCTGGCGCAATGAACTGTAATCTGTTCTCTACACCACGCTCGGACATAACAGCAGACCAATTTGCGCTTGTAAGGCCATGTTCGAAACTCCTTATTCCGCTTCCGAAATTCACCATCCGCACCGTATTCTGTTCTCTGTTGTAGTGGAAGGCATCTCCGCGAATCTCGCCATGTATCGACTGATGTTCGTGGTGGATGAACTCGAGACACTCCGCAGCCCCGATCGCGAAGTTCAGGAACTCCAACAGAGCGATGCATTGCTCGCTTCGTGGAGCCTGAGGACTATCCGAACTGCCCATGTAAAAGTTGCTTCCAAAGTCGACCAGCTCCCTCAGATAGTTGCGTCCTGGAGCTTCGACCACGACCAGGGCTGCCGGTACATCGCCAGGTTGACGAGCCGGCAGACGGAAGAAGTCGAGGGGCCTCACGAAATGTGCCTTGTCGCCAGATTTCTGAAACAACGATTGGCACATCTTATATTCCCTCTCGAGTCGCAGTATCTGTCTGGACATTCGCCCCACAACCCAAACATCCCTCTCCTTCTCTTCATCGTTCGAGACATCGTAGTCGGATCGTGTTCGGATACTCGAAGGTCGGGAGCCAGAAGCAGAGGAGGCACTGGTCTTACGTCCGTTGACGCCTGCTTTCACCTTCCGTCGGCCAAAGAAGTGCCAGTCATCGTAGGAACTGTGGAAGGGTGGGATCTTGTCAAGGAACTCGTAACCCGGCACGTCCTCTTTGAGGCGCTCGAACATGCGCTTGAAGGGCGCAGCTGCATTCTCATCTTGCAGCGATAGGGGCGAGGGCACGAACGGGGCGGCAGTGAATTCGGTGGACATGGTGGTGGTTTGGGCCGGACGCCTCGCGCATGCCCGGGAGTGCGCGGGGCGCTACTTCATCGCCAGATGTGTCTCCCCCAGAGGATTCCAGAGACTCGGCAATCTGTAGACGATCCTTAATCCTTATGCGACTGTATTCTTGGTGAGAACGAGCGTGGTGGTGGTTGCCGGCAAGGACGCGGGACCGCGGAGTCGATGATTGCTGGCTATGTAGCTAGCTGTGTCTAGCTTATGATGAGTCGCGGTGGCACACTCAGGAACAAGGCTTGGTGGGAGGACAAGGCAGCTGTCGGGGGCGTTGTTTGTGGTCTGGGTATTGTTTTGGTGTGTCGTTTCCAGGCGTGCCTGCGAGTGTGAAGCCGACGGAATGTTGTCGGGTGCGAGCTCACTGATCGCGGTTGCTTACGAACCATTAGTCGGCATGGATGATTGATCGCATGCAGGGTCGTTCTGGGGGCCGCATTTAACAAGCATCCTCTGTTACACTATCTAGAACACAAGACTCCAGTATTTAAATCATCTATATAGAACGATTGCCTATGTCTTGGAAGGTCTTCCCCGAACGCTAGATGTGAGGCCTGGCAAGCGGTCTCAAGGGTATATTGCACTTCTGACGACGACTGTTATGGCGAGGGAAGATTGTAGGAATAGACGGTAGGTAGTTAGACGTTCCTCCTTGCATCATGAAAGACTAGATATTGGAGTCGAACACGTCTGTTTGATCGTGAGCCTTTGGATCATCTCTTGACATTTGATGTTGTTTCTGTAGAGCAGTAGGAACATTCCCAAAGGCCTTTTCGTGTTGTGTTTGATATGTTGGAAGATGGTGAGTAACCAAGGAAAGGGCGCTCGTTATCATATGATGCTCAAATTAGCCCCGGGAGCTCCCTTCGACCACGCGAGAGCTTGCCGTGTCGACATGGAAGCACAGTGGACACAGCACTGAGTGCCTGGCTTGCCATTGTTGCACCACCACCGCCGCCAACACCGCTCACCGGACTCACCGCCGCCGCCACGTTACCTCCTGAAGCTTGCTCCTGGTCTAGAGCAACAGCCAAACACATCCGCCACCAATGACGCATACTGCCGGCCTTCTCTCTGGTTGCTTGCATTCTTGATTCTACCTCGCCGGGACATGGATCCTGAGGAGAGGGATGTTGGGGAGCAGCGCGAGGGCTCCTTCGAGGACCAGGACAGCGACGATGACTACTCGAGAAAGCCCCGCGACCTGCCCGCCGACCTCCCTCGCACCCTCGACGACCGCAAGAACTTCACGAGCTACAACCAGGAGACCGAGTACTACGATGCCTGGCAGGGTGAGCAATTGCTGGATGTTACATGAGCTGGGGCATATGTTGATTGGTACATAGGGCAATCACAGTTTCTCACGGCCCCTACCATTGCGAAGCCGCTGAACTTCAATCTTTCTCTGAACGAGCCCGATGACGATGCATTTGCACGAGACTACGGCAATGACGATGCACGAGTGGCTCAGATGATGGCTGCCCAAGCCAGTAGACCTGGCGACGCTGGGGAGGCGCAAGAGGACGAGATCCTGAACGACGACAAGCGAACGCGGGAGCAAAAGACGGCCGAATTGCAAGAACTTCTTTTCTTGGCTGCGAGCAATGGCGATGCACAGAGGGTACAGCGGCTGGTCCGAGGCCATGCATCAAACCTTGTTGAGATCGATGGCGTCGACGGCGAAGGAACGCCTCCTCTGGTCTATGCGAGTTGCTTTGGGCACAAAGATGTCGTTCTGGCACTGCTCAATGCCGGGGCTACGGTTGACAACCAGGATCGGAATCAATGGACTGCCCTCATGTGGGCGATGACTAACAGTCACAAGGAAATTGCCAAGATCTTGCTGGACCATGGTGCTTCAACGGATGTGAAGTCTTCGAGCGGTAGGACGGCCCTGGACTTTGTGCCGCCCAACAGCGAGATGTCCGAATTTCTTCAGCATAGCGGCTACAGTATAGGCAGTGTGGGTGTGACAGACGACTTCTACAGTTCGGGATTTTCGCAGGACCGGTTTGAAGAAGAATTGGCTGAGAGTGAAATGCGGCGAAGAATGATGATGGAGAGTGCTATCAATCTGGAAGTCGACCTTGGAAACCTAGGGCTCGATGAACAGCCCGAGTCTCCGGAAGATTTCGAGGATGGCCAAGACTTTGTTTGGGACCGATGTCTGAACGATCAGATGTTTGTCTTCATGGAGAACGACATCGAACGGATATTGGACGTGGTAATTACGAAAATGACACCGCAACGGACACCTTCGCAAAAACCAGTACCAGCCAACATCGTTTTTCTTGGAGCTCGATATGCGCACTACCATGCGAACAGGGAGCTCCTGACGGAATGGCTCGAGTCTGCTCAAGACAAGATATATGCCGTGGTCGATCGCTATCAGTGGGACATGACAATCCTTGCCTTTTGGATATCGAATGCGACATTACTATTATACTACCTGAAAAAGGACACTGGATTGACTGAAGTCACGACGCAGTTCCAGGCGCAGATGGCGGAGTTGATTCATGAGATATACATCTTGATCATTCGGGACGCAGAAAGGAGAATGGACAAAGTCCTCGATGCTGCTGTGCTGGATCACGAGACGATCCCTGGGTTTGAGGACATCACATTTCAAAACGAATGGAAGTTCCTGAAGAGCAAGTCAAAAGTGAAGCCGGATCCTGTGGAGAAGCGTATGCGACCGCCCTCGCCAAAACGCAAGGCCCAACCATCGCCGAGAAACATCACCTCATTACTTTCGTCTACGCTGTTTGTACTCGATCTGTACGACGTGCATTCTGTGATCACCGCTCAGATTCTATCTCAGCTCTACTACTGGCTCAGCGCTGAGATCTTCAACCGGATAATGTCGAACAAGAGATATTTGGCCAGGACAAAAGCCATGCAGATTCGCATGAACATTTCTACACTCGAAGACTGGGCTCGGACGAACAATCGGCAACCTGAGCACTACGAGAACGGAGGTATGAGCGCGAGCGGAGAGGCAACGGTTGATTCTGCGAGGAAGCATCTGGCACCAGTAGTCCAACTATTACAATGGCTGCAGTGCTTTTCTTCGCTAGGAGAGGATCGTGCGGCCATGGAGACGACGATACAACAACTACCTGCGCTCTCAACAAAGCAGTTGCTTCATGCTGTGAAGCACTACCGGGCCGAAGTGGGCGAAAAGACCCTCACACGACCTGCTTTGAGACACATTCAGGAGGTCAAAAGCAGACCAAAGCCTCTCCAAACAGAGCCGCAATCTGCAAGCGCAGGTGCCTCCGATGCGCCAGCAACGCCTGGAGCAGCGAATGGCAAGGCGACTCCCCAACCTCCGAACACTCCGCAGCTTGACGAGGACGATCATGTGCCAGAGACCAACCTTTTGAATCCTGCGTTGCTTCTACCGTTCCATCTGCCCACTTCGACGGATATGCTGGTCAGTTACGGAGCTGGCTTCGGTGGTGTGAACAAGGAGCGAGAAAGACGATACACCCCCTCAGTACCACCTGAGTTCTTGACCAAACTGGACCCGGCAGGAAGACAGCCGGGCAATGTCTACGAGAACGCACATCTAAGTGAAGGGAATGAAAGCTCGTGACGAGGATGTTGATGGCGCGAAACGAGCGACGTCGGAGCGGTAGGAGCCGGCCGACCTTCAATCTCCGCCGCCTATCGATAGCTACTGACACATTGGAATCTCAACCATTGATGCGGGGCACGCCTTTTTTCTCCAGAGTCATACACCCTCCGCGCTGAAGACAATACCACGATTGACTATCGTCCGTAGGCCACAATGGAGGCACCAATTCTATCTCCAGAATCCGTCGAGGACAAACTAAGCCAGGCCGTGAAATTCATACCAGCGGACAAGATAGACGAGACGTTCAAGTCAGACAGCATAGGTAGGCTCAGTCACGCGACTGAACATTCAGGTGAAACAAAATCTGTACTGACTCTCAAAGACCTCATCAACAAACCTCTCGGCTCTCGAATCCTCTCCTTCTCCGACGAATGGTTCGCTGCCGCTGAGAACCTCACAACACCCACTCCTCCGATTCGCAAACCTGGAGTCTTCACGTACGCAGGAGCATGGTACGATGGCTGGGAAACACGGCGTCACAATCCAGAGCCCTTCGACTGGGTAGTGATCCGTTTGGGCGTTTCGTCAGGAAAGGTCAAGGGGTTCGAGATCGACACAGCATTCTTCAATGGCAACCAGGCCCCTGAAGTTGCTGTTCAGGGATGCTTTGTGAGCGATGACCGGGAAGAGGAGGTCAAGAAGAAGGAATTTGGAGAGTGGGAGACTATACTGCCAAAGCAAGAGTGCGGACCAAGTCAGAGACATGGCTGGCTGCTGCCGAAGATGACGGACAAGGCATACACACACGTGCGGCTGCAGATGTTCCCGGACGGAGGCATTGCAAGATTCAGGCTCTTTGGTGAAGCCCTGCCCGTCCTGCCACAGGACGTAAACGAAGTGTTCGACCTGGCAGCTACGGTGAACGGCGGCGTGGCTGTCAAATGCTCGGACCAGCACTTCGGTACCAAAGACAACCTTCTCCTACCCGGCCGCGGCGTAGATATGGGCGATGGCTGGGAAACCAAACGCTCACGAGGAGTCCACATCGACTGGGTGATCATCAAGCTCGGCACACCAGGTATCATCGACAAGCTTGTCGTCGACACTGCGCATTTCCGAGGCAACTTCCCACAGAAAGTGCAAATCTTTGCTGCTGGGAAGGCGGACAAGGCACCTGAGCATGAGGATCATGAGGCGTGGGTGGAGGTGCTGAGTCCGCAGAAGACGGGCCCGGATCAGGAGCATGAGTATGCTGGGGACGTGCTTAAGGATGTGCAGGGAAAGACGTATGGGTTTGTGAAGTTGGTCATCATTCCTGATGGTGGTGTGAAGAGAGTGAGGGTGTTTGGGAGGAGAGCATAGTAGGCAGGTCAGACAAGAAAGTGACTTGATTGAACATTCACGCATTTGATTAAGCCTCAATCAATTGCTATCGATAAGCCCGCCAAGCCGCTAGGAAATTCTCGAGACCCTTGACTTCTCGACTTCAACTTCATCTGCTCTCCATCCCACCACACTTCCACACCTCACCACCGCCGCGATGCCCAAATCCGCCCGCAAAGCCAGCAATGGCATCACCAAACCCGACCCCTACGCCGGCGCCGCCGCACGAAAAGGCAAATCCGCCCAAGCGAACAACATTTTCCGCATGAACACAGACATCGGCCAGCACATCCTCAAAAACCCCGGCGTCGCCCAAGCAATCGTCGACAAAGCCGACGTCAAGCAGTCAGACATCGTCCTCGAAGTCGGTCCCGGAACCGGCAACCTCACCACGCGCATCCTCGAAAAAGCCAAGAAAGTCATCGCCGTAGAGCAAGATCCCCGCATGGCGGCCGAACTCACGAAGCGCTTCCAAGGGACACCCGCGGCGAAGAGATTGGAATTGATATTAGGGGATGTGATCAAGATGCCGGAGTTGCCGTATTTCGATATCTGTATCTCGAATACGCCGTATCAGATTTCGTCGCCGTTGACGTTTAAGTTGCTTGCGACGGCGCCTTCGCCGCGGACGTGTGTGCTGATGTTTCAGCGGGAGTTTGCGATGAGGCTTTTTGCGAGGCCGGGGGATAAGCTTTATTCGCGATTGTCGGTCAATTGTCAGATGTGGGCGAAGGTGGACCATGTGATGAAGGTGGGCAGGAATAATTTCAACCCGCCGCCACAGGTCGAGAGTAATGTTGTGAGGATATCGCCCAAGACGCCGAGACCGCAGATCAGCTATGATGAGTGGGATGGATTATTGCGGGTGTGTTTTGTGAGGAAGAACAGGGTGTTGAGGAGTGGGTTTCTGGGCACGGCGAGTGTGATGGCGATGCTGGAGTCGAATTATCGGACGTACTGTGCGCAGAACGAGATTCCGCTGGACGATGGGCCACTGGAGGATGGAGAGGGAATGGATGTGGATGAGGAGGTGCAGGAAGATGAAGGACTGATGAACATGGATGAGGACGAGGAGGACATCCCGGACTTCTTCAAGGAGGAGAGGGATAAACAGGCGAAGAAGATGCTGGACAATCCGGATCGCAAGAAGAAGGGCAAGGTTGCGGAGTTGGTGAGGAGCAAGGTCAAGAAGGTGCTTGAGGTCGACACGGAGCTTGCGGAGAGAAGAGCGAGGATGTGTGATGAGGGGGATTTCCTGAAACTGCTTTATGCTTTCAATCAGGAAGGTATTCACTTCGCTTGAGGGAAGATTGACTTTGGTAGCGAGGCGTTTGGAGGGAAAAGAATGCTTAATGATACCCATTTGAAGAGCCTACAACACCGGTCCCATGATGCCATGTCAAAGTTGACGACTCGACCCGGATTTCAACTGACCTTCCAGTCCACGGCCGAATCGATGCAACACTATCCTTGATCTTTTCTGAAAAATGTCTCGAGGTCAAGCGCACCAAGCACTCTCGGAATTCCACCACAAAGGGACAGACCTCATCACGCAACTACGTGCGCTGACATACTACGACCATGGCCACACGAGAGACCTAATCGATCCAGAAGTATGAGCTGATACTCCCCTCTGGCCGTTTTAGGGAGTATGGACTTGTCATCTCACTCATTGCAAGTACGGTGGAGTCCCCGGATCTCTACTCTGCTGGCGTCCTGACTTTACTCTACTCTTCATCTATGGCCTTACTTCTGGCTTCACCTAAATGATAGACTGCTCGAAGCTCCGGTCTCTGATAAAACGGGCGCGACGAGATTAAACTGAAAAAACTACGACCAACATCGACATGTATTTTGGACGGCGGAGACTGGCCCTGTCTCGTCGAGAACGTTCCTGGAGAGTCGCTTCGTCGGGCGCTTGACTAGCTCAATCACAAGCCCTTCATTCATCAGTCCAATCGTTTCGACCATCAGTCAGGGGGCATCCACGTCGTACAGGCTTACACCGGTCACCACGGATGACGACCTATCTAGAATTCCTCGTAGGTCTCCTGACAGGCTCTGTCGCTTGTGAACGCCTCGCCACACCCAGTTGCAGTCTCTCGATTCATCAGCCCTCTCATATCGACTCTTGCTTCAGACCCTCCCATGCTGAATGAACATACACCAGCTTCTCATGGACGCCGAGTCAGTCAAAGACCTGTTCTTAGGCTCGTTCCACTGTGACGAAGCTGGGGATCCTCTTGCCAGACTACCAGTCGACTCACCGACAGATCAGCCCCGTCGTCTCAGTTCTTCGTTCAGGAGCCCCTATCTCGGAGGCGCATGCACCAATTTCTCACGGACCACGTGCATCTCTAGACTCTCGAGGGGCCTTCTCATGAGCTCGATCCCTCATGAAAGGGGTTGAGATCGTCCGAACTGGCCATCGGCCTGCCTTTTGACCGGCTCTGGATTCGTCGGTCCTGCCGTCTCGGTTCTTCGTAAGAGGGTGCCCGTCTCGAGCCAGCAGCACGAGTCTCTCACTGATGATTACATATCGTCCAGCTGTTGAAGACCTTCTCACAGGCTCAGTCCCTGACGGGAAAGGTAGAGATGCCTGGTCGAAACATCAGCCAGGGCATTGACCAGCCCTCAAGTTATCGGCCCATCAGCGTCAGAGGGGATCTGTTTGAAGCTCATACAAGCTCTGGCTCCTTTCTGCCCTTCTTCTGCTCTCGACAAGATCGCACCCGCCGCCGCCATAGCGCTCTATGGACAACATGAGCTGCATCGTCTACCAACTGTCGAATCCGGCCCGTACATCAATTGAACTTGCACTCATTCGAGAATGGCGTCGTAGAGGAAGACATGCATTGCCCGTGCTTTTCAGTCTAGCTAATGCCGTCAGTGAAGGAGCAAATGAAGAACGATTAATGTACAGGTGAGAGAATGGAATATGGAAAAGGTAAAGTCACAGGCGAGGAAGACCGTAAGGGATTGGATTTTATCGACCCTGCCCCTGCTGGCTTCACCTGTCCCTTTCTTTGGTCAATCACGTTGCCGCTTCACTTCCGTCCCGATTCCCTCGTTGCCAAACTTCCTTCAAAAGCAAGTGAAGTATGAACTGACTGGCAGAATATGCGACTAAATGATGGCAGCACTAAGCAACTGGTGATGGGAGAAGTAAGCGACTAATTGATGGGAGAACTAACCGACTAACTAGTCGACGCATTGGCTGCTCACTTACTCCTACTCTCGGTCCCCCCATTAGTTTTCCTCCTGTTTTCCTATCACTTTTCCCATTAGTCCTCCCATTAGTCCTCCTATTAGCCCTCCCAATAGCCCTCCAGTCAATTCTCCTATTAGTTCTCCCATTAGTTCTCCCATTACTTCTCCTATTACTTCTCCTATCACTTCTTCCATCACTTCTCCCGTCACTTCTCCCATCACTTCTCTCATTAGTGGGTCGCTCATTTTTTCTATTAATCGTGCCTTCCTAAACTGGCACCATGTGACGCCAAGACTTCGCGCCTGCCTGCCTGCCACAAACGCCGTCCACCTTCTTGCGCTTTCCACCTCGCACTTTCAACATCCTCACCCGCAGCCACCACCGCCAACGACAACAACACCATGGCCGCTCCTGCGGGAGATGCACGTTGCATCCCCTGCCAATATCTGAACAAGCCCTACGTAAGTGCCTTTCTCCATCTGCCACTCCCCTGGCTAATCCCAACAACAGTGCGAGACCGCCACCACCAACGCCGCGTGCACTCGCTGCGCAGCTGCAGGCTGGTGCTGCCTACCTGCAGGAACCGACACCAGCCCTGGAAGGTTAGTTTCTCTCCTAGCGGCAATTCCCCCCCTTGAGTATGACTTACCGTCCTGGAGCGTGGCGTTGAGGATGGTTCTGGGACTGCCTCCACCTGGCAGCGAGCACCTCGAGCGCGCCTATGCTCCGCGTGCCTTTCCCCCACAAACCATTCCTATCCCCGCCAGAGCTAGAGCGACCGTGGCACCAATGGGCCCGTCAGGCGCAGATAGTGGTCGCCGCTTCGAGGGGATCGCTGGAAATCTCTCCGCGACGAGCACAGAGCCTCCAATCCCAAGCGACGTCCAAGAGACGCTCAAGAACGAGGCGAAGAAGATGTTCGACGACATAACTTACACGCCTCCCAACATAACTACCATGTCGCTGAGGGACCGGGCATACCTATACCTGGTCCTTTCTCATTTCTGTCACAGGGAACATGAGCAGCAACTCCAAGCCCATACGACTGACCAACAGGCCGGCAACAAGAGAAAGCGTGAGCCGTCGCCAAATGCCGACAGCAGCTACAGCAACACGCAAGCCTTCACCCTGTCCGTCATGCCATCCCGCAAGGTGCAGAAGACGTCAAGCGAAGACACGCAAGACCTCAATCAGCCCTCGACCAACAACCAGAGCACCACTCTCGCCAAAATCATCCAGACCGCCTCAATGACGGCTGCTGCTGCACCACTTGGCGAACAGCAGAATCCAATCGAGATCGACTCCAACGCCCCGGAGAGTTCAGACGACTCCGACGACTCATCAGACAGCTCAGATGACGACGACGAAGTCTCCCAGGCTGGTGGTCAGCAAGCTCCAATTCAAATCGACTCAGACACAGAAGATGACGATGTGCAGATTGTCGAGGTGCGTGGTCGTGGCTATCAGGCAGGCACTGCACGTCCTAGTGTTGGAGCTGCCTCAAACGACTCCGGACACCTCACCATCCCCGACGACGAAGAGCAAGATGGCCTCAAATGGTACATCAAGGACCAGGGGAAGCAATTGCAGGAATTAATCAACCAGCGGGTCAGACAGGATTGGTTGGAGCGCCCTGATCGGCTGAGAGAGAGAGACCGAGAGAATGCCCGTCGCGCAGGCGACTTCTGGCGGCCATGGATGGAGGGCATGAATAGCGGCCATTAGCAAGGTATGTCTCCACGCGCGGGCGAACTTTCAGTCCTCGACTAACCTTCTCAGCAGCTTGATGCATCGCAATACGACGGAGAGCAGAGCGAAAGTGACACTTAAGGTCTTGTCTACCAGGATCAATCGAATTCAGCATGCGCATGGCAAGGAGTAGAACCCGATGATAGCGAGTATCGCAGAACGGACCTCGAGGTCTAATTGTAAATACTGCAAATGAAGCATTGGGTCTACTCATCAAACCTCTTCCTCAAACTTCCTCACCAAAAGCCCCGTCTTCTTCAGCTCCGCCTTGACTTGTTTGACCGTCCACTCGCCCCTGTGGAACATACCCGCACCCAATGCAGCATCCACGTTCGTCTTCTCAAACACCTCCGCAAAGTGATCCGCATTGCCAGCTCCACTCGATGCGATGACGGGGATCTTGACGGAAGCCTTCGCCATCCGAATCAACTCCAAATCGAAACCTGAGTTCGTGCCGTCTTTGTCGATGCAGTTGAGCAGGATCTCGCCGGCGCCCATGGCTTCGACTGCTGTGAGCAGTTGTACAACGTCGAGATCCCGAGTCTCGCGACCGCCTTTGATCGTACAGGCGTACCAGCAGTACTTCTCGCCGTTAGGGCCAGGGAATGCGGTTTCGATGGTGTGGTGAGCGGTGGCGTCTGGTGATGAAACATAGACTCGTTTGGGGTCGACTGACACTACGACTGCTTGAGCGCCGTAAGCTTCGCTAATAGTCTCAATAGCAGTCTTGCCTGTCAGCGTCTTGTTTGACGCGAAGTATTGCTCTGCGGCTGTGACCGCGTCTGAGCCGATTGAGACTTTGTCGGCGCCGGATTTGAAGTAGAGCGTTGCGACTTCGAGGGCTGGTGCTGTGCGGCCTGTTTCTGGGTCTGTGGTGTCGCGGATACCGCCGCCGATTGTCAGGGGTACGAAGACGGTGGCAGAGGCTTGACGAAGGACTTCGAGCATGGGGAGGTCTTTCAGGGGCGTGTCGCGGAAGGAGGTGATGTTGAGGAAAGTGACTTCATCGGCGCCTTGTTCGTAGTACTGCTGGGCTTTTTGAACTGGTTTGCCAAGGTTTCGTACTGCATTGTCTGACTTCTCGCGAACATCGTATTGATCGCCTTTGGTGACGACGAGGTCGCCTTGGTCGTTTGTTCGGACGTCAAGGCAGGCGATGATACGTCTCGTGAGGCCGTCTTTCATTGAGCTCTGGTCCAGGTCTGCGGGCAAGGCTTCAATCTTCTTGCCTTCAAGGAAGGCTTTCAGTACACGCTGACCGGCGGCACCGCTCTTCTCGGGGTGGAACTGCGTAGCGAGCACGTTGTCTTTCGCAATGGCTCCGACAAATTCCTCTTTGCCGTAACGAGCAGTCGCCACCTTCCAACCGTCCTTCTCAAACTGGCCTTCCCGGTATGGAACGGCATATGAATGGACATAGTAGTACTTGCTGTCTGGACGAAGGCCGTAAACACTCTCAGATCCACTAGCGTTGGCGGAGTTCCAGCCAATGTGTGGTACACTCTTGTCGTCGTCGAGGAAGCGCTCAAGACGGCCCTTGATGACACCAAGACCAGGAACATTTGGATTCTCTGCTGAGCCCTCGAACAGCGCTTGCAGACCGACGCAGATTCCCATGAAGGGTTTGCCGGATTGGATGTGTTTTCGGACTGGTTCGACGTAGCCCGCGTTGGCGAATTGAGTGAGACAATGGCCGAAGTGGCCGACGCCCGGTAAAATCAGTTTCTATATAACAGCCTGTCAGCTATCAGCCTACAATCATCAAACGTATCTATATGTACGTACCTCAGCCTTCTCAACGTCTGAAGGAGTGGTGATCCATTCCACTTGCCAGCCGAGCTTCTCAATTGCATTGACAAGCGACCGGATGTTGCCGGCCGCATAGTCGAGGAGATGAACGATAGGCATCTTCCCTTTTATTTTTACTGATTTCTGACAATGTCGAGGTGATTCAGATCGAAATGTGTTTGCAATAAGTTCAGACAGTGACTCTTTGAGACTCTAGTTACTTTTGGGACTAGCGTGCGGGTCGCTCCGCTGACGATCTGAAATCTCAAGGCACCGCACCTCAATCCACACATCTTCCATCTTCACTTCCCACTCTTCCCCACTGTCGCCAACATGGTGCGCAAACTCAAGCATCATGAGCAGAAGCTCCTGCGAAAAGTCGACTTCGTCAACTACCCCTCCGACGACCAACACCGCGCCGCAGCCGTCATCCGACGATACTCGGTCTCGAATCCAGCCGACTACTCTTCATACAACCGCCTGGCGGGGAAGCTGAGGCACTTGGCACATCGCATCGCACTTCTACCACCCGAGTCGCCTTTCCGGCGGAAGCAGGAGGATTTGTTGTTGGAGAAGCTTCACGACATGGGCTTGCTGGGCATTGGTGGTGAGGGCAAGGGCAAGCTGAGCGACGTTGAGAGGAAGATTACTGTCTCTGCCTTTTGCAGGAGGAGACTCGGAGTCGTGATGACTCGTCTGAGGATGGCGGAGACGGTCAGCGCGGCCAACAAGTTCGTCGAGCAGGGGCATGTCAGGGTTGGGACTGAGGTGGTCACTGATCCAGCCTTTTTGGTCACGAGGTAGGCGATGAAGGTAATTTCAGCATGACCACGACTAATAAATATAGGAATATGGAGGACTTCGTCACCTGGGTCGACTCTTCGAAGATCAAGCGAAACATCATGAAGTACCGGGACAAGCTGGACGACTTCGACCTGCTCTGATGGAACGGCGACGAGATTACTTCACCTCAAATGGATTTTTCAACGCCTTCACCATTGTCGACTACCGACTGCGAACCAGGACTATTTTCATGGACCGTATCATCATGTCGCTGTCCAGAAGTTCTGGCTGTGTGAATATCCAATGGTTGCCTGAGGGTCTTGCAGGAAGATCACGTGCTGTCATGCGCCCTCTTCAGGGTTGGAGCGACACCCCACATGATTCTTCCCCTACCTCCCTCCTTCCTTTTCACACCTACCACCAATTGGTCCACCACCGATTCCGCGCTTCTCGCTGTTCTTCACTGGCTATATAAGTATCTTCTAGGAAGCGACCAACTGTCTGGCACTTGCTATTATCAAATAGCACTTCCTACCCACGTCGTCGCTCGCTACTGCCATCATGGCCAGTCGCAAGTGGCACAGCAGCGGTGACGTGGACGTCCGCTCGGCGGATGTGATGGAAGGTGTCGAGTGGTCAGTAGGAAAGAAGACATCATCGGCGAGGTCGTCGGCGCCCACCAAGTTGCCCACATCCAATGCTGGCCTCGATAACCATCAAGAACTTTATCAAGCTTATCTCAACAAGATTATCCGATCAGCACAGAAGAGTCACGGCGAGCATCTTCTGAAGTTCGACGGCGAAAAGGGCGCAACTATCAATTTCAAGCTGCTGCTGGAAGTGAGTCTGCACTCCAGCCCCGCATTGACCGACACTGCTCACCACTCTTTCCAGCACGCAATGGCAGGCATAAAGCGGGAGAGAGACAGTATCGAGCAATGCGATGATCGAGTCTGGAATGACGCAGTCGACAGTCCAATGCGTGAAGATGTCAAACCACCATCGCCGCTCGACATCACGCCATCACGTGACAAGAGGCCGCACAGTCTGGCTGCCACCCACCCTGCTTACTACCATCAACAATCAGAACATGCGCAACAGGCCTTGACCAACGCCATGCAGGCCCTCCCTGCTCCAAAGAAAATCAAGCTGGAGCCAGGAGTCAAGCGAGAGGCGAAATCCCCACCCGTACGCAAGCAGCCCGAACCCTTCTACCGACAAATTCACGACCCCAAATACCACACAGCCCCGGAGCCGGTCCTCGACAATCCAATGTTTAGGCACCTGAATTGCGACACGAGGCCCGATCAACCGAAGGTGCTCTCACCGACATTCATGATTGCGCTGCCAATGGGCACGATCATCGAAGGCGCCAACTACTGGCCTGCGGGAGAGACGCAGACTCAGACTCAGCCGAGGGACCCGCAGAACGAATGACTCATCCAGAAGCAACTTCCTCGGTCACAGGTCTAGACTGCAATGAGGCTGGCCACCACGAAGACTCCATGCGGTTTACACCACGACACGTTTGACGTTTGGGAAAGGGGAGGCAAAATTGTTTGAACACCATTTGATGTTCGTGAAACGTCATTGAGAATGTGATTGGTTTTGGCTATATGATGATGCGCTGTGGCACGGCAATCACGTGCAAAGGTCTACTTGGGCGTCAGGGCAGTGAGGTAGTCTTATCGACGAATACAAGGATCATCATAAGACTATCGCAAACTGCCTTCATACTGCCTCCTTTGCTCGCAGACATACACTGACCTTGCGACGCAGTCTCCTTTCGTGCAATGCGCAATGTTTCCTCCATGGCTCCCTGCTGATTATCGAAGGTTCAAGATGGTACTGAGGTGAATGCTTTGATCAGATTCTCTAGGCTGTAGAAAGGTCAAGTGCACGATTGAGACACGAACTACTGAACAGCCGTCCGCGACATCGATTCTTGCGCAATATAGCCCCTAACGGACCAGCTCGCCATCGCAATCTCTTGCACGCCACCGAACTTCGAGGAGACGAATGTCCATTCATGCCTAACCCCCCGCAGCAGTCATTGGAAATGCATGATCAACCAGAAGGTGAGCGACGATGGTCGTCTCGCTTCAAACCAAAACTGTAAGAGGGCTTCGGCATCGCTATTCAAGATTGACGGACGGCAATAACGAGGAACCTTGAGATCTAGTCACCGAGGTTGGCGAGCGCAAATGCCAGATGTGTGAGCTGGCAGAGAGGTTTGAGAGGTTCAGGACTATGCCGAAGGCTGGTCTAGAAGAGTCGAAGGGAGGATTCGCGATGGCTGAAGGACGCAGCTCTGTGAGAGGAATTTCCATGTAGGCTTGCTGCCGGTCGAGCGAGGCAGTGGAGATGGATCTGAGGGAAAGTGGAGGAGACTGGCCTGCTTGCATAAGTCTCGCTGTTGCTTTCGCATTTGCCATAGCGAGGAGACATTTCCGAAGCAGCGGTCTAATCCTGAAGGCCTATTCCGCAGTATCAGACCCGCGGAGATCGCCTGTGAAGCGTCATCGTCCAGACAGAGCCTCAGCGTACTACGAGTCGACTCGTGATGTCGATTCGTATTCAGTGCAAGGCAGAGGGCAAGCAGATCACAACGGAGATGCTCGGCCGTCTTCTCGGTACTCAAGTATCGTGGTCGCTCTGGTAATGTACCAACACCATCGTCGCAGAAGGTCGTCCAAGGGGTTCTGGGAGAGCTGACAATTTGGGGCGGGTTCACAAGCTGACTCAATTACCACTCCATCGGGCGTCGCCGACATGGTCGTACTCTCTGTGATTTTGACTGGGTCAGTTGGTGTTTCCGGCGGTCTATCCATTTACTTAAACGTTTTCCAGATTTCAGAGAGGGCATGTGTGGGTAATAGGGAAAAGAGGCAGGCCAAGTGAAGAGGTGAGGTTCAAAGAGAGTGGTCTTGGCAACCGCCAACATCCTTGACGACAGGCGCCATCAACAACGCGCCTCCAGGAACGTCTTCTTTCATCACCAACCACCCACCTCCCATGGCGTCCGCTAACGCTGCGGCTGCTGCTATCAGGTGCCCTCAATACAAAGATGGCTGTCTGCGGCCTCAAACCTGGCCAGCCACAGCGAGAGAATGAGCGCCTCGAAAGCTGTCCGCCTCCGACAGCGAGCGGCCATTCCTTTAACTGTCATATGTCTCAGTCCGGCTTGCGTATACCGACTCTTGGTCACCGGCTGCCTGCGTTTCAAATGCGGATCATAGAAGCATCCGTAGCACATGGCTCATCTGGTGCATCCAGAGCAGAGTCGGACGACCACGCCACCGGTAGCATAGCCTGCCGCGACGACGGCATAGCAGGATCAAGTATTGACTCTCTGGATACCAGTCATCCTGGTGTGCCACTCGATCTGCCCGTCTTCTTGGACGCCTCGATATGAAGCTTGATCCAGCTGGGAAAACACACTCCACCACTGAGACTCACTTGCCTTACCCGAAGGATGACTTCGAATAGGCATCGCGATGGATTCCCTTCGAAAGTCCAAGGCGACACCAGGACTAGCGCATGGCATCGGCATCTATGACTGGTGATGGCGAAGAAGGTGTCATCTGTTCATTGTCCAGATTCATGCATTCCACGCTTGGTGCCATGACCAACAAGCGGCGGCATACCAAAAGCCTCCTATATCATCAGTCTCTTACTTTGTAGTCGTGTGTCGTTCAATCCGCTCATGCTCGGGGATGGCACGACGACTGCTTCCTCGTGGTGTCCGTGCTCTGTGGGAGGACACAGGATATATAGGACCGTATCCCTCTCCCTGGGACTCAGCTTTGGCCCCTACAACCACTTTCTTCAGGATCGAATAGCCGACGGATCTGCCCAATCGACTGGTCGACTGATTCCAGATTCTTCGACTCTCCACTGACCCACAACTCCATCAATTCTCCAGATCGGATCGCTCCGTACAACTTGTACCAGACCAAGCAGCAACACAAGAATACCTCGACCACGACACTGGGAAAGCCGACAAATCAACTATGTTCCGTCAGCTCTCACTCTACTTCGGCCTCTGCCTGATGGCAATGCTGGAGCACTCGGCCGCCATCGATGTTACCAGAGATCCTGACACGATTGCAAAGCTCAAGTCTGCCGCCACCCAGCTCGATCGCCTTCAGTACCTCAGCGAGGACAAGGACTGGTGGTTCGATTACACCAAACAAGGCTACTTCTGGAACACCAGGCCCGGAGGTGTGGTCAACGCCAATGTGAACACATTCACGGCCGCCTATGGCAATGAGATGACCAGTGAGTGCGACACCTCCGCCGATCTTTGAGCAAACATACTGACTCTTGCACCAGTGGCCTGGATCAACCTCGGACCTTGTTCAATGCTGGTCCCCCACTTCCATCCCCGAGCGGTCAACTGGGTCACCGCCATCTCAGGTAACACAACTACCTACATGTACGAGGAGAATGGTGCCCACGTCATCAAGACTCACCTGGACTTTGGCAAGGCTACTGTCTTCCCACGAGGCAGTGTGCATTGCATGGTGAATGAAGGTATGTCCTCTATTACCTGATTTCTGCTACGAATAGTGGCCTCTTTGATTGTCTCTCTTATCTCTTGACGAGTGGCTGACAATGTACCAGCTTGTGAGGACGCCATTCTCATCTCAGCCCTCAGCAACGCGGACGCGGGTACCACCAACCTCAATCAGATCTTCAACGGCGAAGTTCCCTTTGATCTGCTGAACGCCGCCTTCGGGTCGGACTTGGCCAACAACGAGACCATGAACAACCTTCCAGCCATCGGTACCGGCGCAAATTGGGGTACTGATGAATGCCTGGCCAGATGTGGTATTACTCGTGGTGAGGAGGGCCCAGCACCATCCTTCAACAACACCGGAAGCCCAAGAAGACCATGATAACTGTCATTCTGACGCCGAGCAACAATGGTCAATCGTGATTTCGTCGCAACAGCCTTTGTTGGCCGGCGCAGGACGCGGATGCTAGAGTGTGTAGATATCGCCCTTTTCCTGGCGACTCTTTAGGGCTGAAGTCTGTCTCTACCATAGTTCTCGAAATGCGATCTGCGTTTATTTCCTTTGAGATCTTCAATCAGCAGTCTGATGCAGGTACGCGATCTCGTTTTGCTTTGTCTAGAGCTCACTGCTAGCTCCCGCTGCAAGATGACGACGAGCTATCAGCCCGATGGATGATGGAAGGACTCGAAGACCAACACGTGCTAGCTTCGAACGTCACGGCCGCCGTGAAATCAAGTATTGCGGCTGCAGGTCAATTGATAAGATGGTGCAAAAGCACTATTCGATTGCGGTGAAGTCGGACCTCATTCCCGACTTACGGACAACATGATCTGGCAGAACATGACCGCCACGGCCTAACGACTTATCTTATACAGAGTTGTACTACTATAGATCAAGATGCCGCCTCTCCTACATGTCATGCGTCATGGCCAAGGCTTCCATTCAGCAGACGTTACAAAAGATGGCCATTTAATCCGAGACGCTTCTCTCACGGACCACGGCAAGGAGCAGTGTAGACAGCGGTGCGAGAGCTTTGCTCGTCATGATAAGGCAAGTCCACTGACCAACAACATCGTACGAGCAAGCTGCTGATTCAACATCCAGATCGAACTCCTCCTCGCCTCGCCCCTACGAAGGGCAATCCAGACCTGTCAACTCTCCTTTCAACCCTGCGTGAGCCGCGGCATGAGAATCATCGCCCTTCCACACGCCGAAGAAGTCTCTGAGAATCCTTCAGATACTGGCTCACCGGTCGAGATATTGCGAGCAGAGTTCGGAGACGGCGTGGATTTCGATCATCTCAAGCACGGTTGGTATAAGCATGTCGGCGAGTTCGCTACGGATGCTCCAGCTGTGAATGCTCGGGCGAAGGGTTTGAGAAAGTGGATCAAAGCCCGACCGGAAAAGGAGATTGTGCTTGTCAGTCATGGGTTCTTCAATCACTTTTTGACGGGGGAGGTGGATGAGAATGGGGAGCAGACGACGCCTTGGTAAGTTGAAGCACGCTACGATGGATTCCCAACGATATAGGATGCTGATAATTCTTGAATCTAGGTGGGAGGAGACCGAGCTTCGAACGTATATCTTCTCAGACAAGGACAACGAGTTGGCGATGATATACGAGACAGAGGAGTCGCTCGCCAGCCGCGGAGGCGTAGTGGAGGACGGAGGAAAGAAGACTTTGAAATGGCAGCAGCCGAGCTTGCAGAAACTTCCGAATTGATAATCCCATCTTCTCACCTGCATCTTCTACCTGAAACACGTTGTATTGCCGTTACATTCATCGTTGGTCGTCCGAACGTCAACAAAATCGCCACCCGTGTACAAACAATGACCAGATACCATATGTCATCGCTCTACTGACCATCACCGCTATCATCAGTGCCGTTGCTGGCAGGCGTCATGCCATCCGGGACGTAGGTGGTCGAAAGCTCGCCAGTCTGTCGCTTGCGGAAAATGTGACGAGCATTGAGACCATTAGCACAGACCGTATTTGGCGAGCATACGCTGTAGCCACAACAGGAGTTGGCGTTGAGACAGATGTAGCCATTTGGACATTGCGCGTTGGTAGAGCAGGTTGGCGAGCAAGGGCCTGACTGGAAGCAGACCCTGTTGTTATTGACGTCGGTACCTTGTGGAGTGTCAGTCCTCGTGCTCCTCAGATGTGGGATGGCATCAAGTATTACTTACCGCAGTAGCAGTTCTGAGATGGATTGCACTGTTGGTAACTGTAGCAAGAACCTGGGTTGTTGCAGCTTGTGTAGGGATTTGGCATGCAAGGCAGGCCATTGTTGGCTGCGTTCGCGAATGCGTAGCTGTAAGAGATGGAGTAGGTGGCGCCGTTGTAAGTCTGAGAGCTCTGAGTGGCCTTAGATTGATCCTGGACGATACCAAGTCAGCACTGTTTGAGGAGACGTTCAATGGCATGTGGCTTACCCATGCTTGCTTGTACATGGCGCAGTACTGGCCGTAGGATTGTCCGTTGCGGGAGATCACATAAGTGTTGAAGAAGCGGCAAGGAGTGTTCGGGTTTGCCAGAGTCTGAGCATTGCAAGCCGCGGCCTATGAACGGTCAGATGTTGCGCTTTGCGTTACATAGTCTTCGGGTTTGAACTTACACAGCGACGAGAGTCGAATGGCTGACCATCATTCCAGTATTGGTTACCAATGTAGGTGCTCTGGCCGTTGCAGTCGTTGGGAGCGCTGATGGCATTGCTACCCAAGAACATAGGATCGCCGTATCCACTGCAGTAGTCCACGGTCTGGTTGACGTAGCCATTGGAGCCAGCAATACTGCAAAACACGTCAGTAAGGGTGAAGCATCTACATGAGTGACTTACACAACGTGGTAGTCGTTACGCCATTGGCCGTTGTTTACGGCATTCGCAGCGTTGACCGGACCACCCCAGAAAACACACTTGATCAAGGTACTAATGGACATTGTTAGCGACCTCTTTGGATGAGTCTCTTGACGTTTCGACCACTTACGTAGTTGCTGGTTGGTCGCAGGAGCCACCTCTTGGGGAAGGATCTTGCGAGGGAGAACGTTCGAAGGCTACTCTTTTGTAAGTCTGGCAGCTGAGAAGAGGTCCAGTCTCAACATACCAACGTTAAAAGCAGCGCCTGCAGAAGCAGAACGTTAGTTTGACCTTTCTTAGCGCCCAGGTGGTAAGTTGATGACTTACATCCATTAATGGCGTCACACTTCCTGGAGCAAGCTGGGACGTCGTAGGTATCCATGAGAGTGAAGCCCATGTAGCCCAGAGCATTGTTCATAGCGTTGTAGTTCTTGAAAGTATTGACGTATCCGGAAGGAGTTGGAGCGGCCGATGCAGCGGATGCAAAGGCAGAGTAAGACACAAAGGCAGAGTCAGTGTCTGGGCTTGGGACTGGTCCCGCTCCAGCTTGTTGGGGATCGCAGGCATTGCGCTTCACTTTGCTTGGATCTGCAGTCTGCTCAGCGGCAGCAGAGCTCTCGACTGCTGCCGCATCGTAGACGATGGTCTGAGCAGGGACGTTGGTAGCAATGGAGGGAGACGGCGGTGGACCAGCCTCAGCAACCATGGCAATATCGAATTGTGGCTCTGAAGTGGTGGTGTCTGCCAGTGCCGACTTGCAAAGAGCAGCAGCGGCGAGTGTGCCTGTGAGTAGCTTTGAGAACGACATCTCGCAGTGTGTCAACGATTGAGAGAACCCTTGGAGAATACAAAGCAATGGCTAATAACCACAACAACTTTCCGGCTCCTGGAACATCAAGCGATTCTTATACCTGCGGTAGCCCCGAGACACGTGGAAGTAAACTGCAGCGGGCACTTCGTACCAGAGCGTGGCAGATCGATGCCAAAGCTGAAACGCAAACAATCCATGGCCGGCGATGTCGATGGCGGCGGTGGTGGCTCGCGTCGAGCTGGTCTAGATGCTGGATTTCTTGCTACCACGTGGAATATACTAGCGAGATACTCTATATGTGGCTGTGTGGCTCGCTCTGGAGAAGCTCGTAGTTGGGAGAGAGCAGTGCCATGACAGCTGGAGGCAGCGTCTGTCAAGCAGTAATGCAGCCACATCGAGACGCCGGAGCCCAATAGAGACAAGCAGTGCCCGAATGAGAAGTCTTCGCGGGAGCGCCTAGCCGAATCGAGATCCACTTGGTCGGAGACCGGCTCTACCAGTGCCAGAAGTCATACGAATGGTTGGCGGCTCTGGAGCTGGCTGGACTCTTGGGTTCTCAGAGGAGACTGATGAGCCGACGAGGAATCTTGGGTTGTCTTGTTCTGATGGGCGTGAGAAGAGAAGAGCAAGGAAATGGTCTTGCGGTCAAAAATGTGGGATGTTCCGTGGGAAGTTGGAAAAGGCGTCTTATCTTTTCTGCCAAAATCCGTACAGAGTTCACGCGGTGCCCACGTGGATGCAAGCTGCGAAGTTTGATAGCACGTGGGCCGTCGAACGCAGTGGGCAATGGTGTTTCGTCTGCGGCATGCAGCGGATGGGTCTCTCCCATCGAAAATGATGCGACGCGAGCTGCGAGTTCAAGATATGATGATGTGAGAGTGAAGATCGAGAACTTGGAAGAGGTGAAGTTGGGCAAAATCTTAGTAAGCTTGCGTCACGTGCGAGTCTTGGCAGAGACGTCAGCTCGTCCCGCTTTCCAGTTCTTTCGACCAACGTATCATCGCCACATTTCTATCATCTCAACAGGCGTCAAGGCTTCGCGCAGATCGGTCATGGGTAGCGTCTTTTCTCACGACGATCCGCCGGCGAAAGACTGTCAATTGTAGCGACTGAGCACTATTCCTTACGCGCCAAGCAGCTTTCTGGACCAGTGATAAACGCATCAGCCTTGGGAAATCGAGCCATATGCCGACACCAGCGACATGACGTGCATATAATGATAGCGCTTTACTCTGGGTGACTGCATTGGGCAGGCAACGCGGGTACATTTCAGTTGCAGCAGGCATTACCGCAGCCATGGAATCGAATTCGCAGACGGCGCGTGCCTCCACAGGCTGCTGGACGTGCAAGGTTCGGCATAAGAAGTGCGATGGCAGTCTTCCAACTTGTCAGAATTGCACCAGCCTTCTCATCACCTGCCACCAGAGTCAGACAAGGCCGGATTGGATGGACGGTGGATTGAGACAAGAACGGATGGCACAAGAGGTCAAACTCGAAGTCAAACAAAACGCTCATCGCCGTCGCGGTGAGCACTCAACCAGCATCTTTTCCATGCAGCCATCCACTGAATATGTGCCGAACGGCACGAACTTTCCCACGAGAGAAGCTTCTATCCCTCCGAAAGAGGCATTGGCAGACCTCGAAGGTGGATCCAACCTCAGGCAGGTCGATGGCAGCAACAGTCAACTTGGAAGGACTGATGCGATGCTGATCTCATTCTATCTTGAAAACCTGTTCCCTTTCTTCTTCCCTTTCCACCAACCATCAGGAGGCAGAGCGTGGATGATGGAACTGATCTTCACTAGTCCGGTTCTACGACAAGTCATATTATGCCAGAGCTCTTACTACCTCTCGCTTGTACAGGACGCCTCAGACGGCAATGGTGCGTGGGAGAAAGTACTATCACAGACTCAAGATGCCTTCGAGATGCTTGGTCGGGCGCTGACAGTGATCAACGGACAAGGCACCAAGCAAAGCCTCCATGGAGCAGTGAGGATTTTGACAAGCATTCTGCTACTCCAGCGCTTTGAATTCGCTATTATGAACTTCACCAATTGCCATGCTCATCTGGACGCTGCTGTGGTCCTTTTTCGACATATCCTCGAGACCGAGAAAGACGGACATACTCAGATTGAATGTGCACGATCCTCCTTCGATGCTGTCCTCAACCGCTTAGGGCCCTCGAAATGGATACTCTTGAACCACGACGTACAAGTTCCCAGTGCTGAGCAAGCTGCTTTCCGCTTTTCGTCTGCCCTCCTAGTCTTCCAAGACATTCTCGCAAGCACTGTCCTGCAGCAACCTCCGAAACTGTACGAATGGCACGATAGTCTCCTGGCGAACAGATTGGACAGCACTGGTCCGGCTATCGACCTCAAAGGCATCACCGGTTGTGAGAACCGGACAATGATACAAATCGGACACATTGCGTCGCTCAACGCTTGGAGGCGGGCCAACAAAAGGACCGGCAACCTTGACGTGGCGCAGCTAGCGCAGCGTGCAAATTCGATCAGAGACTCTCTGTCGGAGACGTTGCTGTGGATTGAGATGCAGTCAGCGTCTGGTCGCCCGTTAACTTCGCCGCCCACCACCAATCTCCTAGACGCCTTCAAAGCTCAACGACCAGCGATAGCCGCCGAGCAGGAACTACTAATCACGAAAGTCTGGACTTACGCTGCGATCACCTACCATTTGATGGTTTTGTCGGACGAGGAGCCATCACCGTTTGACGCAAAGCGTCATGTTGACCGAGTAATCGATGCTCTTAGTCGCATATCGCTTGCGGGACTACGGCGGACAATGACATGGCCCTTTTGCGTAGCCGGATGTCTGGCGGATGCTGCTCAAGTCTCTCAACTACGAGATCTGGCTCGAACCTTGCAACCGCCAAACTTGTTCAGCACGCTTAACAAGGCACTGGAGACAGCAATAGGCGGCCGAGACCTTGCGGCATGCTTCGAAAGAGAGAATGAGTTGATTCTGCTTGTCTAGTATGAAAGCTTGCAAGGCCGACAAGCTGTCTAGAGAGCACATATTTCCGGCTAGATGATTTTCTGACTCTGCTGGTTTTGCGGATTCATCCTTGCCAACCTCTCCCGTTCGGCTACTTTGCGCAGGGTCCGCCATCTACTTGAAGGAGACATATCCCTTACCCTTAACGAAAGTCGCCAGCCATGGAATCCCTTCGGACGATTTGGCCAGCTGCGCATAGAACTCCCCATGAGCCGGACCATCAAGTTCCATGCCCTTCATCATGCCGTCAGGTTTGCGCTCGTCGGCGTAGATGAAGCTGGAAGAAACATGTCAGTCTCCAGACGAAGTGAGGATCATCGCAAATCGACTTACCGATATCCTTGAGTCTTGTACGCCCCATCAGCAAACCCAATCCAATGAGCCGAAGCCGACTTGCCAACGCCCAAAGTCAACATCATCGGCATGGGAACGATGATCTCGTTCTGCGCGTTGCCAGTATAGATGAAGAGCTTGCTCGCGTCAGCTGGGAGAGTGGCCCATCCTCTGATTGCCTCTTGTGCTGCGACGTAGGGCGAGAGGACGTTGACGTTGAGATTATCAGCGAGGCCGTCCACGGGGATGGACAGAGGGGAGTCCTGGACCGGTGGAGGCATGAGAGCTGCGGCGTTGTAAGTGATGATGCTTGGCGGGGCACCGAATTCTTTCTTGACTGTGTCGAAGACTCCGGGGACGCAGTCAGGCTTGCTGAAGTCGGCTTGGAGAGAGAGGTAGCCTTTGTCCGTCTTGGAGTTGGTTCCTTTGCGTGAGGCGATGGCGATTTTGTAGCCATTGGCGGTGAACGACTCAGCAACGGCTGCGCCGACACGGGGACCGGAGCCGAGGATGAGAACAACTGGGGAAGACATGGTGGTTTTGATGTGGGGGTTCGTTTGTCTTGAGGAAGTAGCCGGTCTGGATGAGCGTGAAGAGAAGCGGGCTTGGAGTTGGTGTCTGATCGAGTGCAGAATAGACATGCCTCTTCAGACAGGAATCAACTTGCCTTTTTATGTTTGCGTATTCTGAATCTCCCATATCAAACAACGGCTTATTGGGCGATTGGCGTACGCTGCTGTGTCTGTGCTTGGGAGATGAGTTCACCGATGCTTCGTAATTGTACATAAAGTTCCCAGCCAGCATTATTAGGTCAAGGTATCAGGTCGTCGGGTGGCCGACTTGAATTCGCCGAATGTCATTACCAAGGCAAGGCTGGGAAGGACAAAGACGCTAGCGCAGAAATGGCCCGTGCAGCTCGGTGAAGGATTCTGCCGTCGCGCGCGCTTCCTCATTAGGCAAGCGTGGAAAGCAGAGTCGCATGTCTTGCAGTTCTTTCGGCGACTCACTTGAAATGACAGATTGAATGTCAGGAGTTGTGGAATGGCTGATAAATCGCTGTCAGTCTTTGGCACACTTCAAATGTCAACAGTATGCAGCTGAAGCCGTGCATCCATGGAAAGCGACATGCCAGATCGTGCCATTACAACTTTGCCTTCTCCTAAGCTCTTTGCACTCACTGCTCTTTTGACAAGTCTCTTCATCCCTGTGCTGTACACTTTCTCCTCAACCAGATCTTTCTCGAGCGTTGGCATTATTTCGAAATCGAACATGGCGGCGATAAACGGTACCCATTCTCCTAGGATGCCAGTCTACTTCCTCGGAATCGGAGGCCCAAACTTCATGGAAGCCAAAGACCATCCAGCCTTCCTCAAATTGGGCGAGACCGGCAAAGAGATCACAACCAAAGTGAGACCAAAGGCAATCGTCGTCTTCTCGGCTCACTGGCAACATGGTCCGAACAAAGTCGCAATCAACGTCGCTGAGCAGGGAAGCTTGATCTATGACTTCTATGGCTTCCCTCCACACTACTACGAGTACGAGTTCCCGCATCGTGGTAGTCCAGAGGTGGCTGAGAGGGTGATTGAGAAGTTGTCTTCGGCGGGAATCGAGGTAGATCGGATCGAGCGCGGACTTGATCATGGTGTTTGGGTTGGTTTCTTGGCCGGTATGACGTTTTGATCTTGTTCGTTGTCAGATGTGAATTCGCTGACCGTCCACGGAAGCATTCGATCCCAAGAAGAATCCATTGGACGTGCCGATCGTACAGGTTTCACTGTTCGGCAGTGAAGATCCGAACCAGCACTACCACATGGGCCAAGCGCTAGAGAGTTTGAGAGATGAGGGAATCCTCATTGTCGGGGCTGGGATGGCTGTGCACAATCTGCAGGATTTTCGGAGAACACGAGGAGAAACAAGCAAGACCATGCCGTGAGTTCTTCGAGACGCTCTCGATGATATCGCTGACACCGCTGTGCAGCTATGCTTTGAGCTTCGAAGCCGGTCTGACAGAAGCCATCGCCGTGAAGCCCGAAGACCGCCAAGTGGCGATGTCAGTATTGTTGAAGCGCAAAGATGCCCGAGAAGCGCATCCAAGTCTGGAGCACGTTCTCCCAATTCACATCGTCGCTGGTGCGGCTGGGTCAGATGTAGGCGAACGCATCTGGGCACTGCCGGAAGGAAGTCTGAACTGGGGTCAGTACCGCTTCGGTGAGGTTCCGTCCTGAGAATGTGAAAGTCGAGGATGTGTGTCGCAAAGGTCGATGGGAACAGCCATGAATCCCCTGCCGGCATTCCAGCACCAAGATCCCAAATCAAACAACCTACATATTTCGAAATCCGCCAGTCGTTTCCAAGAATTCCGCAAAGGAAGTTGGATGTCATGGGTCTTTGTGATCAATGGTCTAGTCGTAAGGCGTGCGACGACTGGAACCTTCTTCATCTTCTGGAATTCTTGTGGACGTCAGTTCGAATCTCGAGCTGAGCGATCTATTAGTCGCCTGAAACCAATAAGTAAAAACACAGCCTATATCGCATAGGTGCCTGCCGGGGTTGAATGTGTTCTTCTTCTCCCTTGGGAGTTTCTTTTTTGGACTTTTTCCCACCCTCTCTGCTTGGGTGAGTAGAAGTCGTTTTGCGAGGTGTGAAGACTTCACTTCTCGAATCTTGCTATGTGTGTCTGAATCCCGCCGCTGAGAAGATGTTCTTCTCCAGGTGAGCATTTTGCTCCAGCTGTCCGAGAGTGGTTGCTTTTCGAGGTACCTAAGTGATCAACCTCACCAGCATACTGGAGCGTTATGCTCTGAGGATGTCACTCGATAAAGAGCGCAGTGTTGCGCAGATGGGTGGTGATGAAGAGGTGAAAGTGAAGACTTGAAGCGCGATGTGAGGTCGGTCCAAGTGGTCGCGCTCCCTGAGACAGGATTTGCGCTACTCTCAATCCGTCGCATTATCTCAGCGAGCTCCTCCCCTTTGACCTCGTGCCCCTCTTCGCGAAAACATTGCATCGATTTCGAATGTTCACAATGGAAGCCAGCGCTCAGTGAGCATCAAAATGCCATCCGCCTTCGATTTGGAAGATGTCATTTTGTCTTTCCACCATCTCCGAGTCACCAATCTCACCTCGCCTACCGACTGGCCTGCGTCGAGATCCCTCATGGATCCAGGATGAAAACACGCCCTCGTCGCGGCGCCCCGGTATATCAAAAGTCAAAAAGAGAATGCACTCACCAAATTAGAAGACAGATCAGCAAAGCATTACTTACACCCCGCATAAAAGTCACGTAAAGAATTGATTAAAGTTGGCGCTCCTCTGCCCCGGCAATCCTGTTGCCGAACGTCATCATCATCCCATCAACAACGGCCGGGCAATGTCCAAGGTTTTCTTGTTCAATTCTCAACCAGGCCTCAGTCGGCGATATACCGTCCATATGAGAAGGCGGACGCATTCGCATTGAAATATCGGAGGGCTTATGGCTGCTTGTTGATTATTCGACTCCATCGACACCTCGCTGCTCGCTGCCCAGAAGGGGAAACACGCCCTAGACATACCACTCGACAGAACATACGCCAAGACAGGAAGACATAGCTCGGGGTTAAGGAGAGCCTCAATTCGGGGATTGTGTGCTTCGGAGAAGACCTATCATCAAAAGACCCAAAGACTGCCATCAAAGCATCATGGACCATCAATAACAACCCGGAAACTCCACCACCATGTCCTCCAAAGACTCCTCCTCCGCCCTCGAAGAAGGTAACGGAACTCTCACGAACCGCCAAACCCCCAACGACACTCCACCAAACCAGAAACATGACGAGAAAGATTCCCAACCAACACACCTCCCCTTCCCCCAATGGCTAGCCGAACACATGTCCTGGTCCTGGTTTACGTGCCCCCAATCCACCGGCGGAGTCGCAGTCCTGCTCTCCGAATGCCCCAAACAATTTCACGGCCTCGAAACAATTGGGGTCATAATATTCATTTTCAATATTGTCGTCTTTCTGACTTTCACGGGGTTTATGTTGACGAGATGGATTGTCGACCCGAGGAAGTTGAGGCAGAGTCTCACAACGCCGCCGGAGTGTTATTTCATGGGGTCGTATTGGCTGTGAGATACCTCCTCCTCTCCCTTACTTTCTTTGTCGCGCTGATGTAGTGTCTTAGTACGGCAGCAACAATGCTCATCAACGCACAACGCTACGGCGTCCCGCACACTGGTCCTTGGCTTGTCGTCGCCATTCGGGTGTTGTTCTGGTTCTACGTCGCCAACTCGTTCCTCACTACCAACCTACATATCGTCTGGATTTCCCGTGCCGTGAACTTCAAAGCGATCGAGTTCCAGCCGCCGATGTTCATTCTTGTGCTCAACGCCATGTTGACGGGGACAGTAGCAGCGGCTATTAGCGAGTCGCAGCCGCCTGTTCATCGGGTGCCTGTAAGCATACCTCTCTTGAGAACTTGAGTGGAATAGATGGCTGATGATTGACGATAGATAATGGTCGCCGGCGTAGCCTACCAAGGCCTCGGTTGGATAGTCTGCACAATCTTCCTCACGCTCCTCATGGCAAACATCCTCGAAAACGGCTGGCCAGCGCCAAACCTTCGCCCCGGCCTCTTCATCATGACCGGCACCTCAGGCTTCACCATTGTCGCCCTAATCGGCAACGCCCGAGCCGCACCAATCGGCTACGGCTACTTCGCCACGCATCCCTCTGCCCCAGAAGTTCTGCTAATCGTAGCAACCTGGGTCGGCGTCTTCATGTGGGTGTTCACCTTCTGGGTGTTCGGGATTGCATTCTGGATTAATATAGCAGAGCTCTTCGTGAAAAAGGAGCGGAAGTGGAAGATCAATATTAGTTTTACGAACACTGTTTGGGGTGAGTGTCCCGATGGACAGTGTTTCCGCGGCCACAGGTGATGTACTGACGACTTTCGACAGCCATGATCTTCCCAAACGTTGGATGGACGCTGAGTACGGTATATCTGGGTCAGGAACTGGAAAGCGAAGGAATCATATGGGTATCGGTGGCGATGATCATTTTGCTCGTCTGCTTCTGGCTGCTGGACTTGGTCATGATGGCCAAGACGTTTTGTCTGTCCGTATTCAAGGACTCGCGAATAAAGATGGGATGAGACCCTTCGAAGGCGGCCGATTGAGTGCACCGTGTCGTCTCACTCTCTGGAGAACATGCCACACGACCCATTCTTCTCGTGCTTCGAACATATCTTGTGTCTGTGGTGACCGCGTGGTCGTTTGCCTGTTGTTCGACCCGATGTGACCAACGAAAGCTTTGACGCAATGGGGCCTTCTGTGCTCTTTGGACGCGATTTCCATGCAGCGGCTTCAAGTCGCTCTTCATAAGATGGTTCGTCGTCGGGTCGTCTAGTCGTTCGAGGAAGTTGTGTTGTGCCAACGTTTCAACCCATGTCGGTGTCCACGAGATCATCATTCGGCTCGCGGGGCTCCTGGGCCTCATGGAATTGGATCGCATCGTCAATGAAGCTCAACACTGCCCCAACACTGTCTTCATCCTGTGCATCCAGCTTGAGGAACGAGACTAGACTGAAGTCATCGATCAGCTGGCCGACGCCTCTGTTCAACCTGGCGAATGAGGACCCAGTCATGAGAGCCTTGGGTTCCTCAGGATCGCCATTGTCCACGCCTTCCTTGTACTCATAGACCAGCCCACTCTCAGGCGCATCCTGCAGCAAGCTTGTGTCCGGATCGATGAATCTTTTCAACTCTTTCCGTGCAACCTGACCCTTGACTTGGTCCATCTTGCTGAGAATGTTGACGTGTGGTAGCTGCATCATGAGCATGGCGCTCATTGCGCTGAGAGTGCCAGAGAAGAATTTCGCACGGTCGACGATGAAGGAGCTCTCGAGGAGGTATGAGACGCACATGTTGATGTTCAGACTGCCTCGAGTCAAGTGCTTGATGAGTTGCGGTACGATGGGGACGTGCGTGTACAGTTCGATTTGGCCAGGCATATCGATGATGATCAAGTACTCGTCCGTCACACTCTCAAGCGGTTCAGTCAGGAAGTCGAGGTTCTCCATCAGGAATTCGAAGCAATAGATCAAGCCTCCGTTCGGTCCCAAATGCAGCTCTTCCATGACATCCTCCAGGGTGATGAGTTCTTTGATATCCACGTCGGGCTCGTATGCAAACTCCTCGGCGGCGGGGTCCAGGTTGATGTAGAAACATGAACGCCTGGCGGAGAAGAAATTGATCAGAGCAGCGCAAAGACTTGGGCTGCTCCTCTTACCTGTTGTTCTTGAGGTGTTGAATCAAGGCCGAGCAGAAGGTGGTCTTGCCTGCGCCCGCAGGGCCCATGACCATGGTACCATACGGCATGTTGAAGGCTACCTGCAGGTGTTGTTGATGTTCCAGTCTCTCAGTCGAAAGCGTCAGAGCCTGGAGGTCAGAAGTAATTCGGCGAGCTAGCCGAGAGCCGGGGTTCATCCGAAATGTGGTCCGAGCGCTACGGAGACAACTTTCGCGCTGAACAATCGACTCTCTTTCTCTCCTTAACCAAACTAAAACCCAGATGATGAACGGCTTCCACTCAGCAGACAAGTTCGCCGCGGCTACGCTGCTGGTCGGACGTTGCTGAGATGCGCTGGGCCTGTCACCACCTTGAACAGTGCATTTGAGACCTGATGGGATTTTGGTTGGGTTGTTCCTGTCTGCCCAGCTCCTGGGAGACAAGCGGGCGGATGTGTGTCTGGTGCCGCGGAAAAGAGCGTGTCTCGACCACGCTTTGCCGTCGGCGGCGGCGCCTGCTATCCGCACACGCCCAGGATCGGTGTTTTCGCAGCACAGAGCCGCGCGTGCGTCATGAGAGGGTGCGGCGGTGTTTGGAGAGGGTTGGGACTCCCTTCCCAGCGAGCCAGCGGCGACGAGGAGGGCTGAGAGCCAGAGTCGGACCGTGATGGCAGGTGAGGGCTGGACGGGCGCAGAGTCAGATGCGGCGGCAGGTCTGAGAGACTCTTTTGATCCAGCGTCTTAGCTAAGGTCGCCTTCGCCCAGACGGAAGGAGACCGGTTCGAAAAAGATTTGCACTCAACTCCTTCCTGCCAAACACTCTTCTCCCCGGCATCGTCATGCCATCGCTCCTTCATCTTCTTCCCACTCTCGCGCTTGCCGTACCTGCCATGTGAAGTGCAACCGTGACGACCGTGCTCGCATTTTTAACTCAAGCTCCCTGCCCACTTGCCAAACCATCGCCGGGGCGCTGATACTTAAATCAATTTCCCGCCCACCGCTTGGCCTGTCTCTTGCCATTGACCCTTTGCGCGACATCACACGACACCTCACCGGCGCCGCTCACCATGCCGAAAGCCAGAAAGACAAACGCTGCCGCCACCGCCTTGAGCTCAGAATTAGGGACTGGCGACTTTGCCATCGACTATAACGCCAAAGGTCGAGCAATTCGCAAATGCCGCACCCGCCACCGAGACTCGCCTTTTGAGGACTCTGCCATTGCCATCAGCGACGATGACGACGACATCTTTGAGGACCTAATGGACGCCGACGAGGTCATTCCAGTCGCACGCAACAAGAAGAGAAAGCGCTCTCCATCGCCCGAAGTGCAGTTACCCTCCGACCACATCGACCAACTATCAGAATCAGACTCAGAAGAGTCACAACCAGGAACTCCAGCATCGCCAGCACCTGGAGCACTTCCAGGCCACACTACAGTCCACCTCACCGTGAACATTCCAGTAGGACATCAAGGTCCCATCACTCTCAACCTCGATCCCAAGACCATCACTCAAGCCGCGTCATATCCCAAAGTAGATCGCTTGACGCAAAGCACATTAGCTCGACTGAATGCTCGATCGAATTCGAAGTCCAAGAAGTATGCTGGCTTCCTGGATCTACCGGCCGAGCTGAGGAATGAAATCTACCGCATGATCTTTACCACTCAAGGAGACATCAACTTTTCACGGCCAGACAACCTCTCTCGAAGCGCAGCCCTCCTCAGGACTTGCCATCAAGTTCACGAAGAAGGTATGGCGATCAACTTTCACTCTTCACTTCACAGTCTAACATATCCCAGGCCGCAGTATTCTCTACTCAGAAAACCGCTTCAACATCGAACGACGCACGCAACGCTACGGCTCCTTCTGGGAAAACGAATGGCGCGAACTCGGCTTTCTCAACGTTCGCAAGTTCATGAAGACTATCTCTCCATCCAACATCGCCCTCATTCGCCACATGACTTTCATGCTCGAAGACGCCGTGCCCTGCCTGAATCCCGGCATGCGTACCAACGAAGAGCGCCGCTTTGTCCACGACGATGACCTGATCTCCGTGCTCCGTCACCTGGGAAACTCCGGCCAACTTCAAACTTTGGAGATGCACTTTCATGGCCGTCGACGCGTGGATCGCACGGACGATCGATTTCTGGACTACATGAAGCGCATCCGGGCTGACACCGTGCGGTTTGTGGAATGGCCGCCGGGCAGCAAGTATCCCAGGCAAAGCAAGCAGGAAGAAGCGGTGAAGACTGCGCTGCTGGCGGCCTGCACGCGCAAGAGGAAGAAGTTTGATCGGTGAAGCAGGCGAAAAAGAAAATCTACTAAGCACTAGGATCTTACCGCCGGCTATGCATATGCGGCGGCAGTGAGGCTGGACGATATTGACGACAGGGCGAAATATACTTCTTATTGGCATCGATGGCGGCGCATAATTGCAAGACTTATTGCTATTGTTGTTGGCGAAGGCGTTGGGTTGAGGATTGCTGGTTTGTGTTTTGGGAAGTGCATCATCCAGCAACATCCAAGCATGGCGTTTGCATTTTTTCAGATTTGATGAGGCTTTCTTACGTGGCAACAGCCTTTTCAAGCATGACTGACATGAAGTCTGCTGTTACTGTTTCAGGAGATTCAGTAGAATAGAACAACCTTGTATGCACCGAACAACCTTGGAGGCATGAGTCGAGGACGCTCTCTTCTGTGCGAAATGAAGACAGTTCCGAATTAGAAACATGCGAACTAACGCGAGGGCCAACAACAAACTTCACTGCCTAATGTCTTTGACAATGGATTGATCGATGCCTGCCTCTTATTATCACCAGCCATGAAAAGCAAGTTCAAAGTCAACAGACTTGAAGCCATCCAAGTAATAGCTCAATAACCAATGACCTGCATGACCGGTGAACCCCGTTGATACGTTGTATGACATGCAGGAAGGGAAGAGGGTTCGGTTCGGTACATTGCTTAGGTTAATAGTTGATCGTTCATGCATGGCTTAAGGGCTGGGATCTACCGATTATACCAAACGCGCTCCAACATAATCGAATCCTGTGCCGTAACAATGACAACGAAGAATGTCATGTTTGGCATCAGCATTAGAATCCAGCCCTTCGCAATCTCGGCGTCGGAGTCGAGACCGACCGTCGAATGAATCGCATCCTGCCACCGTCTTTCTCTTCCTCACTCCAAAGCCTTCGCAGTCATCTTCAAAATCTCCTCGACCTTCTTCCCAGCATTCTCCGGCGCCTTCCGGATGCCCTGCCACATCTCCCCATGCTTCGGATCGTTCTGCACGCACTTACTCACAATCTCCTCGCGCTTCTCGTCCGTGCCGTGCTGGAGTAAGAACTTGTACCACCACGCCCACGAGTCGCCGTAGTCCGGGTCGAGGATGACGGCTTTCTGGAACCACGTATCGGCTTTATCGAGTTTACGTTCGCTCCAGAAGATACGCGCAGCAGTGACGAAGAGGATGGGGTCGTTTTCGATCTTTTGCATGGCTTCGAGGATGCGGGGCTTGCGTGCCGTGCGGGCTTCGAGGTGGAAGATTCTTTCTGCCCAGATCAAGCCGGACTTGGGGCACTCTTGAAGGGCTTGTGCGAGCTTCTGGTTTGCGGCGGGTGTGTTCTTGACTCGCAGTTCGAGGCGGATAGTCTCTGCCCAGAGCTGTGGGTTCTTGGGGATGGCAAGTCTGGCTCTGTCGAGGATCGAGCGTGCCTTGACAGTCACACCCATGCGCTCTTCCAGGCGACTGGCCAACAGCCACAGTGGTACGCTCTTCGGGCAGTTGCGAGTGCCGCTGCTGTACGCTTCACGCGCTTGCGGCAGCATGTTCTTCGACTCGTAGATCTGCCCCTTCATCATCCACAGCTTGTCGGTCTTGGGGAAGATCTCGAGACCCTCGTTCGCCAACTCCAATGCTCTGTCCTTGTCACCCGCCTGTCTCTCGAAGGCTACGCTCCTAACAAATACACGGTCTGTTCGGGCAGTCCGGCGAGCCCGAGCCAGGAGTTCCCGGGCTTGATCTTGCTGCCCGTTATCGGCTTCAAGCTTGACAGCGGCCAGATAGATATCTTCATTGTCAGGATTCTTGTTGAAAGCTGAACCCAAGACTTTCCTGGCTCCTCCTATGTCACCATCGATCCATTTCTCTCTTGCAAACTGCATCCACAGCTCGCTTGAGGTAGGTATAGATTGGACGGCGGCCTCAAGCAATTTGAGCAGACTCTCCCTCGTTCCGTGGACCTTCTCCAGATCTGCAGCTGATAGCCAGACGCTCTTGCGGTTGTAGAATTCTTTCTGAGCGGCACCGTAGATTGCTCGCGCAGTCTCGTATCGGCCTCTGTTAGTTGCGGACTTTGCATCATCAAGCCATACTTGTTTACGGTCATCGTCCTGGTCCAGACCCCATCCTATGGTGTGCTCGATAATCGCGCGACAGGTGAGTACAGCACCTTCTTCCTCGCAGAGTTCCGCCTGGGCGATCCAGTCTTCCCGCTTCAACATGGCAGACTCGCGCGCAAGAGCTTTCACAGCGCGATCCATGACCTTGGAAACCATCTGATCGGCGCCAATTTGCTCTTGCAGGCGAGCGGCCGCAATCCAAATCTCCGAGCTTGCCGGGACAGCTTTACGTGCTTTGTTGAGGACAATCTGCGCTTGGTCGGGCGTCTCTAGACGTGCGAGAGCCAGCCACAGCTCGACGGATAGAGGAATGATCTCGGTGGCCTTTGCCAGGAGCAGCTTCGCGTCTGCAGGATCCTCTTCCAGGTTGACAGCTTCTTTCCATATGGCCACAGACTGTGGAATGTGATCAAGCGCCTTCCGCAGGACTCTTTTCTTGGCTGCTGGCATAGTCTCAAGCTTGGATGCCTCGATCCAGAGTCGTACCGATGAGTTATTGTTCTTGATGGCTTCAGCTGCGATAATTTTCGCGTTTGCGTTCTCGTTCAAGCGTATCCTCTCCAGCCAGACATCTTCGCTCTTTGGACACATCTCAGACCCTCTCTTAATGACGTTGCGTGCCGCGACAATCTTTCCGGCGTACTCTTCCAAGCGGGCTGCAGCAATCCATCCGGGTCCATGACGAGGATTGGTTTTGATGACGGATTCCAACAACACTCGCGCACGCTTGATGTCACCAACATTTTGTCCAATGTCGCTGATCTCGGTCTTGCTCAGGCTGGTCAGGTAGCCCTTCGGGTCGATGTTGGTGCTCGTGCCGGCGGTAGTGGCAGTGCCCGATGACTGAGCAGCCTGGTCCAGTCGCACTTTCAACACCTTGTCTCGAGCAGCACCGATATCCGCGAAGTTGGTCATGGTGCCGTCTGCTTGTTCGCTTGCGCCACCATTGGCTGCGTCTGTTGCCATGCCATCCTCTTGGATCTCAGTGCCCATCTGCGAACCGTCTCTTGCACCGGCCAGAACGCTATCCGGCACTGCATAGAATCTCTGCATCTTGTTCTGCTTGCTGCGTCGGTTCTTTCCCGTCAAGTCGCCGACTTCGGGAATGTTCTGCCAGTCTTCATCGCTGACAGTCGTAAGGGCTCGCTTTAGGTCGGCGAATTGTTGCTGGATCTTGGGGTTCTTCGCTTCGAAGTCTTCTCGTTCTTTGCGCTCTCGGTCTTCCCTGTGAGTCCTCAAGTCGGCATACTGTCCCAAACGATCGCGCTGCAAGTACGATGAACATGGCTTTTCGTGGTGAGGGGAGGTGCTGGGGGAAGGGTGAAGAATAAGAGAGACTAACCTTGCTTGCTTTCTGCGCTTGCCCATGCGGGTGTCCACGTCCTGGTAGATCCGGTCGGCTTCGTCATCCTCTCTGTCGTAGTTGCCAGTTGCGAACAGGCCCTCTTCGTTCTCGGCATCTTGGAATTGGTCCTCTTCCTCGTCGTCCTTCTTCTTCGTCACGCCATACGCTGTTGGTGGCGCGTTCCCAAGAGCTGCGGCGCGCTTCGCGAGAGCATCTTTGATCTGCTCTTCGGTTGGGCCGCTGGCACTCGGTCCAAGATCTGATCGGGTGGTGAAGCCGGTGGCACCACGACCGAGACCGGCGACGTAGTTCTCTGGCGCTGGTTGCGACAAGAAGTCCTTGCGGCCAGACATCCTGCGCGACGTTGGTGGAGGGTGTATGGTTGTGAAGAGAAAGGCAGACGTCAAGATGGATTTACTGGCGCGAGTCATGCTGATGCTAGCGTGGACGGGGTGGGCCGCTCCCGCTAGCGCGACTGCCGCGACATCACGCGTTCTGGGTATCAACATTTCAACTCTCAAACATCTCAGAAGAAGCACCTCTCTGCTTCACATTTGCTTCTGCATTACATGTATTTGCTACCTACAGCTTCGACTTATCTTGCGACCACTCCATCTGCTTCAGCTTCTTCCTCTGAATCTTGCCCGATATCGTCTTCGGCAGGAAGCTGGGCTCCACAAACTGGATCTTCCGAGGATACTTGTACGTCAAGTTCTCCTTGCAAAACTCTTGCAGCTCTTTCAACAATTGGTCTTGGTCCTGCTTCTTTGCTTGCTCAGTGAGCACGACGAAAGCCTTGACCACCTCTCCCCGGGACTTGTCTGGCGAAGATACGACTGCGCTCTCGACAACCGCATAATGCTGCTTGAGTGTCGACTCCACTTCGAAAGGACCGATACGGTAGCCAGCAGAGTTGATCACGTCGTCTGATCGCCCGACAAACCAGAAGTACCCGTCCTTGTCACGAGTCGCTCGATCTCCGGTGGAGTACCACGCGCAACCGGTATCCTTGCAAGGCCGCAACTTGCGATCGAGCTTGCCATCTTCGAGATACCCATCAAAGACGCCAAAGAAGTTCGACTGTTCAGTCAGGTCGACTTTGACAGCAATATCGCCTTCCACATCGTCTGGCGCTTCGTTCCCGTCGTCGTCGACCAAGTATAGAGGTGTCCCGGGCGACGGCTTGCCCATGCTACCAGGTCGAATCTTGTTCCCGGCAAAGTTACCACACAGAAGACTTGTCTCGCTCTGGCCATAGCCGTCACAAATCTCAAGGCCAGTCATCTCCAGCCAAAGCCTTATCACTTCCGGGTTGAGCGGCTCACCAGCGCCTGTGCAGTGCTGCAGGCCCTTCGCTGGCCGTGTCTTGTAGAGCTGGCGCATGTCATCCAGCACCAATTGACGATATACTGTCGGCGGAGCGCAAAAGCTTGTGATTGGATACTGATGCAGAATCTCCAGTGTATTTCTAGAACTGAAAGGTTGTCGATCGTCATGGATGAACAGACCGGCACCGCAGTTCCACGCACCGAGGAAAGCCCAGGCAGCTTTTGCCCATCTGCAAGATCAGTGTCAGCGGAGGTATGCAACGACTTGAGCTTTCAAGTGCTTACCCTTGTTCAGTGAGCACCCAAGACAGCTGCCCTGGCGTCAGGCGATGAAAGTGCTTTCCAGTGTTCGTGTGGGCGAGAGGATACGAGATCTGATTGTGCACCACCATCTTAGGTGGACCGGTCGTTCCGCTGGTGAAGTATACCATGCATGGGTCCTTCAATGCCGGTTTCGGTCCATTGAAAGTGGCGTCCTGCGGCACTGCCTTGAGCGCCTCACTTAGAAGTACCACACTCTCCGGGCATTTACCGTCAATCTGGAAGACATGCTTCAGAGAAGGGCAGTTCCGTCTGACTCTGAGAACCTTTTGCACCGCCACCGAATCTCCGAGGAAGACTGAGGCACCGGATCTGTTCACGCGATACTCAATGTCCTTATCCACGAGGAGAGTAGTGGTAGGACAAAGCACGATCCCCGATCGGATGCAAGCTGTTGCAATCTCCCACCTAACCTCGTCAGCTGAGCAAACATTACGACGAATACTGCGCGACCTACCATTCAGGCAATCGAGGCATGATGATGAGCATCTTCTCGCCCTTCTGGACACCGAGCTCCTCCCTGAACAGGACTGCCAGACGATGCGATTGTTGACGGAAGTGTCCAAAGCTCAGCTTCTTTTCTGACTTTCGATCCTGGGAGACCCAATGCATAGCGATATCGCCTGGTGGCGGATTCGCGGCCCAGTAGTCAACGACATCTGTGGCGAAGTTGAACGAACTCGGTCTTTTGAGCTGGGGCTCGAAGTAGTGGGCCATTGCTGCGAAGTTAGATTCCAATCCTTCGCTCTCAAGGCTCCTTAAGTACTCGAGATGGGCTCATCCACTACCCGACTTCATCACCCATCTGCCAGCGAGAAGTCTCCACTGCGGATACCAACAGCGAACAAACGAGGACTTTATCACTCATGCAGGTGCAGATACGAATTATTAATACGCCCCAATACGACAGGCCTCCAGGTGGGTTGCACGGTTGTACGCCTCCCTGGTTCTTCACATGCGGGGTTCGGATTGGATCTCGGCAACGGCCGACCATGCAGATCGCTCCTTTGAACCGGGCTCCCTTGCCAAGTCAAGTCCTTTCTACAGGAGAACGATCTGGACGAAGGAAAGATATCGAGATCAGGTGATTTGCGATTTCAAAGAACCTTGATGGCCCTTGCTATGCAGCAACCTTCAAGACCGCACGTCCTGGCAGCTTGCCCTCTTTCATCAACTTGATGAATTTGTCAACGTCTCCAAGGTCTCCCTGTCGACGAGAATGACACATTAGTAAAGTGTTCATGATATGCAGTATTGAAGTGCTAACCTTGGTCAGGATCGGACGAACAATACCTCGGGCAGTAAAATCGAGACATTCCTGGACATCCTGAGAAGATCTGTCAGCCATCGTATCAAACCGGAACAATGTCAAACAGACCTTGGTCGTGCCCGTCACGCTTCCAACGATATTGATTCTCTTCATGGCCAATGCCACCGGTGGTGCGCCGGCAATGACATCCCCCGACGTGGGAAGCCCTACTGCCACCGCCGTACCTCCAGGCCGCAACACCTGGTAACAGATCTGGTAACTCTCCCTGGCCGCAGCATAAACAATACAGCCATGAGCGCCGTATGTCGTGAGCTCCATCACCTTGGCTGGGATGTCTTTCACTTGGGTGAAATCGATATACTCCTCCGCGCCGAGTTCTTCGCAAAGCCTCCCCTTCTCCTCCCCACCATCAACAGCAATGACTCTCATACCCATCGCTTTGGCATACTGCACGCCGAAATGTCTGAGACACATTCATCAGCAAATCCCACCCAGATTCATCGAAATGAGGACAACATACCCAAGCCCCCCACCAGCCCCCAAAACGACAACCCACTGCCCCGGCCTCACACTCGCCCTCTTACAAGCCGTATACGCCGTAACGCCACCACACATAATCGGCCCCGCCTCCTCATCACTCACGCCCTCAGGAATCCTCGTCGCATACCGGCCATCCGTCAAGACATACTCCTGAAACGTACCCGGCGCACTGAAACCGCTATTCAGCTGCTTGGGACAATGCAACTCGTCCGTCCCGTTCGTGCAGAACTCGCAAGACCGACAGATGGATACTACCCATTTGACGCCGGCGCGGTCGCCGGGTTTCCAGATGTGTGCGACGTCGGGGTGTGCGGCGATTACTGTGCCGGCGCCTTCGTGGCCGGCTATGCCGTTTGTTTGGGGCACTACGCACAAGACCTCAGCATAAGAGATTCACAGCTGCGAGGAGAAAGGATTCATACTCATGGCTATGCCCAAGAACTTCCACTCATCGTGCAACAAGCTTTTATCACTGGCACAGAGGCCGCTCCAGTTTATCTTGACGAGGATCTGTCCCGGGCCAGGTTCCTGAGGGACGGGCATGTTCTTTACTGGAGCTGTGGCGTCTTCGCCGGAGCCCTCTCTCACGGCTGCTCGTTGTTCGGTGGGGAGGTTGCCCATAATGGTCAATCAACTGGATGAAGGTAGGTGCAAGAAAATGGGCGGCTTGCTACGAAAGCGTCTTGTCTATTTATCCACACGCTCAGGCGTTCCTCCAAGGACCCCGCAAACAAACCACCACGCGAGTTCGAGCAAGCGAGTCGGCCAGCATTAAATCCGTCTGGAGCTGTACTGCGGCACGCCATGCGGCGTACGAGACCAGCGGGGTACAAGTCGTCTGAGCTGCAGCTACGGCCTCACTTTCCAAAAGCGACTCGGCATCGACTCTCAGTAAGCCGTGCTATTCTCACTCTTCTGTTGTACGACGCTGAGATGAGAGACCAGCTGCAGCTCGGAATCTCTCCATACGTGTCTTCTTGTGGGATCCAAGCATTGGCAGACGACAGACACACGCGGCTTGAGTGCAATGTCCGCCAATCTGGACGAGATCTGGTTGCTGCTCACTTCCTATGGATGTCTTGAGACGGATGGTCGTGAACCTGTGAGACGCAATGGTGGGACCGCGAACATGACAAGCGGAGAAGGCTGTGTTGGTCGCGGTAGGTCATCGACGCTGGATGTCGTGAAGGTAAGCAGAGCGCCGATTCCATAGTACAGGTCGCCTCGAATGGTGCTGGGAGCCGACAGCGACTTTAAACCAGAAATCAACCGCCGAAAAGACGTTTCTCACGCCGGTGTCTGAACCTCAACCTCAACCCGATGCCCAATGCCCTCCCGTCCCCCAATCCACCTCTTCCTCTTCCCCACCCTCTCCACAGCCTTAACTTCCAACCCAAAAACCTCCTCATCCACATCCCCATCAATCGTCGCCTTTAACCCCAGAACTTCTCGCGCCTTATCATCTCTCTCCCACGTCGCGCTCAACTTCAACCTCCCTACATTTCCCTCCGTAACACCAGCAGGATAAACCCCCGCGATAAGAGCAGCCACGGCGCCGAGGTAGTTGATCCACCATAGCGTCCATGGGTTCTGGATAAGAGATTCGAGACTGCGTTTGAAAGTCTCGTCAGAGGGAGAAATTCCACCGCCCCAGCGCGCGCAGAGAAGGAGGGCGATCAAAGCTCGGGATTCGTGCAGCACGCCGTGGACGCCTGCCAAAACGCCAGACGTCGTTGAGCGGAGGGCGGCGGTAGCTTGGAGGTCCTTTGAATGGGAGGAGTGGTAGTGGATGAGGTTAGCAAAAGCTTCGAGGAGTTCGGGGGTGAAGGTGGATTTGTAGTCATCCACCGCGCTGTTCGTCGAACCTGATGGTAAGGAGGCTGCGAGGAGGTCGACTAGGGGCTGTGGGTTGGATTGCATAGCCATCGGTCTCGTGGCCACCACGAGAGGCAGTTCGGATTTGACCTCTGCCGGAAGGGAGGAGAAGAGGTAGCCTTCTCTTACTCCTCCCTGGCAGAAGCGGACTTCCTTCACCAGAGGCAATGCTTCCGCTAGGACGTTGACGAGGAGGGCCACAGCGGGGACTTGTGCTGCCCTTCGGTCTGAAATTCGAAAGAGTTCGTCTTCATCGCGGTCGAGAGAGGCGGCGGCGGCGGCTTTGACTTGATCTGTGCTGAGAAATTCTTTTCGACTGACTTTGAAACCGTTGATCACGGGGATAGGGTATGGGTTGACGCGGTGCTGGGACATGAGGACGTAGCCCCAGCCTCTGAAGCCGCCGCCGGAGAGGTATAATGTGAAGCCGCCGGCTTTCTTCGCCCTTTCTTCGAGTCTGGCGGGGACTTCCAGGCTCTCGTATGCCAGTTCGATAGCGTCTCGAATTTCCTTCCTCAATTCTGCGACTTTTCCACTTTTCTCGGCTTCAGCAAGCCGTCGACTCATCGCCGCAGCTCCATATGGCAGACTCACAGCCCCTCTCTCCGGCATGCGTACTTCTTCCTCCCCTCTCTCCTTCACAAGCCAACTCAACTGCGTACTCCCACCGCCCAAATCCATCACAAGTCCAGAAATTTCCGGCAACGAACTCGCAACCCCCATAGCACCCACTCGTCCCTCTTCCTCCTTCGGCAACATCGTCACTTCCCATCCAACAGCCTTCTTAATCCTCGCCCGGAAATCCTCAGAGTTGATCGCCGTTCGTGTGGCTTCCGTTGCTAGGACCTTCACATTGCCCTCTGGAACTCCGAAATCTCGACACGTGGTTCGGAATTTCTTGAAGGAGGATATCACGGCGGATATGGTGGCGTCTGAGATGGGAATTCGTTCACCGGTGGGGGCGTATTGTGCATCGTATAGAGAGATCCCTGCTCGGTGTTGGTAGAGTGTGGGCATGATTCTTTGGGTGGGAGGTTGGAGGGTTGATATTGAGAAACGAATGCCGTTGCTGCCCATGTCGACGATGGCGTGGAGATGCCGCGGGTCTCGTTCGGCGACCACGACGGCCATGACTGTTAACGGTGATTGATGACAAGACGGTGTCGTTTTTCTGGTCGTTGCTTTTTCCTTGAAGCGAGTTGAGAATTTGTTTTGTGAAGTAGAGAGTTGAAACAGAAAAAGCTGGATGTGAAGAAAGCTGGTAGGGAGCTCTCGCCAAGCCAATCAGGTCGAGACAAATGACCTTACCACGTGTTGAGGGGCCAGAGGATGTTACTCTGGCCTTCACTGGACCTCGCCGCCATTAATTGATGGGATGTGGCATAGGTGGCCTAGGGTTGATGATGTGGAAGGGATGAAGGAAAGCAGGAAAGAAGGATTTGAAGAAGTGCACGCACGGTCCACTCCAATCCCCAGCCCATATCGACACGTGAATATCCTTGAGCTCTTGGCTATCTAACAATCTCTTCGATCATTTTCGGGCAGAGGAGTCGACACTGCCTCTCAAGAAATGCTACCCTCTCCCTATCACTTTCTATCCCAAGTTTCTTCCCTTGCGGACTCGCGAGGAGATCCTTCGGCCCAGCACGTAGCCCTTCTTTCTCGTCATGTTCATACCATAAGTGCAACCCATACTCCTCTCTTAGTGCCTTGATCATCATGACCTCCACAGAACACCAAGCCCTTTCGTGATACTCCTCATCCACCAGACTGATCAGAGCATTGCACTGTGCAATGATGAGTGGCAGGGCAGAGATGCCTGGCTCGGGGGATTCTTGATCGATGCAAGCAAAGTCTATCCAGATGCCGAAGTGCTTGCTGTCGATTGTTGGGTGGAGTTTGAGATATTCATTGACGGCTCTCAAAGTCCGACGATACTGCTGGTGCTCGGCGTTGTCAGGGTGTGAGCGCCAAAGGTCACGAGTGAGCCAGCGGTAAGAGATGAAGACGATGTGCTTCGACGAGGCGTCCGCTGCTGATGGGTCGAAGTTTTGTGTTATGCTGTCGGTGCATCGAGGAAATCTCCCGAAGTTGACGAAGTCGGTGTATGGCACAAATTTGAAGCGGTCGAAAGAGGTGCGAAACTCGGTGTTGTGCTCGACTGCGGACGCATAAGCCATACGGATACGATGGAGGCTGTCAGCCTTACGACCGAGTAGGATTGGCCGCATCTGATCGTGAAAGGTCTCTCGATAGTGCTTGCGCAGTCTCGCCTCTTTGAGGCGCTCGCCAAGCTGTACTGGTACATCTCCGACGGGAGACTTCTGCATCCTCCTCTTCAATGACTTCATTATGATAGCCTCGGCAGCGTCGTTATCATTGAAGACAGCGTAGTCCAAGGCGTGATAATGATGCTCATCAGGCGTGTCCATCTCAGCGCCGGCATCGAGTAGCTCTCGAAGGTATTCGCAGTGTTCATCTGAAGGTTCCTTGGCAAATGCCACAGCTGGCGAGCACTTCTTGGGCAGGTCGAACTGTTCCAGAGCTGCTTGGTGATGACCAGCTCGGTACAGAGCTCGACCATAGAAAAAGCGACTGATTGCTTCAACCGCAGAGTCTGCGAATGGCTTCTCTTGTGTCTCGAGTTGTACGGCTTTCAATGCAGTGGCAATGGCTTGTCCATGCTCCTCGCGAGCACTGTAGCAGAGCGATAAGCGCGAAAGTCCGATAGCCTGCAGCACGATTGGGTAGTCGGACTTGGCCTTTGCTGGATCTGCAGCATATGCTTCTTTGAGCCTTTGCGCCAGGTCGATACGCTCTTGCAATTGCCTTGCAGCCGCTTCCAGTAGCTCGCGGTCGTTATGCCGTTGCGAGAGTTGGTAATTGACCATGCCAAGATTGCCCACAGCTCTGCACATCCTTTGCAGTTCGTCCAACTCCGACGCCAGCGCGTATTGGTTTTGGAAGGCATCTCTGGCTGCCTCTAATCGATTGAGCTGGCGATACAGGACTCCAAGGTCTCCAATGGCATTGAGGCGAAGGCGGCCGGCAAGTTCCCGTTGTGAGAGCAGCTCATTCAGCAGCGAAAGTGATTGTTCATATCTTCCCATGCATCGATTGACGAAAGCCAGGTCCTTCAGCAGTCTGTGTTTGCGGCCAGGATCTTCTTGAAGTTCCGAGGACGCATCGTAGAGGCTAAGGCCGTTCGAGTAGGCTTGGAGAGCCATCTCCCATTGTCCTTCTTGGGCATGCTGCAATCCACGGTCTTTAACTTGCTGCCATGCTTTAACATAATCGAAAGCTGATACGCCTTCTAATTCCGTCATAATGGTCTCAAGAAGCGAGTGTTCTGATGAGGTCGGATCGTGCTCTTGTTAAGTGAGAAATTTTACACGTTGACTGGACTTACTGTTATACAATTCTGCTCAACGTAGAAAGTATGATCCCGCTCAAACTCTATTGTATCTACGAGAGACCCTCCCGTCGTTCGTAGTTGCAGGCAGCAAGTACGGCTGAATTTGTGTGACAACACGTGATCCCATACACGTGATCGTCAACGCCCAGAAACAACATGAAGCAAGCAGTTTGAAGAAGAGAAAAAATGGCGCTGAAACGAGGATAAGAGCAACCGGGAACGCGTTTGGCTGCGGCAGTCTTCGATAGCCTCGCGATAGCCACGTGGGAGTACGATCGGAGGTACGTCTCGGTCGGTGGGGGCTTGTAGAGACATCTTGATCTGGTCAGCAAGCATGTGCTAGGCCGGCGTGCCAGGCGGCCGCTCATTCCAGGCGTCATGTCATGTGCATAGCCAAGTCCCCGAGCAGGCGGTGCCGCCGATGGTGCTTCTTTGTAGCCGTCGGCGCCTGCTGCAGCAGGATTGGCTGCCGTGGGTCAGATGTCAATGTTGCTGGGTGTTTCTGCTATTTGTTGTTGGCGGTGTTGATGTTTGTAGCGCTGAAGCCAGTGCGGGCGGGAAGGGTTGCAAAGCTTCGCGGCTGGGGGCTGGAGACAGCGCCTGGACGCCCATCGACCGTGCCAGGCGCATCGCGACAGTGACGTGTGACGCATTTCCATCTACTCGCCCGACCGGCCCATTGAGCCCATCGATATCGAGCGCGCAGCAGGTGAGTTCAGTGTTTTGCTTTGCTTACCCGCGCACTACATCCCGACCTCCCCTCCACCCGCCCCCATCGCATCAACAACGCGCCTGCTCCCTCTGCTCTGCACGGCCGTGTAACGCAGCTCTCACCACCATGCCAACCTCATGTGATTATTCATCCCCTCTGACTGATCGCTATCCAGTCTCTAGCCCCAGCTTGATGGTGTCGCCGCCCCCAGCCCCGTCTCCGCGCCGCCCTCCACACCCTCACCCCAGCGATGAGCGCCTCGCCATGGTCCTCCAACACCCCCGGCGCTGTCCAGGACGCCGATAGCGCAACCGCCAACAACCAACAGCAGGATTCGAATACAGATGGACCCGACGCGATTCGAGAAGGGAAGCAGAAGGCCAAGGAGACCATGGCCGCCGCCGGGCTGAGCTCTGGAGACTCGCCCGCCCAGGCGCAACAACCATCAGACATGGCAAATGGATCTGCGCAGGCCAATGGCGCGCCTCAATTGAGCAGGAAGAGGTCGCGAGATGGAACCCAGCTCCCTGTGGCTCAGTCCTCTGCCAGTAGTGATGGCGCGAATGATCCGGCGCATAACGAGATTCTACTGGATCGCTATATCCAGCGCGATATGCTACACGGCGCCGCTATGAATGACCAGGACGAACGATCACGAAATCTGATACAGGCCAAGAAGATGGAGAAGGAGTTCTACATGAATGAGGTGGCTGTGAGGAGGAAGCAAGATCCGGGTTCTATCTTCGGCTACGGTTTCATGGGTTTCGGCAATGGAACAACGAACGCGCGGAGCCAGATTGTCTACAGCTCGAATCGTGGTCCGCCAAAAGGTCGAAGATCTAAGATTCTGAATGTGAACCGAAAGGACAACGCGCAGCAGGCAGAGCAGCATGAAGAATTGGTTCCCGTACGATTGGACATCGAGCTGGACAAGCTGAGGTTGCGCGACACGTTCACGTGGAATCTGCATGAAAAATGCATTCCCCAGGACCTATTCGCGGATTACCTGTTGGAAGACCTCAAAGTCCCACCTGAGTCCGTACCCGAGGTGAAACGGCAGGTCAACGCGGAAATGCAAGATCAGATACAGAACTTCTATCCTCATATAATCGTTGAGGATGGCCCGCTGGAACAGGGGAAGCCTTACGCAGAGCACAAGGACGATGAGATGCGAATACAAATCAAGCTCAACATCACAATCGGCCGAATCACGCTCGTGGACCAATTCGAATGGGACATAAACAACCCGCTCAACTCTCCTGAAGAGTTTGCGCGCCAGATGGCATGGGAAAACGCCCTTAGTGGAGAATTCACCACTGCCATTGCGCATTCAATACGGGAGCAGAGCCAGCTCTACACCAAGAGCTTATATTTGACGAACCATCCATTTGATGGACGGCCAGTGGAGGATCCGGATTTGAGAGATGGTTTCCTACCTGCGCCTATACACAGCGCCTTCAGGCCGCATGCAGCCCAGAAGGACTACACACCGTACATGTACGAGATGAGCGAAGCCGAGCTGGAAAGGACGGAAACATCGATGATGCGTGAACACAGAGCGCAGAAACGACAGTTGAACAGGCGAGGAGGACCGGCTCTTCCAGACCTCAAGGACAGGCAAAGGACAGTGCGGTCACTCATCGTACACTCGGTCATTCCAGGAGCTGTGGAGACTTTCGAGACTACCGGCATCCTCAAGACCCGGCGTGGCGGCAGAGGTGGACGACGAGGTGCCAGGAACGATGGCGATGTTGATTCAGACGATCTCGATAGTGAAGAGTCTGGTGCTGATTCACCCGCTCCATCGACAGTCATGGCGACCGGAGGCACAGCACGAACCCGTGGAATGCGTGGAGCTGCCGCGGCCGCGCAGGCTAATATGCGCGCCGGATATGGTAGATCAGCGACTCCCGACTCACAGCTACTCTCCGCGCCGCATACCGAGACGAGGACATCCACGAGGAAGAGCCAGTTGCGGGAAGAGAGCGTGGCCGATGACAACGACCAGCTCATCGTCAAGCTCAAGATAAGCAGAGCGAAGTTCAAGGCATTCTGGGAAGAATACCAGGCCAAGAAGCGCGCGAAGGAGTTCCCGTTGTCTGGCTACGCCTCTCAACCGCCGCCGGGTCTCAATCTCGGCACGCCGACTCGAGGAGCACCGAGTACGCCTGGCGCAACACCTCGATCACAGGCACGAGGGACACCTCAGCCAAACGGAGGCCATTCCCGCGCAGCGTCGACAGCCCGAACAACTGCCAACGTCCAATACGATTCCCGAGGCGCTGTAGACACCGACCACTGGCCCAGTCAAGACGACACACCTGTGAGTTTCCCTCCCTTTCCATATCCCAAATCAAACCCCAACTAACCCCCTCCCAGCCCGCCCCACCCCCCTGGCTCTCCCTCGCAATCCGCAACCTGCAAGACCGGCACCCCGACGACAACTTCGTCCCCCTAATGAAACCCTACGGCATCTCCCTCGAAACCGGCGACATTACCAAAGTGAACCTCTCCCCCGGCGACCCACCGCCTCAAGGTCTCAAATTACAGTACCTACCCCGAATTCGCTGTAACGATTGTCCTGGTAAGTTGTATACCGCGCAATTGGGCAAGGTGGAGGAGGAATTCGAGGTACATTTGCGGAATAAAAAGCATCGGCATGCGGTGGAGGAGAGGTTGGCGAGGGGGAAGTAGGGGAGGGATGAGGGAATGGGGCTTGTATAAAAAGTGAGGAGGGGGGAGGAGACAGGGGATTGGAAACGAGTTGTGTTCTTTCCATGGATTACGCGAGAAGCGGCGAGTGAGATGAAATGATAGAGTACTTGTATGCAAAGAGAGAGTTTCAAAGAAAAGCTATTTCTCGTCACATCAATCTTCGTCGATTCCTGCAGCCTGCAGTCGGAAAGTACACGAGACGGAACAGTGTGGTAGTGATGACAATACTCAGGTACCGCATTTCTCAACTATCTGGTCCATCCGTTCGGAAAGACACATGTACGCACACCAACCACATGCAGTATTTCCCCAAGAAAGTGAGCGTTTTTTCGTACCCTTCCCCTCTCCATTCCACCAAGAAGTTCCCATGCACGCTCTCTGTTATGAGCAATCAAAAAAGATCAGAAACAAGTACAGCAAAAGCAAGCAAGCAAGATGCATTTCACGCGTGTTCGCCCTTCGAAGACTCGCGGTCCTCGCTGGGAGCTGGTGTGCTCGCTCGTGGGCTGTAGTGCGTGTGTCGGTTGGTGGTAAGAGTACAGTGGTCGGTGGGTGCAGTTTGGGGATAGGAATGCTGTATGCTGAGGTCGCCTTCGTGCGAAGTCGTCTTGTTCGGCGTTGGTTGCGCCATTCGTGATGCACCTCCTCGATGGCGCTAAGTTGTAGTTGATCGTATTCGTCAGGCGGTTCGTGTAGTACGTGGCATGGCGCGGCATGACCCCCAGCCACTCGCCGAGCCATTTCCGTCCAGTGCTGAAACTCAAGGCCTGGCCGGACGTAATACACGCCGCATCCCTCGGGACAAGTCGGTCTCGGCCGCTTGCTTTCTTTCACATACTCATTCGTGGAAGGCTGATGACAGTCGAATGGATTTTCGGTCGCCGTTCGCTTCTCAGGTCTTGCTGCCCTCCAACTTCCGGCGGATGAGCTCCTGCAGCATCTGCAGCTCCTTCCGCTGCTCCGCGGAAAGCTGGTCGGTCTGCTCAGAAGATGGAGGCGATGGCGGTACCAGCGATGAGGCCGACTTGGCCTTCTCGGCTTCTTCAGCTGCCATCATTTCGTTCACGACCTTGGGTGATGCTTCGGCCTGCGGCGATCGGTGCGATTAGTATCGAGCTGACGTCATGAGTAAGGGGTAGGAAAAGAACTTACGATCAAGGTGCCCACCAAGTTCTGCACTTGGTCGCCGCCGAGGTTGAGGTCTTGGTTCTCGCTTGCGAATTGTGTCAGGTTGAGAGCGATTTGCTGCTCGTTGAAGGGGCGCTTTGCAAAGTTGGCTTGCTCCAGCGCTGATGGTGGGTTCGGCGTCTGTGCGGCCATGCGAACTCGTTCGTATGCCTCTTCATCTCGTATTTGCTGGACGCGGGTGCTGTAGATCTGATGTTAGCGGATGAAGAAGGGATGCAAAAATAGGGACTATGCGAACCTCTTGACTTTGTCGATGAAGTCGAGCTTGATGCCATGAGCTGGCAGCTTGTAGACCGTACCGCCGTCGTCATGGTCGTAGAACTCCGAATCAGACGCGTCGCTTTCATCGTCCAGAACGTCGATGATTCCGTTATTACGATGACCACGCGTGAGCGAGGCGTCGTTGACTTTCGCGTTTTTGGGCCTTCGCAGATGGATGGTGCGACGAGGTCGGTTGAGACGCGCCATGTCTACTTTGCGCAGCTCATGGTCGGCGTGCAGTGGACAAATCCAGTCGTGGGCCTTCTTGTTGTTCGAGTTCAGAGCTGGTGGGTTGGCGAGCGGAGGGTCGAGACAGTCAAGATGCCAGTGCTGTCCGCAGTGGTCGCAGGTGATGATGTCGCGTTTGCCTTCCGATGTCTTGCCACACGAGTAGCAGAGCATCAAGTTGCCCTTATTGTCGCGCAGTCGCTTCCAGTCTGTCTTCTCCTCGGTGTAGCCGGGTCGGTTTCTGCACGCGTTGTTAGCACAATGCTTTGAAAGACACGTGGAACTCGACATACCTCGTGGGCTTTGTCACGTTCAAAGCCTCGATGAAAGAGCCGTTCCTGTCGGTGGCAACGCCATCGAAGTACTCGCGAACATCTTGAGGGAGCGAGAAATTGGCTGGATTGCGCTTCTTCAAGCTGCTGATGAGCGGACCGAAGATGCCGCGTGATGCCTTCTCGGGTGACTGCGTCGTCGCTGGCCTTTTGGCCACGCAGATGTTGCAATACCATGGCTCGTCGAGCTCTTGCGAGTCTTCGTTGAGCGGCGGGTCGAGGCAACTGAAGTGGAACGCGCGATCGCATCCATCGCAGCAGAGCAAGTAGCCGCTGCTGTGGCAAGCCGAGCAGAAGTCGTTGTTCTCGGAGAGCTGTGGAAAATGTATCAGATCATGCTTGTCCTGAGCTGGAAACAGAGTAACGAAAGGGGGCGTTGAAACGCGACGTTGGGGGAGATGCATGGGTGGTGTGTTGGGTTGAGAAAGTTGTGTGGGAACGGAAGACGAGCTTTAGCGCAGCCTGCGCGTTGTCTTACCTCGTCGTTGTCATCATCCCCGATTGGGCTTTCCCTTCCCGCGCCACCAGCGCCTGACACGCCAGCGAGGCCTGCGAGCTGTTTCTTTTCTGGCCTGTTGATGGAGATGATGTTAGTCTTTGCTTCGTCTTCTGCTATTGTTGCGTATTGTCCGGCGCTTTGCAGCTCTGCACTGTGGGCGGAAAGGCACCAAGATGGGTACATTCCGACGCCAAACACGCAGCGTGTCATCTCGAGGCGAGACGCTCATGTGGCGTCTGCATCTTGATGGTGAGTGAAGGGTGAGGGAAAGGAATACTTACGATGTCTTCGTCTTGGCCCTCTTACCGGCCGGCTTGACGGGTGGCAGACGTGGCGTGCTCTGCCGTGAGGTGACCGGTGACAACTCAGAGAGTGGCGAGTCGGCATCCATGGACGCTGCTCTACTGCCTCTCAGGCTGGCGGTACGGCTGCTCGTCGCATCCAGCTTCAGCGACGGGGCGAGAAGTGCATCTTCCTTGACGCGGGCGGCGCGTGAGCGTGGAGGTGGCCTGCGGATGTTGCTGTCCTCGTACTCGAAGTCGCGGGTGACGGTCTCGTTCAGCTTCTGCTTCTTCGCGGCAAAGGCACGATCGCGCTCTTCTTCAAGTTCGGCCTCTGCTGAGGTGCGCTTCGCCACAGCGCCGGGCACCATGAGAGAGCCACGCTCTGCAGCATGGTCTTTACCCTTGACGCCATTGGCACGGCCTGGCGGTCCTTCGAGGGCACTGTCTGGCTCCTCAGGCTGGTCGAGGTCCATCTCGTTGTTGTCCTCGTTGGAGGTGAGAGACGTGAGTGATGAGTCGCTGCCGGCACTGCCAGCACGCTTTCTTGGTGAGACCGACATGGCTCCGTTTCCAGTGCGTCGTCGGTTGGGGTCTTTGGCGGGTGACTTGACTTTGAGTGAAATCTTGGGTTTTGTAGGTTCTGGATGTTCAGTAGAAGGAATGGCAGAAGAGGTGTCGGGTTTGGTGTGAGTGCGAGAAGGCAGGTTGAAGTTGGCGGCCGGCGAAAGAGTTGGTGCGGTGTTCCTATTGTCGCTATTGTGCAGCAAGCCGTTGGGGTTTGCAGCCGGCTGCTGCCGAGCTTGGGCCTTTGCGTCCTTGGATTTCTTCTCGTCCTTCAGTTTCTTTTTGGCGGCACGCACGTAGTCCTGGAATCCGGCATTCTGCTCGGGAGTGGCCTTCTGAGTGAGGACTGCCTCGAGCAGTATTCGTAGATGCAGGTCCTTCAGACTCTGCTGGTAGACGGCGTTCACGGCGGCAGCGAGATCTGGCTTGCCCACGCCATATGCCCGCTCTTTGGCGGCCTCAACCACGCGATACAGCTTGTCGTCGTCGTACTCGAACTTGTGATTGGCGATGGTAGGGCTGCCCTCCCCCTTGACGGCAGAGGCGGCTGGTGTGGCCGATTCACTCTTCCGTTTGACCGCCCGCGAGCGTGTGCTGCGCTCTTTCTTCTTGCCGTTCATCTTTGGTGCGTAGTCGCCGTCCTTTTCGTCATCTATCACGATGGCTTGTGGTGCTGGAGTGCCGGAATGTTGCGGTGTGGCAGGAGCAGGCGCAGGAGTGCCTTCTGGAGTCTCCTGAGCGTCCAAGCCGACAGCGGCAGAGCTTCGCCCCAGCACCGATTTTCGAGGCCCATCGCCCTTCACCCTCGCCTTCACCTTCGCGTTCGGCGCCTCGCCAAGTGGCTGCATGTGTTCCAACACTCCCCAGGGCCCGGCGCCGTGATCTTGATAACTCGGTTTGGGAGCCGCCAACGCAGGCTCCACCCACCCGTCCAGTGTGTTCTTCTGCACCGCCCTTTCCTTCCCCAAGCCCTTGCTCTGGCTCCTCTGTCCTGCCTCCATCGGTCCACGCGAACTGCTTCTCCGCTCGTCGAGTCCTCGCCTGGCGCGGATGTCGGTCGTAGGGGCAGGCATGTTCGCACGCCGCTGTACACAGGCGTTAGCGCATGGCACATGTCACATGTGATTATTATTCATTTACCCAGGGCTATGCTTGCCTTATGGCGGCGGTGTGCACAGTGTTGACGCGAAATGCGCGTCCTGGCGATCGTGTGAATTCGACGGGAGATGGCTCGCCAAAGGAGAGAGACTTGCGTTTGTCCCAAAAGTGCTGAGACCCAGACGACCACCTATGCCAACGCTGCAGGCTTCTTTCTCGCTCGAGAGCCGGAAACACCCACTCTACTTTTGCTCCTGCACTCAGTAACTATGGTGAAATCCCCGAGGCTAGCCTCTGATTGCCACAGAAATGTGTAATTCCGAATCGTCTCCCGCCTCCACGCCACGAGTTTTAGACATCAGCCTGACTTTGCCTGACCACATCAGGCGCACAATGAATCACTATTGGAAGGGCGAAGAACGGCGTACTTTTCAAACGTCATTGATATTTCTCGTCTTAGCTACGTAGTCACCTTGTCGAAGGTTTCTGCTGGCTGTCATCGCCATTCATTCATTTCTTTAGCCTCCCTCCCCTGAGAGGTTGGCTAGTTGATTGCCACTTCGCAGGAGCCTAGCCTCAGAGTCTGGCTCAGGCAATCAACCACACGTCCTGGTGATCTCATAGCACTGATTGGAGACATAGCGGACGATATAACTCACTCATCGTCGCTGTCGTCCTCATCGTCGTCCTCATCCTCTTCTTCTTCCTGCTTGGCAGCAGCCTTCTTCGCTGGCTTCTTCTTCTTCTTCTTGTTCTTTGGCTTGCTGCTCGATTTGGACAGGGGCTGCTCAAGGATCTTGAGAATCTCCTCGTCCGTGATCTTCTTGTCAGACTTCCACTGCGAGATGTCTGGCTGGGGCGGTGCTGCGAGTTTCTGAACACCGTTCTTGGTGACCGCTGAATTACGTTAGCAAATCTCTTCACATATTTTGTAGCAGAGGAGGCCAATCTTACCAACAGTGGTGAACAGGCGGCTGACAGGCTCGCCATCTGTAGAGCCGATCACCTCATACTGGCGGACAACCCCACCGCGGACACACTCGACCACGCCGATCTTGCCAGCTCTCTCATCGTCAAGCTGTCGCAAGCTGAACGGGAAAGTGCCGAACTTCTTCTGAATCTCAGACAGCGTAGCACGCGAGCTTGGTCGCTTGAGGCCGTAGGTCGTAGTGGTTCTCCTATGGAGTGTCGGTCTCTGCGGGAGGGTCTTGACCTTGCCTAATCCAATGCTCACTCCCATCTCGACACCCCAAACTTCACCAACCTCAGGCAGACCTTCGCCCTTCACGCCCTCGCCTGGTGCCAGAATGATCTTCTTCTTGCTCTCAATCTCGTTCCTGTCAAACAGCCAGCAGGTAGTGTTCTCCACCAAGTTGCAGTCGTAGCTCTTGACCACCTTCTCCAGCAGCTGCGTGATCTTTGCCTGGCTGTATGGCTTCACGGCCTGCGCCTTCTTCTTTTCCTCTTCGGTGCCTTGTGCCAAAAGACCTGGTGGCATCATCATGCGGAGCAGCAATTCGTTGGCCCAGTAGGTCGCAAGCATGAGGTCGGCTGGTCGTCCAGACAGGGACTTCTCGGCGTCGCCCTTAGGACGCACGAGGACCGTGTCGCATACAATGGAGCCAAAGCCATCGATCTGTGCGCCCAGCTGGATCTTTGCTGCCTCACCGGCCTTGAGCGCGACCTCGGCCTCTTCAGCATCGGACGTGAGAGGGGTGTAGGGGGTTACGTAGGAGCTCGGCGAGACGGTGCAAGGGTGGGAGATGCCTTTGAGGATCTTCTTGCCCTTGTATACCTTGGCGATCTCATCGTCCAGCAGCTTGTCACCGCGCTGGCAGATCTCAACAATCTTGGTACCCTCGACGCACCAGCCTGCTGGCAGTCAGCTGGTGGGCGCTTGCAGCGAGTCTCGGGGTGCTCACCTGAGACCGTCTCAAGGACCTTCTGGGAGATCTGAGCTGCGGTCTTGTATTTGGTGAGGCTGTTTCTGGTCAGTGCTGACCATCTCGCTGCGTCTCATGGGGTAGGAGCTCACGTGTCGGGGTTTTGGAGGGAGTAGTCTGAGTCAAGAAAAGTCAGCCATTGGTGCCGCAGTCGGTGAGCGAGGGGGAAAGTTGCAAGACGTACCGACGACAGCCTCTTCCGCCATGGCTGAAGACGGTCTGTTGGTCGGCTAGAGGGGGTAAATGCGTGGATGGGTGAGGTGAGGTGAGGTGGAACAGCTTGCTCGACAAGTCGAAATGCTTGTGGGAGACTTGCCAGCAGAGCGCGGGTTGGCGGGGTCTGTCTCAAGGTCTTCAGCGAACGTCAGGTGGGGCTGCCCAAGCATCCCGTCAATTCGCCTTGCATAATTGATTTGGGCGGCTAAGTAAATATTAGTTGCCGCGCATGATTAGCCCCGCCAACACAGACAAAGGAGAATTCGCACATCCTGCTCTACTTCTTTACTATTGTTGACATTCCTTCAACATTCATAAATGGGCGAAAAGGCAGTGACACGGTCATGCCGGCTGGGCCATAGAACATCGTGGTTCCCTACAGTCTCGTGCGTTTCAGGGCAACGCCGTCTCACTTCTGAGGCACACGGCTCGACGATTGCGGATTGTCGCGCTCGCGCTGGGTAGGAGACCATGAATATGTCTCGATGGAAAGGACGAATACTTCTGATAGCACCTGAATAATGAGGTTGGCATGGCGCACGAGACCGCCACTTCATTGTGGAATAGCGTAGAGTCTTGATAGACTGGCGTGGAGGAAGATTCTGGAGCGCGATCGTTCGAGCATGGTGAGAGGGTGGATACTCCTTCGGCGTCCAATTTGGACTTCAGGAGGAGACGTGTCAATGATAGGGCAAATCCGTGTTCTTGATACGTAGGAGTAAGAATCAATACTGGAGTATGTAGGCTGTAGAGTGGATAGCGAGACGATTAGGAGATGTTGACCAAGAGGCAAGCGTTCGTCGCAGCGTCGTTTGAGGCCGCGAGCGCCGGCGGGCCAACCCGCCTTCCCAGGCTTTCCAGCGGCGTCACTACTACGCAGGTTTTATCATTCTCCATTCTCCGTGCTCGTCGTCCGCCTTTATTACCTACGCTGCCCAATTTTCACGCTGCCGTCCGTTTCTGTGTGACCTGAGTTCCGCCGCCGCCGCCGCCGCCTGACCTTCCTCCCTCAAGCTTTCCGCACCCGTCAACACCTCCGCCGCGAGCACAAGTGAAGGTGAGTTTTATTAGGCAGCCTCCGCCACTTCATTCACTTTTTACCGCACCTGCCAAGCTTCTCCATCGTCCACCACCTTTTTCCCGTCGATGTTGTTGTGCAACTTGTAAAACCTTCCCCGGGCTACACCATCACGCACTGACACTATGCAGTGGGAGGCCATAGAGAAGGCCATCGCACAGCGAGGACGGCAGATGTCCGCGGGTTCACGCCCCTCTGCCTTCCGGCAGGACACCGAGCATCCAGCCCTCAGCGAGGCCAACCTCAGCATCCCCGTCACACCAACCGTGAGCCACGAAGACAACGAGGCCTACGTGCCCCCGAGTGGCCACACCCATGGAATTACCACCAATCCGCCTCAGCATGTCCTAGAGGCTGTTGGTGCTGATGGTGCCGACGAGACCTTCAACACCCAACCAGACCGACGACGGAGCTCTCTATCTCACGCAGCTGCCGGGGCCCAGGGCGGCGAGGAATTGCTGCGGCGATTGAGTCTGACCGGACAGTCTGCAAAGCCAGACCTTGCGGATGTCGACCCTCGCGCTGCTCATCCTGGACTCAGCTTGAGCGGCAACGTCATCAGCGCTGCATTTTGCGTACCGTACAAGATTGGCTACACGACTACAGGAGAATGGGTGCGTCTCACATGCTACGACTGATCAAGCTGCCCGCTAACACTGCAACAGGAGCTCTCTTCGCGGAGAGGAACTTCAGCGCTTTTCGACTCATTTCAGCATCTTGCTTCCCCCGACTCGCCCTGGAAGCACACTCTCGTGGGCTGGACTGGCGAGATTGATCGTGTTTTGCGCCGCAAAGACCCATCCGCCAACACTAATGGCGTCACTTCGATGGACGCCGTCCCCGTCAACAAAGCCGCAGCTCCAATTCCAGTGCACCGGGGAGCGAAGCCTGCGTCACCTCAGGAGCTATCAGAGCTGCATGTGCCATTGGCTGATCGTGTGAAGCTCGAGAAGCAACTTGAGTCCCAGCAAGGTGGCCACGTCTCGCCAGTCTGGTTGTGGGACAGCATCGACAAGGACGAAGTGGCGACGTTTCGCGATCAGCAGCGTTGGAGACGCTATGGGGAGCACGAGCTCTTCACGCTGTTCCACTACAAGCAAAACAGACCCTCGGACGGTCGAGCGTTGCGTAAAGCGTGGGCCGACTACTACTGCATGAACCAAGCCTTCGCAGATGCCATCATTAACGTCTACAAGCCAGGAGACGTTGTCCTGATCCACGATTACCAGCTCTTGCTTCTTCCCAGCTTACTTCGGCAGCGGCTCCCAAACATCTACGTTGGCTTCTTCCTGCACGTGCCATTCCCCAGCAGCGAATACTACCGCTGCTTGACCCGCCGCAAGGAGGTCTTGGAGGGAGTCCTGGGAGCAAACATGATCGGTTTCCAGGCATACAGCTACGCCCGTCACTTCTCCTCGTGCTGCACGCGGATTCTGGGCTTCGACTCTTCATCTGCTGGTGTCGACGCATACGGAGCCCACGTTCCAGTAGACGTCTTCCCAATTGGCATCAATGCTGAGGCCACCATCAAGGCCGCCTTCGAATCACCCGGTGTGGAAGAGAAGATGAAGGCGCTGCGGGAGCTGTACGCAGGCAAGAAGATCATTGTTGGTCGTGATCGTCTCGACACTGTCCGAGGTGTTGCACAGAAGCTGCAGGCCTTCGAGATCTTCCTCGAGCGGCATCCAGAGTGGCACGACCAGGTCGTCCTCATTCAGGTCACCAGCCCAACCAGCATCGAGGAGCACGACGACAAGGGCGACAAGACCGCCAACAAGATCTCCGAGCTTGTGGCCAGAATCAACGGCTCTTTCGGTTCATTGAGCTTCACGCCAGTCCAGCACTACCCTCAGTACCTCTCGCAGGAAGAATACTTCGCGCTGCTTCGCATCGCAGATCTTGGACTCATTACCAGCGTAAGAGACGGAATGAACACTACCGCATTGGAATATGTCATTTGCCAGCGCGACAACCACGGCCCACTCATCATCTCAGAGTTCAGCGGCACGGCTGGAAGTCTTGGAAACGCCATTCACATCAACCCTTGGGACCTTGGTGGCACCGCAGAGGAGATCAACACCGCCCTCACCATGACCGACTACGAGAAGCAGCGAACTCACGAGTTGCTGTACAAGCACGTGGCCACTAACACTGTTCAAGCCTGGACTAACAACTACATCAAGCGTTTGCTCACCAACCTAGCGTCCTACGACCAGTCCATTGCCACGCCTGCCTTAGACCGCTCGCAACTGCTATCACAATACCGCCGTGCCAGCCGCCGCTTGTTCATGTTTGATTATGACGGAACGCTAACTCCGATTGTCAAGGACCCCCAGTCGGCGATTCCGTCTGATAGAGTCATTCGGACGCTCAAGACACTTGCATCGGATCCGCGAAACCAAGTCTGGATCATTTCAGGCCGTGACCAGGCCTTCCTCGAGGAATGGATGGGTCACATCTCCGAGCTTGGTCTCTCTGCAGAGCACGGCTCCTTCATGCGGATGCCAAATTCCGGCAACTGGGAGAACCTGACCGAGACTTTGGACATGTCGTGGCAGAAGGAGGTGATGGATGTCTTCAACCACTACTCCGAGCGGACGCAGGGCAGCTTCATCGAACGCAAGAAGATTGCACTCACCTGGCACTACCGTAGGGCGGATCCAGAATACGGTGCTTTCATGGCCCGCGAGTGCCAGAAGCATCTGGAGGCGACCGTGGCCAAGAAGTGGGATGTGGAAGTCATGACCGGCAAGGCCAACTTGGAGGTTCGACCTCGCTTCGTCAACAAGGGCGAGATCGCGAAGCGGCTTGTGAACGAGTACGGTGACGGTGAGGATCAGGCTCCAGACTTTGTTCTGTGCCTGGGAGACGACTTCACGGATGAAGGTGAGACGACCTACTATCCCCCCTTTCAAACCTGGCGAATACTGACGTCTCCCTACAGACATGTTCCGCACCCTCCGCAAATCCAAACTCCCGGAGGAACACCGCTTCGCCGTCACCGTCGGCGCTAAGACAAAGCAAACCCTCGCAACCTGGCACCTCCTCGAGCCATCCGACGTCATCTCTTGCATCGCCCTCCTGAACGGTTCCGCCGACGCGGGCAACGTCGGCGCGGTGGCCATCGTCGACGGCTCCGTCCCCGATGCTCGACTATAGATTCTTCGAGCAGACGTTTTGCTTGAAGTTGTGGTTTTCACGACGGGCGCTCTAGCGTTGCTTCTTTCTGTCTGCATCAGCATCGGCGTCGTTTGGGAATGGTGGTGGTATTTGCATTCGGCGGGTGTGAAGTTGAGGGCTTTGGTGGAGGAGCGTTTGGGGGAGATAGAGTACGATTGATTGATGATGAGTTGGAGCGTTACGTTGGCGCATGGGAAGGGGTAGACTCGGGCGGCTGACTGCTTCTGCAATTCCTGTAATGCGGATGCGGATAGGTCGTGATGATGACTAGAAGTAGCCACTATTGAGATACTCTCTTTGGTATCTCATCGAAAGAAAGCTTGAACACGTTGGAACATGATGATCATATTCATACTCGTCTACACCCGAACTCACGATGAAGCATCAGCCGATGCTTCTCGCCTTGGAGCTTCAGGCCGCTGCTCCCCATCCTCCTGCATCTGTTGGTAGAAGTCCTCCCTCTCGACCTCCGTCTTCTTACTTGCCTCCTGGCGCTGCTGCTGCTCCTGCGCCTCAGCTCTCTGCCTCTCTTCAGCCTCTGCACGCTTCTTAGCAACGTGCGCACCATACTCCTCCATCTGCTGTCGTCTTTCATGATATGTCTCATGACACCTGCCAACAAATGGCTCCAGCACGGAATAGCTCGGATCGCGGAACCTTGCCATGTTTATAGCCCTCCTCAAGTCCTCCCGCAAGACATTCATGGTGTGAAGGATATGTTTCGCAGAGCTGGATCGCTTGCCAAGGTCGTTGGTGGGCGTTGCAGGATCCTGAATACATAGCAGATGCGGCTCGTGTTCTTTCCTCTCGCAGATGGACCATTGCCCTGCTCGGATCATGTCGCCGCGGCGCTCGGCGGCTCGGACGTAAGTTTTAATCGAGCGGTCCTTTTCATGTTTCATGAACTTGTTTCGAGAGGAGACGGAGACCCCATATTTGCTCGAGTTGAGTTTGGACCAGAAATGCAGGAAGCGGAGGAAGTGATCTGCGAGATTTGGTGGGACGCCCTTCAGCTTTTCGATTGGGTTCTTGCGAGCAATGGCCGCTACCAGCATGACGAATTGGCCGTAGGAGCCGATGCCGCCGCTGAAGACGTCGTTGAAGCCTCGCATTTCGAAGAAGGTTCGGATCGTTGGAAAGAGGTCGCGGAGCGTGGGGAATTCGTTGAGGTACTTGATGACCGCGTCCTGTTGAGGGCCAGCGCCGCTTGATGCAACAATCTGGATGGAGATGCCACTTTTCAAATGCTGAAAGTTGATGATGGGATATTGGCCCGATCGAAACATGACTAGGCCGAACCTTGTGCTACCGCGAAGCGCGCGCGCGAGGTGTTCCATGCGGTTGAGCATCCTGTACGGGTCCTCGCCTGGTTTGAGGCTGTCCCCGAGCCGAAGGTCGATGTCGGATAAGGGAGATGCTAGCCCCGTGATCTCTGACCCAAATGGCTCCACATCCGTCCTCAGGGTATGCTTCTTAACGAACTTCATGGTCTCTTCTGCCACGGCCTTTCGCGCTAACTTCTCCATGGGAGTGAGCTCCATGTACCTGGCAAAGCGCCACAGCTCACCATCCAAAACCCGACGACCACGTCTCGTCTCGGCCTTGAATTCGGGCTCAAGTCCCCATGGAATCGGCGTGGGCGGTTGGGTGCCGCTGGGGCGTGGAGCGACCACCATAGGCTCGTAATTCAGACACTCGAGCAGAATCTGCTGCTGTCCATCCGACAAGCGCGCGAAGGCCTCTCTGCCATCTCTTCGAGACAGTCTGACGGCGACATCGTGCGTCAATATCACATGTTTTTGCCATTCCTCCCTCTTGAGCTCTTGTTTTCGGCCCAGATGGAGTTGCTGGCGCCGCAGGGCGAAGATGGCATCTTGCAAGAACTGGTCTGCAGGCAATGATTTTGCGGAGTTTCTATCCGTCAATGCTCTTCCAGGCGTGACCGATGAGCGCAGGTCGACATTAACGAACGTGGGTCGGTAGAAGTTGAGGCACGGCGATGCGGTGGTGAAGGCGGCGCGGAGAGCGAGAGCGGCGTTGAAGGCATTGTGGGCGCCGCAGACACTGCGCCGGGCAGTGCGGGTGCATTGCATGAAGTGTTGGCGTAGTTGATGGGTTGGGCCATGGAGGGACGTTGGAGCTCTTGAGCAGCCCAGGTCTTGGCGCCAGGAGCGGACTTCACTCCTTGTCGACTCCATCTCCATCACAGACATCTTCCATCAATCCCATCAATATCTCCCGGTAAGAACACATTGGACATGACCAAGGACAAATTACCTGTGACATGTTCTTACATTATTCGTTGACGGGTGGCATGCTTGGAGGCGTGCCCAGTGGAAGGCTTCCTTGTCCCGGCCTTTGCGTGCAGGAAAGGAGGTAGCATGCTTTCCAGTGGCTCTTTTGGCCTCTCATGCACCGGGAATACCAAGATGACCTGCTGAGAGGGCCAGACGCCAGAGTGGCGATCTTTCATTCGAACACGGTGCAGACCTGTCTAATTGCAGGCCGCCGCGAGCTCTTGCCTGGCGAAATTGTCGAAGCTACCCACAGAAGAGTTACGAAAGGCCTATGTTGCCGAACATGAGGAATTGAACATCCAGTCAAGCAACGCTCGTACTGTTCTGATGTCCGAGATAACGATGGTTGCGGCCCACCAGCTACTACCGACCAAACGCAAGCTGCATGTGCCTCACACGGATCCTTCAGCCTTTCGACAAATTGTTCTAGGCCCATGATAGCCAAACAGAGCTGTCGCTCGTGCGAACGCATTATGCCAGGATTCAGCCTCAGCTGGGGCCAGGGCACGCCTCGCTCTCCAAATTGTGACGGACTCCCGACTCGCTTTACCCTGCAAGCACGAAGTCGAAGACCAGCGGACGCGATGAATACCACCAGGCAATGCTACTCTCCCAACGGCGCTGTCTGGGAAGGCCATACACCCTGCAACGAGTCGGCGGAGCAAAGTCATTGTTGTGGATACAACGATTTTTGCCTAAGCAACGGGCACTGTCTCCAAGCTGCAGGCGTGTTTGCGAACCGCATCGGCCGAGGATCGTGTACAGACTACACATGGAGGAGTGAAAGTTGTCCATACGAGTGCGCAGATGGTAGGAAGGACCTCCCATAGTTCTTGCTGTGCGACTCTTGGCTGACGCGTATGCTCACAGTCCGAATCGATTCAGACTGTGCCCTCCTGATCGCCTACGAGACATTCAATGGTACTTTCTGTTGCGATGAGAATTTCAACACGGAGACACAGTCCTGTCCCGTCTCAACTGGCAATTTTGGCAATACTCCTTTCAACATGGCATTGGGCAGAGTCATCTGGACCCGCGCCGACGGATCAGTGATGGAGAACGGGACACTTCTGCCATCACAGGTCCAACTCTCCGAGGCACAGACGACTGTCACCCTCCAGCCATCTGCTTCAACCTCAGACTCAAGTTCGGGCAACCTCACTGCTGTTGCGGCAGGCATTGCAGTGCCTCTCGGTGTGCTACTACTAGCGAGTCTCGTCACCATAGCGTTCCTTTGGTCGAAGCTCAGAAGTCTCAAGAAGCAGCTAGGAAACAATGGGCAAGAGGCGAAATCGAACGATGCAGCTATATATTCCCCCATGAGCACTGCACCACGAACTTCAAGTCCGTACACGGCGTTACCAAAGTATCAGCCAATGCGGTATCAACATCAACAGTACAGTGAAGCACCTGTGGAACGAGAAGTCGTCGAGGCTGATGCGAGAATGCCAGTGCAGGAGCTGGGGAATTAATCTTGAGGGCGAAGCATAATCAAAGTGCATAATGCGAATAGATCTTTTCCGAGAAAGGATACGAGTACTTTCAGGCTGATCCATGAAGTCGATGCAAAGTTGTCTTTGAAGATAGCGATTTGATTTGACATGATAATCGTGGCGTAGCGCCTTCTGCTTTCCGTCTCAACAATACCCATTTCCTGATGTTCACGTACACCTTTTGCCCGTTCCATAGTATCCAACACCACAAATGTGAAATACGTCGTTCGTAATAGTGACCTCCCGACAAAATCTCCTTCAGTTCTCCTGTCGACGTCCGTTGGTCGCGGTGCCCGTCGCGGCATTTTCGTTGGTTGGCGTGTTCGTTGTTGAAAGCACGCGGATGTGTCGTGTCTCATAATCGCCAGCGGTGTCTCGTTGGCCGATAATTCTTCTTCATCCATCTGAGACATACTTCGAGTCGTTCGTCGCTGTGGTCCTCGACTCGATGAAGCAGCATCACGCTGCAATGTCCGTTCCCTGACCATCCCGGTCCATGACAGCGATCTAGAAGATCACCCTCGATTGTCGCTTCCTCCCAAATCGACTCTTGTCGCTATTCATACTGCCAAAGCTCCCCGCAGATTTCGCGCTCGACGGCGAGGGATTGTAGACATATTCGCCGTCGACATATTGCGCGCCAGAAGTGAAAGTCGTTCGCTTTTCGCGTCGTGTGTAGCGCTGTTCGAGACGGTAGATCTCCAGCTTCGCGCGGAGTCGATCGACGAAGCCCATGGTGGATTGTTTGGTAGGAGTTCGGTGTGGAGTTTGGAACGGTACAGACGTTCGCGAAGAAGCTTCTCCTTCTTTCTTCTTGTACGCGAAGCGGAGGAATTATTCTTAGCTGACAGCTGACCGTTGCGTTTCGCCGTTTGAGGGATGCGGGATCTTCGGTCAGAACTTCGCTTCGCAAGTTGACGTGGAGTAATCAATCGTTGGAATCGAATTTTGTTCGCTTAGAGGATGTTGCTGGCAGAAGAGAATTGGACGTGTTTTCGTTCTCCGTTCGGCTTTACAGCTGTCTCCTGGATTCCTTGTAGCAAGGTCTCGTGGTCTTCGAGGTAGGGATCGTAGAAGGTTGAATGACCGTTGGCAGCCGTTGGACAGGCTTGACCTTGAAGATGCGTTTCTCGGCGAGTCGTGGGGAGACTGGGGAACTTCAAAAGCTTCTGTTCTGTTGAGGGGACTTTAAGGAGAGGGGAGAAGGAGAAATGCAACGCAAGAGAGGCCGGTTGGTGGAGTTATCCCAACCATCAGCGTGGAGCGATGCGGGTGCTGGTCGTTTGAAGATGCAGCTCCATGTGGACTGGCTCCCACGCCAAAACCCACACCCCTGCAAACCTTCCCGGCTTGCAATATCCAGTTGGCTCTTGTTGAATCTGCGACTGTAGGGGTGATCCGGTATCCAGACACCTTCGTTGCACTGGTGATGTCGTGTCTGGTAACAGGATATACAATCTGAGCCATTGATGGCAGAGAACACAGCAGAAAGCAGCTTTTCGTGAGAACTTTGGATTGACATCGGTTCAATCCAGTGGAGGAGGAATTGCCGACCTCGTGCTAGCACCGTGCTAGTCGGCACGAGCTCGCGTGGCCGTATGGGGCTGCTCTAACTGTAATGGGCAGCTCGCAGACCCAGGGGCTGAGGTGAGAGTGGCATGTGCCGACGACATGTGCTGGTCGCTTGCGTTGCAGTCCGCAGTTTACGTTGCCAGCGTGGCTATGAAAGGATCCTTTGCTCTCGATCATGACCTTCAGTCGCGTTGGCGTTGTCAGAAGAGCCGACCGTTGCAGGAGCTCTTCGCTTCTCGCCAGGCCAGGAGAAGCGACGATATCCATCGTGATGCGACATTCGGCGACACAACAATTCTGAAGCAGTCCGTGTATCGCACAGCGTTGAGGACTGCCATGTGGGGGAGCGATATCCATTGCGATTGATCTCGACCATTCGTGTGACCAGCTTGTCCCGCATATAGACGCCTGTGGCACCAAGACTCTTCACCGATGGAAGATGCCGGCATCGGACTGTCCTGTTGCAGACTTCACACGATCTGCCTTCAAGAGTCCGACTTTCACAGATGATCATCTGTATCGAGAAGGAGGTCTGCGACGTCTGACATCTTCCAGAAGCCGGCTTTCAAGATCGGATCGCAAACGCACCAGGAATAGATGGAGGCCATGAAACCCGTCAGGCGTCGGTCCGGTAAGGGCATTGCTTGAAATGGAGTGGCCAGCAGTATCGCATCGCAAACGAAGTCTCGGTGAAAATGGCCTGGCGCAGGATTCCGGCGTCGTCTTGGATCTGTTTTCGATGGGTCAGCCAATGCTTCACCATCCGTCTTGAAGCTGAAGTTGCGTCGCCATCATATGTGATGCTGTGTCCATCGGCCTGCGATGCGAGGTCTATGTGGTGGCAACTTTGAGAAGGTGAAGTGGATGGACGTGGTAGCTGTTGGACCTTCCTCCCTCCAGTCGAGTTGCTTACGATCCAGGGAAGTCGCTCTCGCATCTCGCCATCGTACCTGCCCTGCTTGATGTATACTCTCTAGAATCGATGCGAGAGATATCTCCGATCCTCCGATATTGTGAAGCCCATTCCCAGGTGGAGTCTCTATGACATATTTGACTTTCAATTGCTTTGGGTAGTGGTCGTATGTACAGTATTGTAGCATCTCGAACATAGAAAACTGCCTCACTATGGAACATTTTATGCTCCCATCGTACGCCTCGATTCGAGACTCAGCTCCTTCTCTAACCTCCAGCCTTGGCTATCTGTATGGTGCATCCGCTCTTGCCACTGCAGCCAATTCCGGCTCCCACTTATCTCCATTCGACAACAGCTTCTCCTTATTGTAAAGCAACTCTTCTCTCGTCTCCGTTGCGTATTCTGCGTTTGGTGACTCCACAATGGCGTCCACGGGACACGATTCTTGGCAGTAGCCACAGTAGATGCACTTGGTCATGTCAATGTCGTAGCGGGTCGTCCTTCGGCTGCCGTCTTCACGCTCTTCAGCTTCGATTGTGATGGCTTGTGCAGGGCAAATGGCTTCGCAGAGCTTGCAGGCGATGCAGCGCTCTTCGCCGGTTGGGTACCGTCTCAGGGCGTGTTCGCCACGGAAGCGGGGCGAAATGGGACCCTTCTCGAATGGGTAATAAATGGTGTATCTGCAAGACACTGTCAGGGCTTCCTATTCCTCCCTTCTGAACACCATCCAATGGCGCGGTGGCGTGCACTTACGGCGGCCTGAAGAACTGCTCCAAGAGCACGTACATCCCCCTCGCCATCTCGGTGAGCAGGAAGTACTTGCCCGCCTGGTCCCATACGCTCTCCTTCTGCTCGTTCCACTTCGCAGGAGGTGCTATCCTGAATCCATCTGGAGGAGGGCCTTCGGTGGCGCCGCCTGCTGTCCTCTGGCTCCGGGCGGTGGTTGAGAAGGCCGGGGCAAAGGAGGTGCGGCCGGTGGCGGCGAGGAGGGAGTAGGTAGGCCGCGAGCGCGCCAGCGCTGTCAATGCCCGCGGCGACGACATTGCGAGGCGATGGATGGGGTGGTGGTGGCAGAGGAGTGGTGTGTGACGACAATCCGAGATGTTGTGTCGTTGCGGAGGAAGACTTGGACGCTCCTGCCCAATCAATCGCGATTGATTACACGCACTGACCTTTGGCTTTGCCGAGCCGAGCCGCCGGCCCGCTCCGACTTCACCTGGTCCCCCTTCTGCTTCTCGCTTTCACACCCTTCATGCCATTAACAACAATCCTTTCAAATGCTTCGATTATACCGCTTTGAGTCCGCACAATCTTGCTCAGGCGTTAAGCCCGACAGTCCGAAACCCCTCAGGACAATGAACGGAGTCGGTAGCTTTGGAGAACTCGGATGACATGCTTATTGTCATGATAGAGTCGACGACTCGATGTACAGCTATTGAGCTTGTTCACAGACAACCCTAATACTCTCTGTCAAAACTTGTAGAGCGATTCAGTTTGCTTGCTCCACAACATCTCGTGCCACATTGCTTTAACACGATTAATTTCCTATTCCAAGGACCGACACTCGTCTCCTTGCTTAAAAAGAACACACCATGCAGCCAATGTCGTCCAACACCCTGTTGTTCTAGGACTAGACCACGAAGCTTGATCGCTAATATTCGACATAGTCTGCCCTCGCTTCCTCGCATCGTCTCTCGCAGCTCAAGCAGCAGCGCCGTCCGCCGTGTCCTCGCTCGATTCGTTCTTGTTCGACATGATCTCGTTCGTTGGGGTGGCGTCGGCCAGCTCGCGCTTCGCCTCCAGCTGGAAGCTCTTGATTGCCTCCTGACGGCTCTCGATGTCCTTGACCCGCTCCTTCGCCTCTCGCTTGATCTCCTTGGTCTTGCGAGGGACGTACCAGTGCAGTTTCTGAACGACATCGCTGGCCAAGAATTCTTTGGCGCGGTGAGTGGCCTCTGCAATCTTGGATTCGGCCTCCGAGTCCACCATGGTACGAATGGTGAGTGCCTGCTCCATATTGGTGACCTCGTTGTTGATCTCCGTGAGCAGCGATTCTCTGCAGCCGACCTTCTCTCCAAAGTGCCTGAGGTCGTTGACCTTGGCTTGGATGCGTAGACACTCGGAGAGAACGTCCTTGACGTTGCCGTTGCCGTTGATGGCTTCTTTCTCGTCCAGCAACTTCTTCTTGATCTCGTCTGATACACCAGTCATCTCGATATTGACACACGGCCCAATGCGTGATAACGGAAGAAGCGCCTCTAGCAATCCAGGCATTGCCTGCAGGACGTCCGCCTCTTCGACCTCGAAACGAGCGGTCTTGAGGACCGTGCTTCTTGAGAGGAAGCGCACAACACCATAAAGTTCTTGGTTGATGGCGGTCCGTAATAGGCGAGCGTGCTCGGCATTCGCTCCCGAGTCGATGGTGAGGACAATGGTGACACTGACCGTCTTGAACTTCAACAGTTTCTCAGGCCACTCGCTACGATTATATGCCATTGAGTTGTCTCTGATGAAGTCACGGCGTTTGTAGTCCAGGAGAAATGCCCTTGTGTAGCGATTGACGAGACCGCGGTCCATAGGACGAGAGGTAGTGGATGCGCTCATACGCATCTCGCCGTCGCGGTCGTGGTACAGTATGCCCACGGCTTCGGTGTGAATCTACCACGTGTCAGTACGAATTCAATGCTTGAGCGGACTGCACGAAGTCCTTACCTGCTTACAGACTCGAAGAATCTGCGTCTTGGTCTTGCCCTCTCGTCGTCTGACGAGAGCTGCGGTGTCTGGACTCGGACCAAGCGGGAGTATCTCGCTGTAGACGAGGTTCCGCATCTCCGGCGGCATATCGAGGAAGCGGAAACTTATATCGTACTTCCATGGTTGCCGGTCGACGTCTTCCAACAGTTTGACAAGATCTCTCTTCAGCAGCGCCTCCTTACCCGTAGGAAGATCCTTGCCAAGACGTGCCTTGTAGAAGGCTTCGAGCTCCGCCTTCAGGCAGCGCTCGTAGAAGGACCGCGCTTTGGGAGGCATGTTGCCTTCTGCAGGTCTTTGCGAAGGGGAATTGGAGCTGGACTATATAGTCGGTGATCAAATGAGTATGTGTAGGAGAGTGTGGTGACGGAAGGTGGTGACACGGCGCGACTTGTTAACCTCGACAAGTGGAGGCGGTGCGGGTGGCTGGAAGCAAAGGAGATGGAGGGAGTGACGGAGTTTAAATAATGCGACAGAGCTCGGACCACGCTAAGCGCAAATATTCTCCTGTCGCAATTCACTTGCCTCATTCACAAGCTGAATTCGGAATCTAATGCGCCTGCATTCCGTAGAGGAGTTTAACAAATGTAGAACGTATAAGGTCAAAGCTGTAATATCTAGCACATTCTATTTTCTCTCGAGGTTGTGTAACTCTTTTCCCAGTGATACAAAGCAAGTGAATCGGGTGTTGAGGCCTGAGCGTCTTGGACTATTTCTACCCCTATTTTCTCCCATCTCGCTCTTTCCATCCCGTCGCACCGCAGTGCAGCCAAGAGTACTCATTACACTGTACTCCTCGCAGCCAGATGTCGAGGCACATTTATGGACTATGCCTCGATTTCCCCTACCAACGCTGCAAGACTCAAGCAGAACCGTTCGCCTTCATCTTCTCCGCCATCGCTTTCCCCCTCGCCTCTGAGTCCGCCGTCGCTTTCTTTGTCTCGGCTTCGATACAGGCTACCTGTTCCTGAAGAGCCTTCAGATCATTCACCTTGGTCTTCGCTTCATCCTTGATCTCCTTCGTCCGGCGGCGAGCCAAACGATCTAGACGCTGGGTGATGCCCCCAGTAAGGAAAACTCGGATCGAGATAGCGGCGAAGGCGAGCTGAAGTTCGGCCTCTTGATCGATCATCGTACGTATGTTCATGAGTCTAGCAGCGCCGTCGAGTTGGTTTCTGATGTCTTGTCGTACCTGACCCTGTCCATGGTCTCCGGAAGTTGTAGTGAGGGTATCGCACATCTTCTCCAGCTCTGCGAGCTTGGACCGAGCATCCATGAGCTCGGTCAGGGTGTTGCTGGTAGCCGTAATTTTCAAGATCGAGGTGTTCTCACTCTGAGCAATGGCACCTGTGGTCTCCTCTGGAGCATTGATGATGTTGTCTGTACTCGTAATCTCCGAGGTCGAGGTTTCCTCACTCGGAGCAATGGCATTTCTGATCTCCTCCAGAGCATTGACAACCTCGACCTTGACATTGGTGTCAAGCCTCGTGAGCGGCTGAAGAAGGGCGGTCCAATCCTCATGTGCGTTTAACGACGTGGATCCTGCAACATCCACGCGGATGGCCTTCAGAGCCTTGCTTCCGGCAAGAAACGAGACCAGAGTGTACAGGTCTTGATTAGCGGCGATGGACCAGAGAGGACGAGCCCCGGCCACAGCTGACGGACGCGGCGGCCCAGTCGCAGTTGGCTTGATGTTGATGACGATCTTCTGAAAGCGAAGCAGGTAGGAAGGCCACATGAACCGGCTATCCGATAGCGTGGCGTAGTCTGGTCGCTCCACTCTGGGAGCCTTCTCCTCGAACACAGAGGTCTCTCGGCGCATGAATAGGTAGCCATGATTTGTGTTGAGCCATGGAGTTATGGAGACTACACCTTCGTGGTCGCCGTAAAGAATACCATGTGCTTCTTTGTGGACCTATCGGGATTGTCAATTCTGCTTGATGGGGCGCGACAGGGGCCATGGCGCGTTACCTGCTTGCAGACTCGAAGAATGGCCGGCTTGCACTTCGGCGCCTTTCGTCCGGTCGCAGCATCCGGAGCTCGTACAGGAAGAAGCTCTCGGTAGACTAAGTTGCGCATCTCGGGCGGGAGGTCGAGGAATCGGAACTGGACGCCATGATTCCAGGGGCGGCGGTCGACATTGCATAGCAGATCGGCGAGTTCCTGTTTGGTCCACCTCTTCTTCTTGTTCTTGCCCTCGGGCAGAGGCTCACCAGTGCGCGCCTCGTAGAACGCCTCGAGCTGAGCATTCGTGCATCGGGTGTAGAAGCAGCCGCCGCGAGGCATGGCGGCGGATTTCCTGTGTCGGATCGTTGTTGGTGGTCGGTTGAACGCAGACGGCTGGCCTGGGATTGACTCGAGTTGGATCTTGAGTCGTACGATCAGTTGAGCTTTTCCTGAAGGGTGCATCAAGAAAGTGGCGAGGGTGACGAGAGGAATGCAGCGGGATCGAGAGGAAAATGATAGAAATAGTCCAAGACGCTCGAGCCTTCCCGCTTGATTCACTTGCTTTGAATCACTTACCCATGAGCTGATTGGCTCATCAAGCAAGAGAACACTCAGGAACCTACAATCTTCGTCTTGTTCCGTCCTCGCTTCGTCATGTCCCATTGGGTCTCATGCTCTTCATTTCCGGCGACGGCATTCATACCCGTTTCTCATAGCAAACACTATCCTCCCCATAATACACCCCAAACACCTGCCTCTCCTCATACCCACTCTTCAAATAAAACCTCCTTGCCTGCCCCAAAACCTGCAAAGTCTCAACCAGAATCGCCTGACACTCGAGTTCACTCTTCCCGATATCCTCAGCGGCCTTCAGTAACCTCGCCGCAACACCAGTCCCTTGATAACCCTTGACGACCACCATGCGTTTGATCTCTCCGTATCTGATGCCTTCAGGGAGACCCTCGGACTGCTCGATCCCAGGGAGGAGGCGTTTGATCGCGACTGAGCCGACGGCTTTTGGCTTGCCGTCAGGGCCGGGCTGAGACGTATCTCCTGCTACGAGGACGATGGCATCGTCAGGTAATGGAAATCGTCGCCGTTCCTTCTTCAGGTCGTGAGTAAACGGTTTGACCAGATCGCGGAGTTGGTTGTGGAAGTATTCTGCTTCGGGCCCGAAAGTGTCGACTTGGGTGATGCGGAATCTATCTTTGGGCTCGTCCATAGTGACACAAGAGCCTTCTGCCCGATGCTTCAATGCTGTGCCTCTCGATGTGGGCTCGATTAAATGCTGGAAATTCGATCGGTTGAGAAGAGCTCAAGCCAGTGCTCTGTGCAAGTCAGCGGAAGTGCATTGATAGGGAATGATGTCGAAGAGCAGTCAAAGAATAAATATCGAAGGGTCCCCCAAGTCCGAAAGACGCAGACGGCGAGCTATCTAAAGCTCAGCCGCTTTAGAGAAGAGTCACCGGGGGTAAGCCGAGGTCGGCATTCATTCCGTGATAGAGGCATGGTCGGACTTTGAATGCGCAGAGGTCGGTCTGCACCGGAATGGCAGTAATGGCCATTGGTAGCTGTCAATATTCTCTGTCGATGCTTTGTGTGTGTTGTACAGTGCGCGGTCTCGACGATTTGCTAGCCTTCTCATCTATCCAGAACTATTGAGTTGGCCGAGTCGAGCCCACGATGTTCGAGAATTCCGAAATTTCCATGCCTGATATCGTTTCATGAATCTGTATATACATCAGCTCGTCACAAGTAAACGCTCAGCCTCCTCATCCTCATGTCCGTCATCTAGTCAACTCGACTGCAGCCCAACACCAGCAGCTTTCCTCCCCTCAACAAACTCCACAGGCGCCGTGTAATGCCGCTTCCCATACGCAACATAGAACGCCACGGAAATGATCATAACTCCCACCCAAACCGAAGGTGCCCAATTTGCCGTTCCAAGATCCACCGGCAAGTTCGTCGGAAAGCAGGAAAAAACGATAATGAACGCCGAATACAAAAACGCAAATCCATTAACGGCAATGCCATACCGTCCAAGACTCCATCGGGCAGGTGGCAAAGGCTCGCCCTTGATACGCTTGAGTAGCACGCAGCCGATCGAGATCATGTACGTGCTGAGGAGGCCGAGAAGGGAGAGCGATACGATGATGTTGAACGCCAAGGTGGAGCCAAGATTGATCAAGCTCAGGATGACCACGGCGACTGAGGTGATGTAGACGGAGTTGAAGGGGATGTTCCATTTGGGATCCATGCGGCCGATTGTCTTTGCGAATGGGAGGCCTTTGTCTCGGGCGAAGGCGAAGACTTCTCGGGCGCAGGTCGCGAGGGCTGTGATGTTGCCGGCGTAGATCAGCAGGAAGAGGATGACGTTGAGGACGATTGAGAGGGCCGAGGATCCGGTGTTGTTGAAGAGTAAAAGGTATGGGATGTCCGATTCGAGCTGTGAATGTTAGCTAATGAGAGCGAGATCTCAAATGCAGTGACACGTACCACGCCATCAAGAGGTCCCAAGCAAAAGAGCATGGTGATCAGCATGATAATGCCAAAGAAGACATTGCCCAGATAGGACCACCACATGGCTCTTGGAACGACAAGGCCGGCATCTTCGACTTCCTCGGAGATATGCACCACTGAATCGGAGCCCAGATTGCAGTACATGACATAGACCTGAGAGATTAAGTACGCAGTCCCCATATTGTTCCAGCCGCTGTTGTCCTCGAAATGCACGAACACGTCGTAAGCACTGTTCTTCGGACACAGGACCCAGAGAGGTATCATGACGACAAAGAAGCCCAGGATATGTCCGACCAGGCATGCCGTCTCCAGTGTGGGTAGGATTCCCGCACCCCAGGTGTTGAAGAAGATCGTTATGATCGTAAATGCGATCATGATTAGGGTGGCTTGCCATCGTGTGAAGGCATAGTCTGGATTCGTGACTTGGATCATCGCTTCGATCTGTGTCGTTACCACGTACGTACTGCTAGCAACGGATGCTAGCCAGCCGAGTGTCGACATCCACCCTGAGGCATACGAGAGTACTAAAGTCTCCATCAGTGTGATCAGCAGCGAATGGATTGATTGACTTACTCCTTTGGTACTGCGGTGGAGCGAACTCCGACACCCAGTGGTATTGTCCTGTTCCGATTAGCCAAAGCTAACGCCTCAATGAAGCCTCAAGGCAAAGCTTCTTCTTACCACCAGCAGTCGGTGCCATCGACTCCATCTCTGCCAAACTCGCCACGATCGTGGAATAGCAAAGCACTGTCGTGATGAAGCACCAGAAGAGGCCTGCGTATCCTCCATTTGAGAAGCCGACACTCAACGAGACCAGGACGAATTCCCATGTGGCCATATACACCGAAACAAAGGCTATCGCGCTGACGAGGTTAAAGTTTCTCTTGAATTCCTGCAATATGGTCAGGCTCAAACACGCTCTCGAGCTTCTTAAGCATGGCGACTCGCTGGGTAGAGATTCTCGACGAATTCCATCGCATCTCATCTTTACCACGCCGACTCATGCCATTCAAAGATCTCCAACGCCCGTGACGTGGACTGAACAACGTCGAGAATCGCATCCTCCAGCAAAATCGCCATCCACGGGAATCCTCACCTGCTTCTTTCCCATCCGCAGCATGTCCCTCTTATCCTGGGCCGAATCGCCCCACTGATCGTGGACGTCGTCATACTCGCCATCATCATAGACTGGCAAATCATGGTCAATCTCGCGCTTGGAATCGGTCCCCTCTGAGACGCGAACAGAAGCATCTTTGAGCTGGATGTTGTCGCGGTAGACAGGGTCGGCGGATCTCCGGCGGAGCGATGAACTCTCTGCCATCGTGGGGTCCCCGCCACACCAAAAACACAAACACAAGAGATGAAGAAAAGACTCCACGTACAGGATGAAGAAAGACGTCGATATCCCCACGAACGAAAGGAGAAAAGCGACCATTGTCGGCTATCGTCCGCGCTACGTCCCTCTTTCCAAGGCGCCCAGGCTCGCGTGGCACTTTGCGCTTGCCGCGAAGGATTCATGAAAGATAGATAGTACAGATCTGGTGTACGTAATCGAGGGGTTTCGATACGTCTAGTGAACGAAGCGAGGGCGAAGCGCACCGCGATATAAAATGGCCTTCCTGAGTAGTACAGGCGCCCGCGTGATGATTGGATCACTTGTGCCTGCCGGACGCCACAACCTCCTTTCCTTGGAGCCGCTGCACATGATTCCATCGGCACACGACCACACGGGACATGTACCCGCGAGACAAAATATTTATCAGCTTCAGAACTCTCACCCCGCTCGTTCGTCCACGAAAGCTCGCAAAAAGATTATCAGAAGTGTACAATGCATGCCAAAATGACGCCTCATCGCCTGATTGCTTACCGGGAGGTGAAGACAACGAACTGGGGACAGGACTTCGGCATGAACGCTCTTTCATATTATCGACACACTCTCGCAGCTAAGACGGAATGCATCCCAGTCTCTCAGGACTGCATTCATTCCCCTCCAAATTAATCTCTCCACCAGCTAACTGAGGAACAGTCAAGCCGATCCCCAAGCCTCCGATCTCCGGAAACACCGCCGTTCCCCTACTTTCAAAGGCCTCAACAGCGACCTTCAACCTCTCATGCCCAGCTGTGATATCGACGCCATAGAGACTCCTCACAAACTGCACCGAGGCGAGCAACATACAGTCCACAATCATTGGTTTCTCACCGACCAAGAATGGCACTTCAGGATCTGCAAGAGTCTCCAGTACATTCAAAGCCACTTGCATGCAGTTCAGGCCTTCCCTGGCCGCCTGTTCTTTCACCATGCCCATGTGCTAGGAGCTGCTTTTGAGGTAGAGGACGAGGTAGGTAGTGGCCTCGTTCACGACGTCCATGCATTCTCGCAGTCGAGCTCGGGCTTCAGGCGTCGAGCCACGCATATCTGGACCTTCGGTGCCGTATACGTCTTCGAGGTATTCGACGATGGCTGTGCTTTGGAAGATGTACCTCCCGGGACTGTCCTGTGTAGGCCGGGAGATCTCGAGGATGGGGACGGTCCCGGGTGGTTTGCCTTCGACTTGCTCCAAGCCGCCTGGTGTCATCCGCACCGGAACGATGTCGAACTTGTCCGCGATGCCTTTCTCCTCCAGGTACATTGTAATGCGTCGTGGGAATAGGCCTGACGGGAGGACCCAAAGACGCGGTTTGTATTCTTCTGAGGTCATGTCGCTGTCGTGTAAGTGAAATCTTGCTTCTCTTCTCGAGAGGAGTCATTTCTTCCATGCCAACGACGATGCTTCTTATACATCTCCTGAACACATTCAATTGCAGTTCGAGACACAGCAACAACAGTAGTCGTGGCTCAGCAACACCAACGAGCAAAAAATCCATTTCTCTCATATACGCGTACCCGCAAATCCCTCGCACTCACAAACGAATCTCCGAGAAACCACGCGTTTCTCAAACAGAATGCACCCTCACATCAACAAGTTACACCAATCCTCGCAAACCAACACCCTCCCTACTTCTTCATGATTTCTTCCAAGTCCCAACATCAGTAACACTCCCATCCCCCTCCGCCCACATAACCTGAATCTCAAACCTCGTCATCTTCCACATTTCATCCTCTCCTTCCGTACTCACTTTCACAACATCCGCCCAATAACTATTCCCATACAAAATGTACTCCCTCTTCCCCGGTTCATAACCCTCGCCGGGCCGAAAATGCTGCGCAATCACATAACACATAACCTCCGCGTGGTCCATGGCATCGTTAAGTTTGACCCGCACATTGCTGATGTTGTGGGATGTTGCCATGGGACCTACGTGGGCCAGGACGCCGGATATCATGGCGTCGGGCCCGACTTGTGGAGGGTGGGTTGCGTGGGTTGCTGGGGAGAGACCGGAGATGTCGAAGACTGCGTCCTGGGTGAAGGCGGAGCGGAGGAGGTCCGCGTCGTTGAAGTCCAGGGCGTGGACAAGGCGGTACATGGCGTCTGTTGCTGCTTCTCGCGGTGTGAGGCCGGGGCCTAGGGAAATGGGGGCTTTGCGCGTGTTCATCTTCGTAGTTTGCGGTCGTATTTCGGTCGGTGGCGTTTGACGTGGTCCATTTCGAGACTCTTATATTCAGCAACGTTGCTGAACACGGCGAGATTCGCGACCATAACTAAGCAGCTGGGATCGTCTTGTAGCCCTCTGTGGTTTCTTGAGTCAATGGATCCGGTATCTCCAATCGCCGTCTTAAGACCGAAGGCATTGGATTCTGATGTGCTGTCTGGCGGCCGAGAAAAAGAGAGGCAGGATAGGGCAGAGCAGATCATAAAACAGTGCGATCGATGAGGCGAATGTCGGCTTGGCAGACCTACCCTCTATCATGGCAAAAAAAAGACCCGCACATGCTACTCGTGCATACCTAGAGCAGCTCTTCAGCGACATGGCCTCCAAAGGCACGCATACCGCACTACCACCTGCTCTGTCCGAAGACTTGGTATGGACGGCCACGAACACATCGCCGCTGGCTGGGCGCTACGTTGGCAAGCAAGCATATCTGGACGGAATCCTCGGGGTGCTAGCTGAAAAGCTAGATCGAACGGCTCAGTCACACATGACTTTGGAGCAGATTCTCGTGGACGAACCTGGCGAGTGGGCGACCGTTCGATTCCGTACTGAAAGTGCGAAAGGCAAGAATGGCGAGGACTTCAGCATGAGCTACTGCTGGATCATGCGAATTGGCCAGGCAGAGAGTGACGGCGATCTTGGTCGCGTGAAGGATGTCATAGGCTTCTATGATGGTGTGAAGATGTTTCGACTGTTTGGCGAGGGTGAGAAGAGCTTTCCGTAGATGTGGTTTCGCATGAACGGTGTCACCGATGTGAATCAGTTGGTCGCGTGATGGAGGCTGATGGCATGGCTTCGAGGACAGGTGTTCCAGAGGTAGACCGTAGCTGTAGGTGGAACGAGGCGTCAGGCCTCAGCCAGCCCTGTGATGGCAGCCACATGGTGCCGTTCAGGGCGTTGACAGAGGCGAGCGCCAATGGGTGTTCCAGATTCATCCACAAACGTGCGGTTTTCTTCCCGTCTCCAGCGTTTTGAGAGCAGATTATGGCCTGGAAAGATCCGACAAGGGATCGAAGGGAAGCGTTCGCCTGCGATAGTACTCGTTTGCGTGGGCAGAAGTGGATGTAAATGCGCTGGCGAGTCGTGAGGTGTCAGAAGCAGAAAACAGGAACGGAGTTGACTTTGGCCGCCACATGCCGCGCTAGCGGACCCGCCGAGAAGCGATGGAGACAGCACGCAAAGCGAAACACCCAAGCTTGCAGCGTGCAGTTGTCTCTTTTCTGAAACGAGTCCGAGCTGTACTCCTGTACTCCTACAACAAACTCCCTAAGTACAACAACCGCCCTAGATCTCCTCTTCTCACAACCCCAACCCTCGCGACTACACCTGATACCCGACCTGAGACCGAACAAACAAGAACCATGGCCAAGGCGGGCAACCTGATCCCGCTCGTCATCCTCTTCATAGTCGCCGCGGTCGGCGCCTTCATCGCCTACCACATCTACGCATGGTCGAACGAGCTCTCAGAGCGCGGCAAGAAGCACATGGAGAAGAAGAATATGGCTTTCACTAAGGATGGCGGGTTGCGCGTGGGTGTCAAGGAGATGAAGGATGAGACGTATGCGGACAAGACGCAGAAGTGAGTTACACACCCATACACCTTGAGAGGAGGGTTTGCGACAGGATCGGTGGTCGCAGCGCATCTCGCGCGCACAAAAAGCAATGCGCCAATGCTAACGGCGATCTCTACAGCGTCCTCGTCAATGTCTGGAACAACGCCTCCCTTCCTAACTACCAATCCCGTCTAGGCTGGAACTCAACACAAAAAGCCGCAGGTAGCAGCTCAAAAAGCGGAACTTCCAGCCCTCGACCCAGCGCCTCACGATCAAGCACCACAGCTTCGAATGCCGCGGCGAATCTCTCCCCGCCGGAGCAGAGGCCGAGTGTTAGGAGGACGCCGAGCACGCCGGGAAGTTTCGATTGAGAGAGGATGAATGATGGCTTAAGATCTGTTTCCGTGGATTGCTGGACATAAGGGGAGCCTGCTACGGCGGCTAGGGTTTGGAGAATGGCGTTTCGGGATTACCATGGAGCGAATAGCTGTATGATGTGCTCAGTCGCATATGGGTTACTAGGAATTACGGCAGGACGATTAGACATGATGATTCTGAAAAGCGTGGGACTTTTCTTGCTAATCACGTCTGAAGGATCATGGGGAAAGAAGGCACCGCTTGACATGATGAAATTGTGAGAGATTCAAGTTGCGAGCAACCAGCATCAGTACTTGCTTGCTATCCGAGCGCGGTTCCTCTCCAGTCTGCTGGTTGTTCTCCACGCCATTGACGAGACTTATGAAAGGCCGACGAGTGCTGTCAATAGTTGAGAGAAGCGTGTTAAGGTGTCGGCTAAGATAAGGCCTTAGACGTAGCCTCAGTTGTGGTTTGATGTCGCCTCAATTGTAGGCTCACTTGTCGCCTTAGATTCCCTTGCTCGAACCATCAGATCGGTCCTCATATCCCCTCAGATAGGCCAGGGTGTAGCTTCAATGTCGCCTCAGAGATGTGTCCTACGATACCACTGCAACAAGGGCACGTGAGAAGGCAATTGAATCAATCTCTGCATATTGCATTGCACTGGCTACAAGCTAGCCCTGCTATCAGATCTCTAATTCTCAGAACGCGATTGCTCCTCGTGGTCATGCCGCATGCTAGCTATCCGGCTAGTGATCCCCAGTAAAAATCAAATGTAAACGCCAATAAGCTCCTCTTCGCTTGCTTAACATGCTTGCAATAACATCGGAGAACACAAATCAGTACTGCTTAAACGTGGTCTTATCGAGATTGCGCAGTGCCTGGACATCGCGACTTGCCTCGAATCCCAGCTTGTGGCTTGGGATATCGATGCCAGTCCGAGGCCCTGCGCCTGGCGGACTTCTGCTACTTGTCCGTGGAGGCGGTTGACCGTTCTCGCCGGCATTGAGCATCGCCGATATGCTGGGAATGGTCTGGCCTGATGATGCTGGCGGCGCCACTGCAGCAGGTACAGGCGCAGGTGTCGGCACTGAGGTAGGCGCTGATGATGACGACTGGGCTGGGTCCTGAGCCCCAGCGGTAGCCTGGATCTCCTGTTTCGAAGTCGGGGAAGCCATTTGCTGCTGAGAGTCTTGTCGGTCGTCCTTTGGAGGTTCTGGTTGAGGCTGCTGCTCTTGAGGCTTTTGATGTTCATATGGTGGCTGCTGGTGGCTTGTAGGGTATGGTGGTGCCTGTAGCGGCGGCGGTTGATATGGGTAGCCGGACTATATAGCATGTTAGCGCTATCCCCACGAAAGCGATGTAGTTCAGTGCAGCATGAGCCATCACAAGTGCGTAGATGGCTTCGTTGCCGTGGAGAAAGGATGAACTTACATGATAAGTTTGGGGAGGCGGTGGGTAGTTGCCTTGATAATGTGGAGGCGGTCCGTATTGTGAATGTGGCGGCGGTGGCAATCCGTTGTTGCTCATGGGAGGTGGCGGCCGGTCAAAGGCAGTCATTCCAGGTGGTGGAGGGTAGGCGGGATGAGGTCCGTACATATGAGGGTACGGAGCATGATGAGGATGTTGGTAGTAAGGCGATGGGGCGTAAGCATGGTGTGGAGGAGGCGTGTGCATAGGGCTTGGCGGTGCTCCCCATGGGTTGTAATAGTGAGGCGCTCTGTTGTATGGAGGCTGAGGAGGAGCCTGGGCATATCCAGGCGAGCCCATTGGGCCTCGGGTAACGGCTGGAATGCTGCTTTGCTCGTGAACAGTAGAGTCCGGATACATGCCCTTCTCGGGGCGGATGTGTCGTAGCTGCGGGTCATTTGTGGGTTGCATGAGGTTGTTCGCCGTTGTTGACCGGGAGTAGTAGCTGATCAGGTGGAGGTGCTGGCCTTGATTGGTAGTAATGGAGAATGACTGCTTCATCAATCCGTCCGGCTTGTATCGGTAGCCGTCAGGTCCGCCATCAGAGTCGCCGTCTTGGCCAGTCATGCCGTCTCGGTTGCCCTTGTCGAAGCTGCTGCCTCCCCGCTTGCCCTCCATCTCGCGATAACAGAGAAAACTGCCAGACACTCGACTCGCACTCCAGGACTTGCCGTCGGTCCATCGTCGCATACCAGCTTCGCGCTCGTCCCAGACAAATACAGAGCCGGATTTGATTGATTGCCGCTCCTTCTCGGACAAGCGGCGCTGGACACGTGGAAGCAGGCCTATCCGGCACGCCTCGAACAGGATGATAGCGTCGGCGGGCGTGCGCACATGCCCGTGGTAAGTCTCCATGGTGATGAGCGCAGCTCAAGGTACTAGCGGCTCCAATGAAGCCACGGACGCCTCGAGATCTGAGGAGACTTCTGAGATGAATCTGACTGAAGTGGCAGTGGCAAGTCAGCGGACGAGTGAAGCAAGAGCGGACGGAAAGTAAGGCGGCCGTGACGTACAATTTTAGAAACCGCTGCGCGAGTCAGGAGCGACGCAGTGAACGGGAAGGCGCGATGTTGGGCGAGTCCGTGATGGCAGGCGCGATGGGCAAGTCGTTCCTTCCCAATGTTGCTGCAAAGAGCGAAAAAGCAGGACGAAGAATATCAGCAGCCCTGAGATACTAAAGCTGGCCGGGTGCACGGCGAGGAGTGGATAAAAGATCTTGGCAATAGTAAGCTTAAGCAAAATAAAAAGACTAGCATGATTTGGCGCCGAGAAGAGGCGCTCTTGGACCTGGATGCGAGGTTGCTCGCTACCACTTGCGCTTGCATTCCTGCGCCCCAACAGCACCTTCCCCGGTACGTACCTTCCTTTCTACGCCTATCTCTGGGACATCTACTGATACTCTGCTGCAGACCTTTCGCCGCGTACCACACAATCTGGACGACCGCCCGCTCTCAGTCAGCAGCTGGCTGGCGGGCGAGTTGGCAAGCTGGTTGCCGATCGTCTGCACAAGCGGCAACTGTTGCTTGGGGCTAAGACAAGCCATGCGGCACGAACACTTCGTGACACTCTTGTGCTTCCTTGGCTCTGCCCGCCAATGATTCGAGGCTAACGACACGATGGACACGTTGCGGGCGTTGCGGCTTACAACGATGTGTCTGGGCAGCGACTGGATCCGGGCGTGGATCACTACATGACGGCATCCTCTCAGCATCCGCAGCCCAGTCAGATCCTTTCGCAATGGCTGCTCTTCTCGTTGTTGACACGGCCACGACAATCAGCCCTCGTCAGCTTGACTCCTCTGTGCGACCGCATGCAATGAGGAAGGTCACTCAAACGCTATCGAAATGCTGTGTTCCATCGGAGCAAAATGACGCGAGTTGAATCGTCCACAACTGTCGATCGTTGACTAACTTTTCACCTAAAGTCTAAGCTTGTCTTGTTTAAAGTTATGAATTTTGACGGCGCCAGGCTACCTGCACAACTCGATCCCTCGCTGCGCCGCACCGCAACCTCGGATAGATTAGGATCGGTACGAGAAGCAATCGCCTCGTCGGCATCGTGTTGCAACTTGCAAGCAGTGTTTGCCAGCAAACGAAACTCTCTTGGACGGGATGGATGCAATATTGCGGCGTCTGGCCGCAATCGGAATTCTGAGCGCCCCCTTGCGTTCCCAAGAATGCCATGCCTCGTCTAAGAAGGCCCCTGCTGGCTTGTACGGTTGGCGACAAGATCCGCCTGGGCTTTACGATCTTGAGAAGATTTCCACGTCAGCTCTCCACACTAGTACTTCCTGCGATTCCTGTTGGCCTGAAGAATAGTGAAGGCAACGAGATCTGTCCTTCACGAACCTCGTCCGCGGCCATGTGGAAGTCGATCGCACCATCTGCTGAAGGCTGGAGCTCGACTGCACGACGGATCGGGGTTGCCGTGCTGCGCCGTTCGCTTGCACAATTCTCGCCAATCCATGCGTTCGAGGCTTGATCTTATGCAAGCCACCACGTGTATACGGTGTAAGTGGTTACGATAAGGTCTAAGTTAGCACGCTAAATTAAACGTTTGATTCGGTAAAAAGGCTTGAACGGACAACGTCTTCCCGGGCCAAGCCCTCCAAGACGACAGACTTAGCTGTCCAAGCACTTCTCGCGCCCACTCTTTCGTGCCGTCTTTGTCGAGACTGTAATGCCGCGCATCCAAGACGACTTGGCACGCAGCTCGATCTTGCTTGGGATCGTTTCGAAAGCGTCCCGTTTTGTCGCCGGTTTCTCGCCAGACACATTCCGTGTGTCATCCAAGACGAAATCCCTGATAGCCAAGCACGTCAGAGAACCATGTGGTGAGAGCAAAATCGTTTCGCGAACGTTGTTGATCCCTCGTGGACAAGATATTCGGGGCACCTGGCCACTTCATCCGTTCCCTGCGTTTGACCCCAGGCGGAGTGAGAAGGCCTCGTGGCCTCGTGGTCTTCAGCCAGCCACCGGACAGGATTGAACTCATTGGATAAGCGTAAAATGCTTGTTACACAAATCCATCTGCTGATCTAACTTGCTCGTCTTCGATTCTAGAACTTGACACGCACCACATAATCCGAAGGCTTCGGGAGAGGCGTTCTGTGGCTTCGCGTTAGAAGACAAATTCACCGATCTTGGATCTTGCCAGGCGACTTGGTTTCAGTGGCTGCTACAAGACCCCTCACTGTGCCGTGAGATGCCGCGTCTGCGACTATTGATCGAACTCATGAGGGCAATTCATCGACATCCCAATCTGAATGGCGATCCTTCAGAATCTTTATCAGTACCTCGACATTGACTGATCGTGCGGAGATCTGCCTCAGCATATCATTCCACTACAAGCCGTCCATGCAGCCACTTTCATGCAATGATGAAGCATCAAGGATCCAGGCAATTCACTATGCTACCGCCAGACTGGTACGTTCTGAAAGGACCGAAAGCGAGCCTTGTTCTCCAGCCGGCGGCATCTTCCTCTCTATACAAATCAAAGTCTCGTCAAATGGTTGGTTATCAGAAAACATCTGATCGTCGCCGAGGTTGTGACTACAGTTGTAGTTCCCATGAACGGAGATGTCACTGGTGCTGCATCAGTGCCATGCAAAAGACGGATAGATATCGAGACGTCGTCAACGACAGTCTAGATCGCTCCACGAGCCCGACCCCTCGTGGCATCCGCATAGCCTGCCGTCTGAACCGCGAGAACGAGAAGTCGCTTGGTTGACCGCACTTGTCATTACGAGCACCTACCCAATACAGTATCTTCTGAACCGGCATCGTAGGAGTCGTTCAGACCAAGAACTTGGAAGTCGCCAAAAGCATGTGCGTGCCACGCGAGAATCCAAGCGACCACTCGCATTGCGTGGTGGCTACGAGATACGAAGCAGGTGGCTCTGCCTAGCGTCGTGGAGTCGACCGACGGACGTTCGTTGTGCCGGCCACATGGCATACCGAACTACCACTCACCAAGCCTCGACTCGTAGAACGGTTTCTCCTAGTGGGCTTTCGTCCCATCGAAAATATACGACTCAAGTCTTGGACACAAGACATGACAAGCAAATGCTCCACATACCCAAGACTCCGCTCTCGCGTGCGAAGGAGAATGGCGCCAAGGGCTTTCGAGTTCTTGGGTAAAGGCTCGTCAAGCGAAGATGGCACCGCCGTGAGCACAGCCACCAGAGTAAGAATATGAAGGCAAGGTAAGGATGGATACGATCGTAACATACACTGTAGCCTGTCTCGTTTCATCACCACCTCCATGCGAAACGATCCCTATCGACCTTCCAACACGAAGTCGACGGCCTGGCACTCCTCAATATACTTGAGACAAGATATCTCGGACACCAGACCAGCACCCCGTAGTCGAAACCGGAGCCTTTCGTCATCAAGAGAAGGAAAGCTACGGATGCCAACGCATCTCCAGGATTGGCATTACGACGCCGAAAGTCAGCAACAACGTGGTTGATGGAAGGACGGGGAAGGATTTGTGGTCCATGGCTTGGTGTGGGCTTGGTCGCGAGTAACAAGGCTTGGTCTGCGTAACGATAGGATGCGGTGGTGTCAGCTTATTCTATTGCTGTTTTCCTTCGCCACTCTCGTGATTAGCGCGTTGTCCTTTTCTGGCCACGGAGGATGGCAGAGTCGGGGCAGGACACGGCGGAGAGCCTCCGTAGATCGTATCCCTATGGTTGATGCTGCTCCGATTAAGATGTGCCTGAGTTGCGAGCCTGTCTGATGAAGCTTGAAAAAGAGCTTTGCATGCTCGATGTGACTTTCGGTGGCATTCTATGTTTGCTGGAGAGTCGTAGGTGCCGCCCTGTTCAGATCAATCTCACACGTCTCCGCTCTCCATGCTGCATCAAAGACTTGGAGAATGGTGGACGCCGATCTTCAATGAATCCAATCCTGGTATATGTATCCTTCTGGCCCTGCACGTGTCGTGCGGCGATCCCATACCAATTTTCTAGACGACCTCGTTGGGCTTTGCCTAAGAGGATGCAGACCAGTCTGGTGCCGACTGCTTCTCTCAACTCCTCAACACCGAAATCCGGACAAAATGATGCGAACTGCTCGTTTCGGGGCTCCAAATCCTTGCTGATCTCGAGAGAGCAGCCGTCGGAGTCGTGTATATTGAGATGGCCTGAGTCTAGGAAGTCGTCCGCTTCGTCAGAGCTCACTCGAATAGTTTCGCCCGACAAAACTCGCTCGTGTTCTTGCGTGTGCTTCAACGGTACAGGATCTGGGCTGATCTTCCACACTGATAGCTTGGCCAGCAGCTGAACGTGGCCGCCCAGAACTTCTCCGAAGGGGTTCTCTCCTGCATGATTTGTGGAAGCGCTCACAGCCTTCGCCAGTGCTTCAAAGACTAGGCCGGACTCGCCAAATTGGATGTTCATGGAAGGCCAGGTGACTGGGCCTGGACAGGCAACCCAAGACCATGATGGGGTCTTGTATTCATAGCGTTCTGCTGCCTTGTTGGCATAGAATGTGCTACTCCATGTGAGGCCACGGACCAGATCGCTCTTCCATAGGCCAGCGAGATACTCATCATCAATATTTTGGCGATGCCGACTAGCGATTCCGGACAGGGCTGGCAGACGATCTTTATCGAAGGTGATGTGCCGCTCAGAATAGACTTCAGCTGCTTCGTAATAAGCCAGAAGGTGGTCGTCAGTACGGCGCGCTGATGTCGCTCGGAGACCTGTCGCGATCGACAAGATGAGACTTAGACCTAGGTCTGGCTGGTGTGGGTAAGGTATTGCCTCGTACAGAACTTCCCTTGGACACAGGAAGCACATCTACCGCTTGTTGAAATACAGTACTCTTTTCGCCAGTACTTGTTCCTGAAACGCCCACGCCCGTTTGGCCAGGTCTAGGTTGTCCAGGAAAACCAATCCAAAGGTATGTTTTGGTATGGCTGGGTGCAACGTGATTGCCCCCAAGGCGTTTCCTGGGCCTCGAAATGCTATCTCACAGTGCGGAGATGGAGAAAGAGACTCTCTCGGGTGCAGAAAGCCTTCATAGGCATCCCGAGAGTGCACTGCGGCAATAACGACCACAGCGTTTGAGAAGACCTCGCCCATGCGGAGGCACTCCCGCTCCCAATCCTTTTCGTCATCTTGGACTATGCAAAATGTGTCAATCCACAAGTAGCGATAACCTAAGCTACGCGTGGTAAGAATGGCAACTTTGAACGTCTGCTCTAAGGAGACGATATCCAGAGCTTTTCGATGCGAATCCAGATTGGCTTTGGTAGTACGAGACTGTGGTATTCGAGAGCCCCAGCAGTGACTTAGTGCAACGTAGCCTCTATGCTCTTTAGGATCAAGTATGTTCGCTGTGACCAGCCTGAGTAAGGGATGGTCATCCATGCCCACAAGACTGCTCGATGTGGGCACGAAGGTGCTGTGAGTGGAGTTGCAATCGTGATTGTTCTCGCAATCTGCAATCCATCTGCGAGCCAAGGAAAGCGGTGGGAATTGACTGACTGATCGAGAGTAGAAGTGAGGATTGTCTTCGTTTGGTATGCGCAACTCGTACCACGCCTTTGGTACCGCACCATTCGAGTCGCAGCCGAAGGCGATGTCTGTGATTGCAATTCCAGGAGAGCTGGAACCGTGATGCACATTGTCAATCCAGAATATCACGAAGAACCCGTTCCCGTCTGTGCCGATCACGCGGCGCATCTCGTTGGTGAGTCTTGTGAGGAAAAATTGGCACAAAGAGCAAGAGTCCATCGCGCAGATCTCCAAATCTGCTAAGTTCTGATGATGGCTTGCCTTGTAGGTGTTACGATGTCTCCGGAGTGCCTCAAGTTCACTGACATACTCCATACTCTTTTTAAAGGCTAGTCTGCAGTGATAGCACAGAGGCTGAGCCGCGAAGCGAATGGACCGAGTAGTGTTAACGCCATGACACTGGTTCGATAGCACAAGTCGTGCGGTGGTCGAGGATAAATCAGCGGTTGGCCATCTTCCAGTCGTCGGGTTGTAGTCCATGCTTGCACTGCATGGCTTTCCTGCCGCCGTGGCACGATGGTCGTCGCCAGTCCCTTCTGGTATAGCCATTCTATCATCCGAGCGGGGTTTAAAGTCGATGGAGACAGGCGGATGGGCCGTTTATTCTGACGCCGAGCGTATGGCAGTCTTGAAAATCAGATGTCTGGTTCCCAGGCTCTTAAAGCGATGGATTTGAGTCCAACCTGATGGCTGCCCATCTTGCTCGAGAAGCGCCTCGGGACCATGCTGTCTGGCTTGTCCAATCGTTGACGCGCCTGGCGGCCTCTCACAGCAGAACTCGTGGAGGTGCCTGTGAGGCCGGCTTCGTGTCTGAGCGGCTGGACATCAAGGTGACGTATTAGCAGCCATATTCTTGTCAGTACAAGAAATCTACAGCTTCTCTGTCGACCCTTTCTAATGTTTCTTCTGCGGACTCGGTTGGTGAAAGAAGTGAAGGGAAGTTGCAAGTCTGCCCGAGAACTTGCAGCTGCCTTCTCGGAGGCACTTGCCCCAGCTGAACCAGAATGCAGAAGTTCTCCGGCTGCAGCTTCCAGTTACCCCCAGGAGTTCTCCAACTGAACATGCTCATCTTCTCGCACTGCATTGCCGACATCTGTTACCCGTAAGCATTTAAAATGTAAGTACGAGTTCGCAATCCGGAAACATGCAAGACGTCCTCTCTGCCACTCGCCGATCCTCCATCAATCTCATTCCTCAGAGGACCTTACAATGGCAAACCAAACAATCACTCACATCGTCCTCTTCAAATACCGCTTCAACATAACCTGGACCGACTTCGAATCCCACTTCGCCAGCTTCTCCTCGCTCAAAGACCGCTGTCTCCGCAATGGCAAGCCCTACATGCTTTCAATGCGCATGGGCAAGAATCGCAGCTGGGAGCCCCATGGTAAAGGCATGACCCACGGTTTCGTTCTCGAGTTCGCCTCTCAGGATGATCTGGACTACTACCTCACGCAAGACGAAGTCCACGCCGAGTTCTCGAGGAATGCGAAGCCGTTGATAGAAGACAGCGTAGTGGTCGACATCTCAGATGGAGTACTTTTTGGCGCAGCGGCGAAACATCCATCCTTCAAGCGAGAAGGCGTATTCGAGGGATCGTGTCATTGCGGAGAGCTGAAATGGGCGGCGAAGCTGGATAAGGCGGAGCATGTCCTCTGCCATTGTGGCACTTGTCAGAAACTCGGAGGAGGCCCATACAGCTGTAACCAGATCATCGCGAAGGAAGACCTCACGATCGTCCAGGGCATTCCGAAGGTGTACACCTATAAGGGTGCCTCCGGCAGAGACGTGCGGTGCTTCTTTTGCGGGACATGTACGAGCCATGTCTACCATCACCAGGACGCCATGCCGGACAAGGTGATTGTGAGGACGCTGTTACTTGAGGGCGGGAGCCAGATGCCTGCGACTGGTGAGATCTTTGCGGAAGGAAGACTGCGGTGGGTGAGGCATTTGCAGGACTCAATGGATACGCCCGTGGGAAGTGAGAGCAGCGCGTAGAGGAGACAGTCCGGAACCATTCCTCGTCTCATTCATGCGCATCCATCACCATTGCCACTCAGTAGCAATTTGGCTTGGAGAATGCTTCTTTCGAGAGTTCTTCGGATAGCGATTGGCGTTCGTATGGAAGGTCCAGACTTCTTCTCCTCGCCGCGTGTCCTGGAAGTGATGAATCGCAAAAAAGCATCCCGACTCACTCACAACGTGTCCTCGACAGCCCACCACGCGCCATCTCGTGACTCAATATCGCCCGTACGACGGAGCGCGAAAGCTCCAACAGCTCAAATCAAATTTCCCCGCTTCAAAACATCAGCGCCTATGGCGATTTCTATGGCGATTCCACCGCTAACAACACATCCGACGATGTTTTTCCATGCCTGAGTTTGGGAAACTATCATTCCTTATTACTTTTATATGTTAAAACCTAAAGTATCGGCCTCTACGCGAGTATAACTACGATTTTACTACGGGTAAATACTATAAACTATAGGTAAACATGCAATATTTTGCTCTTAGGAAGATAGCGACGTACTAATCCTACTTATAGTATACCTATAGTAGTACTCGAGATTATTAAGTTACTAGCTTCCTACTATACTATATCCTTCGCCGCTTTACTACCTTACCGCCTTACTATCGTAGCGCCGCTATCCTCTACTATCCTCTACCTCTACCTATATCGCGTAACTTAACCTCCTCTACCCTACTTACTACTAAGTAGTAGTATACTTGAAATAGAAGATACTACGCCTAGCGATCGATTTAAGCGAGTAGAAGGACTAGATTATTAAGAGCGCTAATACTAGTATTCCTTATATTATTATCTTAAATAGGCTATATTAACGATATATAGAGATCTCCTACTTAACCTTTAAGCGTAAACTTTAGGACTAGTATATCTAAAGTAATAGATAGCCTAACTTTTAAGACTCTAACTAGCTACGTAGACGTATTATATATTCCTTCTTTATAACCTAGACGACTAATAAAGAGACGAGTAAAGAGCTAAGGGAAGATAGCTTTATAATAGGGCCGTTAAGGATTATAAGGATAAGGAAGGACTTAGGCCTTTAGAAGTAACTACCTATCTATAAGTATCCCCTTAATAAATAGTACTTAAAGGAGATTCTATAGAAAGAGCTCGATATTAGTAAGATTAAGAACTTTAGTAGAAACTTTATATATATAATACTCTACTCTTAGTATAATATCGTTAGCCGCGATCGTATATAGAAGATATTAAAGCTACTTAACCTAGACGGTATCTATAAAAGGGAAAATAAGGAAAAAGAGTATATTTAAGAGCCTAGCCTATCGCCTAGGCCTAACTACTAGTAGTCTATAGACGCCTATTATAAGCTTAAATACTTTAGTTTCTAAGTCTACGCGGCGGTTAATATATAGTCGAGATATATAGTATAGATCTATATTAGCTATACCGCTTATATAGAGGTATTAGTTTAGTACTAGTATATAATAATAGCGGAGACTAGAGTTATATAAGTTATACCGCTACTATACTACGAGTAGATATACTAATATCCGTAGACCTTATATACTTTAATTAGATTATAGTACTAAGATACGCTATACTACTAACGCCTATATATTACTTCGCCTAAGGCTCTACCCTAACGACTAGCCGCCTTTAACCTTTATAGACTACTTCTAATATAGTACGAGTAAGATAAATTAGAGGATTAAGAGCTAGTAGCGCTAGTAGATAGCTATAACTATACGCTAGCGAGCCTACTTCCTCGAGCTTTACTCGTAGGGGTACTTCTTTAAGGATAATAAGTACGACTATATTACTATAGTATATATCTATATACCTATACTTCGTAAGGTAATCCTCGCCTTCGTTAATATATAGAACGCCTACTATATTAGAAAATAAAATAATAAGCCTTATATATAAGGCGGCGTACTAACTCGAATATATTACTACCCTCGACTATATAGTAATAATAAATATAGTATATACGTACCGCTAGAGGTTCTCGATAAGATAAAGGCGGACTTAAAGGACGTCGGTTAGTACTCGTAATAGAGTAGTAGAGTACTCGCTAACGCTAATAGCTAAATAGATATTAATAAGTATCTACCTAAGGCGACGATATAATAGTACGAAAGGATTTTATATAACTATCGCTTTAAGATACTAGTATCTAGTAGTATAGTTAATAACGACGGTAACCGTATCTATCTATAAGTATATATAACTCTCTAGCGTAGCCTATACTAATTACTCGAAGCTAGTATTAATATTAATAAGAAACTACCTCTTAATAACTAGAGTAGATAGAGGCCGTAGCTAGCTACTATAAATATATTTATAGCTACGAATAAACTACTATATAAGGGCCCTACTACCGAGTATAACGAGCTAGATATAAGGCTAGATTACCTACCTATTAGTAACGAATTTAATAACAACGACCTATAATAATATAGTAGTAGTAGTACTCTAGGTAGCGTAGAGCCTAAGTTCGTACCGCCGCTAGATAATAGCTTTATAGCTAAGGTAATAGGTAGTCTCTATACGGCTATTAACGCTAGATAGGTTATTTAAAGCTAGTTTACTTATAGGGTAGTAGTAGTACTACTCGAGCCTACCTTAAATATCTATCTAGATTATAGAGTTTAGGATATAAGTACTAGAGTACTCGTACGTTCTCGTAATAGTAGTCGTAATAGCTAAATCCTTAGTATCCTTCTATAAAAATTACGCTTCTACGGTTTCCTATAAGCTAGAGCTAATTAAGACTAGTAGGTACGTAGGTATATCGTACTCTATCGTCTCTCTCTATTCGCGAACTAATCGTAGTAGTACTCGAGCCTATTCGTAGGTAGCGTTATACCCTTCGAGTCCGATCGTTATACTATAGCGCCGAGACGAGAATAGGTCTATATATATAGTAGGGATAGATAATAAAGCTAGTATAAGGAGTTATATACCTCTTATAGGTAGTAAGTATATATTCGCGGTATACTTAAGCTAGTATTTATAGTATAGGCTCCTATCGTCGATACGAGAGCGCCTAATATTCTACTTTATATTACTACTCTAGGTATACTAGTACTTCTTCGTCTTTAGCGCTAGTATAACTACGACCCTAGCGGTATAAAATAGTAGGACTCGTAGTATAGTAGTAATACTACTAGTAGCGAGCTAAACTAGATTAGTCTATATATAACTTCCGCTCTTACGTAATCTTAGATAATTAAGGACGTCCTTTCCGCTACTACTACTATAGTAATAGATCCTTAATCGTAGTAACTTATAGCTATACTCGAAGACGTATATATATATAAGCTACTATCTTACTAATCTCTACTACCGTCGTTAAACTCGTTAATCTCGTTAAGCTCGTCTTTATTAGATCTACCCTCTTAAGTATCTACTATCTATTATAGTACCTAAGTACGCCGCCCTTCTACTAGTACTAGTACGTAATAAGTATTAGGAGGAGGGGTCGTTTTACTCTAAGAATAGTATACTATATAAGAAGATATAGGCTAACTATATATATTACGGCTATTATAAGCTATAAAACCTATTAAATAATACTAGAATCTTCGAGTAGCCTTTTACGCGCGAGTCGATAGTAGTACCTAGCCTACGCCTAGTTTAGACTAGGCTTACGTCCTTCTCTTCTCTACTAAACTATTCTAAGCCCGAACGTTAGAAGGGTTTTAGAGTACCTAAGGCGAATATTATACGTCGAGCTTATATATAATATAGTATAGCTAACCTTCTATAGGTTACTAACTACTCCTCTAGTAGAGTACTATATAGTTATTATCTAGCTCTACTACTAAAGGAACTAGCTACCCTAGGTACCCCGAAGATACTAAAGATATAGAAGGTACTTAAGTAAGTAGGGCCCGCCGCTACTACTACTAAAGACTCTGCTACTATAAAGTAGTTTATCTACTATATTTATATCTAGGATATTATAGTTTCTAAGAAAGAGCGTAAGTAGAAGTACTATAAGGTATAGACTAGTATAATAGGGAAGGATTACTAGAGTTTAGAGGCCTTTTCGGCCTTTAACTATAGTAAAGCGGAGAAGGATTAGTTAATATTTATCGATTAGCTCTTAAAAGAGCGAATTAAGAAAACTCTATACGACGAACCTAAAGAACTTAACGACTACTAGGCCTATTACTTTATTAGCGGATTTAATAATAAGGAGTAGCCTTATAAGGTTACCTAGGGAGCGCTCGAAGTAGATTCTATTAGCGAGGTAGTCGGCGTATTCGACGTAGAGAAGATACTAGGCTAGACGTAGAGGATTAGGATTAAGATTGTTATTTAACGGATAAATAAAGCCTTACGCTAGGTCCTTAATATAGAAGACGAGGAATAAGAGCGTACGAAGCGTATACGCTTATAGGCGTCTATATCTAAGGCTTCTATATCTAAGGCGTCTACCTTTAAGACGATCGAGGCTACTAATAGTACTATTATTAAGTTAGAACCTAATTTAAATGACCTAGAGTTTAGTAAGAACGACTAGCTAAAGGAAATACTATTATAGACTAAGTATATATATAATCTAAGGAAGCTCCCTACGGAACTTTACCTTAACTCGCCGTAGAAGTAAGGTACTAAAACTAGTATATCGCTAATAGCTACCGCTAATAACGATAACGATAAACTAATCTACGTTAAGACTAAACTTACTAATAGCGAGAAGCTAGTAGTACGAATACTACCGCTAGCGCTATCGTAAGTAGACTAAGCGACGCTTAGTACTAGTAGTCTTTCGCTATAGTAGAATAATCTCGTCGACCTACTAGGTACTACTAACGAAGATAATACTAACGAGGATAATATTAAAGAGGAGTATAGGCTAGAGCCTATATTATTATCGCTAAAGTTATATTAGGAAACGATTAAAGAAGTAACTTAATAGCTAATCTATTTTAATAGCGCGTAAAGAAGGAAGTCTATCTACGAAGTCGAGACGAAACGAAATAAGGTTTATAGGTTACGTAACCCGAGTTACGTAACTCGATATATACCTTAGGTATTAATAAGAAAGGCTAGCTATAAAGGAGCTTAATCCGTAACAAGTTACTAGCTCGGAAGAAGGTAAGAGTAGAGAGGGTACTACTACTACTACTATCTATAAGTAGGCCTAGGTCGTTATAGTAGAGCCTAAAGAAGAAGTAGCCGTTTTAGTCTTAGTAAGGGCGTTAATTTATAGATATCTTATATATATAGCGTAATAGATATTACTTTCCTAAGTAGTATTATTACTTATATATACCTATAGCGTTACTCGCTATAAGAAGTTATTAGAAAGTTATTAGAGCGTAGGTAGGAGGTATATAGGTATTAAGTTAATAGACCTTCTTCGAAATACTACTAAGATAAGGCTAAGGGTACTTACGTAGTAGTAGTAGCGTTACTCGTAGTAAGAGCCTATCTAGTCTAGCCTTAGCGTATATAAGGAAAGGCTCTAATATCTTTAAGATCTTAGTAGGAATAGGTAAGTACTCGTAACTATAGTCGTATAGGTAATCGTAGAGGCTACCCTAGAGGTATTTATAAAGATATATTATCTAGTCCTTTAATCGCCTCTCTAAGGATATAGCTAAGATAAGGCTAAATATACTTACGTAGTAGTAGTAGTATTACTCGTAGTAGGGATATTTATATACTAGTCTTAGCGTATTTAAAGAAAGGTACTAGTATCTTAGTAGTAGTACCTACTACTATAGATACTAACTAGAAGTATAGGCGTATATACGTAGAGTAGTAGTAGGCGTAGTAGTATTATTATCTATATTAGAGGTATTAAATAGTATAAAAAAGAAGGTATTAATTACCTAAATTATCGAATTAGCTATTAAACTTAAGAACTAACGATATCGATCGATTAATAGGGTTAAATTACTTTTAGATTTTGTTTATAGTTTAATTATTTAAATTAAGGGCGAATTATTAATAACTAGCTTATAATATACTTATCTTTATAAGGTAAAAACTAACTAAGCCGTAGAAGATATACCTTAGATTATATATTATAGTTCGCTAGAGAGATATTACGGGTAGAGAACTTAAAAAGGTATATAATACTTCGTTTAGAGTTATTAGAAGAAGCTATAGATACCGTAATATACGTCTAATAGACGTATATTATAATAGAAGGTATTAAAGGGGGTTAGAGGGTAGAGGTAAGATACCCCCTTATAGGTAGAAGGGTAGAGCTATAGTACCTATAGTAGACTAGTAGGGGTACTCGAGAGTAGTATACCTTACGATATTATAAAGAACTATAACTTTAAAGATTTACTTACTTAAAGCTTAGTTATAAGCTAGAAACTTTAAACTACCGTTTCTTTATAACTATAATAGATATATAGACTAATTTTAGTTAGTAGAGCGTCTCTTAGGTATAATCTATAAGGTATATTAACTTTATAGAATATATACTATAGGTTATTAAGTAGTAATATCCGAGGGCTAGCTTTAGAAGCCGGCTTTAGGGGTTATAAAGCTTATAAAGTTAGTAAATTATAGAACTAGCTTAAATCGTCGTTTATAGTACTTTCTAGCGGCTAGCTAATAAGAGCGTAAGAAACTCCTATTATAATTAATAAAATTAGACTATAAGATAGGTATTAGGGGTTTAAGACTAGATTTAAGGCTAGATTTAAGGCTAGATTTAAGACGTATATACTAAGACAAAGTAATCGTATTTATAATAGTAGTAAAGGATACTACTATAGTAAAAGCTACCTATCTACTAACGGCCCTCTTCGAGGGTAGCGCTCGCTATAGAGTAGGCTTCCGCTAAGACTTTATTCTTAAAGTCTACGATAGTAAGCCGCTCGTCGATATACTATAAGCGCGCCTTACTAGGGAAGAGCTTTTCGAAGGCTTAAAAGCCCTAAACTATAGCGTAGTTATAGCGTATAACTATAGCCTCTACCTAAAACCGAAAGCTATAAATAGTATACTCTATAGAGCCTAGGCGTAGACGAAAGTTCTTCTACTCTTAAGAGAGCGTAGCTAGATAGGTATTAGCTAGCTAAAGGCTAGCGTCTAGCTTAGCTACGGACTTACTAGATTACTATTAGTACTACCTCTATACTACGAGTATAGTAACTAAAACTTACTATAGAGCCGCTATATCCGTAGAGACCTACTTAGGAGTAGAGGGAAGAGTCTCTAGCTCGTCGCTAGTATAGTAGCTCTATATAGAAGTTAGTATATACTAAAAAGTAAGCTAGAGGGTAAAAAGGTAAGTATATACTATACGATTCTTAACTTTATAGTAGGCGTAGACCTTAGAGCTACTATCTACTAATACTATATAATCGTTATAGAGTAGACAATTTAGATAGTAATAGTAATATAGTAAAGGAGCTAATATACTAACGCCTTAAACTTCTATAATACGGCTAGCCGTATCGTACTTACGTAAGTTCGCTATAGCCGCCTTATCGCCTAACTAAACCTACGTATCCTACTAAGCTTAAGTAATAGACTAGAACTAGCTAACTTACTAAAGACGATAGTATCTAGATTACGAGTTAGCCTACTACTCTACTACTACTACGAAAAGAAAGAACTTACGTAGATATCTTAATAAGGTTAAAAGATTACTTACTTACTTATATATTTAAAGTTTAAAGTTACGAGTAGTATTACGAGTACTTATAAGTATATTTATAGTATCTAAGGAAAAAAGACAAGTTAGAAAGGAAGGAAATATTTAAAGGAAAGGAGCCTATTATTATTAATCGAATAATAACGATTTAATAATAATAGGCTAGATAATAGCTTACTACTCGGCTATTATCCCTCTAATTAGATAATAGCTAGGTATTTTCTTAATTAATATAAAGGTTAATTAATATTCCTTCCTTCCTTATTTAGTAAGTAGGTTAATTAATCGTTTAATTAATATAAATATATATCTTTAATAAGGTCTTTAACGCTAAAGTTTTACTAGTTTTACCCGCTTTAAGACTAGCGTTAGCTTTAATTTTATAGCAGCGAGGACGGTATATTATAGGAATTAATACCTACTTATAGTAAATAGTAGCGTACTAGTAGTACGACGGTATATTATCGATAATAGTATAATATTAATAAGTAAAGTAAAGTTAGGGGTACTAAGCTTAGCTCCGCCTACCTATACTAATAAGATACCTTCTAATATTTATTACTACGATATTATAAGAAGGATACAATTCGTATATAAAGACTAGAGGTATTACGAAGGATATTAGTAGTAGTAGAATCGCTATAGAAATCGCAATAGTAGCTAATATAGCCGATCTTAGGTTTGAAATTCTAATTTGAGCTGTTGGAGCTTTCGCGCTCCTTACGTACGACGTCGACGTTTCCGTGAAGAAGCCAGGCGAAATGAAGCCCGTTGTCGTCGCCGCCATACTCAATTCTACGCCCAATCGTTCCCTCCTCTACACCACTTGGTTGGCCTTCAAGCTTCCGAGCAGAAGATTGCATTATGACATGTGCGCGCAATATCATCAAAAGATCAGCTGCCACAATCAAACACATGCCGGCTCTGTGAAACGGTGTTTCAGACGGTGAAAGGCCGGTCGTGTAGTTTGGGGGCGACTATACCAGAGCACGGGCGTAGGGAGGCGACGGCGGCGAGGTTTGCACTTGCTTTTTCTCTTGTTCATCCCTTTCTGCATCCCCTTAACGAATTCTCGGCTAAGTGGGACCTTGCTCAGAGCTGCGACTTGCCCAAATCCAGTAGCAGAAGAGAGCAAGAAGTGGATCGAGAATTGCTGTTAAGTCGTGCACGGCCGGCTTTCGAGCAATCAGAATTCTCAGAATCGTCGCCCACCGCTGTATAGCGTCGAGATACCTAGTTTTGCCGACGAACCCCGTTTGTGCACGAATTCTTTCAGGGGATCATTTTCCATCAGGAAGAATCACGACTGGCCCATCATGGACTACGAAACGGCGGATGGATCGCAGTTTTCCCTTCGAGAAGTCGTCTCGGATGCTGGAGGCTCACCCAAGTTCGAATCGACACTCATCACAGCCTTTGTGGACGGCAATGCCTATGCTGGAAAGTCTCCCCAGAGGATGGAAGACATGGACGACGTGGATGTCATTCAGTACTTGGAACCTGTCCCACCTGAGAACGTCTTCCCAAAGCTGCCTGAGGGTTTCACTGTGGCGCCACCCTTCGACATTGCGGACCACTATCTCAAAGCACCGCAATTCACCTACGAGGACAGCCATCCCGGAAACACCTTTGTGGCCGACATCTTGCTATCTGAAGCGACAATACTTGAGCGGTTGAAGCAGCACCCTCATCCCAGCGTTGTACCTTATTTTGGCGCGGTTACTAAGGATGGGCGCATTACACATCTGTGTTTGAAGCGCTGTTATTGCAACTTGACGGAGTATTTTGGAGTTGGCCTCTCTGTGGCGGAGCGTGAGAGACTGCTGGTGGAGATTCGTGAGGGCATCGAGCACCTCCATTCACTGGGCCTGGCACACAACGACATCAATCCTGGTGAGTACCCATGCCATTGTCAATAAGGTAGTTTGCTGACGATAAGTACAGACAACGTCTGTGTCGATGCTTTTGGTCATGCGATCCTCGTCGACTTCGACTCCTGTCTGCCATTCGGAGAGAAGTTGATGAAAGGCCAGACGGGACGAGTCGTGGACCATGAAAAGCAACCCCTTTCTGCTCGCGAGAACGACTTGAAAGGCTTGACCGACATTGAGCACTTTCTCTTTCCACCAGAAGAAGTACTTATGGAGCATGCCGAGGACCACGATAACTCACATCCCGTGGCGCCTAATGGTAATCAGGGCCATTGATGTTACTTGACATTCCTTGCGCTACGTGCTTGTGGGAGCGGTCGCCGATGAGCTGCTAGATGCACTACTCCCATTCTTCTTTTTCGTGACAGCTTGCACAACCTGGCCAGCTGAATTGAAGACAATGTCCACCAGAGCATTGAGAGGTGAGTATGAGTATGTCTTCCTGGTCAATCCGTTGCCGAGGTTCTGACTTTCTCCAGTATATGTCATGTTCTGGGTGTAGTCTCCGACAATCGAGCTCACACTGTTGACCTCTTGGACAATGTTGCCGAGATTATCTGTCTACGGATCAGCGGGCGACACGAAAGGGAGATCAGTGGAATCTGCTTACCGACAACAGACGAAAGAGTCGTGCCACCTTGTGTGATTGATCCGAGAAGGCCGTCGACTTCCCCAACAACGCTATCCAGAAGACTGGTCACATTGTTGACCGCGTTGATCAACAGAGGATTGAGGTCGAGTGATTCGAAGACTCGGCCGACGATATCGACGAGGTGACCGAGACGTACGACCAGCTCCAGTTCAGCATCTTCAACGATTAGCAGTGACAACCATGATCTTCCTATCACCGCACTCACCGACATCTGCGATCGTCAAGTTGACCTTGCGAATGGCCACATTAACTCCTGCGTTCAAAGTGACAAGTGAAGCGACACGAGCATTCAAGTTGATGTCCGCGGTGAGATCTTCGACATCGAGTTCGATCCGTCCCACAGACAGCGTTGGTACGTTGAGGTAGACGTCTGGTGGGTCGTTCGAAGTCGGTGTGGCGCTGATGGGCGAGCTCGGCCTTGTGCTGCTGTTCGTGGGAGGCGCTGTCGTTGCTGAAGGGGATGCTCCTGTCTGAGCTGCAACTTCCAAAGCACAGATTGCTGAGAGCATTAACGAGAGGAAGAGGTGATGTAACATACTGAACGTGGATGTTGAGGAGCTGATGGAAGAGGCGAACGTTCGAACAGGAAGACGACAGCGTCGAACAGCAATCCGCTCCCACCGACCTTCAATCTCAAGATCGCTCTTTCCAAAGTGTTGCTGAAGTCTGGAACCTGGTCAGCAGGGTGCGATGATCCCGGTCGTTCACATGTGGTTGGCAGGAGCGACCTGCAGTCCCGGGAAGCAATCCCTGCAATCTACTCTTCACAAGCCCATCTGTTTCACCATCATACTCGCTTGTCCATTGCCTTGATTTCGAAGACTGGAGCGGAATGGACCTCGTGGCTGGACCCAGGACATCGAAAAGACTAAGCAGTCAATGTAGTGGGGTGCCAGGTCCACCTGCCCATCAACCAATTTCACTTCAACCTCATCATCACGACACGGCTGGATGCATCCACCATGCGGAACCATATTGTCGCACTGATCGCCACGTCACTGCATCTTATTCAACTCACCAACGCACAATCCTCATCAGGCGCAGGCTACGTGGGCTACAACCTGACCCTCGAAGGCGACCAGGACGCCGTCATATACTCCACAGACGACACAAGGCCAAACGCTTCCCTCAACGAACCGAACCCAGACGTCTTTCTCAATGCGTCCGTCAGCGTAGGAGAGATCGACATCGAGGTCGACAACTTGACAGCAAAGATCAACTTAGACCTGGAGATCCTGAACCTGCTCTCCTTCAACGCTGGAGTCGACCTGGAGATCGATGCCGTGCGACTCGTCATCCAGGATGTCAAGGCGAAGGTCCTGCTTGAAGCGCGATTGGAGAAGCTTGTCGAAATGGTGAATGATACGCTGAACTCGATTGATCTCAATCCGATCATCGCAACGCTCGGTGAGGGGGTTGGTCATGTTGTTGACAGTGTTGGCGATGCGCTAAGGGGCGAGAGCCCTTCAGGTTTGACGGAGAAGAGGTCTTTTGAGCTGGAGCAAAACATTCTGTTCTCGATCAACGACTATACTGGGAACACGCACACCAACCGCGTGCTGGCGCAGAATGGTGATCTTATCGACAAAAAGCTCGACAATTATGGCAGTCTTCAAACTGAGCGCAAAGTCGGGACTTACTTGACGGAGATGACGGCCCTGGGCGACGAGAGTACTGTCGATCGAAATGGAGAGACGGTGACGGAGCAGGAGTATGCTTATGAGCCGTATCGTGGATTGAAGGTCATCAGCATCATCTACACGAATGCCAACAATGAGGTACTCGGGACCCAAGTACTCGCGGAAAGCAGGTGAGCCCCATCACTTTATGAGATAAAGATTCATGTCAAATACTGAATCGTAAACAGCGCAGGAGGTTCAAGCACCCTATCAGAAGACCATTGAACGAAATCCAAACGCACATCATACATCGCACAGGGGTATTTCCTCCAAGCAAACATCCAAAACATATCTCCCTTTCTACGCACCTCCACCACCGCCACCACCTCCAGCAGCAGCCCCCTCCGTCCTCCGAATTGTCTCTTCAATCCCCAAAATCGCCGCCAAACTCAACAACTCCAGATCCTGTCCCAACTCCACGTAGAAGTCAATCTTGCCAACCTGCGCTCCGCTAAACAATTTCTTATCTGTGATATACACGGCCAGAATACGTCTCTCGTCCGCATAGTCGACGAGTTTGAAGTCTTTCGATCCCCAGCGTGAGGCGCCGAGGGATTTGTCGTGTGTCCTGCGCGAAAGTGTTAGTCGCTGAGTGCGGGCAAGGAGAAGGGAGGATGAACTTACCTCTTCCACAAAAACTTCCTCCCCCGAAAATAAAACCCATACTGCTTATCCGTAAAACTCTCACTCGACACATCCCCCCAAGCATCCTTAGGCGCACCATCAGGGTTTCCGAGAAAAATTCTACAACCTGAACTCCAATTCTACCACATCACATCAGCAACCACTCCCTCCCACATCTCCCTTAACACAACACAACACAACAGGGATTCACTCACCTTCGTCTTCGCAGCGGCAACCGTCTGCATCCCCTGCGGATCCGCACACAACCTCACAATCGGCGCTCCCCAGCCCATCGCCGTCGACTTGGCATTCACCCACAACACCGCTTGGCCATTGAGCGTCAGGACTAGATTCTTGTGCGTCCAGAAACCTGCATTTATGATGGAGAAGGTTTTGAGGGGGTGGCCTGGGCCTGTCATCATGGGTGCGCTGCTGGATGAGGCGTAGCTGTGACTGTGACTGTGGGCGTGACCTTGTGAACTGCTGGGGGCGTAGGTGTAGGGTGGTGGTTGTGAGTCTTGGAGTTCTTGTTTCTCGAGGGCCGCGACGAGGTTTTTGGCTGAGTGGCCCATTCTTTATTGTGTTCAGTAGATATGAGGCTTAGTGAAGGAGGAAGATCGGAGAATATTGATGCGCGTATTGAAGGCTGCAGGATTCTTGTATACATATGTATGCCTCAGCCGCAATGATGGCCAAGACATGTGACGATGGCAGTGCACCACATCCCTGATGTCTCGGGGTTTTGGTGCGATAGCGAGCTTTTGCCGTCCACAGTGGGTCCATAGCAATATGGAGATGATGTAGGGATGCATTCCTGCGGCGTAGTACCTAGCGACATAGGCCAAGCAGTGGTATGAACGGCTAGTGTGCCGACGAAGACAAGGAACCGACATTCACAACACGAAAGACTTGCCTGATGGTGCACAAGACTTACCTCGAGTCAGGACGACTACGGTCTGCATCTTGCAGATGGCGAATGCCAGGCACGGAGTGTGCAGAGACAGCTCATCCTCAATGAAGAGGACGTCAGAAGGTTTGTTCAGAGATGGCTTGCATTCGTCTATGTACGACAGGGCGCAAAGTCATCTCTCAGCCACCACGCTGAAAAGAAGTATGGTATCAACCCATGCCGCCTGACTTCATGTCATGGCTGGCTTCCTTGACGCCTGGCTCTTTTGATCATGCCCTGAAGACCTTTCGTGTCCGTGTCATAGAACGCCCATCATCCAAGCTCATTATCGATTGTGCGCACTGCACTTAAGCGACGAGCTGGACAACACCACCGGCCTCCTTGATCTTGCGCTCGGCATCCTTGGAGAAGTAGCGGGCGCGCACGATGAGTGGGATCTCTGGGATACGGCCCTTGCCGAGGACCTTGCTGTAGCCGAGTGGGAGGAGGTCGAGGACTGGGGCGGTGTCCTTGGACTTGCCGGCGAGGTACTTCTCGCGCTGCTCGGCTGGGACGAGGGACCAGAGCTGGTATTCATATCAGTATGGATGGATGTTTCGAGATGTGAGTGTGTTTAGGTCGCACCTTGTCGAGGTTGATGACGGGCTTCCAGAACTGGTTCTGGAGCTTGTGGAAGTATCTCATTCCGACCTTTCCGAAGTAACCTGGATGGTACTTGTCGAGGTTGGTGCGGTGGTGGTGCTGGCCACCAGCCATACCGCGACCACCGGGGTGCTTTCGGTGCTTGCCAACACGACCATGACCGGCCGAGACGTGACCACGGCTGGAGCGCAATTGTTAGTCCTTGAGGAATTGATGGTGATGAATTGCGACGTACTGCTTGCGGGTCTGGGTCTTTCTGGTAGGCATTGCGGCGGTGGGGGAGTGTTGCAATGCAGGTGATGTCCCTGATGAAGAGCGCAGAAATCTGAAAGCCAGAGGGAAGAGTGTGTCGCCAGCAGGCTTGGCAAGTGCGATCGAGTGGACTCGCTTATTGGCTCACGAAGCGAAAGTCTAATCGACACACCAACTTCCTCACCAGCCAACGTCGACGTCCTTTGATCGTTCATACAACATCACGCCCCTCACTGTCCGAGTGATGCTACGACATGCATGTGTTGTGTTCTGACGATGCCTTGTGGTCCCATGAGATCCTCACTCTCGCTTCACCTCTGGTCGCATGTCAATTCAAACCTGAAGGTCAAGAGCTTCCTGACCACACTCAAGGTCTGGCGTTCGTCCTTATTCTTCAATCACCTCTCCGTCACTTCTATCGGACTTATTCTCAAGACCATAGACTATGAGGGTTCACAATGACCTAGCGAGCGCATCCACGTGATGGCATGTCTAGGTCGGATTGGATCGGCAGCTCGCATCGATCTTCACGAACTCTGTCATCCAGAACGCCACATACTCCATTGGAGTTCATCAAGAGTATCCAGGTAATAAGAATCACTTCAATGCCCTCTTCCAATTTAAACAATCCGCCACAGCTCACGAACAGAGGCGATTCTGACCAACATGTTTTCCCTGCTCTCTATCTTGCTCTTTTCTCTCCAACTCCTCCAGGTCCCCGCCCTCAACATCACAATTCCCCAACCCAATACTCCATTCGCACCTAGCCCACTTCCTCCATCCCACGCCGAATCCGATGGCGACAAAATCGTGTCCCTCTTTCAAACTCTCGGCCGCACCACTGTTTGGAAGCTCATCTCCCAAACGCCGTTCCAAGGCGACACCTACGAACCCGAAGGCATAGTCCGTCTCGGCTCATCTCACTGTAAGTACGACCCGATGTAGCGTCTCTCCTCAGACATATACTGAACTTCAGCCTTTGCATCAGACATCGTCTCCGCAGGCGAATACACCCTCCCCACAATCCCCTACGGCCGCACCATAAACGGCACAGACCGCAGCGCAGGCGCCGGTTTCGCCCACCTAATAGTCTTCTCAGCCAACGGAACCCGCATCGTAGACGCCACATTAACAAAACCCGGCGACATCGAATATCACAATGGAGGAATAGATTTCGACGGCGAGAGCATCTGGTGTACGATTGCTCAGTATCGACCTAACACTACCGCGCATGTGATTAAAGTGGATCCTAGGACTCTGCAGCAGGAAACTGTGTTGCGGTATGAGGATCATTTGGGTGGGGTTGTGCATGGTGTGCAGAGGGGGACGATTACGACGTTGAATTGGGGCGCGAGGAATGCGAGTTCGTTTAATCTTGGGAGGAGGGGGAGGGGGTATGGAGGGAAGGGGTATGTGAAAGCGGCGAGTGTGGTGCGAAATCCTTCCTACTTCATCGATTACCAGGACTGTAAATTCCTTGGCCATTCGAGGTTGTATCATGGACGGGCGGTGATGCTTTGCTCTGGTGTCGCGACGATTGGGTCTGGAGCAACGTCTTACAATCTGGGTGGGGTGGCGATCGTGGATGTCGAGACCATGATTCCTTTGATGGAGGTGCCGATTACTATGAGGAGTATTGTGGGGACGCCGGTGACGCAGAATCCTGTTGATGTGAATGTGGAGGATGGGAAGTTGAGGTTGTATTTCTTGCCTGATCAGCATGTGAGTACGCTGTATGTGTACGAAGCGCAGCCGGATAGTCCGTATGAATACTAGACGTTGCGTGGAAGGTAACTCATTACCAATTTCTCGGCAGCTTGATACTGAAGACGAGTCAAGACCTCATATGCATATGGTTCTTTCTTCTGATAGATTCAGAGGTAACCAAGCTGCAAAGTCTTCAAGAAGAAGCAAGCTCTGCAGAGCAAACAATCGCAGAAGCTCGTACAATGATGAGTGATCCCTCCTGTCGATCGAAAATGCTCACTTCTTTGCGTTGGCGTTCTTGGCCTCCTCCAAGGCCTTCATCTTCTCCCTTTGACTTCGACTGCCGCCAAGCTTCGGACCACTCGACACCTGTCCAGGTGTAGGCGCAGTTGGAGGTTTGCGTCGCTTCCTCTGTTCCAAATCCGCCAGGAATTCGGCCTTGAAAGCTTCTGCGGCAGCTTCGTCCATGTCGATCCCGGAGGATTCTGCATTCGATGCTGCTGCTGCGCTTGACTGATCATAGAGAGGCACCTGGCTTTCGCTCATGATGGCGTCTACCATGGCGTCGCGGGCGATGTCACTGGCATCTCGAGCGTGTGGCTGGCGACGCGGCTTCCTTGGCCGGCCTCGAGAGCCGTACGGATAACCCTTTCGTCGGGCTTCGGTCGAATCTTCTGCTGCGGCTGATTCGGCGCTAGTCGCAGCTCCAAGCCCAACAGCGGTTGCAGCTTGTGATGATGAGTTATCATCGAGGCTGGCTGTCGGAGGCGCTGGGCTGTTCCGACCTGTGGTGAGTGGTGTGGCAGATGATGAACGTAGTTCAGCCAACTTCGAGTCTACATATGCCGTCCTACGCTGTTAGCCCTGCTCGCAGACTTGTCAGAAGATGGGGCGTTGGTTCGACGTACAAGTGCTTGTCTTCAACGACTACTTTGCCAGTCGGTTTGGTGAAGCGATCGCTTTGCAATGCAGTTCCTGCATCCCTCTCAAACGGCACAAGGGTAGATTCGGTAGGGGCATCTTCTCCGGCTGCGCTAGGATTCGCTCCAGCACTGCTCGAGAACCCGATTCCATACTTCTTGGCCACTGGCCGCTTCACCACCGATAGCTTCTCGCTCGATCCATCCTGCGTGGCGTTGACATCTCCGTTCGATTGATTGAGTTCCTCCGAGCCGTCCTGTCTTTCCGCCGCGTTTTGGTCATCTTCGACTGTACGTTTCCTGAAGACCTTTCTCCTTTTGTTGGCTCTAAACAAAGGTTCTTGCTGGTTTTCCGCATTCTCGGCCATGGCGATACGTCCGAATCACCTCCTTTGGATGAGGAGGCGTTTGCTGACGGTATCCCTGCCCGACCTCCTCGACCACCTTGCTGCGGTTTTGTGCCGCGAATTTCTAATCAATGCAGTCGCTCGCGATCCGATCTTGGTTATGCGAGGGCGCACAAGATTATCCAAGACAAGGCGTCTTCCTTCTGACCATTCTGACTGTCGTGGTAGGCTGTTCTGACGGGTGGCGGCAGTTATGTCCGGTGGAGCTGGTTGTTGTGAAGTTCACAAAGTCGATGGCAACGGCGAATCGGTGACTTCATGCCGAGATCGCGATGGCACGTGCGCTCGCTTTCCCTTCGTCTCGCAAACACCAACTTCCTATCTCATCGTATTCTCAGCTAAATGCATCTTTTCGGCACTGCTTCTATCATGCGATTGCTCGGGATCGTGCTTGGCTATTCGCCTCCTCTTTGTTCACAGCGGAGCTTCGGGCGACACGGACTTCTTGCTGTCAAACGGAATTACTAATCACCAAAGGACCGCCGAAGCATAGCTGAGGAAATATACCGCGTGGTGCGGGTCACATTGCCGATGATGGCGATGGTGTGAACAACGAAGGCGACGCCCTTGATACAGGCTAAGTGGACTCTATACTTCCTCTGCGCATATCTCTTGAGTCTCGTTGCTGTTACTACCCTCAACTTCCATCGTGGCTTTACGCGCGACACTTCGCAACATGACCAACTACAAGATTGACATAGTTTCGGATACTGTCTGTCCCTGGTATGTCCCAGACCCAAAACCATTCCACTGGGTCCTACTAATCGCAAAGCAGGTGCTATGTGGGCAAGAACCGACTGGACCTTGCCATTAAGCAGCACCAAGCCACCAACCCGAACGATACCTTCACCACGACATGGCATCCGTTCTACCTAAACCCCGATGCGCCGAAGAGTGTGGATAAGCAGGCGTATTATGAGAAGAAGTTCGGAGCGCAGAGGACGCAGGTGATGCAGGGTCACCTTGCTAGGCTTGGGAAGCAAGTCGGTATTGAATTTGGGTTCGGAGGCAAGACTGGTAATACCCGCGACAGTCATCGGTTGATCCAGTTGGGCAAGACGAAAGGCGAAGATGTTCAAACGAAGGTTGTGGAGTCGCTCTTTAACTCTTACTTCGAAGCGAACGAGGACATCACCTCGCAGGAGGTGTTGATCGCGAGAGGTGTCAAGGCCGGACTGGATGAGCAAGAGACGAGAGACTGGATGGAGTCTGGTAAGGGCGGTGACGAGGTCGATAAGGAGGTTGCTCAGGCGCAGAAGCAATTCATCAGCGGTGTGCCAAACTTCACCGTCAATGGCCAGTACGAGATCCAGGGCGCTGAAGAGCCGGCTGCATTCTTGCAAGTGTTCGAAGAGATCAAGGATACGAATGGCGGTGCGAATGGCCAGGTGAAGGGCGACAATACTTGCTGATGAGTTATCGTGCTTTCGGTATTGGCAGGGAGTCGGAAATCGAATGTTGATCATGGTCGATGTTTCATCATCTGTTGTTTTATTTTAGCCAGCGAAAGAATGATGCGGGCGTCAATCAATCCCGGATGCAGTGAATGCTTCACGGCTATGCATGAAATGTTATATGCGGATACGAGAATGAAGGCAGAGAAAAGAATCCACAGCGAAAGATTTAGCGCCACCATGTGCAAAGTTCGACCTCGAAACTTCGACCTCACTTCCTGACCAAAATCCACCATGACCCTCCTCAACTCGATAACATCACTAACCCTCGACCTTCCACCCAGCTGCATAGCCTTCTGTCCGCGAAACCCGCAACTTTTCGTCGTCGGCACCTACCACCTGCATCGGAAGGAGCAAGAAGGTGATTTGTCTGCGGATGAAACACTTCCCGAACGTGCATCCGACCACGATGATGCCACGATCGAAGAGACCCACGCGCAGAAGCGCACGGGAAGTCTGATTCTCTTCCACCTCGGTGACGATAATTCCATGTAGGTAAGACGGTCCTTCGCTGATGATGTTGCACCAAGCGGCCATGGATTCTTCATCACTAACGACGATTCCACAGCACGCCCCTCGCAACGACGTCCACGGACTTTGCGATCCTTGATATCCAGTGGAGCCCCCATCCCGATGCTCTGGGTGGAGACATGCTGGCGGTGGCCGCGTCCACAGGGCTCCTTGCTTTCTATCGGCTGGATGCATGCGGCTCTTCGGATACGCAGATGCAGCATGGCAAGCTCGTGCCAGCATGTGAGAAAGCGATAGCCGATTCCGCAACTCTCGTCCTCTATCTCACGTGGCATCCCGACCGCGCGGACACCATAGGTGTGACGCTGTCCGATGGACGGGTCTGTCTCTGCGAAAGCGAGAGCTCTGCTTGGAACGAGACCGATACCGTGAAGATTTCGGAAATCCACGTCCACGAGCTCGAGGCTTGGACTTTGGCCTTCTCTTCGGATGGAGATGAGCGAGTCCTCTCGGGAGGCGACGACATCCTCCTGCAGTGCTTCCACACCTCACCCCCATCCCCCCTCTATCAGGATCGCAAACTGCACCAAGCCGGCATAACCGCCATCCTGCCCCTATCCCCCACCCTCGTCATCACAGGCAGCTACGACGACCACATCCGCCTCCTGTCCCTGCCCAGCATCGGCCGCAAGAAATGTCTCGCGGAACAAAATCTCGGCGGCGGTGTGTGGAGGTTGAAAGTCCTTAGCCAGGACGCAGCACCTGCATCTCTATCTTCAAGGTTCGTGCCGAAGACTCTCTTCCTTCTTTCTTGATTACTTGCATGCTGTGTATTTCTTCATACCTGCCCTGCTCACCTTAGGAATCCCTCCCGCATTTTCCAGAATCATCACACAAAATTCCCCCAGCCCGCAAGAAATTTGGAAACTTGGTTGAAATGACGCAATCTGACTTACCCTCTTCCAGCTCTATCGTCTTGCTGGCGAGTTGCATGCACGCGGGTAGCCGCATCGTAAAGCTGATACGAGAAGAAGGCGCAGACGGAGGAAACGAGGAGTGGCATTTTGAGGTCTTGGCGAGGTTTGAGGAGCATCGGAGTATGAATTATGGGAGTGATGTCCAGCCGGGTGGGGATGGTACGAAGAGGAAGAGAATTGTGAGCACGAGCTTTTATGACAAGTTGTTGTGTTTGTGGGAGTTTGACGAAGGGTGAAGAGGATGGATGTAGGACCGGTCTCAGATTAGACAGTAGTATAGTAGGTAGGTAGTATCATCCCTTGGTATCCTGTTACCGGATACACGAGAAACGTTCGTGTAAGGTTGTTTCTTTCTTTCTTCGTTTGTTCGGATCGGACGACTCAGTCGCCCTTCGAGCTCAGTCCTCCTGTGACGGCCGTCATACAAAAAGCATGGTTACAAAATAGTTTCTCTGTCAGATCCCGCCTGCAATCAAAAAGATCATTTGGTATATCGCTTCCAAGAAGATTCGATGTAATCAAAACTCCCACGTCCAGTAAATGCCACAAATAACGCCGCTCTGGTGCTGCTGAAATGCTGCTTGCTTGCTGGTACGACAAATGAAAGGACAATAAAAATCTCGATCTTCGTCTGTCGCTTGGCTTGCTGATAGGTATTTCGATCGTGGTGTGCTGCCGACTTCCGGAATCACGGTGGGTGTGCAGCGGGATATGCAGCACGTCTGTGTGATGCTTGTTTCGCGGAGCCGGGTATGCGGCGGTCTGTGACGCCTCGGCTGGGTTTCGATCGGAGCGTCTCATCAAAGGTTTCTTGAATTTCTGTCTTGCGAATTGCGTGCTGGTTTCAAGGCTCGCCGGGTCCGCTGACTTTGATTTGCGGCATCGGAGGTGGTGGGACGCCGTTGTTGTTGTCTCGTGCTCGGCGCCATTTGAGGACGGGGATTCTTTTGTCGCCCTATGGGATTGAATGTCAGTACGCCGGAATGAAGAATATTTCGTGAATTGAATGTGACGTACCTTGACCTCTGTAGGCTCCTCGCTACCAAGCACGAGGACTTGTCCGTCTTCCTCGAAACGGTGTGTTCGAATTTGGATATCTCCAATCCAGCCCGGCAAGCTGCAGCATTGGAAGGTATGCCGTAGAATCTCTTCTCGACCCATTCCTTCGTTGCTGATGTAGTATGGACCGCAATACGCGAAACATCTTTTGCCGGCCTCTGCCCACTGTGGTTCTTCTCCCTCTCCGCGCTTGAAACTTTGTTGACCTGGGATCAACATCTGTGCCGACATGTAGCCATCTGGGGTGTAGAGAATGAATCCGGTGACGTTCTTCGTCATGGGAAATGTCGGCCGTTGTACTGGTGATTCTGGTGTGGGATATGCGATGTAGGACTCGAGTTTCCAAGCTCCGATGAGCTTGTCTCTTAGTGAGGGCTCGGGCGGTGGTGTTACGCACTGCTCCATCGTGTATAGCCCTTCGTTGAGATCGTCGTAGTTGGTGCCCGCGGGCTCGTCTTTCATGGGCGTGTCCTGGACTTCGATACTGGGTACGGGACAGGATGCGATTCTATGGCCGATTCCTTTCATGAAAGGACTGGAATGTGGAGTGGCCATCTTTGTTGTATTCAATTGAGGCCTTCGATACGGTTCCGGCTTGAAAGACGATGTCTCTGGCGATTGAGCACGGAAACTCAGTTTGTTGGGCGAGACGACGACCTGGGTGGGAGAGAAGACCTCGCTGGGCATGTCCCGAGGCCGACTCCTGGATCGAGAGCGGGATTTGCGTCCGGGCAGTACTTTGGGGACTTGGAGGTACTGCGTGCTGGGCATAGTAGCTACTACCAACATCGGAGCGGCAGCGAGGTGGTGGTGCAGGAAGACGGCATGGACAGTAGCAATACGGAGGTAAGGTAGTCAATGGGTGCTGTGGACGGAGTGGTGGCCGGCGTGGAAGGACGGGCGTTAATGGGGGTGGCAGCGGTGGTGAGGCGGAGACACATGGTAGAAGAGAACTGCCATGGGCGGGCAGGCGATAGTATGTATGATGACGGGCCGGTTGGCAACTGGCAACGCACCGTGCAGCGGACTGAGTTCGCGAGGTCTCAGCTGCCCGCGCACGCTCAAGCGGCTCTCCTACTCTGCCTCGATGAGGTCGACAACCTGCGCGCGCTAAGCAGAGCGCTGTGGGGCCTCCCGCCGTCTTCCCGCCGCGAGCGCTCCCAAGATGACTTTTCCGACGGACACTGCGGGCGTGGCGTCTGTCTGGTGCGTCGTGTGCTGCTTCGGGCGTTGATCTATTGAAAACCCACGAGGATGCGATGCCCATCCGGCTTGGCCTCACCGCGACAATCTCCACCCGCCAGCGCGCCCTCGACCACCGTCTGCCGTGCGCCGCTGTCACCATCTTGTCGCAGCGCCGGCTCACGGCACTGCCTCCAAGGACAGCTGCTTCACAACACGAGAAGCACCACTCCTCGCCATCTCCAGCCGCCGTCACAGCCTGCTCACCCCGGCTACTTCTAAATCTGGGATGCAGGCCTGACGCAACAGCCTCCGGCGCGAGCTGCCCATCGCGAGCTTAACGCCTGGACGCTTGCCTGCTTGCGGGCGTTGGAGAAACCCCTGTTCCAGAGAGCGCAGTCTGAGTTGGGGCTTGCGGGCAGAACGCTCCTTCGTGTCGACATGGCGCAGGAGTCCAGCCCGCTGCGCATACAAAAGGCCTCGCGTGGTCGTCTGACTGCGTCGGTGAACTCCCCACGGCTCCCGAATGCGCTGCTCACGCCGTCACCAGCTATTGATGATGGCATGAATTATTCATCCACGCATGTGAAGACAGGCGCTGCGGAAGCCGGCGATAGGGTTGCAAATCCCCCAGTCGCTGGCCTGCAGCGTCCTTGCTGCGTTCGCTATCTCGAGATCGCCAAGGCCAGTGGGCCTGTTATTGAGATGCGCATCTTCCGTAACCTGAGCCTTGCGTTGCCGAACGGTTGTGTTGGCGTGGTCCCGCGCTTATCGTGATGATGAAAGCACTCGCCTGCTGGTACCACGCATCGAGTCTGATCGAACACTTTGTCCATAGCAGAGAAATTGCTTCCCTGCACATGTCTCGTCATCATGCCTCGTCGACTTGGGCTTGCCTGTCAGAACGACAGAGTCAATCGTGTATCGAATGTCAGCGAGACCGGATGGTCGGGTCAACCTAGCGCGAGCAGACGTCGTCGAGATCGCCCGCCGTCACCGGCCATTCCGCCCCACGAGAGCTCCCCTGTTCGTCCAGTCTGATCAATGGCAGGCCTGTGTCAGCATGTGAGTGATGAGAGCTCTGCTGCGGGGGAGCAAGGGAAGATTCTTTAACTGAAGCAGCATTCGAAACACTCTCCCAGCTTCCTTCCTCCCTCTTCCTCGAGCTCGATAGCACCCCAAACACGCGGCCAGGAAACAAGCAAAACCACCTGACAAGTGCAATAGCCCCTCTCCACGTGTGCTTGGAAGGCTAGAGTTTCACTAACCACGGAACAGGAACGTCCTGTGTATTCCCAATCGGTATGCCTCGCGCACATGCCACCATGGGATCACGATTCACTCGACGACTGGCGTTGTCCAATGGCGATCAAGTATTTCGTTCAAGGTATTTCGATTGACGACCGAAAGCATGAGCCGGTGGACGACTTCAAACGGCCTGACTCGCCCTTCCACCCTGCGGTTGTGGATGTGATGACGTCGACCTCTTGCTGTTCTTGATGGATTTGCGCGTTGAAACGGGAGTTGCGACTTATCATCAGAGGTACGGCATGACAATTTCTATCCCGCTCTTTCCCCACCAGCAAAACCGCGGCTTGTTATCAATCCGTGTGGGCGCTGTGTGAGGAGGACATGGGACTGAATCCTACTGCCATCGTACCGGATGATGAGGAACCACCTCTCCGAATCAACAAACATGCCATCCAATCTTCAGCGATAGGACAATGCCGTCACAGCCGACCGCAGGAGAAGACGAGCGGGCTGGAGAGAGTTGTTCTGAGATTATACGGCACGAACTTGATCATCTGGATAATACCAGCGAAAGAATCATGCTTCCATGACCCTACTCCTCGCCATCATGGAGGCAATACTAACAACAGCAGTCCTCCTTGAACGACGACCGCAACAATGGCACCCCCAGCTATGATGTTCCAAGAGCCAGCCTCTACCAATGGCCATACCGTCGCCGTGCCAGCCTCCAAGGTGGCGAATCTCCCCCATGCCACGGCTGTGCCAGTCAATGGCTCTACCAAGACCCAATCCATCGAGGAAATGGCAGGCAAGTGGAGCGACTTCAGCTTCGCTCTCATCCGCGAGAGCCAGGTCTCGCGTGCCATGACCAGACGCTACTTTGCCGACTTGGATTCCTACGCTGAGAGCGACATTGTCATTGTCGGGGCTGGCAGCTGCGGTCTCTCGACTGCCTACTGCCTCGCCAAGGCCCGTCCAGACCTCAAGATCGCCATCATTGAAGCTGGCGTTGCCCCAGGTGGTGGTGCTTGGCTGGGTGGCCAGCTCTTCAGCGCAATGGTCATGCGCAAGCCGGCTGATGCCTTCCTTCGTGAACTTGGTGTCCCATACGAGGACGATGGCGCGGACTCCAACTTCGTTGTCGTCAAGCACGCGGCTTTGTTCACCAGCACGGTGCTGTCCAAGGTCCTCCAGTTCCCCAACGTGAAGCTCTTCAACGCCACCGCGGTCGAAGACCTCATCACGCGCAAGCACGGAGACAGCATCCGGATTGCAGGTGTTGTGACCAACTGGACTCTCGTGAGCATGCACCACGACGACCAGAGCTGCATGGACCCCAACACCATCAATGCTCCTATCATCATCTCCACCACCGGCCACGACGGTAAGACCATCTCACGTTCTCCATCCCTGACCCAAAGCTAACACCCTACAGGCCCCTTCGGCGCCTTCTCCGTCAAGCGCCTCGTCTCCATGGGCAGCCTCCCCTCCCTGGGCGGCATGCGCGGCCTGGACATGAACGTAGCCGAAGACGCCATCGTCAAAGGCACCCGCGAGATCGCCCCAGGCCTCATCGTCGGCGGGATGGAGTTGTCCGAAGTCGACGGCGCCAACCGCATGGGCCCGACTTTCGGCGCTATGGCTCTGTCCGGAGTCAAGGCTGCTGAGGAGGCGCTCAAGATCTTTGAGCAGAGGAAGATGGAGTGTGCTGAGGGTGGGAAGTGGTAAGGGATGATGCCTGGACGAAAGGCCTGGGATTGGAAGATCTTTGGCCACTTGCCGAAGTGGAGGAAACTCTTACGCTTACGCTCGTTTCAAAGATATGACCTATGCTTTGGTATATGAAACAAATTGAAAATGCTCGAGAACCATGAAGCTTGTGCTCCTGTCAGCGTCTGTTTCATCAGGCGAACTCGATGAGCCTGAGACAACTTTTTCGTCTCAACAGTCACGGACAAGACGGAGTTATGCTCTGATATGGCATACGGGCCATAGCCCTCCATCCTTCAAGTTTCATAGAGATGAAGGGGATTTTCGTGCATAGATATAGCTTGAATCGCCACGTGGGGAGTCGTATGTTTCACGGGAAGTATGGAGGCTCGTTCACTCGGTCGCATGTGCAGTCTCGATGTCGCCATCTCCACGGACGAGACAATAAGCATATGTCAAATCATTTGGAATGCGCTCCAATGCCTACCTTTCATCATCGATAAGACGACGATGACATTCCCTTCACTTCTCACCATCCTCTTTGGGAAGTTACAACTCGGCACCCGGCAGACACGAAAGATTAATGCTTCACTCATAGACTTTCGTTCCACGGCTATCAGCTACACCAGAAAGCACACGACCAGCTACCGAACGAAGTCAAATAATAAGCAATCGCGCAAATTCGCTCAATGGCGCCCGATGGCGTCCGCATTCGTAACTTCGTGTCCGGCGAAAAAAGAATTCGCGTCCGCTTTGGGACCTAAAGACGCCCCGTCGATGCTAGAAAGAAATCAAGCATCGCACCCGCTGCCATTCTTCCGCACGTGTGAGTAAATCGTGGTTGATATTGGTCGGCCGTTCGACTCGTCATCGTGTGCGGCACTAATAGGGAGAGTTCACAATCTGTTCAACGGAAAGAAAATGTCAGTCTAACTGCTTCAGTCCACTGCAGAGGTTCTGAGTCCGACTTACCTCGTTCCTACTGAGATAGCTGCCTTTGCTGCGCCGAGGCGTGGCCATGATGCTCTCCCGAGTCGGTCGTTGCAAAGCTCTCTTGGCCACCATGTCGACTTCGTTGGGGAGCGCGACGACGATGTTCTTGTCGCTGCCGAAGCGGAAGTTGTCGGCCTTGACTTCTTCTTGGTAGCGCTTGATGTGGTATGGGTCCTTGCGGCCGGCGAGCACCTTCTTGAGGGACCAGGTGACGATGAAGGGACCTGTTGCTGTGATGATGGTTGACTCTTCTTGGTTCTCTCCAGTGTTGAAGCGTGCTGGGGTGAATGAGATCGGAGCGCCGGTCTCGTGCTGGAATTGTGCGACGTGGGATGGTGTGAGGGCCAGACGGCGTGGTTGTGGCTTGCTGTCCTTTGCGAATGCCTTCTCGAATCCAAGCTTGCCTTCGTTCTTGCCCTCCTTCTGAAGGGCATCGATCAGGAGGATGTAAGTACGAGTGGTTGCAAGCACCCAGCGTCCATCTGCGCTGACGTCGAGACCGATGATGGGGTCACCGAGGGCAGGCAGAGCCGTCTTCGCGTTGATGCCAAGGCGATCGAACATGCGAATGTCGCCCTTGTTGGACGCAACGGCGATGTAGCCCTTCTCGGTCGTTGCAGCAGCAGAGAAGTCGTTCTTGCTGACATACTGCTTCAGTTCGCTGTCGACCAGCTTGTTACCGCTCAGACGCGGATCCACTCGGTAGAGAGCATTCTTGGAAAGACCAAGGAAGGTCTGCTCATCTGTCGTCTGGGCGAACTTGTTCTCTGGCGCAAATATGTTGGCAGGGATGTCATCGTGAACCTTCCACTCATCAACCACCTTTCCAGTCTCGAGATCCAGTCGATGCAGGCTGTTCGGATCCGCTTGGTTCTGCACGATCAAGTTGCGGTCTGACATGTGCAACATGACCTTTGACGGGGCAAAGCTCTTGCCCTTCGGAGTCGCGATGTTGTTGATTGCTGTGCTGAACTCAAGCTGGTTGTCAGGCGTGTGCTTGAAGACGCCGATCTTGTCACCACGAACAACGAACGACCGGTCGATCTTGTTACCAACAGCCAAGAGACTGTTGACCTTGCCATCATCGCCGAGATGTTCAGCCTCATCCTCATCTTCGTCCTCGTCGAAGTCGGGAGTTTCTGGTCGATCGACGGCGTCCTCGAACTCGTCTTCCTCATCCTCTTCAGCGGCCTCGCGCTCACGCTCATCGTCCTTGGCGTCTTCGAGGACGAGATCGTTGAACGAGTCAAGAACATAGTCCCTGTCCGCATCCTGCACGACCTTGTGCCACTTGGCGTGGTTCAGATGTTCCCACAGCGCCTGCATCAATCCCTCTTGAAACTTCTCCTCTGTCTCGCGATCCTTGAACTTCAAAAGCCACGAGTACGCCGAGCCATCTTCAGTGTAATGATTGAAGATGAAGCTTAAATACTCAAAGTTGAAGACAGGGTTGATGTCCGGTACCACCTCTTGTCCAAGCCATTGTTGCTTGTTGCCACTGATCTGTATCCAGTAGGTCCAGTTTCCAGTCTCGCAGACGATGGCCTGGACATCTGGGTCTTGTAGAATGAAAGTGCCTGACTGAAAGTCGAACAGATGAAGCTCGGCTTCCTCGCTGGCAAGCACCTCCTTGCTCTCAGGAGCCTGGCGGGGCGCTGGAGCTTTGGTCGGTGTCTGGTCGACCGCCTTGGATTGCGGCACGAGCGCTTTCTTCGAAGAGTCGCGGGCCATGGTGGGGCTGTCGTCCCGGAGGTCGTTCAAAGAACGCGCGATTGGCGAGATCGCAGGTGATCGCGAAGGCTGGCTGGAGATGGGGCTCGCGGCAGGGATGTCCGGCTCGTCGTCAAACGCAAACTCCTTAAGATCGCGCTCGGTGGCCTGGCCGTGGCTCCTGCGATACTTGCGCTCGAACTGACACTGCTTTGCGACAACGTCAAACGCGGTCGCACTCTCAGGCCTCGTCGCTCCGTCGCAAACAAACTCGAACAAGTCGCCCTCGTCGCCCGACAAATCCTTCCACGCAATCACAATCTCTCCGTCCTCTTTCCTCTCAACCCGCAATCGCAGCTCCTCGTCGAGTAAGAATGTCTTCTCGTCCTTGTCGCCGAGCGTATCGATAACACCCTCTTCCCCACCTTCCTCTTCCAAGAGCTCTTCCTCGCCCTCCTCGTATGCGCGCTGGATCACCAGCTGATACTGGAAGTCCTGACCGGTCTTGCGGATGAATGCAGCGGCGTCCTTGAAGATGAGCTCGCTGTATCCCTTCGGACTCTGTGGGCGAACGATATAAAGCTGGCCTTGGTTGAGCTCGACGATGTTTTGCTTGTTGGTCGAGCCGAAAAGTATGCTTGATAGCGACCTCAGCGCGAACATGCTAGCGTATATCGACGTCGGTGGCGGCGGTGGGCATCACGAGGAGAGAGGCGTGTTTGGCGATGCTGTTGTTAAGAGGTAAACTTGCAGAAAGACAACAATGACGCTGCAGGCAGCTTTGACTGGACCCTTGCGACTTAGGCAGGTGCGGCGCTACCTCCTAGTGGCTGTGCAGGAGCGACCCACAGCCAATCATGCAGGAGCAAAGCGACAAGGATAAAGCGGCCATTCTCTTCAAGATAGTTTGCACAAGATCGAACTTAGAGATTGCGGCAGTCTTAGCCAGTAGATACAAGTCTGCTTTATACGGTCAAAGCAACCAATGTAGCTTCTTCGTCCCCTCGCTTTGTCGGAAGCCACACAATCCCCAACTCACTCCTACTATCATGCTTTACTTGATGTTGAACGCTCCAATCGTGGGTCATATACCCGAAAGTGCAAATGCCAGCCAACCGCCTGCGCCTTCGCTTGTTGATTAAGATGTTTTGGGATCGTGCCTCGTCAATTCGTACATGCGGCTTTTGCCATCGGAAAGCCCAGTATGCCGCTAGAAATGCATGTGATGAAAGCTTCACTTTGGCGTTCGACCTCCGCCTATTGGCCCAAATGCGCCGTTTGAGTTGGGTTTGGGCTCGAAGTCCATGTCGAACACCTCTTGATCTTCTTCTATGCGCTGGCTCACGCTGTTGGAGTTGAGGGCTCGGTCCATGCTCGATCTACCCGTTGAGCCATTCGACATTGTACGAGTAGGGACGGGAGCTTGCGGACCAGATGCCGAGCGTGCTGCGTCAAGCTTGGTTCTCTGGAGCTCCTGTGTGAGCATGCTCATGCTGGCCTGTCTCGGAGGACTGCTCACGCTTGGGCTGAGTTCACCGTTTGACGGAATGCTAGCGGGGTGCGAGGTCGGGAATGAGGAGTCTCGAAGCGGCGAGCCTACATGTCCGACTCCATCGCGCATTGCGTTGCGTGCAAACATGCCAGAGTAGCGCGAGGGACTTGAAGAGAACGGACTGTTGGCCTTGCTGTCAGACGGTGTGCCTTGGTTGGAAATCGTGCGTCGTTGAGCAGCTAGAAATGATGCCGGCTTGCTGTCCTCAGTGCGTGGTCGTGAGTCCCGCCTTGACTTGCCGTCTGGAATGAGATCGTGGAGACTGGATGGAAGCAAGTCTTTCTCATCATCCGTATCGCCGTCATCGTCTTCTGAGTCCTCAAAGTGAACAGGCGGCCTTGTACCAAGACTTGCAGACATGATCGGTCGGGATCCTCGTAGACGGTCGGAGTGCAATGGTCTCTTCTCGAATGAAATGGGTTCGTCATTCCCACTAGGCGGTGATGAGCCCATGCTCGCATTGATCACATTGTTAATGCCACGCTCTGGATATGCAGAGCTGTGAAGATCTCGTAGTGCCGTGTTGCCGAGGTGTGCCATTCGTGGAAGTGATGAGGGAGGAGACTCGAAGTCCCACTTGGACGGAACAGATGCCGCGAATGGTCCATTCCTGGCCGCATACGAGACGCCATTGCTATCGAACGAGTTCGGCAATGGCGCATCCAGTACTGACAGTCCCTTCTGCGGAGGTGAGGTCGCAATTCGGTCGTTCTGCGGCGGTGATCCGTACTTGGGCGAGGCCGAAGTGTAGGTCATATCGATTGAGTGTTGCCCATCGTAGCCATTTCGCGATGCGTACTGGTAGTGTTCGAAGTCTGGTTGTGGGCCATCGCCATTGGCTCTTGGCTCCAGACCTTGGGCTTGCATGGAGAGCAATCCAGGTGGTGGCTGGCCAAAGGCTGAAGGGTGTTGCGGTGGGTAGTATTGGGCAGGCGGAGGCATCGGCATTCGATTCACTACCGTGCCGTCTTGTGTAATATGTAGAAGCGCGCATTTTCTACCGAATTTGCAACCACCTTTGGCAAAGTATTTGCACGGCGCGGGTCTCGTGGTGGACTCGATATCGTGGGAGAATGGACACATCTGGCCTGCCTGGCACTGGCCTTGGAGGAAGAACTTGCATGGGACATGCTGTGTATCTGGTGGTCTTATCTTAGTGTGCGCTCTTGCGATGGTATATGGCATTAACTCCTCCTACTCACTCTTGTTCTTGGGCGGACTTGCGGCCATGCGCAGTGGCATGCCGCTGCCCTCACCCTGCATGGCCGGGAACGGGCGTTGTATGGGCATTGCGCCATTTTGTCGGTCGTGGTGCATTCTGGAGTTGTGCGCCGAAGTCGAGGTCGAGGGGCGTGAGTGATGTGGTGGCTGCGAGGAAGCGGGCGTATCGTTGCCGTTGGTGGCGGGTGAGTATGGCGGTTGGTGAAAGGCGCTCATCTCGGGATTGAGCAGTGGTCGCGTGTGTAACGAAAATCACATCACATGCGTCGTAGTACCGGAGGCTTCTGGCGGGGGTGCGGGGCTGGAGATAAGAGCACCGTCGATGGAATTCGAGATGTCGTTGTGGCGGTCGTGAGGACTTGGGCGAGGAGTAAGTGAGCGACGTACAAAGGGCAACGGAGCGGCGTGACGGTCGGTAATTATGTCGAAGGCCGGCTACCTGATGGCGAATTTATGGCAGAAGTTGAGTGCTTGCTTGCTTCAGTTGGTCGGTGGGCGGGAGATTGGGCGCTCGGACCCTGACCCTGAGCTGCCCGCGCGAGACTTTCTCGAAGGCAACCTCACCTTGTCGCTTTCTTGTGCTCACTGACTTTAAGCCGCACTTAACGCGGTCTGATTGCAGCGACAGTGTGATGATAAGAGCTGGCCAGATGCATGAGACGAACGATGGCGGTGAGCACGACGGATTCGTCAAGGCCACATGATCAGCTGTCAAGTCATCGGACGGAATGTTTCGCACGTGGAGCATGAGTAGGATTGCAAGCTTGTGTCCTGCGCATGTAGTCACGAAGGCAAAGAGATGGAAGGCGAAAGAGGCTGGGAGTTAGCCCGCGATAAGAACGTGAAGGCGACGAGTGTGATACAGAAAGGCGTGTCGCAGCAAACAAGAGGTCGTTGCCTGAGGCTGGAGGCTGCTTTTCCCCAGGATGACATTCTATCCTTTGGAACCGCCTTCTCGCACGTATAAGCTCCCGATACCGAGTGCTGGAATTGCGGACTGTCTTGTAACCGACAGGAGAAGAATCACTTAGCAAAGGGCGCAGTGAAGTCTCCGAGTAGACGGGAGCTCAAAGGTCCCTTCTGGTATGAAGGGGTGGGACCATCATGGAGTGCTTCCAGCGCTGTATCCTTCAGCCAATCGCCAATAATTTGGATTCGGTCGGCCCACAAGCCAGCCTGGTCTTCAATCTTCCTCCAGAAGGCGGCAACCGTTTCACTGCTCCGTGGCTCACTTCACCCATGCATCGGAAGCGACGGCAAGGCCTTGAACTGGAGCTTTTCCTTCATGATCTGGGTGTTGCTACGATGCTACTATGTGCACGAGGAACGAACTGCCGTACGAACGCAGCGGATTAGAACGGAGATGTGGAGGGACGATACCTTGTCATCTCGGCTGTATCCTTACTTAGCACTTATGAGCAACAGACTCTTCCTAGTCTCATTTGACAATCGACGTCGGCCAACACACCCTTTAGTTCCGGTAGCCAACACGCACAAGCCCCTGATTCCGTGTTACACAGCAGCGGAACGTTTGGATACAAACCGGAAGAGATGATTTTGTTCGACCCGTGAAACGTCAAGAAGAGGAACAAGCTTCATCGAAAAATCGACCCCGCCAGTGGCGACTTGCAGAACGGGCGATTAGTCTCCAGCGTAATGTTATCGCATCCAACGCATTGGAGCTGTGGTTTGGAAAGGAGACATGTTTGGCGGTCCGACGAAACGGTCAGCGGATGCATATCAAATCCTGGAACACAAGAGAGATTGCGTTCGAGGCTCCGCTCATCTCGCATTCAGCGTGCCTCATTGCACGAGCGCGGAGGATCTTGTGCGCCGTTTGCTTGTGATACTTGTGGAGAAAGCGTGAATGGAATTGAGAAAGTCCAGGATTCTCACATGTGAAGAGATCAAAGTGGAGCATATTGAGCGGCCTCATGCCGCTCAGCGGTCTGTTTTGTTCCGTCAAGAACTTGAAGACCGACCACACGTTCCTTCCTCATCTGGACAAACACGACTTCCGCGACGCTAGCGCGGAAGCTTGAAATTAGCGCGATTTCCCGCACTTCTGAAGAACTTGGAAGGGACGACTTCATCTCGACACCACCGACCACCTTCGCTCCTTACCTTCTTTTCTACGACGTTCGTTTGTCCAACTCATTGTCACTCCTTACAGACTACCTGCCACCGCCATGAAGTCGCTGGCACTCGCCGCCCTCGCGGCGACGGCGTCCGCCACTCCCTTCTCCAACTGGAACGGCACCTTCACCTACGCACCCACCGGCTGGGGCACTGGCACGGGAACGGCATACTCGTCGACGTGGTAAGTCTTTCCATCTCCTCCCGCACCCCCATTCACCTCCTTCTCCACGTGCCCGACGAGCCTGCCTGGATCTGGACGATGACGGCGCTGCTTCACCTCCCGCCGAATGGCCGAGCTCGACATGTCCGATCCTCTTCACGCCCTCACCTCGCAGCAACACTTCCCCAGCATTCACCACAGTTTCATCAGCCAAGCATCCACCTTTCAGCTCGGACATGTCAACTACATCTGCACAATTTTGGACAGCCATCAACATGGGTAGCGCGAGAAGACGGAAAGCAAATCGGAATCAGAATACATCGCAGAAGAGAGGGTCTAGACAAGCATCAAGTACTGAAGAACAATCCGCGCGAAAAGATTCTGCCTTGGATACTGGTGTCCGATCTGCCTCGACCTCGAAAGCAGCAGCCGACCCTCCACCACCCACATCGACGCCATCTAGTGCGACGATCCTTCGGTCTCGACCAAAATACGAACTCAGCGGGCTCATCACACTGGTCATCCTCGCACTTCTCGCTTTTGCCTCATTGTATGTCTTGCTCGAATACTTACTTCTCACCGTCAGGGCCAACGCCACCTCATGCAATGCAACCACACCGGCAACGACCATCGGTACTACGATATGGGCTCCGACCACAGTCACCATGACTACCGTGGTCTATGAGTCGCTCAGCTCCGCACAAGCTGGTCCCGTTGGTGGCAGCTTGTCAAGTTCATCGCCCATCGTATCCACCACGACTGTCGAGTACACTGTCACCACGACGATGACAGTCCTGCCTGAAGAAGCCAGCTCTCAACTGGACGAGTCCAGTACTCATCCTGGGGACTTCTCGTTCATGACCGAGAGCGGCACTACTCGCTGGTTTGGCGCCACCCCAGACTCGACCAAACCCATTGTCACTACCGTGCATTCCGTCACTTTTGTGCCTATACCTGGCACACCATCGGAGTCGGACTCTTACACGACGATCAGAACTACCTCGACTTTGACCAATACCTTGACCGTCACGCCGACAAGCAGTTCTGAGGCAGTGGCCCCGGTAGAGACTTTCACTGCACCGCCGATCACCTCAACAACCCTGAGCATGAGCCCGGAGTTGACCACAACACTCTTCAGCACGCAATACTCCACCATCTCACTCTCCCGAGTCTCGTCACCAACCTCATTCGCCGGCACGAACACTGGTGGTTGGAATGCGACGAGCTCCCAGCCTACCCCTGAGCAGTCGACAGGCCTGCCTCAGCCGATCACGACGACAGAGACCGAACTCATCATCATGAATGTGAGCTCTACGGCAGCAACATCAACTCTGTATCTCACTACCACCATCGGAGCCACTGTCACCCAGACCTTCTACCCGTCAGCACTCGTTTCCGCCGACGGATCGCAAACAGCTTTGACTGGCGAACCGCTGACTCTAACGCACACCGTCCAGAGCGAGCCGGTGTATCTGAGTACCAGTGTGACATTGGAAGACCCGACCGCTGGCCTCAGCTCATCCAGCGCTGCCCCAGCTGCGGCTTCGAGTTCCAGCCCGGCAAGTGGACCTGTGTCGATAACGAGTACGATGGGGACTGCTCCAACGGCCCTTTCTACTGGTGCTAGCGCCAATCCAGCCTCCATAAGTTCGATTTCGACAATCTCGAGCGGTAATGCCAGCTCGTCAACATGCACGTCTTCAAAATCAAGGGATTGGACGATCATTACTTTGACAAGCTTCGTCAATGGGCAAGGCACGACCTTCACCATGAACAGCACGACTATCGGTACCATACCAACGTCACCAGGGTTTAACAGCACCTCGTCGTCTACTCCTGCATCACTGCCAGCCGAGACTACTTCAGTCGGCCCAGCTCAGAGCAGCACGACGGCACATACGCAGGCGTCGCACACCCCAACTCAGACGGCGAGTATCCAGCCTGCAGCTACCTCCGGCTCCTCCAGCGTTACTACACGTAGCTCGGAATCGTCGCCATCACATTCGAGCACGACGTCTACATCTAAGTCCTCGCACACTTCTCATCAGCCATCAATCACCTCTACGACGTCAGTCACCAATAGCACAACTACAAGACTGGTCACTCGTACCACCTCATCCTCCAGCTTCATCAACCCATTCCTCCCCCATTCGGCAACGGCAACCCCATCTGCAGGCTGCGGCGAGCAAGGCGACTTCACAATGGACTTCGATGACCTCCCAAGATGGACACCTACAAAGAGGCAGTCGTGGAACCAGAGTACAGATGCCACCGACATTGGGCAGTACCCGCCAGTCACATTCAACGGCCGGCCTTACCACCATCTCTACTTCAGTGACGGCTACGTGTATGCGCCAAAGCCAGCTGAGCCATACACTCCCTCTTCGCCTCCATATCTTGCCGCATTCGCCAATCCTATGAGAACTGGTTGGAACCGCAACAGCACCGGAACCAACAATGTCGAGCCTGGCGAGTTTGGTGGTGCTTTCAACGATGACTCGCCTGCGTTCTGGTTCGATGCTCAAACCGCCAATCTCGGCTGCGACAATCCAGGTCCCGTCGAATGCACTATCGAGGCCACTGCGTATGCCTGGGATCCCAAGGCAAATGATGAGATGCCAAAGGCGGCCCAAAACTTCACCATTCCACCTTGCTCCCAGAACTGCTCAATGGAGTCCGTCGTCTTCCCACCCACATTCCGCAGTCTCAGTGGCATCCAATTCCGGGCCATTGTTGATAACGAGCCCCGCACCTTCTACGCTGACGACCTCAACATGCGATGGTCGGATGATAGTTGCGATGCCGGGATGAGGAGGCAGCGTTCGAGGTAGTCAACGGACATACACGACTGAAGATGCATTCCCGAGCATGAATGTATGATATGATGCGGAAGAAACATCACTGCCGTTGCGAGACACTGCCGTGAGTTTCGATGTTGTATGATGAGATGAAGCAGCAAGATGGAGTTACAATGGGTTCAAAAAGCACTTCTTCCTGCCCTTCTCGTCTAAGTAAGGCAGGAGGATTCATGTGGTCTGGTACTACAGCGGATGCTTGCGTTTCAGCGAATATATAGAAACTAATATTGAGCTTTCTGATACCCAAAAAGGTCTGCCGGAGATATAGGTCGTACTTCATGTGAAGATCGACATGATGAGTGAACGTGGCTGACGCCGAGCTCATAGGGCGTAGGTGGCTGCGTTGGTACACGAAGAGACTGTTGTGTGACATCGGTAAGTTTGTCAGCTCGATCAAAAACTGCAAGACTTAAAAAGCCATCTACAATATAACAGCTAGAGGTATGGACCGAGTCCATCGGCCTTGACCCAAGCAGGATCAAATTTGCCCTTTCCTATAACACCCCAATCCCGACATGTCTGCCTCCCGGACCATCAAGATCATTTACGTCCCCACGGACACAGGATCGATGATTAAAGGCAAATCGCTTGCACCTCAGGCCATTCAAGCAGCGGATCTTGCAGGCAAACTCTCGAACTTGGGATACGAAGTTGAAGAGAGCGATGCTTTGCCTTATGGACCGAGTGTATGGAGTTTCGACGCGGAGATTTCGAAGAATGGTGTTAGGAATGAGGAGAAGAATGTGGAGGTTAATCATCAGGTCAAGAAAGCTGTCACTCACGTATTGCAGAAGAAAGGAGAGGGCGATGTCCCGTTTCCGTTGATCGTAGGCGGAGGCTGCGATATTGTTCCCGCCATCATGTCCGCTTATTGGAGCGAACATGCTCCAAAGAGGATTGGCTTGTTGTATTTCGATGGGGATTGCGATCTTACCATCCCGGGAGAGAAAGGCGCATCATTCAACCTAGCGAGCATGACGATGACGCACCTCACGATGCGAGAGGGCGCGTTGGACAGTATGCGGCCTTTCACCAGACCAGACGGGAAGGGAGTCTGTGATGCCGGGAACACAGTCCTCTTCGGCTTGAACGCTTCGCTGCAGGGTAATACCCGCGAACAAATGGGCTGGCTCTTCGATGAAGGATATCGAGTGTTCACTTCCGCTTCAGTGGCCCGGGATCCCAAGGGTTCGGCGGAGAAAGCGCTGAAATGGTTGGAGGAGCGAGTTGATGTTTTCGTGTTGCATTTGGATGTTGATGCTATTGATGCTACACTTTTTCCTTTGGCGAATGTGGCGAATCGGACGGGGACGGGATTTGAGAGTGTTATGGAGGCGGTGGGTGTGTTTTTGGAAAGTGGGAGGTGTGGCGGGTTGTGTGTCGGGGAGGTTAATCCGAATCATGATCCAGGGGGTGTTATGGTGGGGATGTTGGTTGGAGAGTTGGTTAGAGGGTTTGAGGGGAGGTTGAGGAGGAATAGGTAAAGATGGATTGGGTTTCGATTGGAGTTCGCAGATCAAAGGTAGAAGACGGCGCTTTCTGCGAAGGCTGTGTCCCAAGTAATCGTTCGCTCCCCTTTTGCTAGCTTCTCCAGTAGGTCTGCACCGTGTATCAGAGCATGGGATCCAAGGCATGCTCCCAGCTCGCGAAGCTCGTCGAAGAGTGTTCGTTGCCCAGGCTCCCTGGTCTTGATGCTGAGATCTTCGCCTCCCACATCAGGAAGTGCGCCTGATCCGTAGGTATATATTATCAGCGGCCATAGACAGAATCGCCAAAGATAAGGTTTACAGGGGCGAGCTTGCCTCGATGGGTATGATCTCAAGAGGTAACGCAGATCGTGCTGAAGTTGTCTCCAAGCTTCATTGACGATTGCAGCTCCTAGACCCTCCATGTTCGTGGTTGTGAGAAGGTCTTGCGAGCGCATTGACTCAAGGAGGTAAATGATGGCGCTGGATTGATAGCATGAGGCGAGCGTCGCCCAGTCGTTGGCGGCTTGCAGTCTCTCCGATTCTGAACTGTCTTCCGGGAGGCAGTCGAGTCGATTTGCCCAATGCCAGGGGTTGAAAGATTGGATGTCCTCTAAAGCTTTCAGGATCTCGGATTTCCACATGGATCCGAACCGTGTTTCAGTGCGTGAAAGTAGTCGAAGCTTGTTGATGCCAATAATTGTTTCGAATATGGCGACGGGACAGGGGAAAGCCGAGTCCAGAAGGTAGTCTTCGAAGTTGTCGACAACATCTGTGCTTGGAGACGTTGGATGATGAAATCTTAGACGTGGGAAGCACTTACGCGACGGACAAAGAGATCAAGTCCGCACATCCAGGCCACCGACGCATGCAAGCGGCCACGCCGCCATATGAAGCGACAGCTGTTCGAGCAGCGGCAAGATGGATGGGGAAGTCTGTCATAGGCGACATGCAGACCTATTCGTATTGGCATACCAACCTTCCACCAACGACGCCATTCATGAAGCTCACCTCAAGAGACAGCATACTCCAGACCAGTCCGAGGGACATCCACGGTGGATCAACACCAGGATCCTTCAGATTTTGAGCCAGATCCTTGATCACAGCACCTCGATATGAGTACATCTGTCTTTTGGTATTATGACCCAGGCGAAGAGCTTTGGTGGAAAGTACAGCCACTATGATGATGTTCTGGAAGGCGGCAGGGACGAGCAGCCATTTGTGTGTATCGATCGTTTGTTTTCCGAGCCAGTGGACGGCGCTTAGGTCTGAGCAGATCTCGGCGTTGTCTGGCCACTCGAGTGTTAGCCATGATCTTCGAAGCACTCGGTCTTTGACATACAGTAGAAGACAGCCTCCAGAACGACATGGGTCCGCCTTTCTGGATCAGTGAGGAGAGGACGTTCGGGATTGGGAACTTGTACCAGCTCGAAGCTTTGACGCCATGGTACGCGTTCCAGAGGGGTCTCTGTAGGGGGAGATGATCCTGAGAGAGTCGCGCTATTCGATACATTGGAGACACGGTACTTCTTTCTTAGCTTGGGCTTGGGGTATGGCGTGGGCTTGACATGCACCCAAGTCAGGGCTTTCGTATAGCCAGGGCATTCGTAGCCGTTCTTTCCGCATTTATGGCATGTTGGCCATGTAGAGTCGCATTTCACACGACGCTTCTTGCATTGGAGGCATTGAGGGCCAAGAGCTGACATTGCCGCCAAGGAATCTTTGGGTTAGTAGAACGTCGCACCGCTGCGACTTGTTTGGGAAAGACTGAAAGGTCTATCGACGCCGCATCTTGGAGGCGATGCAGTGAAGCACGCTTCAGTAACCTCATGCCCGCGCCCCTGTCGCCGGGTGGTAGATTGTGCCTCGAAGGAGTTCAGCTGGAATAGATCGTTCAGCGATATCTTGGCCATTGCGTTTCCCTGTTGAGGTTTAGCTTTGTAGACAAATCCTGCATGTGACTGAGTGACTCAACGAGAGTATTTCAACCTGGCAGGCCAATCGGAGAGGAAGCGTGTGGCGGTGCTTGTTATCTGGAAGCATACCTGGCGAATGTTAGCAGCATCAGAAGTCATACGTAGGCAATGAGAGTAAGGATGTTTGAATGAAGACGATATTGATATGTTGATTACGCATGGCGAACTGCTTGGTAGGCTGCCCGAAAGAAAGAGCCTTCATAAAAATAAAACAATCGTATCTTTCGTTCCCTCCATTTCCATCAAAACGCCGGACGACCTACGCTGAACAGCTATCAGAGGAGAAACAGTTTTTGTCCGGGCTATTGCGACTGCTGCGTATCCTGTGTTGCGCCGGTCCTTGCATCTTCTTCGCTGTTCTGGCCCCAGGTCGAAGTTGGACTCGAGCGCTTGCTGTCGCCGCTAGCGACGCTGGAGTTTGGACTCGTCTCAGGCGATACGATGTAGAGGTTATCGTAGTTGCCTAAAAAGAGCCTGCTCCAATATGCCTGCGATGGTATCTTGACGGATGCGAGGGACGAGTCGAAGTTGGGCAATGTGCTGTACTGTTCCTTCTCTTCAGGTAGATAGAGGTCGTGGCGCTTCACGTCGATGTATGAGCATAATCGTGGTATTTGCTTCTTGGTCACGCGGAAGTTTTCATCTGTCGCACAGAGAACGTCAGAAGGGCAGTCACGGGAGAGCAAGTTCGTGATTTCCTTACCCTTGTCGAGCCAGGTGCAGAGGTCCTTTTGCGACGACGTCTGCAGCCCGCCCCGGTATTTATACAGTAGGATAGGGTTTGCGTCCAGTTCGTCGAGGCGATATCTCTCTGCGCTGCTCGTCGAGCTGTGCGTAGAGCCCGTGAGCCCGGTGTCGGTCTTGAGCGTGGGCGGCTCGGTGTGCGTGGTGGTTGCGCTCATGTCGAGCCTCGTGACCAGTTCGGCGGCCTCCAGAAACGTATGAGTCAGAGATCTATTGGTAGGATAATGAATTCTTTGAAGGGCGACTGTGGTTGTGAGAAAAGCGACTGCCTGAGACAGGGCGTAGTTGTTCGTGAGTTGGAAGACAAACAAAACGCTTTGGCGACGGCCGGCAGGCGCTATGTAGGCCGCGATGCTATGTCAGCTGAAGACTCAGGCAAGCAAGGAACCGATCCTAAGCGCGAGCGAGAGCGACGAGATCTGGCTGTGTGCGTTGTTGGTGTTGCGACGAACAGGTGACTGGATGCAAGTCGCTGTCGCTGAGGTTCATCGTCATCGGCCTTGGCGATATGTGCACGGGCCGCTCAGATGAATGTGGCGCAGCTGCCAACATCTCGCCAGGATCGGGAGACCACAAATCAACTTGCCACCGATGCACAAGCTGTGCAACGATTGGGATCGCATTCGAGCGCAGTACTACTCACCGACTCTCAATCATTCATCCATTCCAGTCATCCGTACAGCGAGTCGTACCTAATCTGTGTGCTTTGTACCGCAATGGCGGGAACCAACCTGAGCTTTGGTCCAACCACTCGAGTGCACACACGTTTCACGGTTCCTGGATTTCGCCTGAATTTGGTTGGTGGCCCCTCTTGTTCGACACTGACTCGAGACAGCTGAACATGCACAGCTATCGCCTGCCTGAGGCTTTTCGCCAGGAATGTCTTCAAATTGGAAATGTTCCTGCGGTCTTGTCGCCTGAGCCACAAGGGCTAAGCTCTCTGGGGATACAGTGAAACCTGCCTAAAGGGATCTTCCGAGTACCGATATCCTGGTCTTAACGATATCTCGAGCTGTATACGGCTGTTTTTTGGTGAGTGTTACGATATACGGATATCGCTAGCCCTCGGCGGCATCAACAGGGGTGTTTTTGGTGAGAGTATCGTTAGAAGTACCCCCCTGCAGACCTACCCTTGCCCCTTCCAGCCGTTCTCGATAACCTCTCGGAAGGTAGATGGCCGTAAGGGGTCGAAAATATGGGTCCAGGTCGGAAGGCTTGGCGATATCTGTTACGATACCCTCGCCTTAACGATATGCGTGGTTGCTAACCGAGCCATCCTTATAGCCAGGTTTCACTGTACGGGGACGCACTCGGAGCGGGTCGTCGACGCCGATCCTCCACTACCAGCGCGAGGCCGTCACGGGTTCACGGGGCTATGTTTCTGGCTGCGACCTTTCCGACCACTCCTCGCTGCGTGATGTTTGCTCTGCTTTGTCGTGCGGTACCTTAATAGCGAGTACCTTGCTGCATAGCGAGACCACGTTACATTCACCTCATATACCTTTGCAGACGATCGACGAATCCCAAAGAACAGGCAGCCCAAAAGAAAACGACAGTCATACCCTGCAGAAGCTCCGGTCTCACTCGTTGACGTACATTCCACGACACCTCGTCCCATGTGATCTCTCATCGTCGAACTTTCCACCTCTCCTTGCATTCTTCGACAGTCGTTCCGGACTATCACGCAGAAAGCAATCTCATTAATCCCGCATCGTCGGAGCTCATCTGATTAGGCACGATCATTTGACGTACCCTCGCGACCTCAGCTACATCGACAGAGTTTGGTCAAAGAAAAGAAGGATCATTTTGTGGAGTAGAAAGATACACACTCGCCCACTGCGGCGCCGGCAAGGTGGATTCCATACCAGTCAAACCGTGGGAGTTCCTTGGTGGCATGGAGGAGAGCACGGCAACATTGTCTGTGCCTTCGGGCTCACAGACCCGGACATCAAGTCGTGCACCCAGTGCACCTCGGCGAGCAGAGACAGAAGACTCCGAGAAGGCAGGAAGAGTTTGGGCGCGTGGAGTTGAAGATCCATGGCATCCCTGCATACTCACCCTTGATGGGGGAGGGATCCGTGGTTACAGCAGTCTGTTGATATTGAAGGCTTTGATGCATGAGATCTGGAAGTACGAACAGGAGTACGACAATGCGACAGTGGAAGTGAGAACGGACAGCCCAACATCGTACTTTGGAGCCGACAGCGAAGAACAGGCTGAGAGCGGCGCTGTTCGTGGTAGAAGTGGGCATCACCGCGAGCTTGGTAACGATCCAGATCGAGGAGAAGGTCAGCATGGCGTGGACACGAATCTTGATGGAACGAACACTGCACCAGCTGCAGCGAAGAACACAACGGCCCAGGACTCCATGACTGCGGACATTTCAACGAGAAAGGCCATATCAGAGGAGGAGCTTCTGCCTTGCCACTACTTCGACTTCATGTATGGCACATCGACTGGAGGACTCATCGCCACTATCCTCGGACGACTACGAATGACAGTAACCGAGGGTCTGGAGCTATACCGGAAAGTTGGCGACGATCTCTTTGGAAAGCGGAGAAGTAGAGTTCCTCTCATGACCAAATACTACCACGAGCCTCTGGAGAAAGCTGTGCGAGACATTGTAAGCAGCCGCTGTCATGAGCACGAAAACTGCGACGGAAATGACCTTCATCCATGGGATGCAGCGAAGTTCGATGAGATTCTCTCAAAGCCAGTGCCTTTCGATGTCGACCAGCCGCGAGTCTGCCAGTCCTGCTGTCTTACTGCGACGCATGACGAGAACATCTCAGAGGCCTATCTACTACGATCGTACCCACACTATTATTCAGAGAACGCTCCCAACTGGATAACGAGATACAACGAAGGCGCCGATCAAATACCCATCTGGCAAGTCACCAGGGCAACTACTGCGGCACCCTTCTACTTTGAGTTGATCAAGGCTGAGGTCGACAACGTCGAGAAGTCTTTCAAGGACGGTGGCATTCGCGAGAACAATCCAAGCGGTGCGGCACTGAGTGAATTCCACGCACTCTACGAAGGTCGTGCCAACAGCCCAGCAGTCATGCTCTCCATCGGCACTGGACGACCAGACCAAAGTCATGACGGCTTCTCCCCGGGATGGTCATCGCCAATCGGCCGAGTGCCTATTGTCAGCAAGTTCCTCGAGAAGCGAGCCGTCATTCAGAACTTGCTCATCAAGTACACCGAGGGCGAGAAACAGCACAAGCAAATGCGAGAGTACGCTCACGGCGAGCACACCTGGTACAAGCGTCTCAATTCTGAGGGATTGCAAAACATGGGACTAGATGACTGGGAGCGCGGCTTGTGGCTGGATCCAAAGACCAATCAGAAGACGACTGTGCCTGGCGGTGCCAGCTTGACGAGGATGGAAGACGCCACCGACGAGTACCTAACGAGGCCTTTCAACCCGGATATCGACTCTTACGCCCCACCGAGCACCATGTTGAGGCAAGCCGCGCAGAAGCTGGTGCTTCAGAGGAGGGCTAGAGAGGAGATGGGCGGGCCTAGGTGGGATGCTTTTGTTGGAAAGAATCTCCACGGGCCGAAGATTACGGCGACGGAGGGGAATGGGCATGCCGGCTGAGGATGCGCTTGTAGATGTGTGTTTGAAATTTTCAAAAGATGTGGAAGGGTCTTGAACTTGAGGTCCGGGAAGAAGGTCCTTCAGGGGCTGACTGGAAAACTTGCTTGAGACGAGAGTGAAGCAGGGGATTATGACAAAGGAGCAGCCAGTCACACGAACGTCACAAGGACGTCGACGCCCAAATCGCATCTCAACGAAGCCGGTCGATGCCATGGCTGGGCAAAGGACGAAGCAGGGAAGGTTGAGGAGGGGCGTCAAACAACCCTGAGACATCGCTGTCGAGCGCGAGCATGAGTACGAGAATCGTCCTCAATCTGCTGGCCCACGCTTATCAAGGATAAATAATGTCCATACATTGAAATAAACGACAGATGAAGGCGTGAAGAGCCGCCGACCTCAACACCCTTGTCGTTCTTATAACGATCATAGTATAGCTTCAAGGCTTGAACAAAGCATCATCTGGACTTTGATTGCCCGTCATGATGAGCGTTGGTGATGTTCACTCGCCAAAGCACATGTCATTCGGCAGAACGTTTATCCCCGCAGCGGCCCGCCTCAACCCCACTTCTTCAGATGAATGTTCGCATCGGCCTTCAGTTTCAACCCAAACTCTTTCTCTCCACATCACCATGGCCTTCACAAGCATCACCGACCAAATCACGCTCCTCCGCTCCCAAATCGCCGCCACCGAATCCCAACTCTCCAATCTCCGCGCCCAGCTCTCCGCCGCCGAGTCTCGTGTCGAAACCGCGCGGCAGCTGGAGCAAGCCTACCAAGGCGGCTTTCCTGCTGAATGGATCGGCGAGACTCTCTCCGCGCTGACATCTGAGGACTTGCACGGCTTTCCAGGCTATGCTGCGGCGACGCCTGGTGGAGCTGGCAGTCCAGACGATATCGCGCGGAGTATTAGGCACGAGACTGGGCAGGCGGAGAAGGAGTTTGTTCCAGCGCCGCAACCTACGCCGTCAAGGTGGCCGTTGAGTGGCGAGGAGTATAGTCGGTATGGACGGCAGATGATTATGAAGGAGGTGGGGTTGCATGGGCAGTTGAGGTTGAAGAGGGCGAGGGTTTTGGTTGTGGGATGTGGGGGGTTGGGATGTCCTGCTGCGGCGTATCTTGCTGGAGCTGGTGTGGGCACGATTGGGTTGATGGATGGAGATACGGTTGAGGCGTCGAATCTTCACCGGCAGATTGCTCATTCGACGAGTCGGGTTGGGCTGAGCAAGGTGGAGAGTGCGTATGAATATCTGCGAGAGTACGTAGAGCGTAATACCCACGTCTTTTGGAGAAGGAAAGTCTCTGATTCTGGTATGGTAGGTTGAATCCTCTTCCCAATTACGAGCGACATCCTTTCCATCTTTCTCCTGATACTGCACTTGGCGTGTTTTCGGCCTACGATCTGGTATTGGACTGCACAGATCATCCGACCTCGCGCTATCTGATATCAGACGCCTGCGTTCTCGCCGGCAAGCCATTGGTGTCAGCATCTGCACTCAAAACAGAAGGCCAACTCATTGTCCTCAACAACCCACCAAGACCACAAGGCGATCCAACCGGAGGGCCATGCTACCGCTGCGTCTTCCCCAAGCCCCCACCAGCAGACTCCGTCCTCTCTTGCGGTGAAGGCGGCATCCTCGGACCCGTGGTGGGAGTGATGGGCGTCCTCCAAGCCCTCGAGGCCATCAAACTGATCACAACGCCTCTGAAACCAAATCTCGAACAACAAGAACCTCCCCGAGCGAGCATGCTCCTCTTCTCCGCGTTCAGCAATCCCCAATTCCGCACAATTCGCATGCGCTCCCGGCACGCGACCTGTGCAGCCTGCTCCTCCAACGCAACGATAACTCCCCAACAACTCTCCTCCGGCTCCCTCGACTACATCGCCTTCTGCGGCGCAACCCAACCCGTCAACCTCCTCGACCACTCATCCCGCATCACCGCGAGCGAATTCGCCCGTCTCCCCCGCGACGGCTCCAACATCCTCATCGACGTGCGCGACGAAACGCAGTACGCAATGTGTGCCCTACGCGGGAGTATCAACGTCCCTTGGCCTGGGAGTGGACAGAAGTGGGTTGAGAACGCTTTGCAGAAGGGCGCTTTGCCGATGGACGGGAATGGAAGGGAGCTTTTTGTGGTTTGTCGGTATGGGAATGATTCGCAGTTGGCTGTTAAGGCTATTCAGGAGGCTGCTGGGGAGGGACCGGTGGGCGCGAGGGTTAATGTTAGGGATATTAGGGGTGGGTTTCGGGCTTGGAGGGAGGAAGTCGATGGGGAGTGGCCGGAGTATTGATTTCCTCATACGATGATATTTGACAGATGCTCTTTATATTCTGCCATGGCATCGAGTTCGTTCTCCATGTCGTGATGTCGGCGAGATGGGAATGTCGAACGCTCATAGAACTTTCGAGACAGAAGCTAATGACATGAGGCTGCCTAGCTGGAGCTCAGCTTCGCTGACGCCTCACTTCTCTTCTTGTGCTCCTCGCCAACGCAGATCTCTCGAATCAATCAATGGACCAAGCCTGAAAGATCCATGGATCTTTGACGAATCGACAATCGAAATCGATCCATTTCGAGGAACCAAAATCGTATTTGTTCCTCCGAGAAGCAATGCAAGCCCTCCCACCAACATCCAAACACACCCACACAATAATCCTCCTCCACGGCCGCGACAGCAACGCCAAAGAATTCGCCCCTGAATTCTTCGAAAGCGAGACCTCAGACAAGCGATCTCTTCAGGACATCTTCCCTGGTGTACGATGGGTCTTCCCTACAGCCCCTCGAATCCCCTCGCAACGGTTTGCTAGCGAGATGTCTCAGTGGTTCGACATGTGGTCGACTGAGAACGTTCACGACCGCGAAGAGGAACAAGATCTCGAGGATGCGGTGAGGAGGCTGCAGGAGGTTGTTGCTAGGGAGGTTGGTGTTGTAGGCGCTGCGAATGTGGTTTTGGGAGGTATTAGTCAGGGGTGTGCGGTTGGTGTGCACGCGTTGTTGAGGCAGGAGGAAAGGCTGGGTGGATTTGTTGGGTTCTGTGGGTGGTTGCCGAAGGCTGAGGCGCTGGCGGATATTGGAAACCGGGAGGCGGTGAGGACGCCTGTGTTTCTGGGTCATTCGGAGGATGATGATGTTATCAATGTGCGGTTTGGCGAAGAGCTGAGGGAGTGCTTGAAAGGTATTGGGATGGATGTGAGGTGGAAGCGGTATCAGGATGGAGGTCATTGGGTGAATGAGCCAAAGGGGGTCGATGATCTTGTCGATTTTTTGAGGGGTGTGTTCAAGCAGGATGGGAGCTGATTCTCCAGATCGATCTCTGTGACGAGGGTGCCCTCTGGTTCATCGCTCGCTTGACACAGGCATTGGCGGTTGGGATCCTTGCGGCGCAGTTTCCTGCACGGAGCGTTCGGATAGAAGTCCCAAGCATTGGCCCAGCAAATTGACAGTCGTTTGACAAATGGGTACAGCACAGGCAACTGCAGCGTCAGCGGGATAGATGAGAGTGTATGGACCCAACAGCTTCATCCAGGAACAGTTGTCGGTCCTTGAGAAACGATTGGCGCGTAGATAAGGATGCTGCTCAACATCTGTGAGAGCAATGTGTTGTCCTTCTCCTTGCATGTGTCGGAGCTCGAAGCGAAGCCTCAAAGCAGATGTCAGATTCAGCCACAACCGAGACAGCTCGCCTGAGAGTCTTGATCAGGAATTCCTGATCTTTCGAAATAGATGATCGAGGTTCGGATCGGTGCCATCCTCCTGGGAGCTGCGGTCTCCGCGATCTGCGGACGCCATCCCGGGTGTTGACGGGGGTGCAATTGGATTATATTGAAGTTGATTCAATTCATCCACCATGCATTTTCTGGATGATAGGAAATGTTCTCCGGCCAAGTAATGGGCGCTGTCACGTCGTATCCGTTATCTCTCGTCAGTATATTGATGAACTTACCGATCGAAATGCCAACAGCGTCGCAGCAGCATCCCCTCCAACGATCCTGTGAGGTTGCAGAAGAGCTCCAGAGGCGCACATTAGCTGCCGACGGGGAAACAGCTCCCCAAACAAGGTCTATACGCCATCTTAGATCCTGCATGCTAGCCACCCTCCATCGCGGAGCACAGGCGAGCTGCCCTTCCACTCAAGGACGAGCGATGCCAACACTGCGAACCGAAATCACTTGCATATGTTGCATCGTATCTGCAAGAGCAATATATCGGTCGGCCAGGTGATGCTCTGGGGTGGAAGCGATTGGTGTCCTGCACGGATTCCGATATATTAAATAGATGTCAGATGCGTGAGACCCATGCGGTGTCGAGACAACGTGTTGGAAGCATGTGATCTACAGGGACGAAAGCACGAGGCAGGCTTCCAGATTCTTGGGCTCCCCGTTGTTCGCCGAAATGTTCGATGCATGAGAAGGAAAGAAAATCTCCTCGGCACTTGCGTCCAGCATGTGGGATTTTCTTCTGATCGTCCAACGCCAGAGCAGAGATTTCCAGCGTGCAGCGAGATTCGTTTTTTCTTTCCTCGCTGTTGGTGGGCATCGGGAGATGCTGCGGTGAGGGAGGGAAAGCTCCGACGGCGTGGTACAGATCTGTAAACGTGCAGTAGCGTCCTGCGCGCAGCTGCTTAAATCAGATTAGGGCGCCTCCGTCAGGGGCACTTCTGACCGTTAGATCGTTGTGCCAGTCGCCAGGCGGTCGGGAGGGAGAATCACGACAGAGTTATCTTCGCCCGGCAAAGCTGGCAATCGCGGATCGCTCCTCTGGGTGACGTCCGTGGGGACGTCAGGTGGCGGCGGGTTGGACTTGATACACTCGCTGGCGCGCATTTCAAATAGCTGCCGACCTCGAAGGAATGCGGTGCCCATTGGCTGGCAGGCTGAGACATGGACCGGCCATTGGACGTTTTGCTGGAAGTGTGGAGAGCGGAATTGTTCAGAAAGCCCTACTTTTCCCTGTAGCACATCTCTGGAGGTGTTGGAGACCCCGGGAGGTGTTGTTTGAGGACTGGACGGATTTGCCTGTTTCGAGCTCTGGACATATTCAAGGAGCTTGATCTGTCATGAAGGAGCTTCTCTCCGGGGACATACATATCTAGCAATGGCCGTGGGCATGCCGTCGGTCAAGGACGAGGCCAGCCAGCGTCGTATCGTATCGTGGCTTCGAGCCCGCACACCGTTTTGAAACAGCAGGCCGTGGGCTGCACGCAATCTATTCCACCTGTCAGCGCATGTTTCTCCACCTGCCCTCGCCGGATCTTCTGGCTGGTCAACCCGCTCCTCGGCACTCTGCCGGGCTCATCGTCACTTGCGGGTCGAAGTGCAGACGGACCCCAGCGCCGCATCGAGCCACGGCCTGTACGCCTTGTAGTACGCCTCGTACAAAAAGTGACGGGCTGCAGGACGGCTTTGTTTAGGAGCGCGGTGGTGCTCCTCCATCCGATCCTCGCAGCAGAATTTTGCATTCGACTTCCCCCGGATCGCCTTGAATCTGTCAACCTTGCTGGCCGCCAAGACACGGTTCATCTGGACTTGCACCACCCACAATCGACCCCCATCGGCTCAAACGCAAGCTAGTCGAAGGCTCCACGGAATCATAAGGCGCAATCCCGCCGCCACCTGCGAGGACTACTTAAACGTCTGCGACCTATGCTGTGATACCATACACGTGTGGCCTTTCCAACTGCACCCGTCGATTAGTGAACGCCCAAACATGTGCCAACACGTCAAAGTCCGATATCAGTGCGGCCACCTACGGTTCTGCGTATTATGTTGGTGTAAGCAGTCTCGAAGTCTTGGGTTTGAGCCACAGCTGACACGAGTCAGGCTCCAAATACATCAACGGTCAGCAGAAGTGCTGTCCATTAAAGATTCGACGATACGAGAATCTCATAGCAGAACGATGCGGTCAGTCTCATGTCCAGCCCATCCTTTACTCTGGCTCATACTGATATCGTTCCAGGCTGCTGTAAAGATACCAATTCCCTGTCACGTCGAAAGCCGACTTGCACGACCCCAAAGCCCTCGCCACAAGGTCGAATATCGAAACGAAGGAAATCTGGGCAAATGATGCCTCCTCCACCGCCCTTGAGCAGAGCGTTGGTCTCATGACCGCTCGCCCCAAACGCTGCTTCAAAACTTCAGCACTTCAGCGTTCTTTCTTGTCGTTGTGATACCTGGTTGCGGGAGATTTGGAGTCAAGGCCTTGTACAGGAAGGCCAGAAATGAGTTTTTGTGTCTTTGCGTTTGAGCGCCGGCATACGTGCCTTGCCTTGTGTATTTTTGAATTGATTGATGGGCTCCAAGGACTGGAGATTTGTATGATATAGCTAGAGACGACATGCATTAGATGAGAGTGTGGAATTCAACATACCTGCGAGGTTGTGACCAGACAATACAGTCGTTGCCTTGGCGGCCACTTCGACCGCTCTGTGGCTCAGTCATAAGCGAGGAACTCATTGAAACGACGCCATATTCACGAATGACCATGATGAGGCGGTGACTGGCCGAACCGACGTGCTGGCAAAACAACTCGCTTCGATCCGCGCCACCCTACTTTTCGTCCTTTCAAACTTCTCAAGTCAGCACTAGCCACCGGACCGATTACAAGCATAAAAACCATACCTCAACAGCATCCGTCCCCAAACACCCTCCTCCATGAAGTGAAGTCACAACCCCGTCAGCCCAGGAACCCGGAACGCGGTCCTGCGACCCCAGCCCGGAACACCCACACTCACAAACAACCAGATCGCCATCGAGATCTCGCATCTCAAATACAATCACGTCAACGCTGCAGAACTTCGGGGTCTGAAAGTTGGCTGTTGTTGGTTACAGCGACTAATGCCGCCCGGAAGCTGGCTTCCTGTCTCCCCGTCCCGTCCGCGTCACTGCACGCCATTGTAGCTGCAGATGCAAGCAAGCAAGTCATCGAAAGAGCTCGTTCCTTCGTGGACAGTTCTTCTGATTTTGGTTGGATGTAAGAAGTTGGAAGTTGGAGATTGAAAGCTGGAGGGGAAGCCGTTGGACTCCGCGGACGCTTGTGAGATGTCGAAGGAGGTAACTCCGTGAGAGTTCTTGTTTATTCGGTGATGCGAGAGGAGTTTATTAGAGTTGATTTATTCGTGACTAGGACAGGTATCAGCTGGACGATTTACCATTAGAGCATTCGGAGTCCGCCGGCCTGTCATCTTCCCAATGGGAACACCGATCCATCACCAAGGATGTCACCATGCTCCTCCTTCCCATTCTGTGCCCTCTCAATCCTCTCTCTGGTCGTCTTGAGCAATCTTGGAATCCCAGTCTTCTCGAACGGAGCGTCCTCATTGATCATCTTTGCAAGTCCTTTTCCACTCAGCCATATCACGGGCATGCCGTGTCCATTGAAGCCCGCGATGATATATTGCCCCGGTCGATCCGGCACCGCTCCAATATGTGAATTGCTGTCGTACGAGTAGCCCATCACACCAGTCCAGATCTGATCCACTCTGGCATCGGAGTTCTCCCAACCAGCGAAAGTCCTCTGCATGTAACCGTCGTAGTAGTGCTTTGCCGATTCGATTAGGACGGAGTCGTCGACGTTGTCGTACCATTGATGAAGGTGCGGTTTGAAGAGCGAGGATGCTCCGCCAACTATGATGCTGCCGTCCGCGCGAGGGATAAGATATGAAAGGGTCTTATCCGGGTTTCTCTCGATGTATGAGTTTGTCATCCCTGGCGCGATCTTGCCTTCTGGGACGGTGATGCGGCAGCAAATGCCTTTGCAGGGAACAATGCTCTTGGAGTATTCTGGTAGGAGCCCGCCAACGTAGGCATTGTTGGCGTGGATGACCTTGCCGGCTTTGATAGTCCCTCGTGCCGTTCTGACCGTGAAGCCCGACTCGGTGGGAGTAACATCTAATACTGGACAGTGTGTCTGCAAATTAATGTCTCCCGCGTTGACCAGTGATCTCAAGACATGTCGGATGAACTTGTAAGGCCACATCATGCCGGCGGTATACGATGCAGTCGCCTTCGCGTCCTTCGTACCAGAAAGGCCAGGGGCATCGGGTCCGTACTTGAAGAAGACATCATTCATATAAGCCAGGCTATGTCCCTTCAACATTTCATAGGTCTGTTTGGCATTCTTGGCGGCATCCTCGTTGGACCAGACATCAATGCAGCGCGACATCACAAAGTCACAATCGATATTCTCCTGTTCGATGAACTGCTTCAGTGCCGGCACATGAGCAATCTCGAATTCCGCGAGCTCCACTGCAGCCTCGAGGCCTGCTCGTTTGATGTACGTCGGTATATGGCCATAGAGATCCGGTCGAAGGTGTCCTCCATTTCGTCCAGTGGCACCAGAACAAATCCCTCGCGCTTCGAGCACCGTGATCTTCTGCTCCGGCTTCGATGGATCTCGGTCTTTGGCAAGATGCCAGGCTGTGGCGGTTCCAGCGTATCCCGCGCCGATGATCAAAATATCGGTCTCCTCAGGCAATTCAGGTGTGGTCCGGTGGTCATGGAACTCATCCACATCTCTCCCCCAAAAGGCAGGTTGGGGGTTTGCCACTGGCAAATAATCGTGCTTATTCGTAGAACCCATGCCTCGTGCTCGAGATGCCTGACGCCAACGTGGAATAGCGTGGGATGTTTTACACAAGCCTTGAGCTTTAGGTGCGGCTCTATGCAGGTATGCCACACAGGAGTCCGCTTTTCAAAGACACCTGACCAATCTCGGCTCACGGCAGTCTCGAGATCGCGTCGTTTGGCAAAGAGGCGTCAGCTGTTTTCGAATGCTTGAATTTTTCTTCGTCGACGTGGGAGGTGGACGGTGTTCGTGACTCTACCTCCTCAGGAGCATTTGTATTGCCGTTACATTCGGCAGGGATTGGCGGTGTTGGAGGGGATCACCCCATTTGCGGCACCACCACGGCCGAGCGCCGGCCAACATGTTCGCTCCAGATATCGCGGCGGCCAACAACGATACCGAGCCCGCCTATCAAAACCAGCCTAATAATCCTGACGGCGAAGATCAATATAGTATCGGCAACATAGTCGGCGAACTGTGAATCTGCTGAAGATGTGTACCCTTCCCCGTTGCATGCAAACCTGCAAAATTTCGTGATATCGTCCATCATGGTGGATTTTAACGAACTGGAGTTCGCGCCAGCACCCCACATGCATGCCGGCGCTGGCAATGCTGGCAAAATGGAAAAAGTTTCGACGGACATTGAGGCTGCCCCTGCGGAATCGATCCATGATGCTGAGGAGAAGACCAATGGCAGCATGTTTGGGCATTTTGAGGAAGTGTCGCAGGTCAGACAGGGCCTTCATCAGAGGTGTGAGCTATCCATCCCATTGCATATCTGAGACAACTGCTGACGTTCTGTCTTTTCCGCCCAGACACATTCAGATGATTGCTCTAGCAGGCACAATTGGCACGGGCCTTTTCTTAAGCAGCGGGCGTGCCGTAGCGAATGCTGGTCCCTTGGGTGCGTGGCTTGGTTATTCGATCATCGGAATCACGGTCTGCAGCGTGGTGTTAGCAGTGGCGGAGATGGGAGCTTTAGTGCCTCTCAGCGGATCGGTCGTGAGATTCTCGGAGTTCTTTGTTGATGAGGCTCTTGCGTTTGCCAATGGATGGTGAGTGCAACGTCATTGCTGAGAGCTGAGAACATCCTGCTGATCGATCGTAGGAACATGACCTACTCGTACATCGTTTCGATTCCGTCGGAGATCGTTGCAACCGCAGTCCTCGTTCAATTCTGGGTCGATGTTAACAATGCAATCGTGAGCTCGATGTCTATCCATTTCAGAATGCGTTGGCTGACGAGTAGTAGTGGATCACAGTGTTCGGTGGACTTGTCATCGCCTCATCTATGCTCTTCGTAAGAGTCTACGGCGAGTTGGAGTTTGCTTTTTCGCTGCTGAAGATCTTTCTTGTGGTATTCATCAACATCTTGGCCCTTGTGATAACGTGTGGCGGTGGAGCTGAAGGGCCGATTGGATTCCGATTCTGGTGGGTTTCTCGAACTCGTTCTGGAAGGGAAGGGATGCTGATCGTTCGCAGGAGAAACCCAGGTCCATTCGTGCAGTATCTCGGGCAACCAGGAGCGCTTGGTCGATTCATGGGCTTCTGGAGCACTTTCAACTCGGCCCTCTATGCTTACGGAGGCATCCATGCCATAGTCATCGCCGCCGCGGAGACCAAGAACCCTCGTCAAGCAATCCCGCAAGCAGCAAAGCGCATATTCTGGCGTGTGCTCATATTCTATGTGCTCACGATCTTCATGGTGCGTGTTCCAGGCCAGCGGCGCTGGGCTTTCTTCAGCTGACGCTAATTGTCTGCAGGTCGGGCTGGTTGTGCCATCGAACGATCCACAGCTTCTTAGATCCACAGGCACCGCTGCTCAGTCGCCGTTCGTGATCGCGGCGAACAATGCCAAGATCAAGGTTGTGCCTTCGATCATCAACGCTATCGTACTGACTTCAGCATGGTCGGCTGGCAATTCAAACATGTTGACTGGATCCCGGGTCCTGTTTGGCATGGCAAACGCTGGGCAAGCCCCCAAGATTTTCACAAGATTGAATCGAATGGGTATTCCGTACGTTGCGGTTGGTCTGCTGGGAATCTTCATCGCTCTGGGGTACATGAGCTTGCAAGATACTGCGTCGACGGTATTCACTTGGCTGCAGGATCTGGTCGCCATCAGCACCCTCACAGATTGGACGATCGTACTCATCATGTACCTGCGATTCTATTATGGATGCAAAGCTCAGGGGATTGACCGGAAACGCGAGCTCCCATGGGCCGCACCCTTCCAGCCATGGTTCTCCTGGGTCTCGCTGGTGCTTTTCATCCTTCTGCTGCTGACCTCCGGCTACACGACCTTCATTCACGGCCACTGGAACACAGAGACCTTCATCAGCAGCTATTTCAACATCCCTTTTACTCTGGTCTTGTACTTCGGATACAAGATCTGGAAGGGGACAAAGATCATTCCGTTGAGGGAGATTCCGATTCGAGGCTTCATTGACGTGGCGAATGCGAATCCGGAGCCGAAGATACCAAAGAAGACCGGCTTGAGGAGGCTGAATGTGTTGTGGTCGTAGATAGCGAACCTGAACTAGCTTTTGCTGGCCTTTTCCACCAATTTCTGTGCCATTTCCACCAGCGTGTCAGCCATGACCTCCATCTCGTTACCAAAGATCTTCAGACAGTCTTCTTTCTCGTAGGCCGAGCAGTAGGCGCCCTGTTCTCGGTCAGCTTGGACTGTGATTGACAGAATGAATTCTCACCTTGAAGCCAACTTGTCTCGCCGCACTGACATCCCACATGTGTGCAGCGGCGAACCATCTCTGGTTGTCTTCGCCAAGCTTCTTGAAGATAGGCTTGTATGCATCAAGCGCAGGCTTGGCTACACCCTGAGAATCGCAACTCACAAAGGCATCCGCCGGCATGTCGACGCCACCTCGTTGGAAGTAGCCTTGAACTCGGGCGATGTCCGCCGTAGTAAGACACCAGACCTGAAAGTCGTTCTTGCGGAGAATCTCAATGCATTCTTTGGCACCTTCTCGCAGAGCAAGCAGAGAGTAACCCTCCTGACACTTGTCTCGCTGCTCATCGGTGGCGAACGCTCTCGGGTCCTTGATTCCTGCGAAGTGAAGAGCTCTGTAGAAGACAGCCTTCATGACATCCTTGTATGAGGTGTGTCGTGAGCTGATTGACAGGAAAGTGAACTCCAGTTCTGCAGAGGTCATCCAGAATGCTCCAAACAGCTGGGCCGGGATTCCATTGGCACGGAGTTTCTCGCCAATGACTTCGTCTATGCGGTTGTAGAAGGCATCGAAGCTGACGAGTGTGCCGACGATATCGAAAACGACGTGTTTGGTCATGGTGATGTCTTGTATGTGGTGATCTGGGAGTCTCTCCTGGTCACTCCTTTCCGCGTCTTCTGTGAGGGCTCCTGAGAGGCCAGCAATGGTCTAGCCTCGTCGACTTCGGCGTTTGACATCTCCTCAGGGCACGCATGATGGAAAAGTAGGCCTGACTCTCGGGCAGGCTATTGCTCGGCCAGCAGTGATAGGCGCGTCAGTGAGTTTGTGTTGGTGGTCGCGTTTTGTCACGACGTAGTGTCAATCCCAAAAGTTGAGCACATTTAATGACAAATATCTGAGTTCGGACCTCGCTCCCCGAAAGCAACATCACCTCCTTCTCGGCACGCGGTCAGACACTACCTATCACTATAGTCCCCGGAACTATGGATCTCGATCAATTGCGTGGAATCTGAGGTGGTGTACCTGAAGGACTGTAATGGGACCCGGCAACGCGTGATGCTTGAGCACATCGAGCCATGCTACCAACCACTCGACACAAACGAATTCCGACTTCTCACCATACGCCCAGGCAGCGCAAATGCCGAGATCCAATGTGAACTCCGCCATGAGCAACTGGACAGCCTCGCCACTCCGCAATGGGAGACAGTCTCATACTGCTGGGGAGATCCTCGCCGGCGAGTACCACTTGCAGTGAATGGCCTATCAATCCAAGTGCTCAGCAACGCCAAAGATGCCATCGCTAGACTGAGACTGCCAGACAAGGAGCGCGTCATCTGGATAGACTCAGTATGTATCAATCAGGCAGATTTACAAGAGCGAAGCCTGCAAGTGGCAAGCATGGGGCGTATCTATCGCAAAGCCACTGGCAATCTCATCTTTCTGGGCGACGCTCTCGATATCGATACGGAGATCATCATTGGAAATCTTCGAATTGCCGCGGAACGCATTCGGTTAGCGCGGGTACAGCTCGGTCAAAACCAGGAGATGGGCTTCATGACTGGATTGGCGCCAAGTCACTGGCTCACAGATGGAACAGTACGTGTTGAAGAGATGTCTGCTCTGGAGCCTCTCTACCAATCACCGTGGTTCAGACGCCTGTGAGTGGTCCAAGAGGCTTCTCTGGGAAGGGAGAATACATGCTTCTGGGGAGCGTCAAGCTTCCCGTTGGAGGATGTCATTCTTTGCGCATCCACAAACACAAAACCCACTGGATTCGGCATTGAGAGCAGTAAGGGCGTGTATGCAGCAGCTACGATGCGTCAATTCGTTGTTCCAAGACTTCAGGAGGTGAACCTGGTCTTGGACCGGTTCCACACATACCTTCCCATAATCAGAACCATGATTACTACAGACCCCCGGGACCGGGTTTTCGCAATCCTTGATCTCTTCCGACTCCATGCTGGGCTGAGTACGCTGCCTGCTCTGCTGACACCTGACTATACGAAACCTGTTTCAGAAGTCTTCCGTGATGCCACTAGATTCGCTTTGGCAGAACCTGCAAGTGGTGGCTTGTTGAATACCATTTGCCATCGATCAGATGCCGACATGATCGCGCATGGATACACCTCTTGGACGAAACGCTTCGATAGACAATTCAGCCCTGGAGAAGACTGCATCTCTTTGAGATCAGGAGCTGCTACATTTCCACCTGGTGACTGTGACTATCACCTGGACATCGCAGATCGCGGAGACCCGAACGTTCTGTGCGTGAAGGGATGGGTCATTGGCCGTCTTACTTGGGCTTCCGAAACCGCCGTGTCTGCTCGATCCCTCTCGGTCGATTATGAGATTGCCAAAAGTCTGGCCGACGCTGTCTTCGCGAGATGCGTTACTGTGGCTGCGTTCCAGACTTACGCAATGGACGATTGCTACAGTCTAGCCTCAGACGTTCTCAGCACCGGCTCGATCGGTGACATGGATTTCAAATTCGACGACCGAACGGCAAGGCGCAGTGCCTTCAAGCTGTACTTGGAACATCTCCATCAACATGGCACCGTTCCACCATCTTCTGCATCGGAACTCGAAAAGGTTAACACCATGGCCGCGGTCAAGTTCCATAAGCTGCTCAGCAACCAGACCAATCTTCGCCGTTGTTTCCAGTCAGAATCAGGACATGTCGGCACTGGCCCTGGCATCGCTAGAGAAGGCGACGTGCTGGTCATCTGCGACGGGGCTGCAAATCCATTCGTGCTCAGGCCTTTCGGATCAGAGTATCACTTTGTGGGTGCGGCATATGTACCCGGACTCATGGCTGGTCAGGTATTTCATTTTAATTTGCAATCGACTTGGTTCAACATTCGATGAATATTCGACTCCACTTGGACGGAAAAGTTGAGCATCATCGGACCAACGCGCAATGCAGCATCGTCAAAAGCTCATGGGTACGGCTCGATGCATCGAAAGGCAGGTATGCATGTTCATAAAGATCATGGTCCTTCTTCTAAATACTGGCACACAAATCACGCCAATTTCATTCTTCAATGTCGGCTAGACTTGTCGAGAAAATGATACAGCTGTGGTTCTGGCTCTTCTCGTCGCCTCATGATCCACTTTCTGAACCACCAGGGAAACTGCTCGCCGAGCTGGAATGACGCATGCCGACGAGTCGGCACCTCGAAGACGAATTCCAATTCCTCAAGCGAGCGTTGCTTTGTCTCAGGTACGAATAGGAAGATCAAAATAAGGGCGAGGGTGTTGAGTCCGGCGTAGAAACCGAAGGTACCGGCAGGTGCTAGATTCATGTCAGCATGTACGACAAACTTGGAATCTTTGTCGCTTACAAAACGCAGCCAGCAAACGAGGCAAGGTCAACGCAACGATCGATGCCCAGAAGTTGTTCGTTGCCACTGCCCAGGACATGCCCATCTCGCGATGGCTCAGCGGAAAGCATTCTGCTGAGTAGGCGAATGGCACAGGACCACCGCCTGTGGAGTAAAAGATTTGGAAGATAAATATGAATAGCGCGATGAGAGGGAGTCGCGCGTCAGAAGATTTGCCGATCAAGAAGCAGAGGCCCGCGATGAGGAGTGTCCATGTCCTGAATATATGTCAGCACACAATTACCTGGGACAGATGTGGGTCCCACATGTTTGGAAAGGAGAAATTCAACAACGCTCGCCGACCAAAGATATCGATGACGAAGAGGATGAAGCAGGTCGTGATGAAGCCGGCAATCTTCACGCCGAGCGAGATGATCAGAGCGTTGGTTGTACTGAAACCGGCTTGGACAAAGATGGTGGAGGAGTAGAAGGCAATCACATTGACACCGCCTGTGAAGGAATCAGCTTGGCCTTTCTCGATATGGCATGATATTGCGTACAGAATTGCTGGGCCACCATTACGATCCCAGAGGCTTGTGTTGCCCGGCGAACTCGAGGGATCTTGAAAAGCTCGATGAACCTCGTGAGAAAGTCATCTCGATTCGCAACAGCCGACTTTTCGATCATCGCCTTCTCATACTCCAGTTGCGCATGGATGTAGTACAGATCTCTCGCGGCCTGCAGTCGAGTATTTCGCAGTCGAATCAACGATCGATAGGCATCCTTGACTCTGCCTTTCTTGAGATACCACCTTGGACTTTCTGGACAGAAGTAAACGAAGAGCAGGAGTGGTACGGCAGGAATGCAGGCACTGCCCAGTTGAAGCCGCCAGGCAATGGCACCTACTTTGTGCACAGCAAGGTTGGCAGCGAAGCCCAGAACGACTCCAAAAGATGTGAAGAGTTGCCATGTCATGACGAGACCGCCTCGGATTGTGGAGGGAACGCATTCGGCGCCGTAGACGGGGACTGTGACTTCTTTCAGTCCTGGCAGCAAGTCAGTCGATGACAAAATAAAAGAGCAAAGGCTTGTTCACCCATTCCAATCCCAAGCAAAATCCTACAGGCTACCAATTGTCCCCAATTCTGCGTGAACGCAGAGCCGATCGGTGCGAGTAAGGAGAAGATGCAGCCGATGAAGATGGTTCCTCTTCTTGATGTCCAATCGTTCAATGGGTCGGAGATCCACGCTGCGCTGCCAGATATCAGCACTCACCATCCACATCGCTCTCATCGGATCTTACTCACAACAGAGCGATAGCAATAAACGGCGCACTATTCACAAACCCGACCAACCACGTCCGTCTCGCACACTCCCCACTGACTTCACTACAAGCCGGCGGCGTATCAGCAATACCAAATTCTTTTGGAAACGATAGATTCGCCCCGTTACTTCCCGTCTGGTCCCAGCCTTGAATCACGGCACCGAGCGAGTTCATCAATATCGTGAGGTATAGGATTGCTGGTTGTCTCCATCGATGGGTTTGTTCTTCCTGGAGGACGAGGCGGTCGGCATCGTCGAGCTCTGGGATGGAGGGTAGGAATATTGAATTTTGGGCTACGAGAGCGCCTTTCTGGAAGAGGTGGAGGTCCGGGAGGTCGTAGGTTTTGACGAAAGTCGTAACGTTGGCCAGGAGTTGGTCTTTTGGGAAGCCGTCGAGAGGGTTCTTGATTTCAGCAGTAGATTTGTATTTCCTCCTTGATGGTGCAGTGGAGTGTTGACGAGCGGATTCTTCATCGTGATAGGCTGGGCTATGATTCCGTCAGAAACAACGCTCACAGCGTCGATGCTTGGATTGACATACTCTCCCTTCAAATCGTCCATCTCAACTGCTTCCTCTGCATCGCATTCAGCTAGCAATCCAACTCGTTCTTCAATAGTACGAGAAGAGCTCTCGCCACTTCGACTTTGCATAGAGATAGCTATAAGCAAGAGAAGTCAGCTCATTCGCGAAGTATGCATGTTGTTCGCCCCTCTCGATGGATCGTCCAAAGCTGAGCTGCTCGATCGCGAGGAGCCCGAAAGCAAGCTTTGGGGCGTTTTCTTGTACCTCCAACCCTGAACGCCCAGAGTTATCGAAGGAAGAAGCTTTGTTTCACAAGATTTGAATTGGTTTGTGTTGTGACGATCGAAAGGGTTGTGGGTCGAGGTGGTCGGGTCGCTCCTGCCATATTGTGGTAAGGCTGTCGAATGTATCCAAGACAGGTAATTTTTTCAACCACGATGAGAGATGGATAATAATTGATTTGTTACATCCTGAGTAGCATCGATTCAACGTTCAAGAAGGCTCGGAGACGCAGAGGCGGATGGTTGGCTTCTCATCAACTTCGAAGGCCGCTTGATCGACCAGATCGATTCTTAGTGGAATTGAGCGTTTCTCTTGCTTTCATGCAACAAGTCACGAGACCGTAAGTATTGTTTGATCGTGTTCTCACTGCTCGGCAACGTTTTATGGCAATGGTTCGGCTGTCTCGGTCGAAAAGCTGACCCTAGTCGCCAAACCTTGCACAAAGCTTTGTATACCAAGAATTCGATCCAATCGTCCAATAACAGCTCAATGAGCTTGTTAAATCACAGCATTGGTGGTTTAGTGGTAAAATGTCCGGTTATCCACTTTCCTGAGTTGTCTAAACATCTCACTAACATCCGCACAGTCGTCGTTGCCATCGACGAGCCCCGGGTTCGATGTGAGCATTCCCGACGCATTCCAACGCATGGAACCAAGTTCTGACTTCAATCAGTCCCGGCCGATGCAATCAGCCGCAAGGGTGTCAACGTCCTCGTTCTTTTTGGCTTTTTTTGGACCTCAATGATATTTAGGTCCTGGCGGAGTGATGATCGATGGATTTCTTTTTTGGAATGTGCATGGATCTTAGCTACATGCATTGGATCGTTAAAAGGATGCAGAAGTAAAAGAAATTGCATTGATCGTTGCGTTGAACTTCGAAGTCCATGGTTCGACCCAAAAGTGTTGACAAAGCAGTTATCGAGCGCTCGCGAATTGTTTCGACTCTAGGTTGCTTTCAACGTTTGTGAGAGCATACCTTGACATCTGTAAACAACAAGAGCAAAGAAAAGAACATCACTCGTTGTTTTGGCATCAAACGATATTCAGCAGTCCGCTGTGCGGGCTTGCTCGTGAGTCTTGGCATTTGAAATCGTCGGTGTACAAAACGTGTAAATACAGAGGTATTTTGCACAGGTCTACAATCTATGCAATCAAATAGGCCTCAATGCAAAAGATCATCATTCGACGTTGCACTAGCATCAAATTGTACCGATCATGTCCAGTCTGCGGCCTCCTCGTGAGTCTTGGCATTGACTTTTGCGGAACGTCTACTTTCTGAACTCGAGAAGTATTTCGCCCAGGCCTGCATTCTCCGCCTCGACGCATGTCTAATAGTACTTGTACCCAGGAGCAAAAGTGCTGTACCGACTGCCAGAATAGCTAAGGCAACGAAGACCACCCATACTGAGAGCGGGGAATCGTTGATCTCTTTGACATTCATTCCGAAGATGCTCGTAGCGAGGGATACGGGCAGATACAAAGCTGCCAGCTGTGTCAACGTCGTACTTCTCTTAGCTTCCTCGACGCTTGTCTGTGAGTCCAGAACGCTGATTGATCCGATCAGCAGTTGGAACGTATCCATGAGAAATTGGTACAGGTCTTCGGCTTCGCTCAGAACTTCAGCCAACGTATCTCGAGGATGATACACGGCAGAGTCCTTCAGCTGACCAAGATAGGCATCGAGCGGGTCATTGAGCAGCCACTTCTCTATTTTGAATACCGCTGCTCGAAGAGCCGCCAGCTCCTGCCGCTGATCATGCAACAGATCGTTGATATGTACGTTCGGTCGTCGCACGTCTTTGAACGCGGTGACATGGATCCGCTGTTTCAAGTCTTCGAAGTTCGTTTTCCACAGCGATGTCGCAAGATAGTTGGCTAGTATCGCTGGTGGTATCGCTGCGCCGTCCAAATGATCCGCGAACAAGATGCGCAGGTGTCGACTATGTGTGAGGAACGTGCTGAAGCAATCAAATGCTGAGAACGACTTTTGGCTGTACAGTTGAGGGATTCCAAGGCCACCGCGGTTGTTCGAGTGCGGCACGCGTAGGCTTAGATGTGTCTGAAGAATTCCAGCCGCTTGTGGTTGAGCGTGCGTAACGGGAAGATCGACGAGTACTAAGTCTGGGTTCAAGTCATCAGCATTACAATCTATGCCAGAGCAAGACTACCACGTACAGAAACGGTGCTTGGTAACCCGGCAGTACGATATCTTTGAATTCGCCTGCAAGCCCCATCGAGTATGGGGTTCTCTTTGTCGAGGAAAGTTATCGCCCTTTGCATGAGGCCTGTCCTGTGCCAAGTGTTCGAATACGCCCTCAATGCAGCCTTGAGATGGATCTGGAGAATCACGGGAGGATCCAGAACGCATGACACTATCCCACAGAGGGATTTCATTCGTGTTCGTTGCGTGTCGTATGAAGAAGTCAGGAGGTATGTTCCATGCATTGCCAAGGTTCGCGATGCTTTTAGGACTGATGTTCTCGATGAGGCAGACGGCGATTTGATTGACAGAATGTATGGCAGAGTCGGGGATCTGGAGGAACTGTTTGACATCTGTCAAATATGATGTCTGTCTGTTGAAGTAGGTCAACTGGATCCTTTGATGTTCTGAAGAGTCGTTGCCAGTATCTCGACAGATTGGATGGTGCGCAAAGAGGCCAGACCGGACCTTTTCGAGATAGTCTTGCTCAGTTTTGCTGGCAGACATGACAGACTATTCGCCTATTTCGCAGATTGGAGAATTAATAGACTCAGAGCGACCTTGTAAGGACATTGAGAGAAGGAACAGAAAAGGTGCTTTTACCCTACCGAACGGCACCTCAGCTGCTTCGCTGCGGCTGGACGTGTTTAGCTTACTGCAGCCCTATGCGGATAACGATTGACGTCACGATTATTCTTCAAGTTCTATGAGGCAACGAGGATGAGTCTTAGATTTTGATGGAGAGATGTTTGTGCGGTGTTGATTGTGAGGAAGAGGCAAGCAAGAACAACCGGACGAAGCCAGGGGCAGAGAAGGCGTTCGTGGCGGACCCTGGCATCCCTGCATCACGGAGCGAGCCGCGCCGTAGCGGCTGGCGGGGCTTACATAAGCCTCAAGAATGCGACTTCGTCCTCATGCGTCTTTGAGAGCAAGCACACACATGCCAGCTCCCACATCACAAGCCGCTCACTGGCCGGATCCGATCAATAGTGTATTGCCGTGAGAAGACACTACTGACCACACTTCTCACACTCACAGTCCTCCTTTCCCTTCACCAACATATCGGCCACCCAGCTTCCAGAGCCCCACCACGACAGGCAGTGACGAGATAGCGAGACAAAGGCGAGGAATACCGCAGGATGGCGGCCTCGTCCTCAGTCGCAGGCAGAGGCCGTGCCAGAATCCGGGCGCCGCGTAGAGTAAGTTCACATGCTGGCCCGCTCATTCACTCACTTCCCTCCCCGCTCCCCTACGTTTGCTATGCACGACCTCGCATCTGCAGCTTTTTCTCCGTTTGCCTTGCTCCCTCACAAACCTCGCTACAGCTATGGCTAATCGCAACCAACAACAGGGCCTCCAAGGCGCCGATGTCGACTTCGAAACCACCTGGCAGGTGCTCGAACGCGCCTTCCTCGAAATCCACACCAAGAACGCCTCGCAGCTGTCCTTCGAAGAGCTGTATCGGAATGCCTATAAGATCGTGCTGCGGAAGAAGGGCGACGAACTCTACAACAAGGTCGCCGAATTTGAAGAGAAGTGGCTTGGTGAGACGGTTCGGAATCGGATAGTGAGGCTACTCTCGGCACCCTTCCTCTTCAACGACGACATCGGCCGGACGTTGTCGACGTCAGCAGAGCGCCGCGTTGCCGGAGAGGGTGTTCTTAAAGCCCTCAAGCAGGCATGGGAAGACCATCAGGTCTGCATGAGCATGTTGACTGATGTGCTCATGTACATGGTAAGTCAAAGGGAAATGAATTGAGGGTGATCTGGTGTGACTGATGGCAAGCACAAGGACCGCGTCTACTGCACCGACCATCGTCAACCTTCCATCTTCGCCAAGTCCATGGGACTCTTCCGCGACCAGATTCTCCGAACACCCGTGCGGCAAGGAGAAGACGACATAATTACCATCCTCACACGCATCATCCTCGACCAGATTTCGATGGACCGCGATGGCGAATCGATAGATTACTACCTGATCAAATCCAACGTCTACATGCTAGAAGGCTTATACGAGTCGGAACAAGAGGTGGAGGATGAGAAGTTGTATCTAAGGGAGTTTGAGGAGAGCTTCCTGCAAAAGAGTGCGCAGTTCTACCGGCAAGAAGGCGAGCGGTTATTGAAAGAGTCAGATGCCGGCACGTACTGCCATCATGCGAAGAGGCGGATAGATGAGGAGAGTGACCGATGTCGGTCAACTCTTTCAGAATCGACGGCGCCCAAGATCCAGAAGGTGGTGGAGGATGAGCTGATCAGAAACAAGATGAAGGGCCTGATCGAGATGGACAGCGGTGTGCTCTACATGGTCGACAACGATAAGTTTAACGAACTTCATCTGGTGTTTGATCTGGAGGCACGCGTGGACCAGCGGAAGCCAGAGCTTACCAAGGCGCTGCAGCAAATCATTGCTGACATGGGGACCAAGATCAACGAGGCTGCCATCGTTACCTCTCAGGCTCCGCCGCAAGCTGCCCCAGCTGCAGAGGAGGGCGAGGGCGAAAAGGGGAAGGCCAGACAGGAGAAGCAGATCAATCAACAAACCCAAGCCGCACTGAAATGGGTCGCGGACATTCTGGATCTCAAGGACCGATTCGACAAGATCTGGGAGGTTTCATTCGGCAAGGATCAGACTATCCAGACTGCAATCACCCGAAGCATGTCGGAAAACATCAACTCATTCAACCGCAGCAGCGAATACATATCCCTTTTCATCGACGATCACATGAAGAAAGGCATTCGGGACAAGAGCGACCAGGAGGTCGATGCCATCCTCGAGAAGGCTATCGTTCTCTTACGGTACCTACAAGACAAGGACATCTTCGAGACGTACTACAAGAAGCATCTCTGCAAGCGTTTGCTACTCAAGAAGAGCCAGAGTACAGACGTCGAGAAGCAGATGATTGCGCGGATGAAGATGGAACTTGGCAACAGCTTTACGCTGAAGCTGGAGGCTATGTTCAAGGACATGTCACTGAGCGAGGATCTCACCCGCGGCTATCGCGAGTACGTCGCCGGATTAGGAGACGCCGATAAGCGACGAGTCGAGCTGAGCGTCAATGTCCTGACCTCCATGACTTGGCCGCTTGAAGCATTCCGGAGCTCCAACGAAGAGGATGGCGAGACACGCACTCAGATCATCTTTCCTCCATCGCTGGACCTGGTCCGCGCTGGCTTCGAGCGGTACTACTCTGAGAAGCACTCCGGTCGCAAGCTGTCATGGCAGACGAGCATGGGTGACGTTGATATAAAGGCCATGTTCAAGAATAAGAGTGGACAGCTGCGCACGCACGAGGTCAACTGCTCTACCTACGCGGCGCTGATCCTGCTACTCTTCAACGACCGACAACCTGGCGACAAGCTCTCGCTGGAGGAGATCGAGGCTCACACAAACATTCCAATGCAAGCTCTCACGCGGAACTTGCAATCCCTCGCCGTTGCGCCCAAGACTCGATTCCTCATCAAGGAGCCAATGAGTCGAGAGGTCAACCCGGGCGACAAGTTCTCCATCAACGACGACTATGTGCCAAAGACAGTGAAGATCAAGGTCGGTGTTGTTTCGGCCGGCAACAAGGTCGAGGGCGATCGGGAGCGCAAGGAGACCGAGAAGCGCAACAACGACAGCCGTGGCTTCGTCATCGAGGCCGCTGTCGTGCGTATCATGAAGTCTCGCAAGGAGCTGCCACACTCTCAGCTCTTGAACGAGACCATCTCGGTCTTATCATCACGGTTCAAGCCGGACGTCAACATGATCAAGAAGCGCATTGAGAGCTTGATCGAGCGAGAGTATATGGAGCGGATGGATGATGCGCCAATGCCTGCGTACAAGTACGTGGCGTAAGGAGCGATGGCCTTGTTTGGATTCTGCTATTGCATGGCTTGGGAGTTCCGGGTTTCAATCGACAGGTGAAGAAAGCATAGAAAGGAGTGAGGGTTTCAGCATCTTGCATCAGACGGCGCAAAGAAAGGCATGAAAGGGCGGCAAAACAGCGCGGCGCTTCTGCTGGGGAGCATGATTTGTTTTGATGGGTGGATGAATTCGCGACTGAGCGGAAAAGTAGATACCCAATGAATGCGAATTGAAGAGTCTTAAATGATGAACATTGTATGCACTTTTGGGGATCTATTCTATTGGGTATCATAACACAATTGAGACTGCTGCGTAGAGCAAGGGTAAGAGCGCCAGCCAGGCGTGTGCTTGTCTACTGTTCAACCCAGCACTGGATGAAGTACTCGTTGGTGCAGTGCCGTCAGCAGTTGCAAGAGCAGATGATTCGACCTGTTCACTGCTCGTCACTGCGGTGGTCTCCGTGCTACTCGTCGTGCGGTCGCCGCTGGTGACGATGGCTGGTAGCGAGGTCTTCTCTTCAGCATGAGTACCAATACTCCTCGTACTCGATCCATCAACAATCACTACTCCTCCGCTCTTGGCCGCGCTGAATGTCTGCCCGTTGAAGGGAGTCGCGCTACCCGGGAGCAGTGTGATCGTGCTGCTCTGTCCTACTAGCACAATGTCGCTGTTTGATTCAGGGATGGCTGAGATGAGCGCACCGTTGGGTGCTGTGTATACCGAAGGCTCGTCTGATGTTGGTGAAGGCGTGGGCAGGGAGACTGTCGAGCCGTCGATGATGAGGCCTTCATGGTTTGAGAGGGGCGCGATCGTTTGGCCGGCGAGGATCGTGCCAGTTCTGGCTAGGGTTGCTGTAGTTTCTGGGCCGGCTATTATGATGGCGTTGCTTTGAGATATGGCGGAGAAGGCGTTACCGTTAGAAGCTGTCCAGATCGCTGCTGGAGTTGCTGTCGCTGGTGGAGCTGAATTCAAAGGAATCGTAGAGTCTCCGATGATGATGCCTTCAAAGGGATGGAAGGTGACGGTTGCGGAGGCATCAATTGTGGCCTCTTGGCCGGGGTTGAGGAGGTGGGTGGTGCTTGGGTCGATTAAGATTATATCTGAGCCGGATTGAAGGGCCGTGAATGTGTTGGTTTTCGCTGTAATGGTTGCTAGCGGTTCATTTGGTTGAGTTGAGGATGCTGTGGGAGGCATTGATGTTGAGGGATCGAACGTAAAGAGCGGGTGGTCGTTGATTGTGTCGGATGGACCTTCGCGTTGAGTAGAAGCTTCAGGAGGCAGTTCGTTGTTGGACTGGCTCATTGGAGCCGGTGCGGAGTTCTGATCGAGAGACGTTGTTGGATCAAAAGAAAAGATCGGAGCGTTTTCCCCTGCGCTTGTTGGCTCTGGTCCAGATTCTAGGGCAGTTGTCGAAAGCACAGGCTCGCTCGGAATCGAGCTGGATGCTTCTTGAGTTGTTTTTGTGGGCGTTGCAACAGATGTAGCATCATGAGAGAACTGCGCTGCGGCTTCTGAGAATACATCCAAAGCATTGCTAGCCGGCGGGTCTTTTTTCGGTTCCTGAGTGCTTGTTGGCCCAGGATTTGGACTTTCTTGATTGGACTCAGTCGTTGGTTGCTGCGATGGTACGGGAAAGGCATTCGTAGGCTCGCCCTCGACATTGGTCGAAGATGAGTCTGTCGGCGCTGGATCTTCATCTTGCGGTGTTGGGCTCGATGCTGGCTGAGTAGTCTCCGAAGTGGCTACAACTTGCGTTGGAGCTGGTGCTTGCGAAGCCGTATGAGCTGGTGTTGCGGGAGTAGTGGCATCGGGACTCGAATCAACTGCTTGAGTGGTTTTGGGATCACTGGGCAAAGTGACACCCGCCTCAGATGCTACCTCATGCAGAGCTGACGGTGGGCTATGTAGAGTTAGTCGCTGCCCAAGGGCAGGCTTAGAGCAAAGTGCACTTACTCATAGACTCCAATGATCCCCCCAACACATCCATCCCAGTCAGGCTGCAGCTGTTGAACCTCGCGAGGAATCGATATAACAGGCTCGTAAGGCAAAGTCGTCGCGCAGAGCAGAGGCGTGTTCTCGGTATTGCAAGCAGCGGGCGCAGAGGTTCCGTATTTCAGGCATGAATACATGAGCGAATTCGAGGAAGAAGCGCATCTCGGCTGGCTCATGTAGATACTGTGCGGCACGGGAGTCACATAGAGATCCGTGAAGTTGAAGGAAGCCGTCTCTTGCATTCCCCAGTACCTTCCCCATCCGTATAAGCTGGACAGGGTTGCAGAGTCGGTCACGGCGACGATGATGTTTGACATTGTGGAGCCCAGAACCTTGCAAGAATTTGACGCGTGGAGTTTATCGAATGAGATGTACACAGTCGGGCTTGTCAGTGTCGTACCGTAGGCTTTAGCAGTCACAACCGCAGTAGGCTTGCCCGTAGTGGATGCAGCGATGAAGGTCCCGTTGCGCCAGCTCGTCGTCTCCGGAGGCCAATACAGCAACTTGACTCTGCTGCCACTCACTCGGCAAGACTGGCAGCCCACAGTACAGCCGGGTGCAAGAGTACTCGAAGTCGGCCAGGATGAAGACATCGATGTCGTTCCGTTGACAGTGACCGGAATGAGGTCCAAGCCTATCTTTCCTCCGACCTCGCCGGCTTCTCCTCGTTCGGAGGCAAGCCATTTGGACATGACGGTCTCGCATAGGGCTTTCGGAACGCTGGCCTGTGTACATGGTGGTCGGCCAAGGTAGTTGTGGGCGCCGCTGTTACCCCAATCGACCCAGGAGGACTGGCAGTCTGGAACGTAAGATGGCAAGCTACATGGGGGCGGAGTAAGTGTGTTCGAGACTCTGGTCGTGAAAACCTTGGAGGTCGTTGAGTTTGAGTCGGATATCGTGCGCCAGACTTGGGATGAGGTGGTGAGGGTGGTTTCATACGTGGCTGTAGGAAAGTTGCCATTGCCTTCTGTCTCTGTGCTTGTGACTGGCCAGACACTATATGAGTACGTGTAATCGTAGGCGGTGATTTGTTTGGTGAAGGTTGTGAACATCGAAGAGATCTTCTCGCTCATTTGCCAGTAGTCGGCCCATTTTGCCCAGCATTGATCCGTAAAGTTGGTACCGTTGTAGGTCGATGCAAGAGTTGGCACCGATGTTCCTCGCAAGCCAGAGGAAATAGTCCCTGATGCTGCGGGTGATGAGCTTCCAAGGATGAGCCCAAGACCAGAGGCGATATAGTCGCCAACAATAGCCGTCGAAGCGCTGGGGGTCGATTCGCTTGAGGCATTGGTGTATCGAGCGCCAGCGAGCGTAGTTGAAGAAGTTGTATCGAGGACAAGGAACCAAAAGAGATGGAGTACTGTAAACGACTTCATGTTGGACAAGTTGAGCGGGCGTTAACGTGCAGCAGAGGCACAGAACGCAGATTTCTGAGAAAGACAAACATCGCGGGAGACTTACTCGAACATATGCACATAGACGCCTGGTCAGTTTCCTCTAAAGGCCTTCAAAATAGACTGCTGTGCCGCAATGTATGCTTGGGCGCGTAAAAATTGGGTCCTCAAGCAACATCAGAGGTTCGGCCAGACTAGCTCGCAGGGAATGGGAATGAAGCTGCGATGTATATAACTTCGTCGGTCGCATTGCAGTGGGCTGCATCTTTTCGACCTTCTTGACTGGTTTGTTGGCGGTCTTGCCTGCTTCGGTGCACAAGGCAGTCACGTGGACTCGTGAAACGTTCAAGTTCATCGTCCAGACGCTCGCACCCAGCATCCAGTCTCCGTACACATCGTTTTGTGGCAGACACTGTGCCTGGCGGCAGACCTCACACGGTTTGCAGTCCTTGCTTGGTCCTTCGACGACGTTGCTGTCTCGCACGTCAGTACCACGGGCGCCGGAGCGCGACTTCCTGCCACCACCAAAGCACCACCGAGAGATGACCTTCAACCTCAAGACATTGCTTACAACAGCATTGATCCTTCTTGACAGCGCCGAACACGTGGAGGGCTCGCACGGCTGGGCGCCTCCGCAAGGCACGAGGTTCCAAAACTGGAGGATGTCGCACACCGCAAACGGACGCATCTGGCCGGATGGAGAGGCAAACACCTGGTCCGACAACTGCAAGGGCCATCCATGTCGCTGGGTGGGCGCTGTGCATAGCCGCGAGAATTCTCTGATCAGCCAAAAAGTCGGGATAGGCGAGGGTGATGCGTTTTCTCCTGCTGCAAGCAAAAGTGTTTGCGAATCGAGACGTCTGGTGGTGTTTCAGCAGTCAGCCACACGCAGGAATGGCCGGGCCTTAATCAAATCCGTCAACCAATCCGGCCGCGCCTCCTTCAAATGTCGATTCGCCAACCACATGTCTCGTTGCGCGACGCTTGCTGTGCTTCGCTGCCGCCGGTCGCAGACTCCCACACACCACCGACACACCGCGCACACAGCAACACCACTCCATCCAGTCCATGGCCGTCGCCAGCAGAAACACGACGTCGCGACTCGGCCATTTTCTGGCTCAGCGCGGCTCCGAAGCGTCCAGGCGTTCTCGCCCAGGAACAGGGCAACGCGAGAGACGATCTTCAGCCCTCCGCCCACTCAGCGTGCGGCGGCGGTGGGTCTGGCGGACACGCTCCCGACGACGCTGACGCGATGCACCGCACTTCTCCTGTCGGGCCCCTGCCATCTGCTGCCGTCGATTCGTCTGCCACGCAAGCACTCGCCCACACGGACGTCGTGAAACAGACTGTTCACGGCCCACAGCGCTGCTCCCGCTCGCTGCAGCAGGAAAAAGAGCATCACAGGAACAGGCAAGATCTCCTTTTGCGGCTCTGTGCGCGGCCGCCCATGTCGTGGTAACGTACAACTCTCCTCTGCTCCTGTTTCCTCTTCTTCTTCCTCTGCATCGCACGTTCCTTGGATCGCAATTGCTACCACCCTCGTTTTCAGAGCCTTCTGCTCGTTGCCCTCTCTGCCGCTCGTCCGTTTGGACCGCATTCATTCCTTTCTGATATTCCAGCAATTGCCCTGGTCGGCACCACGCTCGCAGCGCTCCAGCAGCCGCTTTTCTGTGTACACCCTTTCCGACACCATCCCCGTCAATTCGAAACAATCCCCGTGAACGACTTCCAACCAGACGAACATGTCTCCCGTTAACAAGCTCTCCGTCTTGGCGTTTGCCTCGACTGCTCTTGCCATCCCGCAGATGGGCTATGGCCATGGACACGCCCACGGCCATCAGCACCTCCACGGAGCACACGGCACGGGATCCGCAGCACCTTTCCCCTACCCGAGTGCCAACGGAACCAGCGTTTGGGGAACTACGGGCACTGGTGCTCCCAGCTCTTCTCCAGCCCTGCCTGAGACGGCCACTGAGCACACCACGCAGTTCCAGACTGTCTACCAGACCGTCAGCGTCAACCAGGCCTACCCTTCCAGCGCCGTCAGCGCCGCTGGTGCCGCTGGCGGCGAGGGCGAGCAGTGCGGCGATGTCACCGTCACCAGCACCGAGAAAGTTTACGTGACAGTGACTGGCGGAGCCCCAGGTTCCAGCACCGACGTCTCCCCAGCCGGCTCCTCCTCTGGTAAACCAAAGTCGACCGTTCACATCACCTCGACCTACCATGCTCCAGGCGGCTACGGCTCCAGCAGCTCTGAGGCTGCCCCAGCGTCCTCCAGCGCGCCAGCTTCGGCCCCAGCTTACTCGGCGCCTGCATCTAGCAGCAGCGAGGCTTCTCCAGAGACCACTTCTGAGGCTTCGGCCCCAGCTTACTCTGCACCAGCCTCCAGCTCTGCATCGGCACCTCTGTCAATCTCGATCTCTGTGCCAAAAGACAGCGCTCCTGCCTCTTCCTCCGCCGCCGCTGTCCCAACCGGATACTCCTCCGTTGGTGACAAGGGCGCTGAGGGTGCCGCTGCCACTGCTACTTCGTCTGCCCCAGCCAGCTACAGCTCGTCTTCTAGCTCTGGCTCCTCCGGAAAGCGTGGTCTCGCTTACAACGATGCCAGTTTGGTCGACTGCTTCAGTGGCTCTAACCACGTCTCTTGGGCCTACAACTGGGAGTCTGATGCCAAGGGCTTGAGCGGATTCACCTACATCCCAACGCTCTGGGGTAACTCGGCCACCTACTGCGATTCGTGGGAGTCCAACGCCAACTCTGCCATCAGCAGCGGCTCGACTCACCTCTTCTCCTTCAACGAGCCAGATCTCCCCGCCCAGGCCAACTTGTCTCCTGAAGCCGCCGCCGAGGCTTACAAGCAGCACATGAACCCCTTCAAGGGCAAGGCTCAGCTCTGCGCTCCAGCCGTTACCAACGGTGGTGGCGACATGGGTCTCACCTGGCTGCAGAACTTCTTGGACGCTTGCGGTGATGACTGCCACATTGACTGCTTGAACATCCACTGGTATGATGCTGCCTCGAACACTGCCTACTTCAAGCAGCACATCCAGCAGGCCATCGACATGGGCAAGGGCAAGCCTGTCTTCGTCTCTGAGATGGGTGCTACTGGCTCCAGCGACGAAATCTCCAGCTTCTTGCAGGAGGTCATGCCTTGGATGGACTCCAACGACAGCGTTGCCGGATACGCCTACTACATGGTCTCTGACGGCCTTCTCGTCACTGGCTCCGAGCCATCTACCTATGGTAGCACCTACAAGACCTACTCTTCTTAGAGAGTAGGCTGGAACATGTACAGCGGAGGGCGTTGGAGGGAAAATGGACAGGGAAATGGGTTTTATGATCATCGGGATTCGTTCTTCGATTCTGTGTACTTTGACTTACATGGAGGGCGCATTTTCGATCGGAAAAGGATCACAGGCACAAGTTGGCATTTGGGCTGCGAGGCGCTTGATCTTTCTGATGGGACTCACCGGCGACTGCAGAGCCGATGGTATATAGAAATTGCATATACGAAGCCATGACAGCGAGCTTGTGTTTCGAAGATGTCTTTCAATCCGGAGTATGTCCATTCGTTCGGAGAACCAATGGAGGTAGTTGTGGTTCGTGCCTGAGGCCAAAGGAGTATGCTTTCGACGGATTCACTCAACACGAGCCAGGGATGGCGATCCAAGCATGTGGCTCAGCACCTCCGAGGCTCCGCTCCGCTGGCTGGCGGTGGCAGGCATCGACAATCCATCCACCATCCGCCGAGTCTCGCATCTCACCTCACTCCATACACTCTATACCACCTCCTATTGAAACAAACGAGCTACCGACCTGCATTGCACTTGCAGACAAAGGGGCTCCAAGGGCGACGTAATCGGGCGGAAGCTCACGCCAAGCTGACGACAGCCTCATTACGAGCCAAACTCTCTCACCAGCAACGCCGGCTCGTCGGATCGCGACTCCTACGCTGAATTAACCGTCCACGACAACATCGTCTGTCGCGTCTCGCTTGGCATTGCGACGGCCACCACCACCGCGAGTCGCCCATCATGCGGCTACTAGAGCAACTGCCCACGCCGCTGTTGCTGCTATTGGCATCAGCGCCAGCAGCTCAGAGCTTCTACCTACCCGGTTGGTCCCAACATTCAACCCCCTCCCCTAAACATTCACTCACATGCCATTGTCACAGGTATCACACCCACCAACTACAAAGAAGGCGACCTCGTGCCCCTCACCGTCAACCACCTCACCCCCGCCCAATCCCAGCGCGACACCCAAGTCCGCTCCGCCTTCTCCTTCGAGTACTACCACTCCAACTTCCATTTCTGCAAACCAGAAGGCGGACCCAAATATGTCTCCGAATCGCTGGGAAGTATCCTCTTCGGCGACCGCATCCAAACATCGCCATTTGCTCTGCACATGGCCAAGAATGAGACGTGCAAGGCGGTATGCAATGCGGAAGAGTTCGAGCCCCGAGATGCGAAATTCGTCAACAGGCGCATATGGCAGAATTATATCATGAACTGGCTCGTCGATGGACTACCTGCTGCGCAGCCTTACTGGGATCCCACCAGTGGCACCGAGTATCTGCAGCCGGGCTTCTTGCTGGGGACCGTGGAGAATGAAGAACCGCATTTGAACAACCATTACGATATCTACATCGATTATCACGAAGTGAGAAAGAATCAATACCGAGTCGTTGGCATCATCGTGGAGCCGTTCTCAAGACGAGACTCGAAGAGACGGGGACCTGCGGATTTCAGCGCGGACTGCGGTGAGGGAGGACCACCGATGGTTCTCTCGGAAAAGGACCGGACCAAGGTGACCTGGACATACAGCGTCTACTGGAGGCCCTCTTCGACGTCTTTTGCCACGAGATGGGACAAATACCTGCACGTGTTCGATCCCAAGATCCACTGGTTCTCGCTCATTAACAGCGCTGTGATTGTTATGTTCTTGATTGGGATGGTCAGTACCATCTTGATCAGGACCCTTAGGAAGGACATTGCGCGCTACAATCGGCTGGATCAGCTTGGATTGGATGATTTGAATGGCAACAGTGCGGAAGATGGCATTCAAGAGGATAGCGGGTGGAAGCTTGTCCACGGAGATGTCTTTCGTCCGCCAAAGCACTCTCTGGGACTCTCAGTCCTGGTCGGAAACGGCGCACAGCTGTTTATGATGGCTGGCTTCACGATCGTCTTTGCTGTGGTGGGATTCTTGTCACCCAGCAATCGCGGAAGTCTGGCCACAGTCATGATTCTGCTCTACACCGTCTTTGGATTCGTCGGCGGGTACGCCAGCTCGCGGGTCTACAAGTCTTTTGGAGGCACAAAGTGGAAGCAACTCTTCATGTACACACCATCCGCAGTCCCGATCTTCGTCTTCGGCGTCTTCTTCCTGCTCAACCTCTTTGTGTGGGCCCGGCAATCCTCTGGAGCGGTCCCCTTCACCACAATGCTAGTCATCGTCGGCATCTGGTTCCTCATCTCGGTCCCTCTGTCCATCGCAGGATCCTGGGTTGGCTTCCGCCAGCCGATGAACGACCCGCCAGTTCGCACAAACCAGATCCCACGACAGATTCCCCCTTCAACCGGATATCTGCGCCTGGTCCCAAGTATGCTCCTCGTCGGCGTCCTCCCCTTCGGCGCCATCTTCGTGGAACTCTACTTCATCATGAGCTCACTGTGGAGCAACCGGATCTACTACATGTTCGGCTTCCTCTTCCTCAGCTTCGGCCTGCTCATCGTCACCTCGGCGGCTGTCACAATCCTCATGATCTACTTCCTACTCTGCGCGGAGAATTACCACTGGCAGTGGAGGGCGTTTGCTAGCAGTGGCGCCAGCGCGGGTTATGTGTTTGTGTATAGCTTGCTGTACTGGGCGCGGATGCTCAGTTTCAGCAGTTTTACCGGTGGGTTGCTGTATTTGGGTTATTCGGTGTTGTTGAGCTTTTTATGGTTCTGTTTGAGTGGTGAGTACAGAAATATCTTTGAACACTGTGGATATGAGCTGACATGTGTTACTTGCAGGCTCGATAGGCTTCTTCGCGTGCTGGATCTTTGTCCATCGGATCTATGGCTCGCTCAAGATTGATTGAGCGGATGGAGAGAAAGGAAGGATTGGATCCTGTGAGGAAGCGTTGGGTACGTTGTTTTTGATATGTTTTGATTAGCGAGTGAGAAAAAGACTATACACGGACAGAATGTAACACGTACTCACTTTCATCCCAACATTACTCGGCCTTGCATGTCATATCGATGAGGATTCGAGAAGGATGCGCGCATTCACCGAGCGGCTGAGCTTACTGCTCAGCTTGAACCCGTTGACCTGTTTTGGAAGGCTTCGCTATATGGGTCTTACTACTTGATATTCTTACCCCAGGGAAGGTGTGGACTCGTTTGCTTCTATCGTATTCACCCCAAAGATGCCGAACGACGACAAACCCACGATTATCATCGCCTGCGGCGCTCACCACGTTCCTCACCACTACCGATTCCTCACTTCCGCTCTCGAACAGTTCGGCTACATCGTTCGAGTCGTGCAACTCGCTTCTACCAGCAATGTTGTAATCGAAGACGCCATGACCAAGGACGTCGCCGTTATACGAGCCGCCGTCGAAGACGAAGTCAAACAGGGCAAGGAAGTGGTCATGCTCCTCCACAGCTGGAGCGGTTTCGTCGGGTGTGCTGCTCTGCGAGGTCTAGAGAAGCATGTGAGACATGTTGTGTTTCTGGCGGCGTGGATTCAACCGAGTGGAATGGGGAGTTGTGAGTGGTTGGGCGTTGATGAGCTTTCTATGTACGGTGTGAGAGTAAGTCTGACTTGCCTGTATTGTGAGGAGGATGCTGATGAGGACAGGATGGATTGAATTTTGTCAAGGACCCGAGGGAGGTGTTTTATAACGACCTCCCGGATGACATAGCAAAGGATGGAGTGCAACACCTACTCCCGATGGTCAACTCTGTCACCAAGACGCCATTGATGTACGAGGCTATGTGGGAGAAAGTGGAATGTACGTATGTGATTTGTGAGGAGGATAGGGCGGTTCCGGAAGCTTTCGCGGGGAAGATGATGAAGGAGAGTGGGTTTGAGGGGAAGGGAGGTGAGGACTGGTGGGGGGCATAGTCCGTTTTTGGGCTGTCCGGAAGTGTTGACGGGGATTGTGAGGAGGGCTGCTGGGGAGGATGTTGGGGTTGAGGGGATTAGGTTGGATGAGGGTGCGTTGTTTTGAGGAGGCGCGAAACGAAAGGTGGAGGGGGAGGGAGGGAGACGATATGTTCACGTCTTGGGAGTTGTTGAAGGAATGGTCGTTGGATTCGGGCTTCTATAATGATCTGGGAGTTTATCTTGCTGGAAGCGCACATTACTAGACCGTACCGCACGAAAATGCAAACACAACAAGAAAAAGAACTATGGAAAGAACTTCCAAGTCGTTCCTTCGTCAAATAGCCTCGGCGCTAGTACAAGCGACCCTGAAAGTATAAATGCGCCAAGTGAAGGAACGAGGAGGAGTGCGTGGCTGGCTGGGGAAGTCGAACCCCATGTCCATCACAACAACCTGGCTCCTTGCACATACCATCGATCATGGCCGTTCACGGGAACAGAGAACCATGGCTATCATGGCGGCGAGGCTGCTACATTTTGCTGGCCATCCTCACCCTCACATTTATCTTCAACGCGCTTCCCAACAAGTCGTCTGCGCCGCTATCGAAGACCATACATAATCTATACCCATCAAAAGATGCAGCTATACATCAATTTGCAAACGTCACAGCTTTCAATGAAAATGTCGACGGCCTTACCGATGCCCAGTGCACCTCAGCCTTCCCGGATCTGTACACGGACATCGACCGCGCCGTCGCGTACTGGAAGGGAAGGCCGCACACCATCTCGTCCAACGACATCGACATCGAGCATCCACGGGCCGGAATGAGAATTCTCATCCACCAAAACGAACTCCGCATCTTGCAATCGAAATCCGCCGTCGACCCAGTCTACGCCGCACCAGATCGAGCAGAAGGTATCCTCCACCTCCTCCAACGGGCCCTCGACACGTCCACGGCCTTGGGGGAAGAGCTGCCCACCATCGAAGTCGCCTTGAACTTCGTCGATGACGCCTCGCCGCCCGACACCGAAGGCGACACACATTCCTACTGGGGTTTCGCACGCAGTATCTCCAAAGAATCCCACCAACGTGTCTGGCTCATGCCCAACTTCGACTTCTGGTACTACCTCGCCGCGGGCTCATTCAGCGATGCCAAACGTGCCGCTATGCAGCACGACGATGCCTTCACGAACAAGATCCAGAAGGTCGTGTGGCGCGGCAGCGAGGACTATGGCCCTGAGATCCGGAACGCTCTTCTCGACGCTACGAAGGGAAAGTCGTGGGCTGATGTCTCGGGCAAAGACTCGAAAGTTTGGATGCCCATTGATGAGTTTTGCAAGTATGCCCTGACGGTCTATACCGAAGGCGTGACGTACAGCGGCCGCCTGAAATTCTTGATGAACTGCCAATCCCTTCTCGTCGTCCACGAACCGGCTTACGAAACTCACTACTCCCACCTCATCACCACCTCAGGACCTGAACAGAACGCCGTGCTGGTCAAGCGAGATTTCAGCGATCTCGAGGAGAAAGCCACATACTACCTTTCCCACCCGGACGAAGCGGAGAAGATCATTAGAAATTCGCTGGAGACATTTAGGAGTCGGTATACAACCCGCGCGGCGACGACGTGTTATTTGAGGAGGCTGATTAAGGGGTATGCAAGTGTTGCGGAGACGCCGAATGTTTGGGATGGCAGTGGGAAGGTGTTGAGGGGACGGCCTTATGCGAAGTTCATGCATGAGCCGGAGGATGTTGATTTTGAGAAGCCGGAGGCGCAGACGCAGGGTCCTTACGGTGGAAGTTCACTGCGTTGAATGCGCGTTTTGGATTCGATTTTGGCGAACGGTTCTTGAACAGTAATTGGCGATCTGGCTCTGAATCCACGATGATTTTGAAATGCACCCAGTCCGGACTTTCGATTCAATTCTTGGCCAACTGTTTGGAGACACGACTTCTCCCGCGTTTGATTTAGTCCGATTCTGCTGATGAGAATACGACAGAGCTCAAGGCTTGGGCAAGCAAAACGAACCGCCAACATTGGTACGTTCAGGCCAAAGGAAGGAGAAGCTGTCGGCCTCCGCGGTTCTCTGCTCCCGTCTCTCGTCTTCCGAGGCCTTTTGGGGGAACAGCCATCACTCTGGGATGAAGAATGAACACCGGATCGAGTGGCACCAACTTTCCGCGGAGGCATTGGCATGGCATCCAGATGTTAACAGAGCTCCATTTGACTGCCGAGATCTTGAATCCTATTGTTCCTTTCAACGCAACAAGAATCTCTCGAGGGTGCCGTAGACTGTCTTGGCAGATCTGTACGACCGCTCAGCCTACCAGCATTGTTGATGTTGTGCCTCTGACTTACAGCTTCAGAAGGCCCACGTTGATGCGCTGTCTACTAGTACCCTCATCACACATGTCCGCTTTCAAAAGTCTATGTGCGGTAACATTGTATGCCGTGCCGCATCGCCATGGCCGCCATACATCTATAGTGCTGCTTTGGGAAGGTCTGAAGGAAGCTAATGTTGGCTCTCAGCTCGTGGGCAAGACGCCACGCGAAGAGAGCTTGCATTGAAGCTCACCTTTGGTCGTAGCAGACTCCATGTCCACGGCTCTGGTTCCGTTGGCACAAGCTGTGGCTTCTTTCCAAGAGCTGATGATGGTCCGCAGGAAGCGACACTACAAGTAGCGTAGAGCCGCCGGGCTGTTTGGAAAGAGAACGTGTGGATCAGAGGTCTCCCTCTCTCAACCCGATTCTTTTGACATAGAGAACTTTAGTTTCACGCACCCTGAAACACGCGACTCCCTCAACTAATCTATCATGGGTTCGTACGTTTCTACCCTCAACGACGGCGACGATGCCGTCTACATCAAATACGGTCCTCGTGACTTGATGGACCACGCCATTGCCTTTATCGGCGCCCTTTATCCGGGCCTCGCCGTCCTAGATGTGGCCTTTGGCCCAGCGATCATAGGGGCCATCGACAATGAAGCCAAAGCATCTGGCTTGTCCAAACTTTGGCCGGGTGACTCGTATACGAGTGACAAGCTGAGCTTGGGCCTGATGGTTCAGGCGAATATACTCAAAGGTAATAAGGCAATCCCGTGGACTTTGCGAATGAAGGCTGATGGGTCGGAAGTCTGGTCTGATGAGAAATATTTCTACATGCAGAAGGGGAGTATCGATTGTCGATCGGGAACTACGGCTGGCGAGACGGAGTATTATCGTGTGCATGATGGGACCGTTTGGGAGGGGGTGCATAAGTGGGATCTTGAGGGTGAAGATGGTGATGAGAGTGGTGTTGGGAGACTTACGAGGGAGATTGCTGGAGGATTGAGGAAGCCTGTGACGGTGGAGGAAGCTGTGAGCAATGCGTTGGCTGTCGTGGCGGAGCAGCAGGCGGGGATACGAGGTTGATGTGAAGCGGTTTGGTTTGGGATTGGAAAGTTGATGCTTTGGTGAAGGACGGAGTGGGTTGCTATTGCGGTCGCATTATTGTGTGAGATGGAGGACATTCGCGCAGAGGGTGGCACTGCGAGGCTAGATCATCAGCATCCTCTGTCCTTCAATTCTATGTCTTCGATGCAATGCCGGGATGTCGTTCCAATGGGCCGTCTGTTTCGATCCTTCTCAGGGTATCACGTAGGGATGGCTTATCCCTGCTTGATTGTTCAGCTCCTGCTGCTGACATAAGGCTCCCAAAGTGCGAGAAGCGATGTCTTGTGCTAGTTTTGTGCGACTTTTTGATTGCTCATCTTTTTGAGAAGGATCCACTCGTAGATATCAAAAGCGTCCTGATCGCCCTGGAGTATAGAAACACCAGTTTGCCAGTGACATTCGAGAACACTTGCTGTGAGGATGGTTCTGCAATCGACCAGGATTGAGATTGCGAGGTCGCCGGCAAGGGTGAGAGAGGTGGTAAGCGCAGACAACTGCAGAGAACGCGAGGCGATGCTGATAAGAATGAGTTCCTCGACTTCCCATCCTGGCCAAGATGGTCCTCAACGCACTTCAAATCGATCGAACGAGTCTCGAAAGAAAAGCCCATTATCGAGCCAGGAGACAAATTGAAGGTCGCCATGCCAGGCATGACCTTCCAGCCTACCGTCTTGGTACATCATCACCACTCCCCAACAACATCACTCCATCGCTAATTCATTCCAGCAAAACGACCCCCAAGTCTTCCAATGGAGAGGCAGTCTCTGGGGCTTGCTCAACGGCGACCATTCGTTCAAGTTCCAGCCTAGCGAGACCACGCCTGGAGGCACGACGTTTGTGAACGAGGAGTATTGGCATGGGCCTGTGATTAGTATGGTGAAGTGGTTTTGGAGTCCGGGGGAGGAGGCGCCGAAGGGGTTTGTGGCTTTTAATGAGGAGTTTAAGAGGAGGGTTGAGGGGTTTGAGGAGTAGACGATTGGTGTTGTTCATGTGATCCGGCTGGAGAAGTTGATGCACTATTCACAATAAGCATTTCCTTGATGAGATTGTATATCGGAAGTATAGTTCCAGATTGACTCCAGCGGCTGAAAGGATCTCAGATGGCGTTGTCAATCTCACTCAGCACGCGAGAGCTGTCTGCAGAGCTGTCGTCGTTCGATCCTGCCCCACGCCTGACGTTGACGATGGTTGACGTCAGGTGGGGTTGTCTGTTGTCGTGCAAACAAAACTCCACGTCTGTAACTTGTACTTTCTCTCTCTGAAGATCAAAACAATCAGTCAATCAGTCGACGATTCACTGCTTCATTTGGTAAGTCTTTAACGATCACTGCATCACTTGCCAATGGCAGTGGGCGTCAGCCACGTTATTGACTTCCTGCAACTTTTGATCGACCATTACGAGAGTGAGACTGACAATGTAAGCAGAAAGTCACCCCAAATCACTCAATCACACCAACCGCAGCCATGTCGAACCTCGATCCATACACCCAGAAGAACACCGAGGAGCCATCCTTGAAGGAGAAGGTGGAGGATTTCAAGGCCTTCGTCGACAAGGCCAAGTTCTGCATGCTCACCACCAAGACGCAAGATGGTCTGCTGGCAAGCAGATGCATGGCTGTTGCTGCAAAGGTATGTGGGGGACATTAGGGTGGTTGTATCATGAAGGAGTCTGACAATGGGATAGGAAGCCAACGGCGTCGACCTCATCTACCACACCAACACCGAGTCCGGCAAGACAGACGATCTCGACGCGAACCCAGACGTGAACGTGTCATTCCTCACAGCCAGCGGCGAGTGGGCATCCGTCTCTGGCAAGGCGACTGTCGAGACCGACCGAGCGAAGGTCCGCGAGCACTACTCGCCAGCTTTGAAGGCTTGGTTGGGTGACCTTGGTGACAACAAGCACGATGGCGGTCCTGAGGATCCCAGAATTGGCCTTATCCGAGTGCAGGCCATCACCATCCAATATGCCATCAGCAGGACCAACTTGGTGAAGAGTGCGATTGACATGGCCAAGGGTGCCATTACGGGCGAAGTTCCAGCAGTCAACAAGATCCGACACATCTCCAAGGAGGAGGTGCAGCAATGTAAGTCTTGACATGACATGCCACTTGGAGAGCACGCACTGACATATCTCAGATCGCTCTTCTGCATAGATCCGGACATCGACAGGCCGTGATGCCAGGCAAGAGATTCAATTCGACGAACCCAGCTGTAGATTAGGTCGCGAGCAGCAAATGTCAAGCTCGCAGTGAGAGCATCCCATATGCCGTGCATCAGTCGTCCAATGTTGCCAAGTGCCCAGTGTAGAAAGACCTCACGTGCTCATTACGTGGGAGTGATGCGGTAAAAGTGGGAGATGCAGCTCCCCGGTCCTCATCGTGAGATTCCACGGTACCGTCGAACTCTGTAGGCGCTGTGGTTGTCTTGACGAGGACTTGCTCCTTCGACGACAACTGTGAAATGACAATTGCTCCGGATGGCCAGCATGAGAGTGATGGCATCGATGCGTGAAATAGTGGAAGAGGAGTGATTTCGTCAAGACCAGCCTCCCATTTCTTGCATTCACATGCTTGGGGGCGTGGTCACACAAGGCATGGTGATTGGCTCGGCTCTCCCGCAGCGAGCTCTGTGCTCGAGCTTCACAGTTTGGATGTCGGGTGGAGTCTTGAGCCAGCCAGAGCGAACCAAAGTGAGCATCGAGGGCAGACGTGCCCGCCTCGTTCAACCCATTACAACTCTCGTCTGGCATTGTCGCTGGGTGTGTTCTTTTGCCAGTCTCTCCCAGCGTCTGTAGCCATCGAGCCGCTGTCACGATGAGGTACGTACTCTGCCAATGCCCGCCAGCCCCGCGGAAGCACATCAAACTGGAGAGCAATTCCCGAAGCTAATTCTGCACAAAACAAAAGATTCGGCCAGCAACTCCGCTCCTCCCTCATCAAGGACTGGTCGCACTACTACATCAACTACGACGACCTCAAGAAGAGCCTGCGCACCGATTTCGAGCACACCCCGCTGGTCCAGCAGGGCCACAACAAGAAGGCGCCATGGAGCGAGGAGGACGAGGGTCGCTTTGTGAGACAGTTGGAGCAGGAGCTGGATAAGGTGTTCACTTTCCAGAAGGTTAAGAGCCAGGAGATCACTCGGCGTATCAAGACTACCGAGCTTGAGGTCGACGATGTCGTTGCGAGACAAGAGGCGGCCGAGGTGGGCGGGAATGATCAGGCGAAGAAGGATGCCCCTTCAGAAGACGAGTTCCTGCTATTGGAAGAGGATGTCTCAGATATCATTGCCGATGTGCATGATCTTGCGCGGTTTACCCAGCTCAACTATACGGGTTTCCAGAAGATCATCAAGAAGCACGACAAGCAGACACACTGGCATCTGAAGCCCGTCTTTGCTGCTCGACTCAATGCCCGGCCGTTCTTCAAGGATGACTACGATACCACGATTGTCAACCTCTCAAAGCTCTACGATCGTGTTCGCACTCGAGGCCACCCAGTCACTGGCGATTCGTCCGCTGGCGGGAAACAGCAGAACTTCGTCCGTCAGACTACCAAGTACTGGGTGCATCCCGACAATATCACCGAGCTGAAGCTCATCGTTCTCAAGCATCTTCCGGTGCTCGTTTTCAACCCCAGCAAAGAGTTTGAGAAGAAGGACTCCGCGATCTCTTCGATCTACTACGACAATACGGACACATGGGAGCTATACGAGGGTCGTCTGAAGAAGACGGAGGGTGCGGAAGCCATTCGTCTACGATGGTACGGCGGCATGGAGACAGACACAATCTTCGTGGAGAGGAAGACACACAGAGAAGACTGGACAGGTGAAAAGTCGGTCAAGGCTCGATTCTCGCTCAAGGAGAAGAACGTCAATGCCTTCTTGAAGGGCGACATGACCACTGAGCAAGTCTTCGAGAAGGCACGAAGGGAAGGAAAGAAGAGCGAGAAGGAGATTGACGATTTGGAACAACTTGCCAAGGAGATCCAGTTCCGTGTCATCAGCAGAAAGCTTGAGCCAGTCTGTCGCTCATTCTACAACCGAACGGCTTTCCAACTGCCAGGCGATGCCCGCGTGCGTATATCGCTCGATACTGAGCTGACCATGGTGCGGGAGGACAACTTGGATGGACGCAAGAGATCGGGTGACAACTGGCGACGCATGGACATTGGCATCGACTACCCATTCTCCCAGCTTCCTCCAGAGGATGTCGAGCGGTTCCCCTACGGCGTGCTGGAGGTCAAGCTGCAGACTGCCGCGGGCCAAGAGCCTCCCGAGTGGATCAGGGAGCTCACAGCGTCACATCTTGTGGAAGCTGTGCCCAAGTTCTCCAAGTTTATCCACGGCTGCGCAACCATGTTCCCAAACCGCATCCACCTGCTTCCCTTCTGGTTCCCACAAATGGACACTGACATCCGAAAGCCAGTCTCTCATAAGTTCGGTATCGAGAGGCCGGGCCAGAGCACCGAGGCAAGCACGAGCACTGCCCTGGACGACGATACGGAAGATGAGATGGAGGCAGATGACGACAGGACGCTCGACAATCATCGTGACCCAGAAGACGAAAACATTCGTAGACTGCGTGCTGCCAGAGACGCTCTGGAAGAGCATGAAGTGGAAAGGCACATGAGCGCTACGAATGGAGATGCCAACGTTCTGGACGAAGAAGAACGAATGGCCCACAAGCCGCTCATCAGTGCCGAGGATGACTATCCGTTGTACGACTCCGATGACGAGGAAGAGGCACTGACGGCAGCCAAGAAGAAGGGCGAGTGGGCTTACCGATGGCAGCTGACCAAGAGTTATGCAAACCTTGCCGGCGACAAGCTGCTTGATATCCTCAAGAACGCGAAGCCGGTGCCAAGACCTACTCAGATCCCCGCGAGAGAAGGACGGCTGGGTATACCTGGAGGCGCTGCGGTCCAGGAGAAGAGGTTCAAGGCGCCGCCGGGCAAGAAGATTCACGTGCCTGTTCGTGTTGAGCCCAAAGTGTCGTTCGCCGCTGAGAGAACGTTCTTGGCTTGGGTGAGTATCGACATCTTTGATCGTACGTGAAGCTTGCTGACCACATCAATAGCTCGAATTCTCCATCATCCTAGGCTCCATCGCTGCCACACTCCTCAACTTCGGCGACCGGATATCCCTCGCAGCAGCCATCGCCTTCACCATTGTCTCCGTCCTCGCGCTCTTCTACTCCATGGCCATCTTCCTCTGGCGCGTGGACCGTATCAAACAACGCAAAGCCGTCAACTATCACGACAAGTGGGGCCCGACGGCGCTTTGCATTGGCTTGATTGCTTGTGTGGCTGTCGCCGTTGGCTATCGATTCAAGTATGGTGGCGATGGGGATTTGAAGGGGAGAGGTGGTGTTGTTGGGAGGGGATGACATGGGAAAGGGGGTGTGTCTTGTGGTTTTGGATGTGAATGTAACAGGTATGTGTGTACAGGACATGGTGTACAGTGTATATGACATGGGACAGAAAAGAATTCAACAGATATCTTGCTTTTACATTTTGGGCAGAGGTGAACGTATCGAATGGCGAGGATCGATTCTGTCCGGATTGTTTGTCTGGATGGGTGAGCTCATGAGAAACGAGAACGATCGCATCGCAACAATTGAGATGTCATTCTTTCACGGCGACCAAGTGCCGGTGTGCAAAGTCCGATCCCTCCTGTCGAATTTCATCAACGGCACGCCTGCCTTCGACAGACGTCTTGTCCAGAGAGTCGTACATTTGCATGTGACTGCCCATCGGCAGGGCGAAGATAACAACCACGCTAGCTCGTACGTTTACCAACTCTCATGATGGCTTTCGAAGTTCGTATGCCTTCGGATCACGGCTACGATACCACTTGAGGCGACTCCCGCGAGATCGTTCTATGAGGCAAGCTTTGGGTATCTTCTGTTCCATGTGGACTTGTGTTGATCTTTGCGGCTATTGTTGCCTTGGTTGACGAGGCTGTGGATGTATGAAGTCTTCCTGGAGAGGTGGGATGACTGGCGCCTTCATCATGTTTGGACCGTCCCAATTCTTTCGGTGGTCTGGCTAGGCGAGGCATGCTCTCAATCTCGACTTCGCGGATGAATGGCGTCGCTCTCGTGCTCGGTTGCTCTTCATCTTTCAAGCTACTTCTGAGTAACACCACAACTTCCTTCTTTTTCTTTCACAAGACGGGATACATGGCACGGCTAATGCATGTAATTCAATCTCGAGGAAGTTTCGTCTCCAGTGTTCCCATCTCGAACTGCCGTCTTGGGTATTGAGGACGACATCTTCAGAGTCCAATTCATTATCTTTCGGACGTAGGACTTATCAGTCTTTCGAGCGGTCTCTCAAGATTGAGATTGCAGAGATGAGGATAGCGAGGATTTGGACAACGAGAAGGTATAAGAATGAGTTCTAATCCCTCGTCCTTTCCTCCATCATCAGCAGCAAACAACAAACACCCTTGGCCCCAACGACTTCAACTTCAATCGACCACCATGAACTTCCGCAATATCATCATGGCTGCCGTGGCTCTCCTCACCGCTGAGTCTCTGGCCGCTGTACGCTGCTTCTCCTCAAAAGCCTTGTGAGAGTTGACGCTGATCTTTGGCTGATGACAGGACCCGGAGACTTGCAAAGGACTCCTTGGGAACTGTGTCTATTCTTCGGACTGCTGTGATGATGGGCTTAGTCTGGGCTGTGTTGCTGGTCTTTGTGTAAGTTGAGAGATTGGATGCATAGTCAGATTTGAGGGACTGATCTGCTCTAGGTTGAATTGTGAAGGGTAATTTTGGTGGAGAAGGATGGACGCTTAGGGAAGGATCGTTGGAGGTAGTTCCAGACATTCACATTCATTGACATGCTCTTTTGTTGGATAGAGATGGATCCTTTGGGTGTTCGTACACGCTTAGACGACTGAATTTCTGATCACCGAAGGGAGTAAAACTATTTCTTCTCACAAGAGTTTGACTTGATGTTTCGAGGAACTCGCCATTAGGCTTTGAGGTATATCGGCGGTAGACAGCATGTCTGAGGACGTGCACAGCTGTTCATATCTTTGAAACTCTGTGAACATCCATTTCTCCCTCCGCCGGTCTGAGCCTCAACATTACGTCGACTAAACATCCTAGTCAGTTTGCACAATGTGTGCACAACTGCGTCAACATCCTCAGTCTCTCCGCCGGATCGAGCCTTCCTCACCCGCATTCGGATCTCCAATCCTTGTAGACACAGCATCGCCAAGCGAATCAGCCTCCGCCAAGCGTGAGGACAGGACCAGAGTTCCTAGGATCCAGGTGATCCGTGGACATTCCGTTCAGCAGATACGGCCACGCCTTTTTCTCTTACGTGCGAGACGATAATGTGGCGTGGTATAAAAGGGAGCGACCATATGTGCTGGTTAGGGGCACAAACACGACTTACGGAAGAGCACGATGGTACCGACTCTCTCGCATGTAGCAGTTGTGCTTTTCACAGCATCTCTAGCAAGAAGTGCGCAGATCCAGTCCAGTCAGCCCCTTCCCAACTCGGAGCCCTTCAAAGGAGAGTTATGGCAAGCACGACCTCTACACCCAAAGACACGCTATCCTCCAGACTCTCTCGCACTACACCACGATACTGGCAACACTCGCAGTGTCGACTACGCGGGACCTCTGGGCCACAATCTGACATTGTACACTTCCGATGTCACCACTCCGGGCCCTATGTTCTTTGATCCGGACGACCAACTTACGGCAGGAGCGACCTGTGGGGAAAACCTCACAACTTGTGTCATTTCGATGGAACCCGATTCCTTTGACGTGCTCGACGAGTGGCTTCTACCGGCAAACGTAATGTTCAACACACTCAGCTACGCAACTAAGACGGGAAGTTCCATTCTCCTCCCTGGAAATGGTTCGCTTTACGAGTTGGAACGTCAGGGAGATCGCGTCAATCTCAAGAGGGAGTTCAATGGAATGGAGCTCCTAGGTGCGGCAGGAGGTCTGGGCAGCTTCATGTACGATGGAGGTGGCAATCTTTGGTATACGAATGGCGCGCAGCAGGGTGCCGGGGTGGGCAAAGGTCTCACAAAGGCGGTGATTGGATTCGTGGATCCGAATGGAGAGGATTACTCTCTCACCCTTGAAGACCAGATCATTGAGAATAGTCTCGGCATCAGTGGGAGCATGGTCTACATGGTCACTGGTCCGGCTGGTGCTGCGGATACAAAGAACGCCACAGGCACATTCTACGCTGTCCGCGCCGGCGATCGAAAGGTGGAAATCGTCTACTCGGCTCAATACGACGCTGGGGATGGGATGAAACCCAAGGCTTTCACGCGCGGCTCCGGCTCGTCTCCAAATCTTCTCGGCAACCAGTACGTGGCCATCACGGACAATGCCAACGAGCAGATCAACCTTCTCGTCTTCGAGCAAGTGAAAGACGGCAAGGTCCCGAGCAACAGACCTGTCTGCTCTGTCCCTCTCTTCGCACCCGGCGCAAGCTCCCTCGACGCAACCTTTGTCAACCACTTCGACGGGACGACCTACTCCGTCGTTGCAACAAACTGCTACAACCAGCCCACCCCCTGGTTCGCCGGCTCCGGCGTCGACATCAACGGCAACTGGAACGATTTCGGTCCGATGGGTGCTACACTCACACGCATCGATATTACGCCCCGTGAAGATGGAACGGTAGATTGTAGCATGAAGTGGAGTGATCCGACGTCAAAGGTCACAGGCATCAACACACTTTCGACGAAGACTGGGTTGATGTACAATTACTATCAAGATTTGGAACTTGCAAGCGAGGGTCAGTATGTGTGGTATTTGACGGCGAGGGATTGGAAGAGTGGAGAGGAGGCTTGGAGGTTCAGAGTTGAGCTGGAGGGATCTTTAACAATAATTATCAGTCGGTTACGTTGGCGCCGGATGGCTGTGCTTGGATTATGGTGATTGGTGGGGTTGTGAAGGTTTGTGATGGTGAATAGCAGAAGGTGTTGGGTTGGCTGGGGTAAAGTTCTTGTTATTCGATTGATCGATCAAATCGAGATCATAGAATAGGTTGGTGGCTCAATGAACCTTTAAGATGTTAAGGAGCACCGCCAAGATGCGAGAGCCAAGTGCAAGTAGTCTGCAGTTTCATGGAGTTATGAATTTCGTGTCTGAATGCCTTTCAAAAACTTCGAGAGCTTCCAACGCTCTCGACTGTGCACAGAAATGTCTTTTGAGCAAAGGACGCTAACCTGAATATCACATGCAAAGACGGCGTCGCGGCCAGACTCGGGCCGGTCTCGGAATCGTCGCCGATAGCGTGCTGCTAAAATTGGAGGAGCTGAATCATCGCGACCGACTCAGATGTACTTCCCTTCATCAACAAAACATCGCAGGCGGTTTGCCAAAATACAGCAGTCTGACAGAGCACACGGTAAAATACTACCCGCGTGATGTTGAGCACGTTGTGGGAACACGAGAAGCCTTTGGACTCGAATCCGCTTCAGTCTTATCTTTCACCTCTTTCAACGATTGACAGCAGATCTTCCCATGAGCAAGAAAGGTGGACTCGCGCTCAGAAATGGATTTCATTTCGTTCACTGCACAGGCGAGAACAATGACAAGAGCGGTAGGAGCTTCCAGGCCCGAGCTCATACTGCGAGAGTCAATCGGCGGCGACAACGTAAAGCAATCGAAGATCTAGAAACGTCACAACGAAGGAAGCCACATCGGAGGAAAGATATCGATGGGGAGGAAGTTGAGTTGGTGCCGCCCGATGTGAGAAGATTGTCACCGATTTCTCGGACGCTGTCACCGGTCTTTGGTGGCTTTACGACGGACATCTTTCAGCCTGCGTCTATGGTAACGAGTTCACAGGTGCTACATTATAGTAAGGCAACTTTCCCATGAGGAATAAATCTTGATACCACTGACTGCTCCAGACCTCACTGTCATCTACCCCAGCTTCATCCACCGCCCCGAAGTCCTCTCCCCCGTCGTCCAAAACCGCTTCAAATTCTTCTGCGAGCACCCCACCCTATTCCACAGCTATCACTTCACGGCAGCAGCCCACTACGACATCATGAGGAAACAGCTCGACTGGTATGACCGGCCCGATATGATCTGGCACAAGTCCGAATCCATTCGACACCTCCGCGAGATGATCTCCAATTTAGACAAATCGAACATAGAAGTCGCCATCGTTGCGATCATGTATCTTGACTATGGAGAGTTTACGGAAGCGATTTTCGCTATTGACGAGGACTATGCTTTTGATCCGCCGACGGAGCATCTGATGTGGATGGAGGATTGCTGGAATCGAATGGTCCCGTCTGAAGCTCACGCCAAAGCTATCTACTTGCTGGTTGATCGAGCTGGCGGATTGGAAGCTTTGAAGACGGCTGCTCTGTCGTTGAACTTGGGCCGCTGGGATCTTCGCCGGGCGAGCATTCGGTTGGAGAAGCCGAGACTTGCTTGCATGTGGACGATGGATGAGCAGGTACTAGATGCTTGTCGTCGACTGGCCTCGAAGTCAAAGAGCTCTCCTGGCATCGGATTCCGCAGAACTTTACCAGGCACCTTGCCCACTGAGCTGCTGGAGACCTTACTGCGGCTATCAGAGGTCAACGAATTGATCTTCGACACCGCTGCGTCCCCTGAACTAGGACACCACCAATTGCGTGACGCTCGTAGCGCGCTACATTATTGTCTGTTGTCGCTATCCACCTGGTACGAGCTGGACGAGAAGGAGAAGAGATATTCCAACTTCTTGATATACGAAAGCTGTCGACTTACAGCGATACTATATTCGAGCGCAGTCCTACTGGGCATACCTTCACAGACAAGATGGCTGGCACGATTTGTTCCGCTGCTTCGGCAGACTCTCGAGACTCTGGATTCAGAATCCATGGCTGGAGAACCTTCTCTGGTTTTTGTTTGGATCTTGTTCCTCGGGAGTATGGCTTCGCAGGGCTCAGAGGACCAAATGTTCTTCGACGGCATGCTTAGAAAGGTCCTCCAAGCACACGATGTAATGTCCTGGCAGGCCGTTGAGGATGTTCTGCAGAGTTTCATCTGGTCCAAGAGTGCCTGTGGGCGGGGGGCTGCATTGCTGTGGAACAAGATCGCGCGCTCTCCGTAGACGATTCTCGCGACAAGTCCAGAATACTCCTCAGCGAACGGCGACATACATGCATGGCGCGCACAACGATAAAGTCTGGGATCAACGAAAACATATGATACATCGTGTTCGCTCCATTTTCGCTGGGAGCCGCACTTACCGCTGGCGTCTGTTGAGTCACATGTATGCGGCCCGGGGTTTCATGCAGCCATCCGTTCCTCAATCTGTAACGAAATGAGGGCGGGGGCAAAGACAGCACTCTCGACAGCCGCAATCTGGGTGATTCTGTTTACGAAGTTCACCCTGCTCTCGCCTGGTTGTGCGGAAGAGTGCATTACTGTTAACGGCACTTTCACATTCACTTGCGAAGGTTCGGCGGGCCGTTCAGCGGGCCGATGGCGTAGCTTGTGCTACGACCCTTCTGCTGCATGCAAACGCCCAGCACGAAAGCTACAGCTCCAGATTCCGACCTCAACCTGCCAATCTTTCGTACCTCTCCCTTCTCCATCCTTCGAGGCACCTCCATCTCACAATTCGCAAAGATGGCTCTCAAGGCCGCCATCATCGGTCGCTACCGCCGGTGGGAACTACTTTGGCACAGAAAACAGTCTTGGGAAAGCTAACATTCAGCAGATACAAGTCCGGCACCAACGTGATCGTCCAGTGGCTGGCGGACACCGCCCACAAGAACAAGGACCTCTCGGCGAAACTGCGCAAAGTCACAGCTCGACTTAGCCGCAGAACCTTTGGCAACATCAAGTCCATCCAGCTCAAGACGCGGGAGCTGGTGGAACTGGCTGAGGCCATCATGGATGCAAAACCGCCTATCGAGGTTCCAGCGGAGATCATCAAAGTGCTCCAGGATGTCATTGATGGCCGAGAGCAGTGCGCGGACTTCTACGCTACTCAGGCGATGGGCAAGGGGACGGATATTGCGGCTTCGAATGAGTCGCACAGCTTTTTCATCGAGATCTTGAAGAAAGTACAGACGGCTCTTGGTAGTAGAACTTCAGCGCAAGATGAGGTACAACCCAACAGAGTCCCAGCCAACAAGTCCGGGAAGACGGTCAAGAAGGAGGAGGCACAAGAGCTCAAGCAAGAGGAAGTTCGAAACCTGTTCGAGTGTCTTGCTCTTGAAGAAGACGAGGCTGTGTTGGATGATCATGCCCTCGAGGGTGCCTCATCTGCTCCCAACGACCCATCGGAGTACATATTGGAAGACGAGCAAGATGATGCTTTCGCTCTTTGGTGCTTCTTGGCGGATCTCAATGACATCCGTGCCTGGATGAGGACTGTTTGGGAGGGCTTTCGCGATGGCGAGGTCAGTCTTATGACGGCTGGTATGGTCACGGAGATGGCATTCGGTATCATGCAGCGTTCGCACGACGAATTCGCCAAGGCAAACCCTCGCTTCAAAGACTGGTCGATGATCGGGCAGTGGCTTCGACTCAAGCAGCTCTTCAACAACAATGTCCTCTACACCTTCTGCCGGGACTCGGATGCTTCCGTGAAGAAGCCAAAGCAGCCAGAGCTGAGACCAACGGACACACTCTCGTCTTCTGCAGGCCTGCTACTGCGCGCGTACGCGAACGTCGTTCCGAGGTTCGTGATGAGAATGATGAAATCTGGTCAGCGTGATCTCATGTTCACTGGAAAGGTATCAGCAGACGAGGCACCAGATCTCCGCCCAATTATGGATCTGGAGCCAACTTTGTTCTCTTTCGTACCCGAGATCGTTGGCGTTAAATACTTCACTCGGCCCAAGACTAAGAACGAGATTGATGCACAGTATCACCATACGATTCTGACCAACATCCTCATCGATTCAGTCGCTGATGGCGGTTGTGTTGGAGATGGGAAAGGCCCATGGGGTAAGGGCAGCATCGGCGGACTCTCTCCTCCGACTTCTCATGTCTTCATATTCTCCATCTGTATGGACATCCAAGAAGTCTTGTCTTGCAATGACGGAATTGGAACGCCAATTGCTTTGGAGGCCATGAAGAAGACTCTTGGAACCATCTCGGATTGCCTCAATCTTCACGACAGGAAGTTCAAGGACGTTTTGTCCCCGGACAGGGCACAGGCTCTCAAGAGTGTGGGAAATCGTGCTCACAAGATACAAATGATCCTCGAACAGGGTGGGAAGACCGGTGGGGACAAGCGCCGAGACAAGGCGACCGATTTCGGTCTGCGATGCTACTCCCCTGGCCTAGCCGTGCTACCTCATGCCGCAGGAGAAATCATGTACAACGTCAAGCTAGGTCTGCATGAGCAGGGCACCGTCCTTGCAAACGACAACCAAGCTACCCTCATCCTCGCCCATCTGTGGAAGACACTTCTACGCTACGGTCTGGTCAGCGGCGTTTGGGCAGATATGGACTTCGTCATCGCTCAGCATCACGGCAGGCGTGGTTTCGTCGCAGAGACTAGCGCTGATGCTGATAGTTATGGCATGCTGCGGCATTTCATGATGGACATCGGCGTTGAAGCGTCTGCTTTCTCCAACGGCAGACTGCCTCTAGTGCCCTCCATCCAAGCTGTTCGGCAGAAGGCCAAGAGGATCAGTGTCAGAGACTCCAACTTCACTGCCGCCATGCTCAAGCTCTTCAACAAAGATGATCAGGTGAGCAGGGAGAATGGGGGCGAGTTCGTCGACACTGTTCTGGCAGCACTGGCAGCGAAGGCTGGAGAGACGAACGAATTGGGGGAAGCCGCTGACGGGGAATCACCAACGAATACTTCACGGCTCACACCAACACAAATGCTGGAAACTTTCAAGGCCAACTTGATCGAGGATGAACCTCGCCTCAACTTCGATTACATTGGTTTCTCACGCTCGTGCCTGCAGCTCCTTGAGAAGGTCATGCTTGCAGTCAAAGCCCACGCTCCACAACGTACGATGAATCACGGACATGAAGTTGCATACTTTGCCATGAAGTCCGCTGCCGACGCCCATTCAAAGGGTCAACCCGTCTCGGAGACCGTCCTCGCGGCCGTCGCGAAAGTCATGGGGCCGCACGTCGCATCCAACGGCAAGAAATTCTCCGGCGAGGCCCTCCGTCTCTCCAGCGGGCACATCCCCAAAGATAGCCGCCCTCGCCTGAAGCCATCCTCGATGCCTCCCATCCCTCAAATCGAGATCGATGAGACGATGAAAGAGTTCTTCTCTGGGGGATCAGTCGGCTCCTCACGCAAGACGATTGAAATTTACGACCCTGAAGGCTCCGTCCGCAAGTTCAATGACTTGGTCTTTGATCGGATGCTGCTGTCTATCATGCCGTATGGCGTGAGCCGAAATATGGGTTTCGTGGTGCCGGATGATGAGTTGAGGGATGAGGATTTTGATGTTAAGAGTATTCCTGGAACGAGAGTCACCAAGAGGACGCCGAATTATGGCTTGGTATAAGAGTCTGGAAGGGCGTATTTGTGCAGTGCCTCTTGGAGTCTTCAGCCAGCGCTCTCTCACTGTATGACCTCAAGACGACACACCAAGTGGACCGTGCGCCGTCATATGCACGAGACACATGCAAGGCTCAACCCGTGAAAAGTAGCAGATATCATACACCCGACGAAATGATTCAACAGGCAGCATTGAACCTCTCGTTCACTGACGAGTAATTCAAAAGAAGACATCTCGGCAAATCATTCCGCTTCTGCTGGTTGGTTGGAAGAAGACCTCTCCCGTACGTACCTATTTCCCTTTACGGCTATGGATGCTAGATTCACTAAGCCCCGTCCATCCTCTCCACTACGCGGAACGCGTGGTCTTTTGCTGCATTGGAGCTGTCAGCATAGAGTTTGAAGCCATGCCGAAAGTGAGAGCTCTATAGGTAGCCCTCGGTGCTCGTCATGATGGAGGGCTGGGTTCTTGACAATTGCTTTCTGCTTCTCTTTCGCTCATTTCTCCCTTCCCAACACTCAGCGCTGGGCAAGTACAAGCACCATGGCGGACTCACGCCCCCAAGACTCGGACTTCAACTTCGCCACGATGGACTGGCAAGCCTACATTCAATTCCGCCCAATATACCCAGCAGCTCTCTATTCCACCGTCTTCAGCTACCACGATTCCCACAAGGGCGGGTATGAACGTGCTCTGGACATAGGAGCTGGCATAGGGATCGTCAGCAAAGAACTCCTGCAGAAGTTCAAACATGTGACGATTTCCGACCCCTCAGAGAACTATCTGAACCAAGCCAAAGCAATGTTCAAGTCAGTGTCTGGGGACAATGTGACATACTTGCAGACCAAAGCCGAGGAGTTAGAGGCATCCGGAGATTATGATATGGTCACTGCAGCGACATGCATGCATTGGGCGGATCTGGAACTCGCAATGCCCCGACTATCAAAAGCCTTGAAGCCAGGCGGAACATTCGCGACATGGGCCTACGGCGTGCGACCTATCTTCCCAGATCAGTCACCATCAAGTGATCTGTTTGAGGCATGGAAGATCTTCTACGAAATCTACGAAAAGATGAAAAAGCAATACGAGACCCAAATCGAAGCACAACAGGGTCCCACCTCTGGGGCAGCGCAGATGAACTCTCGATTCGACTGCATGGCTTTCGATCCTAAAGAGTGGAGGGATGTGAGGAGGATGCATACGAGGAAGGATGTGAGTATGGTGCATGAGGATTGGCCGAGTGCGCCGAGTAAGGTGACTGGGGAGGAGAAGGTGGAGGACTTTGAGGATCAGGATTTGTTGAGGCAGGAGGCTGGGTTTGAGTATTTGGAGGGGTATTTGGTCAATTGGATCCCGCCGTTGAATGTGCCGGTGTTGTGTAAGGAGGAGTTGGGGAGGTTGAAGAGGGCGATGGGGGAGAGAAAGGTGCAAATGACGTGGCCTTTTGTTTTGGTGATGGCGACGAGGAGGTAGTGACTGTGAAAAATACTTTTGAAGGCCGTCGGATATACATCTCTCTCTGTTATCCTTTTGTGGCAGAATTGTGGCATGGCCGAATTTACTTCGTCGTAGCTCACGCCCTTGTAGCAACATCCTCAAGCAAAGTCGTCGCCGCCAATTTCCCAAGATTATTCGATGCCAAAGGTGAGTCTCCCGTGAGTACATAACGATCACGGTGCGTCTCACCCGTGATGCCACTGTTCACAGGAATGATGCCGAGCTTGCGCAGCTCCTCGCCCACAAGCCACGGCATCTTGCCTGGGATGTACCCAATATCGATATTGGCTCCGGTGTCCAGCGAGTCAGGGAAGACATTGACTTTGTATCCCTCGTAGATGAACTTGCTGCCGTCCGGCTTTCCCACGTTCGCTGCGAGCATGCTAGCCGGTCCATGGCAGAGCGAGATATAGTACCGCTTGTTGGCATCCGCCCAGCGAAGGATATCGCCAACGGTCTTGGAGAAAGGAACGTCGTTCATAACTCCGTGGCCACCGGGAATGAAGACACCGATGTATGGCGTGTTGTTGTCGAAGCCTTTGCCCCAGACTTCTTGAAGATTCAGCGGCTTCCGTAGCTTCGCCTTGTACTTCTCGAAGATCTTCTTCACAGCATCATCCTGCTCAGGGAAAGCCCACATTTCGAACTTCACTGGGTCGCCGGAGACTGTGGCAATGTCAATGTCGAATCCGGCCGCGTCCAGGTGGATGACTGGGAGGAGCATCTCCACAGGGTGGTTTCCTGTGGAGAAGAACTCGCCACCATTCATTTGCAGATATCGCTCTTGCGTGGCGATGAGGAGGATCTTCCATTTTCCGCCTTTGTAGGCGTTGGGGTAGTCTGCTCCATCGAAGTCGGTCTTTGGTCCCACGTATTGGGTCAATGAGAATGGTGATGGAAACCAAGCGTCGGCTTCAGCTCGGTCTGCGACTGGCTTGCGGTCTGATGAGTCGGAAGACATATTGGTCAGATAGCTTCTATTATCCTGGTGACAGTTTGTGAGAGTGATGTAGTCGTTCCAGCTGCTGGGAGGAGCTGAGATCTTGTACTACCTGTAGCTCCAATGCCCCTCCTGTTCCTCACCTAACCTTCAAACTTTACGGATGACGGCCCGGATGATCCGCAGCTGTTGTGCGTTGTCGAGCTCTTCACGACTGTTCTTGTCGAATGCGATGCTTGGACACGTTGACTTTCACGGGTCATTGGTGGACGTTGGAGCAAGCCTGTGAGCCGAAGACGTGCCACGAATTTGCAGCGGATCCACGCGGCAAAAGGTCTAGAAGGCAAGCAAGCAGACATTGCCTATATGCCTCCGGACCCGGAATGCAATGTCGTTCGTGGGTGCGAAGCTCCGGAACAGCGATGCAAATAGGTCGGACGGGAAGTCGCTGTCGTGATGCCAGCATTGGACGGGCTCAACTTGTACTGAGTACTTTCCTCATCGACCAAGCCCTCATCGCAATAAAGAACAGCGAAAGCACCGCCTGCCAATACGCCCCAAAGCTCAGAGGCATCCAGGGTTCTTTCGCCGTATGATCAAACTTGCGGCAGACGTCGACAAACTTCCCGGGGTCGTCGCAGAGCACGCCATCCAGGCCCCGTCGAATACACCAGACCATCTGCTCTTCGTCCCTGGCTACCCACGTATACACTTGTCTGCTGTGCTTCTTTTGAAGGCCAGTAATGAGGCGGGATCCACCGGGGAGCATGAGAACTTGGATACAGATGTTGAAGCTGAGGCCCTGTATAGGTAGCAGGTCTCGAATGTAGGGCCGAGAGAAGCCTACGTGGGATACTGCGAATCCGGGAAGATGCTTGGCGATGAGGGAGAGGTATGGTCCAGGCAGGACTGTGAAGACGATTCGCTCCTTCCATGGCCTGGAATCCGGACCCAGAGTCAAAGACGTGAGCAAGGAGTTGGCGGCCTGCATGATCTCTTCGGCATTGTTGCCAGCTTTGATCTCAAGCAGAACCCAAGTGTGCCTTACTTCGGGCTGACAGAGCCAGGTCAGCACATCGATAAGTCTCGGAATGGGTTCGTGAGGCTCCGCCATGGTCCTCAAATCCTTCATTTGCTGCCAGTCGTGCTCTGCTATCATTCCATCTCGCCCAAAATGAGACTTGAGTGTCGGATCGTGACTTATGACGAGCACGCCGTCCTTCGTCATTTGGAGGTCCATTTCCAGAGCATGAGCCCCGACTTCGACCGCCGCTCGGAAGGCTGCCATGGTGTTCTCTGGATACTGGGCCGAGAAGCCGCGGTGTGCAATGCATTGCGGGAGTCTTCTTTGACGATCGTTCGTGTGGGCTGAGGTGAAGCCAGGGTTGGGGAAGTTTGGAGGCATGTCTTCAACTTCGCTGGTCTGTCAACCGGTCAGATAAAGGCTCTTGGATCTCTTGGGTTCGATGATGCCTTTATAGCTACGGCCTGGCGGAATGATGCTGATACGCGCTCACTCGCTTCGCGGTACCGACTCCAGGAAGCGGAGGAATTTGAGTCCGAAGTCGCACAAACTGCCTCATTGGGGAAAGGTGTGCGGGTTGCCTTCTTCATCGCCAAAGAAAGGTGATCCTCTGGCTAACCTCCAATGTAAATGTAGGGAGAAGGCTATTGCCCACGGCACGCCGCCAGCCGCAGAGGAATTCTGGATTCGCAACACCAGCCAAGATCCCGTCATGACGTGAATAAGTCGGACTCAATGCTGTCTCCAGCGGCCCAATCTAGGGATCCTCTTGACTTCTCTGAGCGGTATTCGTGCGTTTTCCCTGCATGCGAAGCGCAGAACATATCCTGTCCCGTACCAGCTTTGCTCTGGGTTTCAGATTGTCAAAGACGAAACGTCTTCTCGGTTTTGATTTCTCCTGAGCAGCCTGCCTTGCCGGGGAGTTGATAGTGTGTTGTACACTGCGACCATCACTCTCTGTCGGCTGATAATGGCCAGATGCATCGATTCTTCCGTATATCAGGGGTGCTCCTCCAATCTTTTTCTCTTCACGCATTGCCGTTGAGCCTTTACGACTGCTTTTAGCGAGAGCATCCGATTGTGTGGAATATATCCTCGGTGTCGAGCATTGCAGTTCAAGTGTGGCCAATGGTGGACGAGAATTCTCATAGCCAGATGTGCGATGCTCTGGACTGTCGCCTTCTAGTTCTGGTAGCACGAGGGAGTTTCTCGTGACTTCTCCTGCCTTTGCCTGACTTCGAAGATTGGGATAAGCCATGACCAACAAGATCCTGGAAATCAGGCTCCTGACCGTGTCCAGATGAGTCGTGTCTTTTCGCATTGTTGTTGCTCGTCGCAAGCGCTCTGAAGCAACGGCGAATTAGCAAAGCCTTTTCTTAAGGAGACGAGAAGATGAGAGGAGGCTGTGTTGCGCCCACGTTACACATGTTGGCGGTATCCACGGCGGCTGAGTACTTGGCGCAAGATGGCGGGTTTAAAAAAAAGGCCGCAGAGCCCCCTGAAGTGTGCAAAGGTCGCGCCATGTCGAGCAACGCCGTCGGAATGGATGAGAAGAAATGGAAGACCATTGGATACCGCGGCTTCAGCGATTTCATCGCTTCCGACAAAGACTTCTTCATCCTACGAAGATTCAGCTCGCTGACGGCGCGGATACTCCTGGCCCTTCAAGACGAGCTTGTGGAACTTGAGGAGCAGCTGAGAATGCTCGAAATTGAGCTCTCAGCACCAGATGCAGTCGACATCCATAACGGATCTTTTCGTCAAGAATCGTCTGAGATAAGACTGAGACTGGTTCGGACCATCGACCAAAAGCTGAGGGCATACCACGAACTGGTCATTCAACACTCAGAGCTCCGCAGCCGGCCAAAAGTTCCGGAGAAGGATGTGAACAGTATAGCGAATTGGTTCTTCAACAATCGGCACGCGATATTGCCGGCTGAAACAGAATACATCCAGCAGCCGAGGGATCTCTTCGCCATGGTACACAGAGTGAAGAGTCCTCTGCGAAACTTCCTCGAGAGGTCTTCCAGATTCCGGCTGTTGCCCATCTGGCAGAAGTCCACCACATGCACCGACAACAACGTTCATTACATCGCCGGCAAACGACTCGAGGTGTTTGTAGCCCTGGTCATTACCATCGTTGGCCTTTTGATGTTGATCGTGCCTCTCTGGGTTCTTGCCTTTGTGGGGAAGAAAACACGCCGGCTTACGGTTATAACTGCGTTCTTGGTGCTGTTCTTGTGCTTCGTCTCGTTTACGACTGTAGCGAGACCTTTCGAGACGTTGGGCGCAGCCGCTGCGTAAGTATGCTCCACGTTCCGATGTATTCCACCCCGGAGGCTGACAGCTTGTGAAGCTACGCTGCCGTATTGGTAGTGTTCCTTCAGATCGCGTAGCAGGTAGCTGGGCCTGATGGATACGGTGAGCTGCGCGTAAGCAATGGCTAGTTGGAGAGAGGCGAGAGCGTTCTCGAATGTGGTTGGATGCATTCCAGGAGTCCTGCTGGCTGTCTCAAGCAGCTTCTGGATGACCGTCTTTCAAGCAGCCTTGAACTTCCATCCCCTCCCCTCAACCTCACCCAGCTTCACCGCAACACCCCCAACCGCCCTCTCAAGACCCCCCGGCCGATCAAAATGCCCCGAAGCGGCCTCCCTGATCGTATCTTCAGTATCACAGACCAAAAACATTAACGGCGCACCCTTCCACACCTCCACAGGACTGCACGCCGTCTTGATCATGACCGCAACCAGCAATCGAATCGACGAGGCCACTAGAAGCGCGGGCAAAGCGAGCCAGTTCCATCGAATTGTCACGCCGAGCTCGTAGGACTGGCCATTGTATTGCGGTCTTTGGGAGGGCTGTTTAGTCCGCATGACGTTGCTCAGGCTTGTGGCGACGTTGTGCATGAAAGCGGGCAGGTCTTGTGTGCCGTTCCAGATGCCGTAGGCGAGATCAGTGGAGAAGGTGTTTTTGCTGTTTTGGCGGGCGATAGAGGCTGTGAAGGATTTTCGGAGAAAGGTTTGGAGGGCGATGCGGGCGTAGTAGTCGAGGCTGAAAATCTCGTTGTCTCCATTGCGTTGATTGAAGGCGTGTGTTAGGATGGTATTTTCCGCTAATGTATTTACTTCTTGCATGTGGTAGTCGTTCGATGTTGCAATGATGTCGAAGACTTGCTCCGTGGCGTGGACGCTGCCGTTCATGAGTTGGATGCAGGCCCACAACGCACATTCCGATGCTGTGACGTGGGACTCTGTCTGAGCTGTGGAGAGCATCTCACTCGTGACAGGCGGAACGCCGATCTGATGCCAGACGCCGAGGTAGGGGTAATCTCGTCCGGTCGCGTTACTGTAGTGTATGATGTCTTTGTAGAGACCCCATACTTCGAAGGCATACCCGACATTGTCGTTGTCGTTGTCGGTATTCCGATGATCAAAATCCCAGAGTCGCGTGACATTGCCGTTCGGTAGAGTGTAGTTGCAGAAGTAGTGTTCTCTTCCCCAAAAGTCCTCCATATAACAATGGCGAGTATATTCCAATTCTGTGCACTCGCCACAGACTCCGAGGGTCGGTGTCGGCGGCCAGGTACAATTGCCAGAGGGACATGCCGCCATGATGGGTTCGACATTGGTAGTCAGTACACCGTCATACAGAGCGGCGACTACCTCTCTTGGAGGAGCATCTGCGCCTGAATCATTGTTAGCTTTGAATGAGTTAGGGAGCTCCGAGTATACGAACCACCGAACAAAGCCAAGACATCTGACCACAGCTCAGATCGAGGCAGATTCCCAAGTCCTGAGTCTTCCACAGGTTTCAACTCGTCGAATGTCACCAGTTGTTGGGTGAAAGTGCTGAAGCCAAGCGATACTATGGTCACAACGCACGCGAGTATGGCAAGCAAGCGACTGTGTAGAGCCAATGTCAGCGGTGGCCAAGATGACAAGTTTAGAAGCGGTCGATCACACCTTTGCTTTCTCCGAATCGCGTAGTACAGCCCCCAATAGAGAAAGACAAAAGAGCCCCAAACGCCCCGTGATGCTGAATCAAAGACGTTCATATCCCGTAGCTGGCTTGAAGAGTTACGTTTCCTCGTCTTGGATGCGTAGTGCAGCCAGAGCTCCTGCATCATTGCTGAGCCCACTGGGGTCATCAGAAGCGCTCGGTTGATCGTCGAAAGGGCAGCGAGAAGTCCGTTCAGAGTCAAACCTGTAGGCAGATTCAGGCTCGAGATGGTCTTGCCGTTGTAACGATTGAGCACCAAGGCGGTGGCCAGTAGAGTTGCCACGGAGCCCACTGAGGACAGTATCTCGAGCCACCACCATTGCAAAATGAGCCACGGATTTTTCTGGTTTCTCTTGAGATCTTGCCTGGCATCAATTGTTGGCTCTTCGACGAGGCGCACGTCCACATTCGCAGGAGCCTTCTTGTCCTCGTCCAGGGCAGGGGCGGCGCTGGCAGCGGTGTTTTGTGAGTGCATTTTGTCGCCGAGAGTGTTGTCGGCAACGGGACAGTCTTGCAGAGCGACTGGAGTACGATCATCGGCTCTACTTGATTCTGTCGAGCCTCTGATAGGTGAGTAACCGTCGGCTGGGATCCGCTCTGTCGAGATCTCCTTCTGCTGGATGCTTCTTCGATCTTCACTGCCAGACATGACGTGCGAAGTTGACAATATCGCAGGATTGAAGTGGTGCTTTGGAATGTATTCAACTCAAGAATGGGAATAGAGATTTTATGAGACTCGAGTGGGCCATATTCGTTCCTGATTTAGCACTGTCGGATGCCAGCTGAACTTCGGTTCCATGCTGGGCAATAGCGACCATGCAGCCTCAAGTCTTGGAACAGCGCATGATTGGTTCCGCTGGTTAAGATGTCCCACTTGGTATTCGAAATGGGGGAATTCTACATGCGCCGTGTCGGTACGACCCTTGAAGCAATAGATCCATCCCATGTTTCCACGATGTTGGTCTCGGAAGGCCTCAGCTCCCTGGTGGTCAAAGAGGTAGACAGAGGTCACGCGGTCCAGCAATTGTTCCTGTGCATTTTGAGTCTAGCCGAGCGACTGAAATGCGATGTTGCGACCCCTTCAGGCGTGGGCTAAATCTCGTCTGCTCTCCTCGAAGGCGTCGTTGAATTGACATGGAAGACATCTCTGTAGCCTGAGACTAGTCGATAGTAGCCATTATGCCATTTCCTTTTTGAAGGCTTTTTGTGATTCGATACGGCCAGGTAGTCGCTGACTTCTTTCCTAGCCAACGGCCCTCAATGGATCATGAGTCTGTCCATGAACCTCCTCGATTTGCAACTGCGCCGCTTGCCGCTGGATAAGGTCCTCTCCCATGAGCCCATCACCCGAAATCAGCTGATCACCACCTTCCTGCGGTGGAAAGTCAGGAGGATAAGTCGGCTTGTACGGGATGCCAGGCTTCAAGTACAGAATCAGTCGGTAAGCGGTGTTGCCATTGAGGTAGTACCGGTGTAGACGCTTCGTTCGAATGAAGCCGAGACGTTCGTAGATGCGCAAAGACGGGATGTTGTCGACTTCAGTCTCCAGAGCGATCTCGTCGGCGTCCTTGGCGATCATAGCGTCGACAGCCATGCGAACGAGTTTGCCGGCGATGCCTTGGCCGCGATATTCCTGTTGTGTGGCTAGCATGGCGATATAGCCTCGCATGGGCCCTCCACGATGTGGCTCGAGTTTGCAGACGATGACTCCGATGAGATTGTCCTGCTCATCTATCGCCTAGCAAAGTTTAGAAGATGCATCTCAAGGGTGATGGCATTTTGCACTCACCATGAAACACAGATCGCTCCATTGATAGAGGAAGTATCTGTAGACATAGATACTGTACGGCTCAGACAGGTCCTTGGAAATCAGCTGTTTGATGGCCGGCAGATACGGCGATTCCTTGTCCGAGCCATAGCAGACGTATCGAAGGTTGCTGGCCGGTCGCTTCGACGGAATGGCATCACGGTGATGTCGGTCGCCCATCGAGGATCGGAGAGAGATGCAGTATCATGTGCATGTAGTCGAAGCTCCCGCCAGTGAGGTCATGTAGCGTGTTGTTGGATGAGTGGAGGATGAAGGAAGTGCAGCATGTGAAGACGGCGCGCCGAGCTGTGACGTCGCGCCAGCGAAAGTCAAACAAAAGTCAATCCAGTCCGCCAACCTTCGACGTGGGAAATGCGATAAACAATCAACTCTATACAACTCCGCCATGTCGACGCTGCGGCGCCGCATATTCGGCACGTCCGCCCGCGACGACTCGTCCGACTCATCACGAGATGCCTCCCCAGCACCCGCGCCCAAAGAAGCCGGCGGCGAAGCATACCGCGTCATTCCTAAGGAGAAGCTCGAGAAGCTGCGCGCCGGCGTGAAACAGAAGGGCAGCAAGAGGAGGAACGCCTGGATCTTCGGGCTGGGAGGACTGTTTGGCCTGTTCCTCGCCGGCTTCTTCGCCAGCAGCAATGGCGGCCTGGATAAGCTGGTCACGCTGGCTGGGCTGGAGGATATGAACCTGGACTCGATATTGGACGTCTTGCCGGCTGGCTTGATTCGGGAGGTTAGGGACCTTCAGGTACGCGCAATCCGTAGTCTGTCTAATACTATTCTTTTGGTGGCTGATGTTGACCCAAGGCCTTCGTTGCTGTAGTCTCGTGAGAAAGAAGCCGTCGATTACGATTCCTTTGCCGTTGGTCTGCATGCGCGCGCCGAAGGCATCTCTGCCAAATACCCCGTCATTATGATTCCTGGTGTTATCTCGACCGGATTAGAGAGCTGGGGCACCGAAGACGAGTCAAGGCAATACTTCAGAAAGAGGCTATGGGGATCGTGGAGCATGATGCGGGCGCTGGTCCTGGACAAGGCGAGCTGGAAGAGACATGTCATGCTGGACAAGAAGACAGGATTGGATCCTCCAGGCATCAAGTTGCGAAGTGCGCAGGGCTTCGATGCTGCCGACTTCTTCATCACCGGATACTGGATATGGAATAAGATTCTGGAGAACCTGGCTACCGTGGGTTATGACCCCAACAACGCCTTTACCGCTGCCTACGACTGGAGACTCAGCTACATGAATTACGAAAAGCGCGATCGATACTTCACTCGACTAAAGAGTCATATCGAAGTCGCCAAGCAGACGCAAGGCCAGAAGGTGGTCATGCTGTCTCATTCTATGGGCTCGCAGGTTCTCTACTACTTCTTCCACTGGGTAGAGGCGGAAGGCTATGGGAATGGTGGGCCTACTTGGGTCGACGATCACATCGAAGCCTGGATCAACATCTCTGGCTGCATGCTAGGAGCGTTGAAAGACCTGCCAGCTGTACTGAGTGGTGAGATGCGCGATACAGCCCAGCTTAACTCATTCGCAGTCTACGGTCTGGAGAAGTTTCTCTCACGAGCCGAGCGAGCAGAGATCTTCAGAGCCATGCCAGGAATCTCAAGTATGCTGCCCATCGGTGGAAACGCTGTCTGGGGAGATGAGAATGGTGCGCCTGACGATCAGCCCGACCAGCCAGTGACTTACGGCAAGTTCCTCAACTTCAAAGAGGTCAACGGTACCACTACTCCTGGAAACCTCACGGTTTCGGAATCCATACCTTTCTTGTACAGGAACACAGAAGAATGGTATGTCGATGCGACACAGCGAGCCTACAGTCATGGCGTGGCACACAGCAAGAAAGTCGTCGAGGACAATCAGTTCATTCCCGCCAAGTGGATGAATCCACTGGAGACCCGTCTCCCGTTGGCGCCGAACATGAAAATCTTCTGCTTCTATGGTGTGGGCAAGCCCACCGAGCGAGCTTACTTTTATCGCGAGGATCTGGATGCTAACAATCAGACTACTGTTATGATTGGTACGTTGTTTCATCTATCTCTATGTATATCCATCACGCGTGCTGATTCTGTCATTCAGACACCACAGTCAACTCCGCGGACGGCTACGTCGACCACGGCGTCGTCATGGGCGAAGGCGACGGTACAGTCAACCTCATGTCAACAGGCTACATGTGCAACAAAGGCTGGAAGATCAAACGCTACAACCCCGCCAACATCTCCATCACTTCCTACGAAATGCCCCACGAGCCCGACCGCTTCAACCCCCGTGGCGGCCCCAACACAGCCGACCATGTTGACATCCTGGGAAGAGTATCTCTCAACGACCTCATCTTGCGAGTAGCCGGCGGAAAGGGTCACCTCATCCCAGAAACCATCGTCTCGAATATCAAGCAGTACTCCGAGAAGGTGAAGATCTATGAGGAGGATAGTGAGGAAGGTGCCCCAGAACCGACTTATCACCACGCCGATGAATCGACGGAACATTAGGGATGGCCGCGAGACATCGGCTGGCGTTGCGGGTTGGCGGTTGCGATGTTGCTTATGATACCACTGCTTGGGGCATTGCTTGGGACGCTTGCGCTGGTCTCGAATGAATAGAGTCGCTTAGAATGATCATTTTCCATAACTCATATCTCTTACTTCCAGAACGGCGGCCCATCCTTCGGATCCTCGGTCATCGTCGCATTCCTCGCCGCTTCGATCGCCCTCGCCCGTCTCGCAGGATCCCGCCCTGCTTCAAACGCCGCTTCTTTCCTCCTTGTTAACTCCTCTTCAATCGCTTGAATCGTATCTTCCAGCCAAACCTGTCGACTCTCACCACCTTCAACAACCGGATCCGGCCCCTCATCCCCATCTTTCTCCGCCCTTTTCTTCAAACCCTCGGCCGATTCCCACTCCCTCAGCCACTCCCAATCGACATCCCGTCCCCCTAACTTCCCCTTATTAAACCTCGCCCAAGCCTCTAGTTCTTTTTTCAAAACCTCCATTCTCGTAACGAGGTCGAAGAACGAGGCGTAGGCGGAGGGATCTTCGAAACAGATTGAATAGGTATCGCAATAGCAGATTCGCGGATCTGGGCAGTAGGTTGGTGTGGAGAGGAAGATGTATTGCCAGAAGTATTCGAAGATGCGGCCGGAGATGTAGTCGTTGAGGTCTGTTGAGAGGAGCCAGTCCCGGAAACGGATGTACGTCTCTAGCGGATTTCGTCGAATCGCTTCCCTCGAGACGGCGAACTGGCTACAACACGGCTGGCTCAGAACTTCTGGCACTTTTTCCCCGGGGAAGAGGAGGGGCCAGACGGTGCTTATGTGGATTTCTTCGGTTTTGTCGGGGTCGTATTCCGTATTTTGGGGGTGCAGGTGGGAGGGACAGCCGGGGGACCAGTGGCAGCGGAGGTTGACTAGAACGGATGGAAGATTAGTGAATGGGGTCGGAGGATGATTTTGGTGAGTTAGAGACGTACCGTATCCCTCGCGCAAGACTTTGTCCCGGGAGAGGTGTCGGATTATTTGGGAGGTGGACATGCTGAGGAGGTAGTTGTTGTGCCAGGCTGTGGGGTGGCCGTGGAGGAAGAGGGAGATTGGGGGAGGGTGGGGTAGAAATCGATTATGTCTGAGAGTGTTAGGACTTGGATGAGGGGTTGTGAGTGGTGGGACGTACAACTTAAGTAGGCCATTGCTTCGTGGCCTTTGTTCTTGGGCGTGTGCAGGGGGGCGGTTGTGTCGTCGACTACGTAGAGTGCTGTGTAGAGGTTTGTCGCTGAGCCCAACATGTCCGAGAGTTCGTTTTCAAGCCAGCTGTTGTCGTCAGAGGAGAGAGTCGCGAGTACGAGGGTCGTCTCCGGGTAAATTGTGTTGATCGCACCGTCTGAGATGGTAGTGTCGTTGGCAGCAGTGGTATTGTCATCATGTTGAAGAATCGACAAGTAATCACTCAGATGAGGGCGATTCTTCAACGTCCACGGGCTTTGGTAGAGACCAATAAGAAGAATGAGAGATATAGCAGCCGATGTCGAAACATAGAGACAGAAGCGGTGATACATTGTCGCAGGAACAAGAGAGGAAGGTCACATGTTGAAAGAAAAGGCTTTGCATACTTACTCTTTCACTACTTCTCTGTACTCGCGTCCTCTCAGCAAAGAATGGTCGTCTAGAGAATCTGCGACTTTGGCTAGAGGACGTTACGTGTATCTGCCCCATGTCGGATTGCGTAGTCCGTCCAGAGTGGTCCCGAATCCGAATTCGCCTTCGCCTGTTCAGGCTAGGAAGATTCGCCGTAAGAAAGAAGAGGTAAGATGACTCTGCCATGCTGGAGCATTGGACGATCCCCATGATTGGCGAGTGTCGAGGATGAAGAGAAGGTGTTGTTAGTGGGCTGAGTGTCAGATGTCAGGGGGTGATGTTGAACAAGCTTTTCAAGGGCGGACCTGGCTCCGCTCGGAGAAGACAGGGGGAAGGTTTCACATCTCACGGTGTCTCTCTTTCTCTCTTCCACTCCATCTCTTTTCTATTCAATCTATCACCATTAGCATAAAATCAACATCGCGTGTCAGCATAGAGTGTGAAAGCTGATGACGGTTCTTCGGCTTTCTTCAAAGACGATGCCAGAAGTCTCGTGAAGGTAGACTCACCACTTGACCACAACATGTAGGTCTCACAGGATCTCGAACAGGATCATTCACCTGCCAAAAGAGAGCACGGGCGTGCGTGTCACATGCAAACATGTGCTAGCGCCAGCCAAAAGGCCAACATGCTCGGATTCCGCCACACTCTCAACCCACCACAAACCAAGATACATCCTCCACCATGGGCTTCACAGTCAAGACCACCAGCTACGATGGCATCCGCACTCAAATTCGCGCCAACCTCAAGACATGCGGCATCCCCAACCTGAGCCGCCTCGAGATCATCACCTCCAAGTCCGACGGCGGCATTACGGCCTGGGTCGTCGATAGTCCGACCAAGGACTCATACAAGGCCATCATCAGGGGCCCATGTTACGAGACCTGCGATGCGGCGCTGGAGGGTCTCCTGCAAGCCACGGCCGAGATGGTGTCCAACAAGTTGACAGACGTCTTTGCGGAATTTGGCCAGCAGCTCAGTGCCCAGGTCGGCGAGGCTTTTGTGCTTGAGAGTCTTTTCGAGGAGGCGAAGAGGGATACGCCTTGCGAGGAATGAGATCTTCCAAAGCTATTTTTCGGTCGAGCCTCCTGTCACGATCGCGATTGGAGGGGCTGGGAGACGGTCAGTTGTTGCAGTCGCATTTTTGCCGTTCTTACTGACGCTTAAAGCAGAATACTCGGAGTCGGTGGTACACCTCCGCACTCGCATTCTCGAGCAACTCGCCAGAAATGACTACAGAATAAGTACGCCCCAGCTGGGTACAATAGAGTAGGTGGCTGAGGCAAGCTTCGCAGGCGGAGCTGCTGCTGCAGCTGGCGCCTGCGAACCTTCCTCTGGACTCTCACCGGTCTACACTTTCCTCACTATCATTATTTCAGCCTCTCGTCACTTCACTTCATCATTTCATCGCTTTCACGCGCATATCATGCAAATTATTGCTCTATCATTTGCCACTTTCGCAAGCTTCGAAAATTGAAAGAACTCATCAAGCACTCCGATCACACGAATACAGTCATGCCGTCGACAATAAGCTCGCCACGAGACTCTCGCTGGGGCAAAGGCCGCTCGCTCATCCAAAATTCCATCACTTGGCTCTCCACAACGTTCCGTGCTTCACGTCAAGAACCCAAAATGCACAGCAGCCTGGCCATCCGAAATTCCGAAGACTCTACATCAACGACCATTTCCACATTAAACGAACCAACGACAGCTCAAGATTCAGCCTCACGAAAAAGCACCTCAAGCATGCAAAGCAAATTACCCGAGAACAAAAGAGCCCCAACAGACGCCTCCCTCCTCGGCCTCCCGGGCGAACTCCGCAACCAAATCTACTACCACGCCCTCGTCTCCGACAAAATGATCAAAATCACCCCCTCCTCCCACCACCAACCCGGCCTCTTACTCACCAACCGCCAAATCCGACACGAAGCCCTCTCAATCTACGAAACAATGAACATCTTCAAATGCGACGCATGGAACATGCAGCTCACCATCCCTTCCAACTACGAGACCCACTGGCTCTCCCGGATCCAGTACAAGTCCTTCTTCATCACCATGCGCGGCAAGAAGGACTGGGGAAATCTGAAGGGGTGGTTGGCGAGGTATGCGCGGCATGAGGTTCCGGGTCTTGCGGCGGGACAGCCAACTACTGAGGCGGAGATTCTGGCGCAGGCGTTTGAGATTGTGCATAGTATGTTGGGGAAGTTTAGTTTTGAGGAGATGGGGCCGGTTTTGGAGGCTTGGATTCGGAGTTTGGAGTTGGCGGGGGTGGAGTTTGATTTTCAGTGAGAGTTTATTGGCTATAGCAGAGGCAACATGTGGATATGGATTGGAATTGGATTTCTGGAGTGGGTGCGTTTCTTTAGGTGCTCTCAAATGTATCACTTCGTTCGACATTGCCCATCATTTCGTGAATCGGCCCTTGGTGCCAAAGTGCAGGAGTAGACGTAAGAGCATCTGCGGGGAGCATGTGCAAGAACATTTGCGGCAGGAGCGACCCGCTCCTTCCACTTTGGGACAATTGTTCTTAGGGCGCAACAGATGATGAAGGAAACGAGATAAGATCTTGAGAATGCCGAACTAGATTTATGCATTACACTAAGGAACCGTGGTCATGCTCGCGTTATGTACAATGTAAATGCAGATGCGATGCTGTCGTGAAGTCATATCTGTACAATTTTCATTCTTCTCAAGGTATCCTTGGCGTGAATTGTTTATGGGAGGTTCTGGAAAATGTCAGTCACTATCTCGGCCATGTTGCGAGATGAAATTTACCTGGGGAGTGTAGCTCTGGTCTATAGTTAAAAGGGTAGAATGTCAGCATATGTCCCAGGAATGTCGCAGAATGGGCTTCTGCCCTTCGTTTCACGTACCTGGCTTGACGACCTTGCCGCTCACAAGCTGCTTGTCGGTGTAGGCAGGGTACTGCGTGGAACGTTAGTAAAAGTCCAAGGCATGAAAGAGTCGAAGAACTTACGATGATCTGCTTGCCCTTCACAACAGACAGAGTCTGGAAGCCCTGGCCCTCACCGAACTGCCCGCTCCAAGTAGAGCCAATGGTGAAAGGACCGCACTTGACGTTCTGGTAGGACTGGCGGGTGGCTGGGTTGCCGTTGACCTTGTAGTTGCAGTGCGTGGCAGCGCTGCCGTCGTTGAGGTTGACGCTGTAGTCGTAGGTGCAGGTTCCGCCGCCGCAGGTGCGCTTAAAGTTCTGCATCGTCCAGCTTGAGCCGGCGGCCATCATGTTGACATCGGCAGCGGCCTCTGGGGCTGGGGCGGCCATGGATGTGCCAGCGGCAGCCAGGAAGGCGAAGATGGTGGCGGTGGTGAACTGCATTTTGACTGATTGATGGGAGTTGTGGTTGTTGGAATTGGAAGTTGCTGTAGTTGCTTGTTGTTGTGTTGGCTGGATGATGAGTTGAATACCGGTCATCGACTACCTTCTTATATATCTTCTATCCTCGCAAGGTCTCCTCACCTTGTGATGTCAATACGACCTGGTCGCCTCATGGCGGACCTAGTCTGACGTAAAATTGGACACTCACGATACCTGTTGCGGCAACCAATAGTGTCGTATGCCATTTCTGGGACGCCATCATCATAGTTGGAGTGGAGGATGCCCTTCTCCAGAAAAGCGGCCTGGGACCGGCTCGCAAGCTGCCGCGAAGTTAGATGGAACTAGATGCTACCCTTCGTATCCAAGCGATGATCACCGTAGAAGACCAGCTGACCCTTGAATACCGGGGCTGCCGTACGAGTCGCTCAGGCCATCGAAAGCGGAAAGCCTCCCGGTTCTCAGTCGTGGCTGGCGTCGTGACGCCCAACACGACAAGCTCGACTCAGCGGCGTCCCATCGTCGAAGCAAGGCGTTCGTAAAAAGCTCAGCTTCTTTGACCGCCAGAAAGTGTAGTTGTTTCTTCGTTGTGGAGGAACGCGGGATCTCCAACGAAGGAGTCCCGTCGGGCCTGACCGAGAGCTAAAGCTCCCAAACGCACGTCACTGCTAAGAATAGCACACCTAGCGCCAAGATCTGGCCTAGATCTGAGAGAGATTCGCCGTCTTGCGTTCCATCCGCTCGTCCTGTTTAGCCGGTAGAGTTTTCATGGAAGGTCTCTAGAACGATTGAGTTGAGGCTGAGCATCCAGAAATATGCCATGGCCCTTTGAACATAGTGGCAACACTGAACCATTTCCAACCGGGACCCGGGAGGTAGAGCTTGCGAGATGTTGGGTGACCGAAATGGCAATCGAAAGGGTCTCGTGGGAACATGGTAGAGCTGAGCCAGTGGGAGGGCCCCAAGTCTGCGAAGCCAAGCGAGTCTCAATAATCAATCAGCTGGTGTACGCCTCCTCGTTTCGCGTGATGTACACCTCTCCAACCAGGACAGCGCAGCCGACGATCATGGAGACCGCGATGATTGGAACGTTCGTGCGAATGAACTCAAGACTGCCGACTCGGATGCCTTTGCGAGAGAGGATGTCTCGCCAAAGCAGCCCAGCGAGAGAAGCACTGAAGGCAATGCTGAAAGCGCCATAGTTCACACCAATTGCCATGCTGTAGACCGTCGCCCAAAAGGTCCTCTGGCTGATGGGCGTATTCTCAGACCGATGGATCTCGACCCACGCCTGGATGATGCGACAAAGGAGGATCGTCGTGCCAATGTTTGTGCCTGCGAACTGCGAAAGCATGTCAGCGTGATCCCGTAGCGATGTTGTCGTAATCGTGGCTTTGGCTTACATTACACAGGATTACAGAGACAAAGGCCATGCCGCCGATGGCGCCAACAACGCCAGTTCTCTTCACCCACTCGTCCCAGCCATGAGCGAAGACCGGGACCCATCCTTTCGTAACAAGTCCCTGAACGAGCACGAACATGCAGAATGCGAAAGGAACGAGTTTGTAGGGCAGGTGCCGAAGGACTGCCGTGGCAGTCGGAAACGTCTCCTGCAACCATTTGTATGCGTCGATGGCTTTCGATTGAAGCGTTGGTCGGACCTGCTTCTCGAGGGCGACCTCCTTAGACGGCACAACGTTGCCTGTGGGCCGTTCAGGAACGTCCTTCTGGATCTCCTCTACTCTGTCATCTCGAAGATGCGCGCTCGGAGGTTCTGTCAGTGAGACACTGGCATGCTGTGACTCTGTTGCAATCTTCTCATTCAGGACTTCTGTGCGCTGGTCGTTCTCCGAGTTGGCCGTTGTTGGTCGCATCTTGCTCGTACCACCTCTTGCAAGCTCACGATTCTGATGCCGATGGATCCACCCAAATCCGAGGTCCCAACAAAGCATCAAGACCGCCGCCGGAAGCGTGATGTAGAAGACAGGAATGTCGCTTCCCTGTGTAGCCGCATTGAGCGCTAGGATGGTAATCAGCGTGGCTGCCATGATTACAGCTCCAACAGTCGCACTGGTCTTATCCAGGTAGGGATTCATGATTTCTTCCAGAGACGCAAGCTGTTCTCGCTCCTCTCGCTGCTCTTTCGTCTCATCGGTGTTCGCTTGCCCAAGAGCTTCGCCCCCTTTCGTCCGCCGAGGAATATTCGGATTGACAGGTTGCTTGTGTTTAGATTCTTCCGGCAGTTCATGCAACTCGATCTTTGGTGGCACTAGATCCTTGCTGCGAAAGACGCCGAACAACAAGATTGGAAACAAGACGATGACTGTCGCCACCACGGGTACAATGACATTTGCCGTGTAGTTGATGAACTTGATACCAAAGGCACCAGCCAGGACCAGATTGGTAGGATTCGACGATACGAGAATAGCCGATCCAATATTCGCCATGGCAAATTGGCTGAAGATCCAAGCCCGGGGTGATTTGATGTTTGCGGAGACCCTCGTCATATAGGCCAGGAATGGACTGCCAGAGAGGACTGTCGGGTCATTGCCTACGAGGCCAGTCAAGACGAAGAAGAACGTGTAGAGGTAGAAGAACAATCTCCGTCCATTCTCGCCGCCCTTTTGAAGGACTTTGAATGCCAGCCATCGGATAAGTCCAGAAGCGTCAATTGAGATGGCAATGTATGCCAGAGTGATGAAGAAGACCATGACGTCGATCTGAAGGAGGAAGCATTAGCTTTGACAGGCAATTGAGCAGCGCGTGTAGGGCGTGTTGCGAGATTTCGTACCGGATGAATGCTATCTGCACCGACAGTCCCATCATGGACCTCTTCCCGACCAATGGCCAAAATTGCAAGTAGGAATAGATCAGCAATCAGAGGAGCCGTAACAAGGTCCATCGGGAATTGCAGTCTAACGAATGTACGGCTGCCATTGACACTTTTCTCTGAGTCCATGCCATGTCTCAAGTGCTCTTTGGGCGGAATGATACGCATGTAGCCCAGCGTGTCGAAGAAGTTATTGTACAGCCATCGCGGGATCCAGATTGGAATGTGAAAGGGAAATAGCACGATGATGTCTAACGAAAAATTAGCATGTGAGATCTAAGCAGTGGTTCCCTAGCTTACTGGTGATAACAAACACGATCAAGGTGATGATGGATCGCCAGTCCTTTATCTGGTTGGTATCGATCTGGCTCGACATGCCTTAGAGCCTTCAGCTAGCCAAAGAGCTTCAGAATCAGACTGAAAGCCACAGTTATTTTCAATGGTATTCCCTGCGCATGGCAATGGTGTTGTTAGATGCGATATTCTTCGTGCATTCGCGTCAATGTGGTCCGCTAGTACTAGACTTCAGGTCATCGTCGAGGGCTGACGCGGCAAATCTTTATCGAGAGGTTGACTGTACGAGCCATCGATGCTTCAGCGAACCTCATCTCAGTATGCGGAAGGGCCATCTGATATATGTGAGTCTGGTGACATTGTTGGTCTTGCTGGCACTCAGACGAAGTCAACATTGTCGGCGCCAAGAGCAAAATCTGCTAGTACGTTCTTGGAACCTGAGCTGAGTCATTCATCAAATCGTCTAATCAAATTGGGGCGCGCCGTTTGACCACGTTGTTCACGCGTCTTCCAGCGCCCAGCTTCTTCGTTCATTCATTCACCTACATTTTCCTCTTGTGATGGTCTTGGCCTCATTTTAGTGCCCTATTTGCAAAATGCCGCGTAGAAGATGAAGACTCCATCCCTCAAAGCACGCAATTCAGAATTGAAGACCTCGCCTGGCCTCATAAAAGCCTCGCCATTGCGAACGCCACGCGGCATCCTCGATATCAAGCAAGATAGGCCGAACAGACTCGCCAATGGCTTCATTATGTCGCTGATACACAGCATCGCTTCCGACAGTCTGGATCCCCGAGCAAGACCATGTGGCGATCCTCCGATAGCCGTGAGGGTGTCCTTGAGATAACGAACAGCTGCAGCATCAGGACCTCCTCTCCAGGTGATAACAATCGGCAGAGTGGCACCCTCAGGAGCAACGTCGTTATCATGGTCCATCTTCCATTTCCCTGCCTGGCCAACGCCACTGCTGCTCAGTGATCACTCAAGTCTTATCCTCCACCCGCTATCAACTACCGCGTGGACAACATGGGCCGCGGACGAGAGTGATCAACCCGCATGCCTTGATAACTCTATCACAACGTGCCATAGAGACCTTGGCATTGTTCGTTTGTGGAGCGAACCATCATGTAGGGTTCCTGGCAGCGTTCCGCCCGCACCGACCAACAAGGCAGGTCCTTGTCTGCCTATCTAGCATTGAGATCCAGCATAAAGGCTTCGCCATGGTAAGCCTTTCAAGATGAACTTCTCCCGGAAGCTTGCTGTTTCTTCGCCCAGTCTCTTGTTAGTTACTTCGTTATCGAGTGGGCGATATGGCTGAAGAGGTCTCTTCCTCGAGCGAAAAGCAGCCGGAGTACATTGATTCGGAGAAGAACAACGATATCGTTCGGGTACGATCTTACTACGACGAGAATGGCCCTGTCGAGTTTGAGGAGAAGGCCGAGCTCAGGTTAGTCGTGGTAGACATTTTGGCTTGGCTAGACTAACCCTTCACCTCTCCCTTCTGAAGGCGAGGTCTTCACCAACGACATATCCAAATGATCGCCCTGGCTGGCGCTATCGGGACAGGACTTTTTCTTGGCAGTGGCAAAGCGATAGCTCGCGGAGGGCCGTTGGGAGCTTTCCTAGGCTACACCTTCGTTGGAATGCTCGTCACTGCGCCTGTCTTCTCCATCGCCGAGATGAGCGCTCTTGTTCCCTTATCTGGAGGCATTATCAGACACGCCGAGTATTTCGTCGATCCTGCCTTATCGTTCGCCAATGGTTGGAACTCTGTCTACAGCACAATGGTCTCATTGCCAGCGGAGATTGTTGCCGCGGCCGTCATCGTCGACTTCTGGACGACCATTAACAATGGCATTTGGATTACTATCTTTGGTAGGCGTCGCAGCAGCCGCAATGTTGTCCTTAGACTTGCTTATGGTATATTCAGGAGTGCTCTTGGTCCTCAGCAACATCATCCTCGTTCGAATCTACGGCGAGTTAGAATTCACCTTCGCGACTTTGAAGATTATGCTCATCATTGGCTTGAGTACGTACTTCTCTCGATGTGTTTACAGGATAAATCGCTGAAAATGCTAGACATCATGGCGCTCGTGGTCGCCTGCGGTGGCGGACCAGACCACCATGCCTACGGCTTCCAGTATTGGAGAAACCCAGGCCCGTTCGTTCAGTATCTTGGAATCGAAGGCAGCCTAGGCCGCTTCTTAGGTAGAGTCTCCATTCTCGCATGCACGAGATACTTGACTAAGCTTTGGAACAGGCTTCTGGACCGTCTTCAGCAACGCCGTCTACGCCTACTCAGGCGTCGAGAACATTTCCGTCGCCGCCGCCGAGACCACGTCCCCGAGGAGGAACATCCCCATCGCCGCGAAAAGAATCTTTTGGAGAGTGAGCTGACTTTTTGACGTATGTCAGGTAATGGCCTCAATACTGATACATGCAACAGGTCGGTATCTTCTACGCCCTATCAATCTTCATGGTCGGCCTCATCGTACCCTCCAACGACCCCGACCTCCTCCGCTCCTCCGGCACAGCAGCACAATCTCCCTTCGTCATCGCCGCGACCCGTGCAGGCATCAAAGTCGTGCCCAGCATAATCAACGCCGTCGTTCTATCCAGTGCCTGGAGTGCTGGGAATTCCGGTCTCCTCAACGGCTCGCGAGTACTGTACGGTCTCGCTCGCGAAGGCCGTGCCCCAGCGATATTCAAGCGGACGAGTAGATGGGGCATTCCCTACGTCTCTGTCGCTTTTCTCAGCCTGTTTATTTGTCTCGGATATATGACGCTCTCGAGCACGGCGTCGACGGTCTTTGGGTGGTTTCAGGATTTGGTTTCTGTGTCGGCGTTGGTGAACTGGACGATTATCTGTATCGTCTACCTTCGCTTCTTCTACGCCATGAAGAGGCAGAACATCAGCCGCGACAGGCTGCCCTGGAAAGGCTACTGCCAGCCTTACCTCGCCTGGATGGGTGTCTTTGCTTTTATCCTTCTGCTGCTGACAGGTGGTTATACCACCTTCATCCACGGACAGTAAGTACCAGCCAAACCTCAAGATCTAAAGAGAATGTTTGATTATTGACCATGACACAGATGGGACTCCGAGACTTTCGTCTCCTCCTACATCAACATCCCCATCATCTTCATCCTCTACTTCGGTTTCAAATTGATCAAGAGGACGAAGATCATTCCCCTGGAACAAGTCCCCGTGATGAAGTTTATTGAGATTGCGGAGCAGAATCCTGAGCCGCCGGCGAGGCCTGTGACGGGATGGCGGAGGTTTAATATTCTTTGGAGTTGATGTACCGTGCTAAGTGATGGGTATAGATCGCGTGTCGATTGAATGTTTCCGTGGCTGCTGCTTTTGGAGATTTGTGGACGGGGAAGCATGTTGGCAAGGTTGTGATTCAAGTCAAGCAATGATGATGATCGTTCAGCCAGATTCTTGATCCATCGAGTTCCAATGTGCTTGCAGCTCGTCAACAAGACGTTGCACAGGCCATCCAATCTGCCTCCTGAGACCAAGTAGTCTTCGTACGAGTTCGTCTCGGAGCACTTCGTTGGTCAAGAATCGGCAGCAGAAGCTGATTGGCCCGAAAGTGTTGACTAGCACGGAGTCACTGTTCGATGTGAAAGCGAGCCCACATAGACGAATGGCGAGAGTCTCCAGATGTCTGCCAGTTTCTTTGTGATGCTCGCCTGCAGATGCGAGGACACTTTCGGCGACGATGCCGTACTGCACGGCAGCAGCGTGGCAGTCGTGCAGCATGTAAATGGCTGGGAATGTTGAAACCGTTGTATTCTCGAGGAATGAGTCGTGAAGCGGTCGGAAGTGGGAAGGTAATCTTTTCCTCCACAGGTCCAATTGATGGGCGGCGTCCCTGCGTAGGATGGGTCTGTCTTTACCGAAAGATGCGTTGATAGCCTGACCTAGCGTTAAGGTCACGATGTTGAGCTGATCTTCGTCAGTCACCGGCGTGTAAGACCCTTCCAATTTCTCGGGGTCAATCTTCAGCGGACATTGATTCATCAAAGCGTAGGTGATATCCTCGCGGAGGAAGTTGAAGAAGCCGGCTCGATAGAGCGAAGACGCATGCAAGTCCAAATGCTGGCCTGATGCAATAGCATAAGCTCCACTCAAGTGTCTGTTGGGGTCGAATTCTTCAGCCAGTATCTCGTAAGATCGGAGGAGACAGACCGCTGCTAGAGTCGCATCGCCATCAGATTGAACAGCAGCATCATCCAGAGATATCAAATGTTCCAGACATGCCGAGTGGTAGAATTCAGCGGTACTCGTCATCGACACGTTGGCCGTGCAACTGGAATGAATGGCCGCAAACGCAATCACTGCACTGAAGAGCAGAGGAGTCGTGAGAGATTTTCTCGGAACAGCTCGTGAGAAGTGCTGATCGGTATCGCTGAGGTCGTACCAAGGGGCGAGATCTCTGATGTAGTGGTGGAACAGCCGTGCAGTCACTCCATTCTTTAAGGCGTCTGCTGGGTTGCTAGGATCTGGGCTGGGTGCGTCTGCGGCCTTCGGGCCCTCGAACCGCCTGAAATGGACATCCTTAGAGCGGTCACAGTATCGTCCGGATGTCTTGCAGCGATTGCATATAGGGATGTTCTCATCGCCTAGAACATATCAGTACCGCGCTCGTTCTCACTTTCTTATGCATACACTTCAGCTTCCGTCTCCGGCACGTAAGGCTGTGTCACGGCCTCACGGATCAGTCGAGGCTTCGAGCAGATGATGAGCAGTGTAATACCAGGCGTGTGAGCTCAGAATTCGAGGCATGCTGGAACCAGGATCAACCAGTCAGCCCATCCTCGTGGTTGTACAGGATGCACCGCCACAAGTTCCGTCGCTCTTGACTTGTTTCAGGTAGGCACTATAGGCGAAGGATGACAGCAGCGCCACAGATGCCTTTCTGATTCCCGATGATTTGATGATGAATTTGATGGTTTCCGGACGGGCAGAGGTCCGAGTCGAAGATTTGGCAGTCATCGAACGGGTGTGGCGGTGTGTTTTCGGCATCAAGCCATATCGGGAGGGAGCGATCGGCATTGTCGACTTCGGCTAGAGGCACGTTTCGTCACCGCAGCGCTGCCATCCCTGCTTTCCCTCCGTTCTGCCACTCACCGGCTTCATCGCCAGACTCGCTCGAAGATCATCGCGCTGCCACGGCTTGTTTGGGCGCGTCAAGGTGAGGGCATTCCACCATCATGTCGTCTTTCTCCCCTTTCTCTCCCGTACGACTCCCCATCAACCGGTTCTCGCAGGTCGCAGTCCCACGCTGGTACCTGCATGCACGTTGGAGCTGTCACTGATTGTCCTGCTCGCTTGTATCGCACCAACGCCACCAGCGCTGCCATTTGCTGCAATCCCGCCCATCCTCCCTATATCACGTCTACTATCGCTATCAGCTTGGCGTCTCTTGACGTAGCCGGCACGTCGTTCGACAGCGCATTGCTCGGTGGGAGAGTGTACCTACTACATCTCAACGCGTGCCTCTCTCAGGCGTGCGTGGTGCACCCATTCCGAGTAAGCTGCTCGTATTCACCTACAGGCCTCGCCTAGCTCCGCCGAGGCACACGCTTTTCTTAGACCAACGGGTCAGACACCCACGCCATGGGTACCTCAGTACGCCGGAAATCCGTTTTTCAAGAGCTGGACGATTTCGACTTGGATCCTCCTGTCCGACGCTCGACCTCCATCTCTGGCTCTTCTGGACGCAACAACAAACGGCCTTCACCCGGCGTGCGATTTCGAAGTAAAGACGACGTGCGCGTCGTGGAGCGGCTGGAAGATGAACCTTTGACGAGTGGCGAAAAACACGACACGACGCCTCATCAGCACCTAGCTCCCAGAGCCACAGCTTCACCACTGGAGACTGCTGGCTCGCAGTCTCCACTTCCTGGCAAGACGTCTATAATGTATCGATTCGGCGTGGTGTTGCTAATATTGTGCGCTGCTTTCCCATTGCTACACTCTCCCAACTCGAAGGCCTCATTACCTTTGCAACCGGTCAGTGGAGGTCCAGTACCAGAGCATTTCGAATCGCGGCGGACACATGGACTGGCGCGGCGAGCAGACAGCCCGACTGATGTGTGTTTCAGATGGGCGCAGCAATGTAGGTGGACATATCGATCGATTAGATGAGAGGCTTACCACGAAATAGCTGCCATTGTGAACGGAACCCTCTTCCTCTATGGAGGCGAAGCAACGACAGAACCCGGCCAGGACTCGAATACTTGGAATAACAACTTCCTCTCTCTAGACCTGACCAAGACATGGCAGATTGCGACCCCATCGCTGACTGGACTACCGCAGCCGTCGGGTCCGCCCAATGTCAGCCTTGGGTATCTGTGGTCTTCGCATGAATCTCTCTTCCTCTACGGTGGTGAGTTCTCATGGAAGCCAGCAGTCTCGCCCACAGCGAATTCACTTTGGGAGTACAACATTGCCTCATCCTCCTGGATTGAGCACAGTGATCCGCAGACTTCGACTGGAGTCAGCGCTCCGAGCAGTAACGAACCTGTGCAAAGAGCCGCAGAAGGTGCTGGTGTGAATATTCCGTCTTTGGGACGAGGATACTACTTTGGAGGGCATCTTGATGGCTATACAACTGAGGGATGGGTGCGTAAAGCAAAGGGCAGAAGCCCACCCTGCGACATGTTTGAGACATACTGACCTTCTACCCTTTACTTTTAGTCTCAGAGCATCCCGAGAGTGTACCTCCAATCACTGCTTGAGTTTACTTTTCCAGACTACTCCAACAACCAGGTCAATTCACTTGAGAATGGCAACAAGGCAGGCTCAGGAGGAGTGTATCGCAACATCACGGAGGGCGGCCTGCAGGCCGATTCGGGCTTCACCGAGCGTGCGGATGGACTGCTAATTTACGTGCCTGGCTTTGGCGATGAAGGTATCCTCCTGGCTCTTGCAGGAGGCACGAACCAAACCTACACGCAAATGAACAACATCAACATCTACGACATTGCGAACAGCTCCTGGTATACGCAAGCCACGTCAGGTCCTACTCCTAAGGTCCGAGTCAATCCTTGCGCGGTTATTGCAGCAGCACCAGATGGATCAAGCTACAACATTTACATGTTTGGAGGTCAGAACCTGATCCCATATGGAGATCAGACTCAATACGACGAGATGTGGATCCTTACGCTGCCTTCGTTCACCTGGATCAAAGTCGACCAGAGCGGACAGAGCGTACCTTATGGACGAAGTGGTCACACTTGTAACGTTTGGGATGCGCAGATGGTTGTTGTTGGCGGCTACACTGGAACTGGAGAAGACAATTCTTTGAGTTGTGAGAGTCCGGGAATCTATGTTTACGACTTGAGTGCGGCCGAATGGGTGAACCAATTTACGGCAACCAGTGCTGGTGCAGACGACAGCGATGCATCGAACGATGATTCCAGTTCAAGCGCTGATTCCACTGGAGCGAACAACCCATTCAACCAGCAACCCGCCCAAAAGTACAGCGCCAACAACGCCGGCGGCCTTGAAGGATCCTACGGCTACACCGTCCCACAAGCAGTCATCGACGTCGTAGGGGGCGACAAAAGCGGCGGCGCAACCCTCACCACGCCCGTCAACACCGCAACCGCCGGTCCTCTCGCCACAGGCAAACCCGTCACGTACACCGTCACCAACGCCGACGGCTCCACGACAACTGCCACCACCGGCGCTGACAGCTCCAACAACAATTCGAACTCCGGCGGCTCAGGAACAAACGTCGGCGCCATCGTCGCCGGCTGCGTCGCAGGCTTCTTCTTCCTCCTTGCGTGCTACCTCGCCTTCTGCGCTTTCATATACCGGAAACAACTGCAGCTCTACAAACGGCACGTCGAAATGGCCCAAGCCCAAGCTCGCGGGGAGAAAATCACCACGACCATCCCTGGCCTCATGACATCGACGAACAAGGGTTCTAGCACGACGCCCAGCGGTGGTTCTTTGAGGCCTTGGATGACCGAAGGCTCGGAGAATGCCAGTCAAGACGGTAGTGGAATTGGCGGAGGAGGTGCGGCTGTTGGTGGTGGAGGCTACTCATCTGTTAGGAGGAGCTCAGAAGTCTCGGATACTAATGAGGATTTGCTCGCGGGAAGGGAGCCCACGTTTGTTGGGGTTATGCTGAATCCAAGGAGGAGTTTGAGGGTTATTAATCGAGACTGATGGTAATGAGATGTGTGACGGCAGGATTTTTGACGGCAGGAACATTTGTACAGTCGGTGTATGATAGGCGTGTGATTAGAGGATACCCTTTTAGTGTCAATGGCATGGATCTGAAGACATTTGATGATTCGATCATGGGCAGGGAGACACCGATCCTTATGGTTGTAAGTGGTACTCACATGGCGGACAACAAGAGCCTCATTCCTGTGGAGACATTGGGGATTCGGCAAGACAGACTATGGGCGAGCTGTTCAAAGGTCTGCCCTGACGTTTCGTTCCTCTATCTCCCTCCATCTCAGACCCATCTCAACAGCCAATTGCTCGGAGAAGCTCCTTCCTGCCTCAGCAGCAACAGACCTCAGTCCAATCTCAACAAGGAAGGAAGTCTGTGCGCACTTGCATGTGCATGGCAGCCACTACCATTGCACTTCCTACAATTCAATCTTGAATCCTTCTGCCTACGATGGAGATGGTTGTCTCAAAGAACCGCTTGACGAGACGGGACGTCGGATGAGCCGGGTCTAAACGAGCAAAATACCGCCTTTTGATACAGCTTCGGCCTTGACTGGCATCTTGAAGGGTATGTTTCTCTTTCTCGAATCTCCGGGATGTGGTAAAGTCACTTCTCCGGGAGCCTCATGAAACATTGGTATTGATGGAGGGGCTCGACTTCTTCATTGCTGTCTGTATCAATGGACTTGGGACGATTGTGGTTCATCAGTAACTGGCTCTTGCACTCTCTACTTTCGTCTCCAACAAACAACAGCCTGTCCATGCGGCAAAGACGCAAAACCACCGAACAGACATCTCGGACGAGCCGAAAGAAACCACTTTCTCCAGCTACCACCGCTGGGGCTCCAAACGCAAATCTGCAAGCGCCGAGCAAGCTCCCAGCTATCCAGTAACAAACTTCAGCCGCCCACGTCGATCATCCTTCCTATCCTGTCCAGAAAACTGGGTCACCACCTTTCTCTCTACTGAAGTGAAGACGAAGGACCCTGCAGCATGTCAAGTGCTTGGTAAACGTGGTCTGCCCACCTACGTTTTTTTACTGGAGTTGGTGTAGACTGCACGGAGGAAGCCGCTGACTTAGCTGGGGATGGGTTAACAAGTTGGGTTGGCTACGCCCGAGGGGTGGGCGTAGCGGCAGGTTCAGACGTGTGTGAGGAAACGGTGCGTGGTCGTGTTCATGTTCAGGGTGAGGGAAGGAGAGTGATAAACCAGAGGGAGAGCCGCATCAATCATCAACATCAATCTGCGATCTTCCTGTTCCTCTCCACTCTGCTCTTTCGACAACTTTTCCAGAAGATTTCCTTTTTTCTCGTGAGGATGGACATCCACTCCTACGTCCCCGTCTCTCGCCCAGACTTTGCCACGCTGGCTCCTCACCCCCAAGCCGCCTTGTACCCTTTAGATTTCGGGAACATCGGACCTTGCACTGGGTCATCTTCCACCGAGACTTCAACCGTAAGTCCCACCCATCCCTCACATTCCGCGGATCGAGATGGCTGACAAGTATGGTCAAGGCCTCACCCACGACGCCATGCTTCTTGGACTTCAGCCCCACAGAGACCAAGTTCGATGCTGCGACCAAGTATCCTCTTCAGCAGCATAGGAGTTGGCCAACGACGTATCAAGCACAACAACATCAACAGTTGCAGAACTTCTTCGACAGCCTGCCGTCGGAGCAGATGTGTAGTGGGACCAAGACGGAGTCGACGCCTTTCCAGAAAGCCGTAAGTAAGATCTCGAAGCAAGGGACGCTGGTGAGTCAACTCATCAGAAATAGATGATGTAGAACAAGAAAATGCTGATGTTTTGATTTTGCAGCGACGACGAGAACAGAATAGAATTGCCCAGAGGGCTTTTCGGGAAAGGAAAGAGAGCCATGCGAAGCAGTTGGAGGAGGGCATGGCGGAGTTGAGGGAGAAGCATGAGTGTTTGCAGAGGAGGTATGAAGCGTTGAAAGACAAGCATGTAAAGTTGAGGGAGGGCGTTAAGGGGTTGCTTGGGGAGGTTGATGAAGGAGACGAAGATGGGAGGGAGGAATTAGGGGATGATGAGGGTGAGAAGTATGAGATGACGTTGTGAGGATGTGGTATCTGGGAATGATCTTGGGCATTGATGTGATTGAATGGCGCCTCTGTTGAAATAGAATATCGATAATGTCGAACTTTGGGGATGGGGGCAAATGGGGAGTTCTGAGGAGGCTGGCGTCAAGGTGAAGGTTGAGAATACCCGGGCATGTGGCGGTTTGGAAAGGTCTCGAGGGATTGAAGATATATCTTACCTGTTCCAGATACAACTTACTGCAAGATCGATCCGTGAAAGAAATAAGAGAGCGCCTCATCATGCCGTCTTCCCTACTTCCCTCTCATTCTGGCAGAATAATAGCCATTTTAAGGTGGATACTTGTGTCCAAGTTCTTGAAGGGCTCGCCGCAAGATGCGTCCGCGTCCCTAACGGCCAAGTCGGAGATCGTTGAGGATATGGTCCAATCTGTGCAGGATGCCGAGTCGCCAGGGCAGTGAAATCGAATGCAACCTCACATCCAGCGCTCATCAAGACCGACCCGGTTACGCATATTGAGGCCACGATAAGACACCTCCTCTCATCGCTAGCGATTGGCTCTTCATGATCGGACTCCTGCATCCTCCTCTCCACTATCACGGCCCAGAAGAGCAGACACATCAGCATGTCTCACCCAATCTTGGCTCCTCGTGCTTCCACGAGAGCACGAGTCATGCTTCTGCGTGGCACAGCCGTGACCAGCAGCACGACCTTGCAGCATGCCTCTCTCGTGCGACGTTACCGAATTTCTGCTCCGTTAAGAGTTTCAAGTAGAAGGGCAGTGTGGAGGAGGTGCAGGACGCCCTGCATTGAAGCATTGTCGTGCAGTGAGGGGTAGGTGTAACAATGGGATTGTTGATGTTTGTTGTTATCGTGGTGGACGGGACAGCAGCAGGTCTTGTGGTTGTTGGTGAGAGTCGGTCTGTCTTGCCTGGATCATCGATGTCAAGAAACGATGCACACGATCTTGACAGGCCGGATTGATGGGGATCGGCGGGTGTTCGCCAGGACCAAACGCATCGATTAATCGGCGACCGAAGTGGACTTGCCATACGAGGGAATTCGACAGAACCTAGGGAAGAAAGAAAAAAAACTCACGTGAAAGCGCGATCCACCCAAGACGCCGTGCCGGTCGCTGAGGCAAAAGGCGCGGAGGAGTTCGGTAAACAACGCGTCCTCCGAAGCTTATTGCTCGCTTTTGCGCACTGCTCTGGCAACGCTCTCATCATCATGCTGCCGTCACGCCAATCCCATCACAGCGTGCGTTGCGCAACAGCCAGGCCAGGAAGACCCTTGATTCGATGATGTGACCGGGCGAGACGCCGTAGAAATTATCATCGCGTAGCGTGGTCAAGTGTTCGTCAATTCGCCTTGCGTTGCTCCTTGCTGGGAAGTGGTTTCTCGGAGACCACGAACGGCGTTGGCCTGGGCCTCGGACGCACGGGCGTGTTCAGCTCAGCCAACAGCAGCTTGGCAGAGGTAAGGCGTTCAGTCGAGGCCTGCGTGTGGGAATCGAGGAAGCTCAGAAACAGACACACCGGACTCATGTTCACCAGCTGTAAACAATACTTTCGTTAGGCGAGGCGGGCTAAGAAAAGGCCGTCGTTTCCAACGCTGCTATGAAAAGCGTGCTATTGCAGATGGCATGAATCGGAGAATATGACGTATATCATCGTGGGCATCGCGATGCTGAGGTTTCCACATCGAGCAGGGCATGGTGATCGATCCCCAGTGCTTAGCCTTCCCACGCGACGTTTGCGCCAACGCCACACTCTCTCGTGAGCGTCTAGACGGAGCCAATGGTAGAGAGCGATAAGAGAGGCTTGCCCATGAACGATGATGTGCGTCTGGAGCGGTAGAGAGTGGGCGAATGAGGAGGCGGAGATTGAAGACGTTGAACATTGCGGGCAGGGCGGCTGAAACTTAATGACGACAGCTGCAATCGGGATTTGATATCGCGAGCAAGCGAGAATATGTGGCCGGATTGGGTAGGTGTAGAAGTAGACAATGCAGTTGTGTTGCCCGGCCGGGAAGAGACATTGGCGACATTGGAGTGGACGAGACGGGGAGTGGTGAAACGGAGAGGTCGCAATTCGATTGTTCCTTGCAGGCGTCTTGGTCCTCGCTCGGACTACAGTTGGCCAGGTGAGGCGGCTGCGGTGGAACGCTGTGGGCGCCGTGGAATGGAGAGCGCAGGCCCGTTGCGCAGAGAGAGGTGCCCGGATTGAGGGTGCCGGCGGTCGAGCAGCCATCGTCGATGCAGATGAAGAAGCAGGCTTTCGCAGGCACATGCTGGATGGCACTGGCACGTCAGACGGCAGTGCGAACTCTCTCTTCCACTCAGTGTTCTGTAAACACCTCGACTGCCGGCCCGCAGGCTGAGTATCACTTCTCATTCGCTTCTGCTTCGGCGTCAGCAGCGCTGTGGGTTCTGCGGCGCGCATCGTGGGATCTGAGCACCGGCCCAGCGACCAGGGCGGGGGACGGCAGCTTGCTGTCACCCAGCAACCAAACCACGCCGAGCTGAGAGTTCAGACTTCCTCGACGACGACCACCTCTTCTTCTTCCTCCCACCGCCGCCTCGTCCAACGTTCGTCTGAACACCCGTCGTTCGTTCACGGCAGGCAGGAAAGGCTGGAAGAGGAAGAAGAGACGGGCCATTCGCTTGCTCCGTCGGGACGTCCACCACCACCACACCCCGTCCATCACCACCGCCGCGGCATGAACCCACGCCAACCTTGACCTCCTCCGACACTCCTTCACACACACCCGGAATCTCCAACAATCCCTCCTTTGCACCACGGGCTATACTGCAGGGATACACGCCATTGGAAAGCCGAACCCATCGCTCCACGAACGCCGTTACTCTGCACCCCATATCGACCCCCAAACGGTCTCCATTCCACCACGACATCTCTCGACCGTGAGCAGAGGGAGCCGCAACGCCTCTCCCTCGCTCACCGCATACACTACCCACCTCCACCATGGAATACTCGTCGCCATTGGCGGCGATCCGTCCGCAACCGCACTCGCCCTGGGCCAGTCGGAAGGACGTGCCTGAGAGCCGCGCCATGTACCACGGCTGCAACACCATTGGGCCTTTCGACTTCAAGGCCATGAGCATGCACCAGAAGCCGAAGCGCAACGACTACTTCTCATTGCGTCCTGTCCGAGGCTCATCACCCACCGCCAGTCTGACGGCCGATCTAGACGCCAACTTCCATATCGACAAGAGGTAATGCATCGATCCACATTCCTCGGTTCACGAGTCTCGATCCTGACTGACATGCTGCTGCAGCCCTCAAGCGCCTACGCCCAGACGTTCATTGTTCACCGCAGATCTGTTCAAGCCCCGCGAAAATGCCGGTATGTGCAAGAATGCAAACGCTGTCGTGCAGCAGGCTCGCGTGCCTTCCACCAGCGCACCTTCTTTCATCTGATTGATGGCTGACCATGGCAACCACCCACAGCAGACACTCCACCCATTGAGGTCGACCTTGCCACGACGCCGCCAATCCCCTCGTCGTCGCCCTACTGCGAAGCCATGGACATCTCGCCGCTGCCACACAAGCCGCCGCACTTCGTTGCCCAAGTCACGCTGCCGTCGCCATCGCCAGAGGAAACGCCGGATGTAGCAGAAATCTCACCTGACCTTCTCTCTCCAGACGTCCTGCCCGCTCCTCACGCACCAGCCGTGCAGCAACCAAGCTTTCTCGAGCTGCCTGAGTACGTGCCAATGTCGTCTGCTGTGCTTGTCTTTGCTCACCTTCACTTGCAGACGCCGTCGGCCAGTCACGCGACCCAGCCTGTCCCGAACGAAGGGTCACTCCGCCAGCAGCATTCCTCAGCGTCCCACCACTGCCGAGACACAGCTCCCGCCGTTTCGGTTCGGCAATGTCGCGACCTCCGGCGTCTCGTGCTCGTCGACGCCCGCGCTACTAGACTCCTTTACCGAATCACCCGTCGACGACCTCCGGCCGTCCGGCACTGGCTCGATGCTGCCGCCACCACGTAGGACGTCGGTGAGCAACGCGAACCGCAACAATGGGTCGCCGGCGAGTCACGTCAGAAAGCCCTCTGCCGGACGGCCTGCGTTTGTGCGGCCGCAGAGGAAGCTCATTCGGCGGTCGTTGAGCATGTTCCAGCACCCCGACGACATCATGAAAGAGGAGTCAGATACCTTTGAGCCTCAAGCGGGACTGTCCTCGGTCATGGACATCGAACAGGACCACATGCCGAAGCTGCCGCATTTCATCCCTGATGACGAGCCGGACAGCTTACCACGCATCACGCAGGAGACAATGCTTGAGGTCCTTGACTCCAAGTACAGTGCTGAGTACGAACGTATTCTCGTCGTTGACTGCCGGTTTGAATACGAGTACAGCGGCGGCCACATTGAGAGCGCCGTCAACTTCAACGACAAGCAGCACCTCGCCAGTGAGCTCTTCACTGACAACGCATCCTCCAACACCTTACTCATCTTCCACTGTGAGTACTCGGTTCACCGTGCGCCTCTCACTGCGAAGTTCATCCGTAGTCATGACCGCAACGTCAACGCCGCACAATATCCTAGACTCACCTTCCCGGAGATGTACATCCTGGATGGTGGATACAGCAAGTTCTTCGCGGAGCACCCATCGAAGTGCTATCCGCAGAACTACGTCGAGATGAATGATCAGAGACACGAACAGGCCTGCGAGCGGGGCATGGCCAAGGTCAAGCAGCAACGCCAGAAGCTGTTCCGCAACCAGACGTTCGCATTCGGCCAGAATCACGACGAGATGGAAGACTCGCCGACTGCTGCTGGACGTGGCCTGGGTCCTCGTAGTCAGAGCACCTTTGCCGTCGGCACCGATGTTGCCGAAGGCATTGGCCAGTCCTTCCAGCGTCGTATGGCCTCTTACTAGAGCACGATTACGGCTTTGCTTCTACTTCACTGCACAGCGACGGCGTTTTCTGGGATGCGGGAGGCTTATTGAAAAGCATCTCTTGCGGCGTTCAAGCGAGCGCATTCTCCATGGCCAGGTCTTTTCTCAACACGTCCGGCGAGGCGTTTGGCGGCCAACTGATCATCCGGACTGGTTTCTCCTTCGAAGCTTCTTTTTCCTTGCACTGTTATGTTCCCTTTTTACGATCCTCAGCAACACCATCGTGGCCTTTCAAGAGCCCGATTCAGCAACAACGATACCCAGCAGAACATCCGACCGCGCCACTTCGACTAAGAACGATAAACCCTTTCGTACGCATTCACACAAGCCGACCGACCGACCAACATCACCAATTGGCATACCGGTACTGGCCATTCACGCAATATGTCCGTCTCCTCACGATTTCAGAAGAGACATCGACAACACCATCTCACCGCCATCGAGAAACAACAATCATCATCGCATTGACGATCGCAACACCATCCAGCAAGAAGAGAACTTTTTCTGTTTGCTCCCCTTTTTCGACTCTTGTATTACTGCTTTGAAAGAAGAAGAAAACCATCAGACTGCTTTTACTCTTGGGTTGTGTACATACCATTGAACAGCACCGACCATTGGAGCGGGAACACTGTACCAGAAGATTGTACATACTAGGGAGTGGAGTGGGATTGGAATGGACTAGAAAAGCAGGAATTTGTACGAGAGGAGAGGAATTTGGCAGTCAAAAGAGAAAGTCAAACGAAGCAGAATTCAGGAGGGAAGGGATTTTTGCATTGCTGGGAGGTTGAGCGATTGAATGATGGATGGGGCAGAAAAGAGAGAGCCCTGAAAAGTTTTGGTGGTGGTGGTTGTCGTTGTCGCAAAGTCTTTTTGATAATGTCTGAAAAAGAAGTTCAAAACATGTGAATGATGTGCATCTCATCAACGACTGTGACCGAGCCCCCATTTCCGCTGACGTCAAAACACTGGGTAGTACTTGCCTTTTCGTGAGCAGCATGTGAAAGTCTTGGCGCAATCCCGTTTCCTTCCTCCCGCTCTTTTGAGCACAAGCCGCCTTATTTCAACCTCACCTCTTGACACTCAACGAACTTTCACGTGCCGATTTTCTCTTCTCAACGTCCCGACTGCCGCTCTATTTTCGTCAATCTTCTTGGTACACGGGGAAAAGCGGATGTCATCCCATCGATAAGCAGCCAGCCGCTGCGTTGGCGGGTCTCCAAGATGCAGACCATCCGCTCTCACAGATTTGTCGCTTGCATGTGAAACATACCTGCCACTTGACGCAAGAATGTTCTCGGAGGTATTTCGAATTCCTGGGATGTTCGCAGGTCACTCCGTTCGCGATTGCAGGGCTCTGCGTCCGCGGAGGGAAGATGGCCTAACGAGGCAGTTTAGCACGCGGCCTGAGGTGATGATGGTGGTGGGGAAGAGCCGTGAGAGATCGTCGAAACATCCGAGACGGAGGGTGACAAGGCTCTTGTGGTCCCGGCATTGTAAAGGGCGTTGACTGTGGACCATTCGAGCTGAGCGCCACGATATGCAGCTGGCCAGGATGTCGGTATTTGTCGTGCTTCCGTGGAAGGCCAAAGGGGCAGGTAGGACAAGAAGGGTACTTCTCCTGCACGTCGACGTCTGCAAGTCACTGCTTGAGGCAGCGAAGTTGTAGTCTTGAGGCCAAGCGAACGAACGACATCGTTTCGTTCTTCGTACTCGCCGTTTTTCACCTCTCGTCTGGCTGGCTTGTTGTCACTCGCGGGCGCCTACTCGGTGGCCCATCTCGGTTGCGTGGAGTGCATGAGAGCGGAGCACGCTGGCCATGGCACAGTCACCAGTGGAGTAGTTGGGCGGTTTCACAAGACACGAGCGTCCTGCGTGCTCAAGCACACGCTCTTCGAAGGTGCCGCTGGATCCATAAGACGAGAGGATATCTGTTGGTGTCACCGTCTTGGAGGTATCTTTGTCTCTTTCCGGCACGTTGGGAAGATGTCTCGGTATCCAGCACCGGCGACGAGGGAAAGAGGTGTCATCAAAATCGGGAGGGCTGGCGCTGAGGGTGGTCTTCACATGCTTGAGCGAGCCTCAACGCTCAAGCGACGCCACAGTCCCCGGTCGTCGGCGGCTTTGCCGGCGCGGCTCCCATGCACATGTCAGAGCGATTGACAGGGCCGAGTGGGAGCAGTCCCACCCTCTTGGCGTTCACATGCTGCGCGGCAGGGGGCGAATAGGGATCCAATTTGCTGCACGATATCAAGGCAGTCGGGCCCATTGCAGTTATCTCTCGGGCGCGGGCGAATCACACGGGCGCAGCGACTCAGCTAGGCCGTGATCGATGATGAGGGACTGCTCGCAGACAGGTTCACGACCAGCTCCTCGAAGCCTGCCGCAAAGCTTCGAGTGTGTTGGAAAGTCTCTGTGGCTTGTGTCGGGCAACGGAAGCGCGGGAGCGCGCGGGAAGATGAAGCGACGGGCGGTGGTTGGTTGAGAGAGAAGAGATGTGGGGCCAGGGCGAGGCGTTGAGGTGGGAGGGTACGTCACGCTGATCGAGCTTGCCCAGTGCATCTTCACATGCCAGAAACGCAGGCTGCGGGCTGTACTTGGGTACAAGCGCCCTTTTGCCGTGCCAGAGCAGCAGGTGTGAGGTAAGAAGCGACGCACATCGCTCAACCATCTCTCGCAGTCTCTCCATCTCCTCTGCCTCACCTCCCAAACCGCCTCATCACCGCACCAAACTCTCGTCTGTATCACACTGGTGAGCTGACCGCAGATATCCCTCGGACTCGGAACATCACAGCTTGTACGTCGCATTCATGTTATAGCTCCGGGATCTGGGCCTGGGCGGCGCTGACGGTGATTGCACAGGAAGCAGCATCCGCGAAATCATCACAACCACAGGGTAAGCACCTTGTCGCCGTATGCACAACTTTCCACCCCCCAGCCCAACCGTCTCAGATCAAGATCGCGCTTTATCACTACTCCACCACCAGAAGCAGGAGCACCACTCCCCGATAACAACCTCTCCCTCGACTCCTCCTCGATCTCGACTGACCCAACAGCCATACAGTCCCCCTCGACCTCCTCCGCCATGCCTCACGCAACCGAGACCATGACCAACGGCGAGAAGCCAAGCTCGCAGTTCATCTCTCACCTGACCTCCTACCCTGCCGTCAACGACAGCATCGAGACCTTCAAGTCGAACCCCTACGGCAAGAAGTCCATTGAGCTCGCCGACGGCGTCTACACCCGCTTCGGCAAGCCCGTCGAGCCCTACCTCGAGACGCCCTACAGCTACGCCAAGCCATACGTGCAAAAGGCAGACGAGCTCGCCGACTCCGGTCTCAACCACGTCGACGCCCACTTCCCCATTGTCAAGGAGGACACTCACACCATCGTCGACACGGCCAAGAGCTACATCTGGTGGCCCTACAACTACGTCAGCGGTGCCTACAATGGTAAGTACACACCGCATACAGTTTATCGAAATCCCACGCAGTTGGGCAGAGATCAGCTCACTGACGGTCACACCACTATGTAGACGAGTACACCAAGACGGCCAAGCACAACGACCGCGGCCAGGGCATCACCACAACCATCATGGCCATCGTCAGCACCGAACTCCGCATCGCCTCCGACTTCTTCCACGCCGTTGCCGACATCCTGGGTCCCAAGTACGAGGAGTCCAAGAAGAAGGGCAGCGAGTACGTCAAAGATCTTGAGAACAAGGCCGAGCACTACAAGCAGGTCGGCCAGGATAAGATCAACGACTACACCAAGCTGGGACAACAAAAGGCCGACGAAGTAAAGAAGCAAGGCGAGGAGACAAAAGAGGAAGCCAAGAAGCAAGCTCAAGGTGCAAAGGAGGAGGCCCAGAAAAAGGCTCAGAAGTAGAGACGACTTCCCTCTCTTCACCAAAACTACTTTGACGGTATAGACTGTGCGCTAACGGCGAAACGAAAAAGGGTGCCGGCCAGGAAGCTCTGGGGTTCGAAGAGCTCTCGCATTCCGACGGCCACGACTACTACTACTGGCACTGGTTCTTCTGACTCCCAAAACGACGGCGGTGTTGTTGGTGTCGTCGTTGGCAAGGATAATAGAGGTGGCGGGAATCGGGAAGCCTGACGAGTTGTTACATGATTGTGTTGTTTTTCTTGACGAGCGATGCTGTTGATGTTATTTGTCTGCTTTCACTTCGAATTGGTCGCGAGCGTCCTAGCACGATTATACCACTCATCATGATCATTCAATCATCATTGTACGTCTATCGTCGATCAATTATAGAGACTTTGCTGTCGTTATCCCGCCAGATCATCTTTCCCGTTCCCTTTCTCTCGTCACCTGCAACACCCTCGCTGTCTTGCGATCCCGCTCCATGGTATCCACTTTGCCATACGCTTCTTGTGCCTGTCGACACACATCCTCCTGCCACGTCCCACCAACAGTGATCCCCCAATCTCTCACATCCCGTTCACTCGCATCCCAACACGTCTGCACCGTCCCTCCGATCTTATCCATGAAACCCTTCAATCCTTCCTCCCCGCCGCCAGCATGGTAGGACTTGAAGGGGCCCGCGACAGACCACCGGGGTCCCATTGATGTTGTCACTACATCATCCAACTCTTCTACTGAGACTACGCCTTGGGCTACGAGGGAGCAGGCTTCTCGATATAACGCGAAAGCTAGCCGGTTTGCTACGAAACCTGGGACTTCCTTTTTCAGGAGGATGGGGGTTCGGCCGTATTTGGACCAGAAGGAGATGGTTTGGGAGATTGTGGAGGGGGCTGTGGTGGGGGAGGGGACGATTTCGAGGAGGGGCATTATATGTGGGGGATCTAATTGCCAATGTCAGTTTCCTGGATCAATCGTTCTAAGACTGGCATTTCGAAAGGCTTACTATAAGGATGCACGACCAGCAGCCGAGAGGGATCTTTCATGTCCTGCGACTGCAGAGAAGCGAGTAGACCACTCGTACTCGACATAAACACCGCATGACCCGGCGCATATCGCTCAACCTCCGGCCAAATCGCCCTCTTAAACGGCAGATTCTCCGGTCCTTGCTCCTGCACAATATTCGCATTACACACGGCATCTTTCAATGTTGGAGCCAGGTGCAATCGGGCGAAACATTGTGATTTGTCGGTGTTGAGGAGGTAGGGTGGGAGGGTCTTTTGGATGTAGGACTGCAGGTCGGGCCGTGGGTCGTAGATTATTACTTTGCAGTGTGTGTCGCGGGTTAGGTGCAGGGCGGCGAAGGAGAGGCCTATGGTGCCGGAGCCGATTATGGCGATTGTGTTTGTTGTGCCGCCGCCCATGGTTTTGGTTGATGAGGGGTAGGAAGGAGGGAGATTGAGGACTGAGTGCTGAGAGGAGAAGAAGAGAGAGGATGTAGTGGAGTTAAGGGACTTAGCTTGTGGTTATGAGCTATTAGAGGCTTCTGCAGCTCGTGGAGGCCATACAATGACTGTGGTATGGAGCTCGGTGCTCAGCTGTCAAGAATTGAGTTGGAGCTTGGAGCTGCGCTCACTTTTGGCAAAGCTTGGCCACGCGTCCCACGATTAAAAAGTTCAGTCTGCTCTTTCCAACATCGACGCGGTCGAAACTTCCTCGATCAATCGCTCACCAATTCTTCCAAATCCCAAGAGGATCACAATATGGCAGGCAAGAAGCGCTCAGCGCCCGAGGAAGAACACACCGAAACTTTAGCCATCCACCCCTCCCGGAAGCGACGCCTTGAAAACGGCCAAAGCCAAGCAGAACTTGCGAAAATCATCGACAACCTGCGAGATGAAGTTCCCGAAGTTCGTATGGAAGCCACGAAATCATTGCTCAAGGCTCTCTCTGCAAAATCGGACGATCGATCACAGCGACTGGACTACTCCCTCAACAGGCTGATCAAAGGTGTCTGCAGTGGCGCCAAAGCTGCACGACCCGGGTTTTCCATTGCACTGGTTGAAGTTTTGAGACTCGGATTCGCGGCTTCGGAATGGCGACTCAACGACATTGTTGACCGAATCATTTCTTCGACAAACGCAGACAACAAGGCCAGCGGCGAGGAGAGAAGGAATTATCTCATCGGACGGCGGTTCGCTTTCCAGTCAGTCCTGCAGAGCGGTGTGTTGGCAAATGAAGATGGAAAGCATTTGTTTGATGCCATTGCCGAACTTGCATCAGAAAAGGAATGGCTTCGAGGAGAATGCGGTGCTATGCTCTACGAGTTCCTGAAGAGCAAAGAGGGAAGCCAGCTTAAGAGTGAGAATGCTCGGAATCTGATCAACTCCTGGGTCGAGAAAGGCCTTTTGAAGTCGCCAGAAGGTGTTGTGCTATGGTTGACCATCAAGAAGACCTTTTCAGAGGTTAAGCTGCCCAAGGGTCACTGGCATCACAATGATCCTCTATCTTCGCAGGAGCGCTCCACGCTTAGCAAGATTCTGCAGAAGAATGCCGTGGAAGCTGGCGATGAAGCCAATGGTGCGAAGAAGAAGCAATCTGGCGCGAGGCAAATCCGACCGAGCTTTGCGTGGGAAGTCATCCTAGGCTACTTGTACAAGGAGGGCGAGAGCAAATTCGGACAGTTCTGGGAAGAATGTGTTGCGACCTCGATGTTCTCAAGCACTTCATCTACGGAGCGAAAAGCACTTGGTCTTCAAATTTTCAGCAAAGCAGTCGCATCCGCACCGACCGAGTTACTGCAGCATGTTGTTCATCCCAACATCGTTCGCTGCATCCTGGACCAACGGGCAAAGGCCGATCGAGTGCTGTTTGAGGCGGCGAAAGTACCGCTCAATCAGATGACGGCTCGAGCGAAGAACGACTCTGAGTCGGACGCCGCCGAAGCTATCGTGTGCAAACTGCTCACGATCATACCGCCAAATGTCGACAAGCTGACTCGATCGACTATCGAAGGACTGCTTGCCGAGATTGACGACGAGAGCAGCCTTGCCAACGTCGTGGCATTGGTCATCAGTCTCTGCCGGATGCCAGGTCTCGAAGATGCAGGCGAAGCTGCGAATAAACGCAGGATGTTGGCGGATGTGCTGTTGACAATCATTCGAACGCGACGCGGCGACCCTGACCAGTTCTTCGACGAGACTGGTTCTTCAAGCCTAGCAGAATGGCTCGTCGAGTTATTGAAAGGCCTTGCACATCTCGGATACACCACTGCGAGCGACAAGACCGTTCCGCCATTCTCTCCCGCATCCCAGTCGACCTTTAGAGACCGATTGATGTCTTGTCTGGGTCACTTGGTGGACCTCCCACTGGAACGAGCCATAGTGGCTCCCTCTCTTGTAGTCGAGACCCTTCGCGAGTCTGAGAAGAGCCTCCACGAGAAGCTGGACGACAAAGCTGCGGCTGCCTTGAAAGATGCTCGCAAGAATATCAAGGACGCCACGAAGAAGAGCGGCAGTACGACGAAAGGCACAGCAACATACATGCAGGCATTCCGCCTGCTGCTCGCTCTCGGCATGCTTCAGGTATACAAGCAAGAGCCAGACAGCGTTGGTGTCCTCGAGGATATCAACTCTTGCTACCATAGCCCAAAAGAGACCGGCGACGCTTCTGAGATGCTTGTAGAGCTGCTTCTCAGCTTTGTGTCGAAGCAATCTGCACTCTTCCGCAAGCTTGCCGAGCAGGTGTTCGCTGCATTCGCTCCAGAAGTGACAGAAGAGGGATTGCAGTCCATGATTGATATCCTCTCGCAGAAGGAAAGCTTGGCTGGTCAGCAGGAGCTTTTTGATCAGAATGGTGATGAAGCTGATGGCGGCGCTGAGGATGACGAAGAAGAGGACGAAGAAGACGGCATGGAGATCGATGTGGAAGATATGTCTGACGTCGAGCTCGTGAACGGCGAAGTCGTTGAGAAAGACGACGACGATGAAGAAGACTCAAGCAGTGAAGACGATTCCGAAAGCGACGAAGGAGACGAAGACGAAGAGGCCGCTTTCGATCGCAAGCTGGCCGACGCCCTCGGTACCGCTGGCATGGACTCTGACGAGGACGAAGATGGCTCGGACATGGACGACGATCAAATGATGGAGCTCGAGCCGCATCTCACCAACATCTTCAAGGAACGCAAGAAGGGAACGAGCAAGAAGCAAGAGAACAAGGACGCCAAAGAGAACATCATCAATTTCAAGAACCGTGTCCTGGACCTGCTCACGGTGTTCGTGAAGAGCCAGTATGCCAACAATATCACGCTCAACCTCATTCACCCATTAATCACCTTGATCCGAACGACCTCGAACCAGCCAACGGCGAGAAAAGCTCTTGGAGTGTTGGAGCAGTACTTTGACACTTGCAAGAGACACAAGGCTGGTCCAGCTTTGGACTCTGCTTCCCAGTACTTCACGCTTCTCGACGCAGTGCATGAAGAGATGCGTCAAGGTGGCTCGAAGCTGCACGCCAGTGCTTGCAGTCGGTCCAGTCTCTTTCTCGCCAAGCTTATTGTGGCCAAAGATGGAGCGCACTTCGAGAAGATCTGGACTAGGTATGGCAAGTTGCTAGCGGAGTGGCGGAGAGATGGCGAGAAGAGCAAGATTCATCCTAGTGTGTTCAATGAGTGGCACAGCTGGTCGATGCAGAGATAGGACTAAAATGGTTCAGCTAGCAGGGCTTCTGCTTCGCTACTTATTCAACGCTATGAAGTACTCCTGTCTTCGACACAGCGATTGTCCTCTTCAACAGTTTCTGCTGATGGCGTCTTTCCTCGCGTGCTAATAGTGTTCCAGAATGGCCGGCACTTGTTCAAGAAGACATCCGGACACCAGAGGAAGTTTGTCATTATAGATTCGAGATCCGACCCCACCAAGGCTTGCAGTCTTTCCGACGCCTGATGAAGCCATGTGCTCTCATACTCTTTCCTGATCTGAGGACTATCAGCAAACGCAGCCCCAATAGAAGTAGCCCAGAGCAGAAGGTCGGCATAGTCGTCCCATTCTTCCCAAGCTTGAAGGCTGCGACTTAACAACCGAGTCAAATGAGCAGGCAATCTGTTGCTGGCCCATACATCTGTGAAGAGTGCATAAGCGCAGATATACGCGGCGTAGATGCACGTTAACGCCAGGGGATGTGTCTCGGTCAGGGATAGGGTGTGTAGCCGAGACTCGATACATGCTTGTTGGTTGTCTAGTTGTAGTACGGTGATCTTGTCGGCTGGACGGGAGAGGATTTTGCTTCGTTGGCTTTGGAGAAGGGAGACGTCGCCGAAGATCTCCAGAAGGTCGGGCTGAAGGATGTGAGACCGAGAGAGGAAGCCTCGAGGAATCGGATTGCTGATGGAGGCGAAAGCATCCCGTTGCCAGTGGATCTCGGAAAAGGTATCGTGGGTGAAGACTCTGTCGGTTCCGACTAGAAGGGAGGTGATCAGATCCTGCCTGTAGTGCGTTAGCCCAGCAACGATTTGAATATCGTTCGTTGGGGATCATACCAGAACAGTGCTCGTTTAAGAGTGGCAGAGAGCAACACGTTTTGGTCATAGCAGAGCTTGACGATCTCTCGCACGCCTCGAAGATGGACGTTGGCGACCTTCTGCTCACCAAGTCGTCCCTTGCATAGTCAGCAGGAGACCAAATGAATTGATCTGGTCGGATACATACTTCAACCCCCACAAGCAGCAATATAGTCCCGATCGTACATGACGACGCAGCATCTTCAGGTCTCGACAGCCTATGCGTGACATGCTGTACCGCTTTCGTTCGATGATCAACACACACCTCATCCAGTCGTCCACCATTGGAAGCAAATTTCAGCGTGAGATACAGTGCATGCGTCAATGCAGGGTCCTGCATGCCTCCTTCGAACACATCGTGGAAAAGCCTGAAGTCGATCTGCTCATTGATGCTGAAAACTGGCTCGCCGGCTTGTCGAGCGGATTTGTGGCTCAGGAGCTGAGTCAAGCGCTGTGCGTCCACAGCTAAGGTCTCAAATGGGTCGATGGTCGCTAGGTCTAGTAGTGACGTGGGAGAGGGTACCGATTGTGATGCATCTGATTCATCCTGTGCGATGTCCCAGTACCGGAAGTTCTCGAGGCCGTCCTGAAGAACTTGATACCTCTTTCGGAAGGCGTTACGGATAGCCTGCGTGCGTGCTAGCTGCTGCTTGGTTTTGTCTTTGCCAAAGCCTGGGTTGGTCTCGATGAAGGTCAATGTCTGGATGCGATTTCGCGGTTGAACAACTTTCTTTGGAGCCATGGACCAGCCAGCAACTTCGGTCAAAATATTTCCACAACATCATAGAGCACAGTCTTGATGCTTGCTTTCGTTGTTTTGGGTCGTCCACCTCTGGTGATTGATTCCAATGAGGTGGGGGCAGAAGCTGAAGTCAACTTTGTAAGCAAGAGCTAGACCTCGCTCAACTGGGAAGGAGCAGGCGGGTATTATTCAGCTAGCGCCTTGGCCCTATTCTCAGTTTGATCTCTACCATTGTTTGATCCCCTCAGTATCCCGCCGCCTCCAAAAGATTCAACCAAACTTCACTCATCGTTGGGAAACTCGGCACACAGTGTACCATCTCCTCCAACTTCATTCCTGCAACGATCGCCACCGTGTTGGGATGAATCAAATCCGCGGCATCAGCGCCTACAATCGTAGCGCCGACCAACGTCTCATTCTCATCCACAAGCCATTGAGCCCAGCCGTCGGGCATTGTGTCAGAGTGCAACATACCGCCAAGGGTCTTTGCTGGAGCTGTGATCTCGCGGACATTGACGCCTTTGGAAGCTGCTGAGGAGCGGGTGAGGCCGACTGAGGCTACGATGGGGGATGTGAAGACGACTTGGGGGATGGCGGTCTGATCTGCGGTTGCGATGGCGGTGGACGGGAGGGGTTTGCCGTTGGCTTTGGCGATGATGGCGTTGCCTGCGATGCGTCTATACCATTCATGTTAGCCAAAATATTGGTGCGTTACATCTGTTGTGATGACTTACCCATGATACTTCGCGGCATGAGTGAAAGCAGCCCTGCCATTGATGTCTCCAACAGCGTACAACCACTGATCCCCATCGGACGTCTTGACACAGAGCGAATTGTCCACAGCAAGGTGTTTCTCGGACGATTGGATCCCAAGAGTCTCAAGCCCAAAGTTCATGATCCCCTTTCGCCCAGCGGCCACGAGCAGCTCGGATGCAGACAGTGTCTCGCCGTTCGCTAATTGGACCACAACGCCATCTTCGGTGCGCCTAGCTTTGCTGACTCTGGTGCCGGTCTTCACGACCACGCCTCGAGTCTCCAAAGACTTCTGCACGAGTTTGCCGGCTTCCGGGTCAACAGAAGGCAACAGCCCTTTCGAGCTCACGAGCGTAACCTAGAAACCACGTCAGCAGCGCTTGCCAGACTCCCTCAATATCGAACTCACCTTCGATCCAAACCCACAATACGCCGTCGCCATCTCACACCCCACCGCCCCACCACCCATAACAATCAACCTCTCTGGCACATAATCCGCACTCGTCGCATCCCTCGGCGTCCAAGGATTCGCCTCCTTCACACTCTCCGGCACAACAGCTTCGCTCCCAGAGCAAATAGCAACCGCCAATCTCGCCTCAACATCCACAACCTCACCCTCGAAAGGCGTGATGCGGACTTTCTTGGTACCGATGAGGCGTCCCGTCCCGCGGACGAGTGTGGCGCCTGTGGCTTCTGTCATGGGGATAAGGACTTGCGAGTCGTCTTTGTTGGCTGTGATTGCGTCGCGCCTGGCGAAGACACCGGGGACATCGACGCCTTTCTCGGAGGTGATTCGCTCTCGAGCTCCGCCGACTGCTTTGGCGGCTTGGAGGGCTTCGTCGGAGCGGAGGAGGACTTTTGACGGGACGCAGGCCCAGAAGGGGCAGTCGCCTGGAGTCAGTCAGTATAGCCATCTGAGAGACTGGCTTGGGAATTTGAATACCTCCGAAAAGCTCCTTCTCAATGACCAGGGCTGAGTATCCCGCCTTGCAGACTTGAGCTGCAAGTTGGCGACCCGCCCAACCAGAGCCAATGCACACGACATCGAAGACATTGGTCTTGAGGTCTCGGACGCTGTGCGTCGAGGGATGGAGGTTGAATTTCTCGGATGGTCGCATGTTTTCTTCCTTGATTCCTGATGAGTGATTGAAATGCTTCACACCGTCTGTCCAGGTAGCTCCTCAAAGCTTTCTTATTCTCGAGGAGCAATCCTTGAAAGCCTCAACGTCATCGATGCTACAATATTACATCTCAAGAAGCCTGTTGTTGATCGATGTGTGCACGAGGCTTTGATGTTTATGTCAGCGCTGCACTGTGCGTAAGGAAGCTTGCTGACTATGCACCTGCATGTAGCTACGTACCGGGTGAAGCTTGAAGCTCAATTGAGAAGTGACTTCTTTCCGTTTTGGGGAGATGGCCATGCCTGACTCCAATGTAAAATGCGGAATGCAAGCCACATGAAATTCTTCGATTGGAGAGCTCTCACAGTAAATTCCAATGGTTGATGACAATTTTGCGGACAGGCCGTTATGATCGGAATCGAGTCTTCTGAGGAGGCCGGACCATGCAGACATATTCTTGCACTCCATTTCCTTTCCATCTTGATACCTCTGCAGGGGGCTCAAACGTCACCCTTTCCCTCGCCTCAAACTCCCGCTTCTTGTAGTAAGTCTCTGCTCTCAAGCTCGCCTCGACAACGCATCCAGGTCCCAAGTGATCGGCTTGCTCGATTCCCCATTTCATGAAGAGAGTGCCAGCTCCTGTGTCTTGATACGCGGGATCAACGGCTAGATGTGTGATGGCGAACATCTTGCCTTTGGTTTTCGCAAACGCCATCTCGCCGAAGCTGGATGTACCGAACAGAGAGATGTTGGGCCCAGGCCAATTCGTCCTCGTTCTTCCAGTTTGGTCCTTGGATCTTTGGCTCCGAGAAGGCTTTTGGAGATTCTCATCATCCTCACACGGCATCAATCAGGTACCCGTGAGGATGACGCTCTCGACCTGAGTATCGGTGACTATGACCCAATGCTCATTGGGGAGAAGATGATTGTACCGCTCACTCCATTGCTATGTCTTGTTTCGCAAGCCTTTCTCGGTGTAGCTGTCGGGATGCATAGCTTCAATGTAAGGATGCTCGTTGGGATAGAAGGCATCCCGATCGAGGCGGGCAACGGCCGGAATGTCCTGGAGATGGACGTAGTCGAGTTGGAGGGAGGACATTGTCGAACAAGTCGTGGGGTCAGTTGTTTCTTTCTAAGACTTACTGATTGCAAACAACCATTTCTATAGCGTTCATAGTGGTAGCCGTGATGCTGACTAGCTGAACCACAACGTCATATTACCGGACCTGGGCATTGCTGATAATCTGCGGAAGAAATTCCCGTGTTTCGTGTTCTGAAAAGGACGCGCTTCCCGCAACTCTGGTGTACAACAACTCAGAGGCCATAGCAGTTCCAGTATTGGCCATTGGGCTCTGGCCAGATCGACTTCGCAAAGAACGGGATTCGACGGGATCAGCAGACCGATCGTAGATGAGTATCTCCTGCAAAAGAGACACTGGAGAGCAATGGGTCTGTATATCAGATCACGGAACATGGTCAGACCAGATGAGAATGTCCACATTCAAGTGATGTTGATGGAGGCGAGGAAGGCGTGAAGTGAATGTCGCTCGGATAAACATCGGCGGGACCTTGTCTTGGCGGCGGGGCTGTGCAGTGGCTAGGGAAAACGTCACTTGTGACATGGAAGCAGCGGTTGAGCAGCGTCGAAGTTGGACGACGCGCAATTGCTGAGACCTCAATTCAGGCAGCACTTTTGGTCTTCTCTTGTTCTTCTGTTTGCATGGTCTGCTCCTGATTCTCCCTCATACTTCACCCCTCCCACTCCCTCACGATGAACGTCCTCAAGCTTCAAAAGGTAAAGCTGACCGGCTCACTACCGCGCACGTGGAAGAGCGCCAGACTGATAGTTTCCGCCAGAAATACCCCCAATTCCCGCAATCCGAGATCTACGGCCTGACCGACGCCTTCCGCAAGCTCGATGTCGACGATAAGGGCTACGTCGACGAGGCCACCGCCATCAAGGGCGCCCAGAACACCGAGCGCCAGCCTTACGATGTTGTGCGCCAGGCTTTGAAAGAGGTCGAATTGGACAGCTCGCGCCGCGTTGAGCTGGAGGACTACGTCGATCTGATTTCCCGTTTGCGTGAGAGCAGCCCTGCCCAGCAGCGGTCGCGCGGCTTCAGCAATGCCGCCAAACCAGACGGAGGAGCTGCTGCTCCAGCACCGGGACACGCCAGCAGAGGCAGCATAGGCGGCGGCGCGCAGGCCAAGGCAGGCAGAATTACTGTTGGCGGCTCGACGGCCAGCTCGCAGCACACCATCAACGAGGATGAGCGGACTGCTTTCACCTCACACATCAATGCCGTCCTTGCCGGCGATGCCGACATTGGCCACCTCCTGCCTTTTCCCCTCGACACCTTCGAGATGTTCGATTCCTGCCGCGATGGCCTCGTGCTGGCCAAGCTCATCAACGACAGCGTGCCTGACACCATTGACGAGCGAGTGCTGAACCGAGAAGGAAAGAAGATCAAGAAGCTGAATGCTTTTCACATGACGGAGAACAACAACATAGTGATTGAGTCCGCCAAGGGTATTGGCTGCTCCGTGGTCAACATTGGCTCAGGAGATATCATCGAGGTCAGGGAGCATCTGGTTTTGGGTCTGATCTGGCAGATTATTCGTCGAGGTTTGCTGGGCAAGATCGATATCAAGCTTCACCCAGAGCTTTACCGATTGCTCGAGGACGGCGAGACTTTGGAGCAGTTCCTACGACTGCCACCTGAGCAGATTCTGCTGAGATGGTTCAACTACCACCTGAAGAACGCAGGCTGGCACAGAAGGTACGTCGAGCTTGAAATCTGACGAGTATCCAACGCTGACAAAATTCTACAGGGTGCAAAACTTCTCGAACGACGTCAAGGACGCCGAGAACTACACGGTCCTCCTCAACCAACTCGCTCCCAACGTTTGCTCCCGTTCACCTCTCCAAACCTCCGATCTCATGCAGCGCGCCGAACAAGTCCTCCAGAACTCCGATCGCCTCGACCCACCTTGCCGCAAGTTCTTGACTCCGAAGTCTCTCACCGCTGGCAACCCGAAACTGAACCTCGCATTCGTCGCCAACCTGTTCAACAACCACCCTGGCTTGGACCCGATCACTGAAGAGGAGAAGCAAGAGATTGATGACTTTGATGCAGAGGGCGAGCGCGAGGCTCGTGTCTTTACACTATGGCTGAACTCGATGAATGTGCAGCCATCCGTGGTCTCGTTCTTTGATGATCTCAAAGATGGTATTATCCTGTTGCAGGCATACGACAAGGTCATCCCGGGCAGTGTCAACTGGAGACATGTGAACAAGCCCCCGGCCAACGCCGTTACTCCTGCCAGCCAGGACCCAGATGAGGCATACCTGACAATCAAGTCAGGAATGTCCCGTTTCAAGGCAGTCGAGAATACCAACTACGCTGTGGAGATTGGCAAACAGAATCGCTTCTCGCTTGTTGGCATTCAAGGTGCTGACATTACAGATGGCCAGCGAACATTGACCCTGGGCATGGTCTGGCAGCTTATGCGCAAAGACATCACGAACACTCTTTCAGCACTCGCACAACGTCTGGGCAAGCGGGAAATCAGCGACTCCGACATGGTGCAGTGGGCCAACAACACTGTCCAGAAGGGTGGCCGGTCATCTGCTGTGCGATCTTTCAAGGACCCACAGATCGCCTCCGGTACCTACCTGCTGGATGTTCTCAACGGCATGAAGAGTTCATATGTCGACTACGATCTCGTGGCAGCCGGCCGAACTCCCGAGGAGGCACATGCCAACGCAAAGCTGGCCATTTCCATTGCACGAAAGATGGGCGCAACCATCTGGCTCGTACCGGAGGATATCACTAGCTTACGGACACGCCTGATTGTCACTTTCATTGGTAGTCTGATGGCCACTGCGGAGCAGATGGGATCATGAGAACGAGGAATAGCACCAAACGACTTGCACGGTCGATGTGAGAACGAGTCAACGAAGACAGGCGGCGATATGAATGAGCGTTGAGATAAGAGTCGGTATTGAAAATCATCCAAAAAGTTTCAACAAGGACAGCAGATCATTGTGGAGATACAGCTCGCTCTCTACTTTCCTCATCAAGATTGCCTCATCATTAGGCCATCGCCCTTGCTGACGGTATACAGATTCGACTCGCGGATTATAACCCGTCGCAGCGTCCTCCTGGAAGCGGATATCGGAGAACGAACCTCGCATCTGAGGCCAAATGACGGAGCGAAGTGAGATATCAACGTACTATCGAGACGAGTAGGGACTTGTCAAGACGGACTGAGTCTAGATGAGGCAGCTAGTCCAAGAAAGAGAAGGAGGAGTTGTACATTCATCGCTATCGGCAAGAACAGCGACGACAAATCAGCCCTCTCAACTTCGAAGATTATTGGCTTGCTTGGAAACCACCAAGGTGCATGGCAAAGAGCAAGCAGAAATTGGAGAGAAGTTTACGTCCGTATACCGCTCGATGCTGACCGTGCGTTGCAGAGTGCTGTTGACCGGATCCGACCTTGTCTCAGATCGGCCTTTTGGCTTGGCATTGAACACCCGGACCACTACAGCTCCACCAAAGAGGCAGACCGCTGGACTACACACGATTTGGAGGCCCAGGCATGCGAGGCACGCCAACGCTGTCGTTGTTGCTCAAAATGGGCTGAGGGTCGCCCCTTCTACGGACGCACATCGTTCCGCTCCGTCCGTAGCTGCTAATGCAGGCACAAGGTGGATGAACAAGCAATACAGGATGTCCCTATCACATCCACGTGCTAGTAATGCATGGCATCATCAAGCACCGCATCCTCGCACTGCCACCGAATGCGCCTTCGTCTTCGCACGTGGGACAGGACAAGGTCCCGCATTCCTTCGAGGGAAGCACCTATCTTGCTACCGGATCCGCCAGGACTCTGGTAGAGCCTGAATGAGCTCTCTGTAGAGCTGGCGTGACCCTTCCTACTTACTCGCAACCTCGGCGGGGTGTTCATCACATGCCCCTCTATTCGTCTGAGGACCTGCATACTACATCATGGATCAACGGAACGATTCTCCCCCTCCTACTTACTGTTTCGAAACTCACCTACGATCCATAATAACCCAAGCATCGAACACTTCATTAAATACCACAACAACAAATACGACCAACACCACAAGCCGGCCGAATTCCACATACTCCCGACGAAGTAGCAGAGACGAGCTTACCCAGTACCACATCCCCCTGGAGAAGCGCCCAAGCACACGACATGCCCACCACAACCACCGCCCCGTCTCCTCAGTCGACACACGAACAAACTGGCGCTGGTCAGCCATCTCCCGCGACACAGGCCACAACACCAACCGCTCTCGCTGGTCGACGAGCACGCACGGCAACAACAATGACAACAACCGCGGCAGCATGGCCATCACCGCCCTTCCTCCCCTCTTCTTCTCCCCAGTACCAAATCTCGGTCTAACGCCCATCCCACCACCACCAAAGGAACCGAGTGTCTATGACGAGAATATTGATGCCCTTGCGCGGAACTGGACAGCGGGAAAGAAGTGGACCACGACGCTGTTTGTTGCTTGGTTGGCTTTTATCAGTCCTTTGGCGAGTAGTATGGTTGCGCCGGCGGTGACCTTGATTCGGGATGAGTTTAAATATGAGGAGGATGATTGGGATACGTTTATTGTTTCGGCGTTTATTTTTGGTTATGTGGTATGTTCATAGACCAGTAATGCCCCGGAAGACAAGAGGGAGAAAGGCTGATATGATTGACAGTTCGGCTCACTCATCGCCGCACCTTTGAGCGACGTCTTCGGCCGCAAGATCGTAAGTCTCTTTGTTCCCTCCCTGCCGCCATCACACTTACACATCTGATACAGGTCCTCGACATCTCGACGACATCCTTCTGGCTCTGGGAACTCGCCTGCGCCCTCTCACCCAACATCACGGCCCTCCTCATCTTCCGCCTTCTCGCCGGCTTTGGAGCTTCAGCCTCCCTCTCCGTCGGCGGAGGCGTCATCTCAGATCTCTTCGATGACAACACCCGTGGCGGAGCGACCGCGCTATTTGCTATCGGGCCTGTGATAGGACCTGTCATTGGACCCATTGCGGGAGGGTTTTTGGCGGAGAATGAGGGGTGGCGATGGATCTTCTGGCTCCTCTTCATCCTCAGCGGTATTACGCTCATCGGCTTGATTGCGTTCAATCGCGAAACGAATCCGGAGATTTTGTCTCGGAGGAAGGATGTTGATGTCAAGTCGCTCACGGTTGGACAGAGGATCTGTCGGGCCCTGGATTGGGGCATTGGAGGGGAGGATGATAGGAAGATTACGGGGAGGGAGTTGGTTACGGCTATGATCCTGCCGTGGAAGGTATGCCTTCCACCTCGCGTTATTTGTTATTTGGGGGTTGTGACTGACCTGAAGGTGATCTAGATGTTGTTCACGGCTCCCATCGTGGCTTTGCTGTGTATCTACGCTGCCTTCGTCTACGGGCTGCTTTACCTGCTGCTTACGACGATCACGCCGACCTTCGTCTCCGTCTACAATTTCACACTTGGCAGCGCTGGCCTCGCATACATCGGTCTCGTAAGTCTCACAGTCTCAATCGCACGCGTCATCGCATCTCTCGTCCCCCACAAACCCTAGATCCCCTTAACTCTTCCGCCCATCACTAACTAAACGAACGCACAGGGCATCGGCTTCCTCATAGCAGTCGCCATAATCGGCGGGACCTCCGACCGGCACATCGCCCGCCACAAAGCCCTCAACAACGGCATCCTCATCCCCGAAGTCCGGCTCAAACTCTGCATCTACTTCTCCATCCTCATCCCCGTATCCTTCTTCTGGTACGGCTTCACGGCGAACAAAGACACCCACTGGGCGGCTCCCATCATCGGGCTCGCGCCGTTTGCGGTGGGCATGATTGGAGTTTTCTTGCCGATTCAGACGTATTTGATTGATGCGAGTCCCGCGTATGCGGCTTGTAGTACGGCGGCGCTGGCGAGTAGTAGGAATGTTGTGGGGACGTTTTTGCCGTTGGCGGGGCCGGAGTTGTGTGAGTATCAACACCACAACACATAAACACCAAAGGTTGAACAGTGATGCTAATGAGATGTTACAGACGAATCCCTCGGCCTCGACTGGGGCAACGCAACACTCGGTTTCATCGCCATCGTCCTAATCCCCGTTCCCTTTTGCATCTATCGCTATGGGGCCAAGCTGAGGAAGATGAGTGCTTGGATGAGGAATGATGAGGAGGAGAGTTTCATTCCGCCGGCGACGACGGATGTTGTGGAGTTTGAGATTGGGATGAAGGATGTCAAGGAGCCTTGACGGCTGGGATTTACTTTGTCTGTGTTGGTTGGGCGGAGGGCGGGGTGGTAATGTCTGATGGCCTATACGTACACTCGCCGATGCATCTCAGCCCTTCGACGACAAGATGCCCTCCTTAGCACGATCGTACATGTCGCGGTTGCTTGTGCAAGCCTTCATAATTGTGTTCTCCTTTGCACAGTTGAGCTGAGATCTGCCTGGTCGCAGCGAACATGTGAAGCCGAAGCCAGGCAGGGGTCCAAAAGACCGAAAAGGCCGCAGAAGTCCCTTGAGCGAAGATTCGGGCCCGGAACGTTGGATTTCCATGTGACAGAGACACTCTCAGCAACAACTCACGACCGTGGCAAGTGTGGCTGGACTGTACAGCAGTTGAGCATCATATACACAACAAAGAAAACCCAGCTCTTGTCTGGATCAAACGTTACAGACAGGCTGAAAGATGTCACGACCAACGAGCGTCCTCATCACTGGGTCAGTGTTCACACCTTTTCTCATAACAACCAGCAAACGACTCACAACTCTCACAGATGCAGCCCAGGCAGCATAGGCGAAGCTCTCACCCTCGAATTCCTACACCGCGGCTGCACCGTAATCTCAACCTGCCTCCCGCACGAAACCCTCCCAGAACTCGAACGAGGAGGCGCACATGTCTTCCCCCTCGACGTTCGCGACGCCTCCAGCGTCCAAGATATGGCACAGCACGCATCGAAACTCCTGGACGGACGGCTAGACATCCTAATCAACAGCGCCGGAATGAACTACGTAATGCCCATCCTCGACATCTCCCTCCCGGAACTTCAGCGAACTTTCGATATTAACGTCTTTGGCATCGTCCGCACGACGCAAGCCTTCACTCCTTTACTCATTCCTACAAAAGGAACGATAGTAAACATCTCCAGTCTCGCGGCTTACGCACCATATGTTTTTGGCGCCGCATACAACGCCTCCAAAGCCGCCCTCCTAGCCCTAGGAAACACCCTCCGCATCGAACTAAGCCCTTGGGATATCTCCGTGCAAACGATCCTCGCGGGTCCGGTTGTTAGCGGACTCATGACACGGACGCAGAGAACATTACCTGAAAACAGCCTCTATACACCCATTCAGAGCTTTTTTGAGCAGAGGACGCAGCACGCGAAACATGGTGTTAAGGCTATGGATAGGGAGGTTTTTGCGAGGGAGATTGTGGGGGAGTTGCTTGGTGGAAAGAAGAAGGTGGGTTGGAGTTTGAGGAAGACGTATTGGATTGGACCTTTTAAGTGGCAGACTTGGTTGTTGGAGGGTTTTGGGTTGCTTGGGGCTTGGTCTTGGTTCTTTAGAAGAAAATTCGGGTTGTATTTGTTGAGATCGTGAAAGGATAGTTTGGGAGTGGGTTGTATAATAAGAGACGCACATTGTATTACTGAACGTTCCATTCCGGTATTGTCTGCTAGACTGAGTTTAAGTGTGAGTTTTCTATGCATATCCGAATGAATGGCATGCAGATGGTCGATATGAAGAAGAAAGAGTCGTTAGATACTTGACGAGGCTGTATATGGTCATTTTTATGAACACATAGAATCAACTTGTCGAGAAAATTGAAGTCCGTTGTTCTTGCCGTAGAGCATTCAGAGAGAGCTGCCCCTGCCCATGTGAACTTTCCCATGAACTCTGTCCTGACGTCAGGTTGTTGTGGTGTGACCTGCCTCACGATTTTTCACCTCGAGACTTTGGTACTCGGGACCGTTTCATTTCTTCTCAGGGCTCTGGAGGACCACGCTATACGTTATGCATGCACTTGAGCATATGAAAGCTCGCATCCTGCCTCTCGCATACTCTCACGCTGGCGAAGCAATCCGAGGCACTCGATCCACACTTCTTTGTTTCAGCGACGAACGACTCGCTTTCGGCTTCGTCTCGATCACCTTCCGGCAGTCTTGAATATATGACGGTACATTCGGAGTTCGCTACTTCGACCGACTGGGGTGTTCACGGAGGTGCACAAGCCCTCGCATCCAAATTCGCCGGCACACAGCCTTGCGGGGGATTTACAGAACTCAACGACGGTACCGAACGAGAAACATGGAGACTCACGGAGACTCAACCGAACGGAAATCGGCGAGATCCCTTTCCATGCTGGCGACATCTTACGATCGACGCGCTCCGTTCCAAGTCTGTCAACGGCGAGGATCCGTGCAGAAGTATATAGCGATTGCGAGGACTGAGGATCCCCCGTACGTGCGTCGCTCTTGCGTCTTGCTCAAACTTCACAATACCTCACGATGATCGCCGAAAACGATTCCGCACCCAGTACCCTGGACGGCTGGGACAGCCTGCCTCCTTTTCCTACCAACATTCCCGTCGCCCACGTCAACAACATCTCGCATGCAAAATTACTCGCAGGCGATGCAGAGGCGCTCAAGAACCTCCTGAGTTCAGCGCGGGCGACTGGATTTGTTCGCATTGACTTCACTGACACTGAACTTGGGCGACGATTTCTCGATGGGGCCGACAAGATGTTCAAGTTGGCGGCGAAGACGTTCGATTTGCCTGCTGAGGTGAAACTGAAGGACAACATGTTGAATCACGGCGATGCACTGCTTGGGTGAGTAGACATCATATTTCATTGTACCAGGCAAGAGTTGACATTGCATCAGATACAAAGGCCTTGGAGCATCCGTCGTCGACAAAGACGGCACCCGCGACAACAACGAGCAATACTGGATCGGCTGCGGTGACATCGCCGGCGAAGGCCACTCCCGCGCAATCTACAACGACGTCCTCAACGCCCACATGGCAGAAATGAAAGACTTCCAAGACACAGGCAAAGAAATAACAGACCAGCTCCTGATGGTCTTCTCCGCGGTTCTAGGAATCGACGCCGACTCACCGGACTACCTCCCCAAACTCCATTCGCACAGCCAGAACTCCGGCTCGCACGTCCGACTACTCAAGTGTCCAGCCCGGCCGTCTGCTAAAGCGGCCAACCTCCAGCCACACACGGACTGGGGTACCCTGACGGTGCTCTTCAACGCCCTGGGCGGTCTGCAGCTATATCTTCCCCAGGGGCTTTTGGGTCCAGACCAGGAGGCAGGATGGTACTACGTGAAACCCGAACGCGGTACCGCACTCGTCAATCTCGGAGACGCTATGGTCAGTTGGAGTGATGGCGAGTTCAAGAGCAACATTCATCGTGTGGTGGCACCTCCTGGAGAACAAGCACAGTGGGCGAGGTACAGCCTTGCATACTTCACTCGACCGAATCATGATGTTCCTATGAAGCCGTTGGGCCGCAAGATCACGGCAGTCAATAGCCAGGAACAATACCCTACTTTCAAAGAGTGGGCCATGCGAAGAGCACTGGCCGGCAGGGCTGACACTTTCAAAAAAGGCGATTGGGAGAAGGGACAAGGGACAGAGGGGAAATTGGCTGTTGAGGCTAGAGCCTGAAAGAAGAACGAGAGCGAGAGATTAGATACCCGGGGAGGCCGTGGCGTGATATTTTGACGGCATTTCGATACACTGTATAATTGCCAAAACCATGATGGCAAAATTCAAACTACTGAAACCACATTTCGACTCTTGGATTTGAGAACCTTGGCCTCTCAGCCTTCCAAAAGCTGGGCACCAAGTCCCCCATCTGCATCGAAAGATTCCAGAACACTCCAGTCGCAACAAGCCCCCAAATCAGTATTGGCAGCGACCAAGCCACGCTCTTGATAAGCACACTCAGGGTATATTCACCCGCTTCTACCCGTCCGAAGCGCCGTCTTCTCCAGATTGCTTAAATTTCGGCGCCCATAGCTGGGATCAAAGACTAAAGTAGTGGCCTGATAGTGGTGGACAATGCCCGAGGGTCTCCCTTGCAATGTTCCGGGCCAGGGGCACGGGCTTCGAGCATCGCCGTGGTGATGATCAGGGACTGTTGTTGATGCCGGTTCCGGATGGAGCACGTGTTTGTGGCGGAGAGAGGATGGTGCTGTCTGGAGGATTCAAGTCTGGGTCTTTCGGTGTTGCAGTGAGCTGTTGCGGAGTTCTCAATCAGCCTTGTTGTTGAGAAGCCAACTTTGATTATATAGAACTGCAGGACTTCAAACATCTTAGCAAAAAGCATCTTCTCTGTCATTGCTCGCCAAAATGTCGTCTCTTGATGCCGCATCATTGTTCTCCGTTAACGGCCTTGTTGCCGTCGTTACAGGAGGCGGGACGGGAATCGGTCTCATGATCGCAACGGCATTGGAACACAACGGTGCCACAGTCTACATTCTTGGTCGAAGAGAGGAAGTTCTGCAAACCGCCGCTCGCGAGAACGCAGTAAGCTTGGAGAAGAACCTTGAATATCGGCTTTTTGACTGACCATTCGCGATCAGAAACATGGCAAGATCATCCCCATCAAAGCAGACGTTAGCGACAAAGCCTCTCTCCAGGCGGCTGTCGACAAGATAACGCAGGAAGTCGGCCACATCAACCTCCTAGTCAACAACTCCGGTACTCTGGGTCGACGCCACAACGTCCTCCCTCGACCAGCACCCTTCCAACCCTTAGACAGCAAATGGACGCAATCAAGCGAAGGCCACGACTTCAGCAACCTAGACCAGGTCCGAGATTTCCTCTGGAAAGATGAAGTCGATGACTGGGACAACATCATGCGAGTCAACGTCAGTGGTATTTGGTTCACGTCGATTGCCTTCCTCGGCCTTCTGGGGAAGGGAAATGAGAAGGGCAATGTGGTCCAGAAGAGCCAGATTGTCACCGTGGGAAGCATTGGAGCCTTCATCCGCATGCTCGGGACGAGCTTTTCGTATAACCCGTCCAAGGCGGCTGCCAACCAGCTGGCGAAGATGATGGCGACGAATTTCGTGCAGTGGGGGATTAGATCGGTATGTTGCCTTAATCTCGTTTCTCGCATAACCCCAGATGCTTGCGCATATATATGAAGTCTTCGGTACTAATGATCGATTAATAGAACGTCATTGCTCCCGGAATTTTCCCTTCAGAGATGTCCGCGGGCTCCAACACCATGGACGAGAAGAATAGAAACCGTCTGCCGCCCAAGATCCCGGAGTCCGAAATACCTCTCCAGCAGCCGGGTGATGAGCAGGATATGGCGGCAGCCATCTTGTACTTGGCGGGTCCGGGAGGCAAATACGTCAATGGCAACGTCGTCGTGGTCGACGGAGGACGGCTTGGAGTTCAGCCGGCGGTCTACTGAGTCTGTTCTAGAAAGTTTTGATGACGACAAACTCTTCGTCTTCGAGAAGGGCACCATCAGCTGAGGTCGGGCGTGTTCGACAGCGTTACAAGGCTCCCCTGGCCCTGTCTCATGGGCTTGAATCTAGCTGTAGACATGCTTGTACGTCTCGTACTTTTATCACCCGAGCTGGATGTACTCGGAATGACGTCTCCCGAAGGTCTTTATCGAAGTCTTTTGAATTGAAAGAATGAGTGCAGTCGATGGGCTGGTATCTCAAAGCATGTACATTATTTTGATAGTATGGTGGTATCTCTTCTGCGTTGCTGTGTTTCTAAAGTCTGCTCATCAAGTCATCAAAGGGAAAGAAAAGCTTTTCTGGGGGTGACATGTTCCACAGCTCCAGGCCGGGGCCAACATCAGGACTGGTCCATCCATTGAGGCCAGAGTTGCTCATCGGATTGTACGAATCTCGAGAGATCTCGCTCCATGGTGAGCTATGATTGCTGGCGGTGCGAGTGAGGTAGCTCACACTTCCAGCTCGTGACATGCCGAAGGGTAGAGAGTTCCGGTCTTGAGCGTGTGCGAATAGCTCGTAAACCAGTGATGCGGCTGGGTAGTTCTCCTCGAGCCGCTTCAAGACCAGTAGTGAGAGCTCAAGGCGATTCTTGCTCCATGAACTGGTGAAGGGGTCATGAGATCGTGCCTGGAGGAGATGGATTGTCATCGCGGGAACGAGTAGTGGCACCCTACGGTGTGTTAGTGAGAGTCAAGAATGATCGCATCTATTGCACATACATCATGGGTCCCGCAAAGCGAAGGGTGTCTGTTGCCACGATTCTGTCCAGAACACAGCTGGCACGGGTGGCCGCCGAGCGGATCTTGATGTCGGCTGCTGGTGAAAGTGCTGAGTTGCTGGCGATGGCTCGGTTGCTCGTGACAAACTCTGATGCGAACGGCCTGTAGAGGGCGATGGTGGCCGACCTTTCCAAAGTATTAGTAAAAGTGCGATCTGGTATGGGCAGGGAATACTCACTCCACATGAAGGCGTGCATATGAGTCGAAGAATTGCACCAGCTCAGAACACATCGGAGCAGCTTGGTTGTCTGGAAGGGACTCTGTTATCCGTCGGTCGAGCTGGTCGAGTGTGTTGGGGTCCATGTTCGATTTGCGTGGCTGGTAGTTGGCGTTCAAAATGTCTCCCAGTACGACCGTAAGCTGGAGAAGACCCAGCCAGATGGGTACAAGTTGAGAGAGATCCATAGGAACGTATTTCCTCCAGTTCTGTGGCAATCGGTCTGGGAGCCCGAACATGTGATCAGACATTGGCATTGGCACGTCGCAATCGTCGGCATTGATGCGAAGCGGCCGACCGTAACCAAAGCTGAGCCATCGATCCCGGAAGAAGCAGGACCACCAGATGTTAGCCCATAGCCTGCGACGTGCAGGTGATATGGCACTGTTGACGTTCCTCGAGTCTGGATTCCTGTGGAGGCCAATGGCATGAGCCATCGATATGGCTACACCCGTCCAATGCCACGACTGTGCGTTGTCTTGGAGGTCGGAGTACCAGAATCCAAGCAGTAGCGACGACTGGATCAAGGTGATCTTGTCCTGCTCATAGCCTATGTCGTAGAGACACTTACGTACAGTCAGATCGTGGTCAAGTGGGTCGGGTGGTGGAGCATCACATACCTTTGCCTTGCTGTACAGGGACTTCTTGAACTCTTGACGGGTCTTATAGCCGGATTGAGAGACGTATTGGTTGGTGACGAACTAGTTGCGCAATGTTAGTGATGTCTACCTTACTGTTTGTGGGCATATGTCCTTACGTTAGCTGCAACGGAGAACATACTCCACAAAAGGAGTAAGCTCGGGTTCTGGAAGCCTTGGGTGTATTGGGCTAGAAAATCCTCCGTATCCACAATCGGCAGAGTTGGGTGCACAAAATGGAAGTAGCATTTAACCAGTTCTTCGCACAGTGCTTGACTAGGGAGAGCAAAGCATCCTTTTGCTTCAGCGTATGTTATACTCTCCGGGTCCAGCGTATCTGCAGTGGCCTGCGGAATGAAGTAGTGCTGGGTGATAGGGTCTCGTTCAGCATTGCAAATATCAAGAATGTAGCCATAGCCTTGAGGGTCGCCTTATAGCAGAGTCAGTATCTCGATCTTGCATCGATCCAGTCGTGCTTACCGCTGAAGAACGGCATGGTGCCGGTCATTGTGGTATCGTCATGGTGGGCTGTCGGCGCCGAGGTAGACATATGATGGGCATCATGAAATCCCATCGAAAAGTCAAAAGGCTCTGGATGGAAGAGCGGCGTAGGCAAGGATTCTGAGGGCACACTTCTAGGCGGAGTGGGCAGCTTGTCAGCTTGGCTGATAGGTACATCCGCAGAGGGCGCATCGGCTGTGGAGGTCGTCGAGTTCGGGGTGCTGGTGTCCTTCCGGGGCCTGCGTGTGGAGTCAGCCTCGAAGCTTGTCATGTACAACTCACATGTACCACATGGATGACTGACGGATAAGGTTTGCGAGATCTCTTCTGACATTCGATTCCCGCAGTTGCGCAACCTGTACAAGGCTGCCCAACGCTGTCCATGTCACATTTGACCTTCTTCTCGTAGCAACGCAAGCATGCGTTGGCCTGGCGCCGCGGGGCCTGCCCATTGCCGTCGCTGCGGGATCCACGGGACGCTCGCGGGTTCATTGTTGTTGTGTCTGCGCTGAGTTGGGTGTAGGAGTTGTTGATTCACCCGCTACCCGGATTGTCGCGACTACTTGATTGATTGCCCGCCCAACACACAGGCCACCAGGGGCTCGCTCTCTCCAAGACATACATATCGTAGGGCATGGACGGGCAATGGTCGGAAAGCGATCATGACTGCGCTTGCCAGGCACATCTTCGACGGTCGAAGAGTTGTCCTGGCATTCTCCACACCAAGAAATGTCGGATCAACCCACGGTGATCTCGCAGTGGCATCGGCCTCAGTCCCACGGATGCCAGCGGGCTGCGGTTTGATGCGCTCTCCGCAGAGCCGCACGACGATAGCAGTCGGCGCCGTGCTAGCGCCGCGATGGTGAGTCTGAAGGTGAACACATTGACAGCGTGGCGACAAGGACCAGGGCTGGAACCGCTGCAGCCCACCGTTTCTGCAGAGCCTTGGGTCTTCTTATTGCGAGCGAGGTCGCACGTGCAAGCCAGGTTCAGGCATAGTCGATGATGGCGCCAATGAGCCTCAGGATGAAGTGAATGATGGTGGCTTTGTGCTTCGTATCGTGAAGTGAGCTTCGCTTTGCGCTATTATTATCTCGGGTAATCTGTTACCCTCTACTTAACCGCGGCGTTATTTAATTGGCCCCCCGACGTCTCCCGTAACGGCCCTAACCCTGCAGGTCCATCTATACCCCTGACCACCGTGATTTCGTCCTCCATCATCACACCTTCCAGTTTCGCACTCTCGCGCACTGCCTCCATCGCCACTTCCATCACCTCTTGGCTCATAGGTCCAGAACGTCTTGTAGAAATCGAGACATTGCCATCTTGGCCATCTTGGTCGCTGGAACGCGGTGCCCTTCGGCCTTGTAGGTCACCACGCGACCGTCAGAATCAATACACGAGTTGACCAATCTCATGCATCTGTCCTCCTCCAGAATGGGATCAGTCGAGTTGATGAAATGCAGAATTGGCGTGTTAATGCCCGGCTCGTAAAACTTCTGGACTCGCGGATCTCCCTCCCTGTAGCCACTGAAGCTCAGCACGAAGCGGAAGGGCTGGTGCTTGGTGGTGAGCTCGTCAGGGCGATTTTCTTGATCCTGCTCCAGTAGGGCTGCCACGAGGGAGGCCAAAGTGGCGCCTTGGCTGAAGCCGACAGCGCCTTCAAACGGACCCTCGCGTTCCAGAATATCGCTGAGGTAAGCAAAAGTCTTGCGGTACTCCTCGTTACCGTCCTCCGGCCACCATGAGTACGTTGGATCGCCAGTCTCTCGCGGTGTGGAATTGAAAGGTGCTGCCGGATATACGAACTCCACCTCCTCTCCCACAATTTGCGAGAGATACGGCTGCAGGAAGCCCGTTTCTTCCTGGATGATGGAGGGCGATTGCTGGAACCCGTGCAAGAAGAGCAGACGCATGTTGGCTGGTTGGATGGTGCTATGCCAATTCTGTGCAACTGCGTGAGACAGGCCTTTATCCACCTCTCCCGTCCTTGTCGGGAAACCATGCCGCCAAAGTCGCCGCGGCCTAACTTCACGGCACGAAGCAACGGCGGATTCGGGGCTTTGAGAATATACCCTGTCAGGCTCTGGCACTTTGAGCCACATCCCCCACGTGCTAACCTGCCCTGAATGGGGACACTGGGGAGTTCACGGAGTTCAACATTTCCTCAACGCCTCCGCTGCGCCTCGGATTCGGCGGTTCTCTCACCGCAGTCCCAAGATTTTGGGAAGAACGCTTCTGCCGTGCACAATCGACGTTCCGAGATCTATGTTCAGCAAATGAACGGCGATTCGAGGTTTGTGATCAATGTGCCGCTAATGAGCATTGATCTGTTATCCCATCTTCAGCGTTGGACAATGAAGAGAGGTATATCTACCAGCTGCTCCAGATAGCGGCTGTGTTCAGTAACATACCAAGGGCCTTCAACCATTGTCCACAGTCCAACTTCTCGATCCTCTCTTGATACCCTCCAACAACTACACATACTACTAATCATGTCTCCTAGCCGGACGGACGATATGTCTCTGCGCGAGACGAGCTCCGAGGGTAGCTCAACTGGTGCTCAAATGCCCAATGAAGCTGTCGCGATTGTGGGAATGGGTATGTCTTCATGACACGATTTTTTCTCCAGGTACTGATGGACTTTCGAGGATGTCGGTTCCCTGGTGAATCAGAAACACCTGACCAGTTCTGGAACATGTTGCTTGAGAAGCGGAAGTGCTACACCGAACCACCGAAATCGCGCTTCAACATCGATGGCTTCCACGCCAAGAAGAGTCGCCCTGGTGGACTGAAGCCTCGAGGAGCCTACTTCATTTCTGGAATGAATAACTTCGATCCACCATTTTTTGGCATCACGAAACCTGAAGCGGAGGCCATGGATCCTCAGCAACGAAAGTTGCTCGAGTGCGTCTACGAAGCTTTCGAGAACGGCGGCATCCCGCTCGAGCAGGTCTCGGGCACTAATACGGGTGTATGTTGATGTTTGCTGTTGATTTTGCCGTTGGAATACTGGCTAATTGTGACAGGTCTACGTCGGCAACTTCAACTACGATTATGGTGTGATGAATCTGAAAGACCCAGACTACCCACAGCCATACAGTATGACTGGTCAGGGAGTTACGATTCTCAGCAATCGTGTTAGCTACGTCTACAACTTGACAGGACCTAGGTAATTGACCTGGGATCAACGGTGTAAGCTATGCTGACGATTGTAGTTTGACGCTGGATACGGCTTGCTCGTCAAGCATCTATGCCGCTCACATGGCGTGTCGCGCACTCGCCAGCGGTGAGATCGACGGTGCCGTCGTCGGAGGAACCAACTTGATCCAAGCTATCGAGATTCATATGGGAACCGACAAGATGGGGGTGCTCTCACCCACCTCCACCTGTCATACATTCGACGCATCAGCAGACGGGTATGGCCGTGGCGAAGGCATCGGCGCTCTGTATTTGAAGCGTCTCAACGATGCCATTCGAGATGGAGACCCTATACGAGGTATCATTCGCGGTTCCGCAGCCAACGCCAACGGGAAGACCAGCGGTATCACTCAGCCCAGCGCAAAAGGACAAGCGACTGTTATCCGCCAGGCGTACAACTTTGCTGGCATCACCAACTTGGATGAGACCAGCTACTTCGAGACCCATGTAAGATTCCTCCCTACAAAAGCAACCTCAAAAGCGATCTCTAGAATGATCTCAAGAGCGACCTTAAGAGGGCTCGAGTGACCTCAAGAGTGACCTCAAGGGTAACCTCGAGTGATCTTAAGAGTGACCTCAAGAGTGACCTCCAATGATCTTGAAAGTGAAGTGACATTACTGACAAACTGAAGGGAACGGGGACTGCTGTTGGCGACCCAATCGAGCTGAAGGGCATCGCCGATGTGTTCCTTCCAGAGGGCACCGAACGAAAGCCTCTCCTGATCGGCGGTGTAAAGCCGAACGTTGGACATGCGGAAGCAGCGTCCGCTATGGCTTGTATCATGAAAGTTGCCTATGCATTGGAGAATGGCAAGATCCCAGCTACGATCGGAATCGAAAAGTTCAATCCGAAGATCGACTTCCGGAACGGTCTCTTGCAGGTGGTTCAAGAGGCCCAAGACTGGCCAGAAGACTACGCCGTTCGTCGTGCAAGTGTCAACTCTTTTGGCTATGGTGGTGCCAACGGTCATGTCATTATGGAGGCAGTTTCATCCATGCTACCTGGCTACCAGTCGTTCAAGACCCGCGAGACCAGCCGAGAAGACATGGACTTCGACAAGAAGACTGGAACCATGGGCTCTGGCAAGGCTACCTACAAGACCAAGGAGAGGACCCAATTCCTGCTGCCATTCTCTGCCCACGATGCTCCAACTTTGAAGGCCAATATCGCCAGCATCAGACAGGTTGCTGATGAGTACGATACAGAGGATCTTGCCTACACTCTGGGATCACGCCGCTCCCGATTCTTCCACCGTGGTTTCGCTGTCGTTGATAAGGAAACCGTCAGTGACGATCTCGAGGAGCAGGCTGTGACACTGGGTAAACGAGGCTCTGGCGCCAACATCGTCATGGTTTTCACTGGCCAGGGAGCGCAGACCGCGCAGATGGGCCGCGATCTCATGCAAGACTTCCCCTCCTACCTCCAGACGATTAGGGACTTGGACAGTATTCTCCAGGGCCTTGGAAACGATGCTCCAGCCTGGTCGATCGAAACTGAGCTTCTCAAGCCCAAGGCTACCAGCCTTATCGACCAAGTACACCTATCACAGCCTTTGTGCACAGCTGTACAGGTTGCTCTCGTCGACCTTCTGTCAGGCTGGGGCATCCGCCCCAAGGCAACCGTTGGCCACTCTTCGGGAGCTATTGGCGCAGCCTATGCCGCAGGGTCAATCACCAAGAACGAGGCTATCCTATACGCCTACTTCCGTGGCGTCGCTGTCAGCGGCCTGACCTCAAAGGGCACAATGTTGGCTGTCGGCCTGGGTGCGGACGAGGCTGAGCCTTATCTTGAGGAAGGCATTCGTATTGCATGCCACAACTCGCCCCAGAGTGTCACTCTCAGTGGTGACGAGGACGTTGCTGCCCGTGTGCAGGCCAAGCTTGACAAGGAGAAGATTTTCGTGCGTGCCGTCAAGACTAGTGGCCGTGCGTACCACTCTCAGCACATGAAAGAGGTCGGCGGCAGCTATCTCGAGAGCCTGGAGCGAGCCTTGCGTGTGCACGGCGGTGACAAGGCTGAGAAGGCCAACGACACTGTCTACTCGTCCTCAGTTTATGGCAAGATCATGGAGAGCGACTTCGTTCCTGGCCCGGAGTACTGGAAAGAGAACCTCGAATCACCCGTGCTCTTCACTCAAGCCCTTGAGGTTCTGCTGAACAACGAAGAGCTCTCCCTGAACACCATTCTCGAGATTGGCCCTCACTCAGCCTTGGCTGGACCCATTCGTCAGATCAGAGACAAGCTGGGCAAGAGCTCGAAGGACCTGGACTACATCGCCTCATTGGTACGTGGCGAGAACGCTACTACCCGTCTCCTCGATCTCGCCGGTTCGCTATTTATCAAAGGCCACTCAGTCAACCTTGAGAACGTTAACGCAATCGAACGAAAGCTGGGAACGGGGGAGATTCAGAAGTTCATCGGCAAGACGCTCGTCGACTTGCCAAGATGTGAGTAACCCCAGGGCAGCACCTCTCCAGAGACATTTACTAATCCTATTCCTCTGCTCTAGACAACTGGAACTACAAGAACGGCACCGATCTCCGAACCGCTAACCGATTTACAGAGGAGCATCGCCTTCGTCGATTCCCTCGTCATGATCTGCTCGGATCGAGAGTGCCCGGTACGTAAACTCGAGGGCAGAAGCCGCCCTCAACACGTCCGACGTCTGAGGCATCCACTGACTCTCTGTCTCTTGACTCTAGGTACGATGCGAAACGAGGTCCAATGGCGCAACATGCTCGATATCGCAGATCTAGCATGGCTCGACCAGCATCGACTCTCCACTCAGCCTGTACTTCCAGCTATGGGATATCTCGCTCTCGCCACCGAAGCTGCTCGCCAGTTCTTCTCGGAATTCAAGGAGCTCAAGGGTCCATTGCGTTATGTTTTCCCACACATGACGGTCAAGGCTGCGCTGAATCTTCCTCCTGCTGGCACGCCTGTCGAGATCATGACTCGCATTCGATTCCAGCATATATCGGATTCGATTCAATCTGGACAAGCCACCTTCGCGATCCAATCCCACCTAAACGGTATCTGGACTGAGCACGCGATTGGCGCTGTAGAGATTCGCGAAAGCGTCTCTGAAATGGAGAAACCACTGGTCAACGAGGAGAAGCTTCAGGAACCAAAGACTGCTCATACGTGGTACAGAGGCTTCTCGAGCATTGATTTGAACTACGGTGTAGCCTTCAATGGTCTCTCTGATATCAGAGTCGATCCCTGGGGCAATAAGATGACCGCTCTGACCAAGCTACTACCGACCGACATCGACGTCGACGATTCGCGCTACCTCGTCCATCCAGGAACTTTGGACACCTGTATGCAGGCCATTCTCATCGGTGCTCATAGTGGCTCTCTCAAGGAGCTCAACCAATCCTATATCCCCGTCAGCATGGAAAACGTCACTATATGGTCATACGACGGCTTGGAGATCCCTGCTCCAGAGGAGATAGACGGCCGGATCTTGGCTACAGGCCAGAAGTCCAGCCTGCGAGCTCTCAATGGTACGGTCCAGTTGTTCGACGGTTCTGGCAGGCCCATCTTCGCAGCCGAGAAGGTCGACTCGATTGCTTACGCCGAGGCCCTGAGCGGTGGATCCAAGGCAGATCGTCACCCCTACCTCCGCGTTGTCTGGAAGCAGGATATCGAGCATTCCAGCTCGCTAGCCAGCAAGAACGATGTGCCAGCCTCTCTCCTGCAGATGTGGGCTTCCAGCCTTGTCGCAGCCGCGAAGGCACATGCGTCCAGCCCGCTTGCGAAGACGATCCTCGAATCTCTCCAGGATCAATACGAGCTAAGCGAAGCAACAGCTGTTGATCTATCCAGCGGCAAGATTGGAGAGGAGACATTCGAACTTGAGAGCATCAGCTTGAGTGTCCTTCAAAAGCTCGCGAACGATCGGCCAACTTCTGGCGAGGCTCTGCCGACCTCATTTGAGGCTACGCTTGATCTGTTGACTCACAAGCAGCCTGGTCTGGACATCATGTTCTACATCGATGGCAACAACACCGACATCACCAGCGTCCTCGACAAAACTTTGAGTGGCAAGTCGTCGCTCAAGCGCTACAGGACTGTCGAAATCGTCACCCCCAACGGCGGTGCCGTGCCAGCCTTGACCGAGAAGTATGCGGACTTCAGACATGTCTCCGTCAAGGAAAAGGGTCTTCTGGAGACCGATGAGTCCAGCTATGACTTGATCGTGCTTCTCCAGCCTGCTTCGGTGGCTGGCTCGCCAGAGGTGATCCCAAGCCTCAGCAAGAGCCTGAAGGAGAGCGGACGCTTGCTCATTGCTGAGGGACGCCGCGACCTTGACGCCGCAACTGGCCGTCTACTCGATACTATCGTGAGTGGACTGGGAAGCACCAAGACCGCATCCTACCCATCGTTCCAGCAATGGTCGTCAGCCCTTCAGCAGCAGAGCCTCGCCATCAAGACGAGCCACGTCGGACCATCAGGCTGGATGCTCCTGACCGAGCGCACAGCATCAGAGCAGAAGACGACAAGCTGTGTGATCCTGTCCCGCCAGTCTCAATTCGAGACGGCCAACGCTTTCGCGGGCGTTCTTGGTGACGCCTCTGTGGAGACCAAGATCGCAGCCCTGGACGACGAAAGCTTCGCCCCAGAGGCCGGTGCCGCCTACCTTTCCCTAGTCGAGTTCGGCGACAACTTCTTCGAGACCCTGAACGAAACGGAGTTCAAGAACCTGCAGAGCCTCGCCGAGACCGCATCCAGCATCTTCTGGGTCACCACTGGCAACCTTCTCCAGAGCACCAATGCTCACGCCGCGACTGTCATGGGTCTTGGACGAACGCTGCAGACTGAGTACGCCGGACTGCACTTCTTCCACATCGATCTCGACCACACGGATGCCACTCTTGGTGCAAGCCAAGTTTCACGCATTGTCAGCTCGTTCGACCCACAGGCTGGTGACTGTGACAAGGAGTACATCATCAACGACGGCATCTACTACGTCAGCAGATTCTCTGAGGACAAGGTTTTGGACGCTGCCTACCGCGAGAAGCTTGCCAATGAGCCTGTGAGCCAGCCGGCCAATGCTGAGAAGCCAGTTCGCCTTGCTATTGGCCGTGTTGGTGCTCTGGATACTCTGCACTTCACGCCAGATGATAGGGACAAGACGCTCCACGGTGATTTGGTCGAAGTCGAGGTCAAGTCCGTTGGTGTCAACATGAAGGAGATTGCCACGTTCCGCGGAACATTCAACAGCGAGTCGCTCTCACACGAAGGTGCCGGTATTGTTCGCCGTGTGTCCCCGGGAGTCACCAACGTCGCGGTCGGAGACCGCGTCTGCTGGATGGGCAAAGGAGCCTTCAGCAACGTCGAACGATTTTCAGCCGCCCATCTCCACAAGATCGCCGACACAGACAGCTACGAGCAGATTGCCTCAATGCCTCTCGCAATGTCCACTGCAGTTTACGGTCTCCTCCACCTCGGCCGTCTCCGCAAGGGCGAGAAGGTCCTGATCCAGAGCGCCACTGGTGGTGTCGGTCTCGCTGCTCTCCAAATTGCCAAGATGGTTGGCGCAGAGATCTTCGCCACTGTTGGAACCGATGACAAGAAGGTCTGGCTCAAGGAGCACTACGGTCTCGATGAGAACCACGTCTTCAACTCCAGGAGCACTCAATTCGCCGACGAGATCCGCAAGGTCACCAACGGCTACGGCATCGACGTCTCGCTCAACTCCCTGGTTCGTGAGTCTCTCCATGCAACTTGGAGCCTCATGGCTAGCGGTGGCCGCCACATTGAGATTGGCCGGACGGATGTGCTGGACTACGGAACTCTCGACCTGGACGTCTTCAAGCGTGCTGTCTCCTTCAGTGCTTTCGACTTTGGTGTTGTGGCCAGCGAGCAACCTTGGATCCCAGCCCAGGTTATGAGCGAGGTCATGCAATACTACCGTGAGGGCAAAATCACCCCACTGGCGCCGCTCTTCACATACAGCGCCAGCGACATCATCCCTGCCTTTGAGACTTTCTCGGATGGCAACCGCATCGGTAAAGTCGTTGTGAACTTCGACGACAAGCCGCTTACTGTAAGTGTTATCCACTCAAGCGCTCGAGTGGTCGAAGCTAACATATTCCAGGTCCAGGATACGCCCAAGGGAGCCAAGTTCAGAGCCGACGGGACCTACCTTCTCATCGGCTGCCTTGGTGGTCTTGGTCGTTGCCTCTCCCGCTGGATGGTCGACAACGGCGCTCGCAACCTCACATTCCTCGCACGTTCTGGCGCTTCCAACAAGGCCGCTGCCCAATTCGTCAAAGACCTCAAAGCGAAGGGTGTGACAGTCCACATCGTCAAGGGAGATGTTTCCAACAAAGATGACGTTGTCCGCGCCGTGGCCGCAGCCGGTGTGCCAGTCCTCGGCATGGTGCAAGGCGCAATGGCGCTACAAGACTACCTGTTCTCCAAGCTCACGCTCGACCAGTGGAACTACGCCGTGCACCCGAAGGTCAAGGGCACCATCGCCCTCCACGAAGCGCTCGCCGGCCAACCCCTCGACTTCTTCGTCATGCTCTCCTCCATCTCCGCCATGACAGGTGCGCCCACGCAATCCAACTACTGCGCCGGGAACACCTTCATGGACTTTTTCGCGAGGTACCGTCGCCAGCAAGGACTCCCTGCCACGACCGTCGGCCTGACCATGGTTCTCGAAGTCGGCTTTGTTTCTCAGGATGAGAAGATCGAACAAGGTATCCGCAGAGGCGGCGTCAGTGGCATCACGGAGCGTGAATTCATCGAGTTGATGGAAACCGCCATCCTGCCTGCACCCAAGCCTAGCTGGACCGGCGATAATGACGCCAACGCCTTCGTCGTCTCCGGCCTCGATCCCAGCAAGATCGCCGCCGACGCCCTGGAGTCTGGCTTCCGCTTCTGGTCGCAGCCTCGTATCGGTCCTCTCGCCGTCTCCCTCCAACAGAAGACCATGTCGACCGGCGGCAACTCCAAGTCGTCAGGCGGTGCTGCACTCGACCTCCCCTCAATCCTCGAATCGGTTGTCGACAAGTTCGCCAAGACTTTCATGATTCCCGCAGAAGATGTGGATGAGACTAAGCCATTGGTTGCCTTTGGCATGGACTCAATGATCGGTATCGCGCTGAGAAACTGGGTGTTTGGTACCTACGCTGTTGATGTACCGACGTCGGATTTCATGGGCCCTCTGTTGACGGCCCAGACGTTGGCTGAAAAGATCTTCAATGGGTTGCAGAAGTAGGCGGTCTTATCTCGAGTGTGAATTCATGTACAAAGGCGTTGCTTGATGGTTTGTGGAGTTTGGGTGGATATACACAATTGGGGATTGGATCATGGGCATAAGGAATGAATTTAGGCTTCGTTCAGCAATTGAAATGCGTTGATCGCATGATACCCTTCAACCTCAATGTGCATCTCTCCCTTTCCACAGTTTTAACAAAGCTCACCAAGCCCGCCCTGCTTGTCTTTCGTCTTCTTACCTCTCGTGAGATCCCTTGTAATTTCCAAATAACGCCCAAAAATCATAAAGCCCAAAAGGTATACCCAGTCCTAGAACGCCTTATCATGCTCAAATAAGACAAGTCGTCCTCACCCACCCATCCAATCCATCTCGCAAACACAAACTTCCCAACCCTCGAGACCCAACCCCCGTCCGAGTCACTCTCGCCCTGTCACAAGCGCGTGCCGTCTTCTCCGTGCCTCCATGCCCTCCTCAGCCGAGAGATGCCAGTCTTTGGCCTTCTCATCGAAGTTCGAGAAGCGTTTGGCGACGTTGCCAGCGGCTGGTGTGCCGAAGGTCATTCTGAAAACCACTATGTCAGCAAAGCAATGCAAGAAGAGTGGAGTTGGTGGCGTGCCTTGAATGATCCGCCGTGAAGATGTACGCAATCGTGATAGGCAGGGAGGCGAAACCGCCTAGCAGAGTGAGGCCTTTGAGTGCCGACATGTTTAATGTTTCGATGTGGTGGTCGACTTGTGGTGTTGCGGTTGGTTGTTGTTGTTGATGAAGTACAAATGTACCGCCGGTTTATGCGTTTGTAGAGCGTTGGCCACGAGATCGAGGTAATGTTCCAGATACGGATGTTGGACTGTCGTCTTCTTCGATCGTTGATTTGCTTGTGTTGTTGGTTGTACCATATTGAAGACTTCGTAGCACAGTGTGAGATGGGAGAAGATATATGGAAAGACGAGAAGTGTGAGGATTCCTACCGTGTTTGCATCGCGAGGCTACGGATTCTTTCGTTTGTCGCACGGGATACATGTCAGGAGAGCCCATGCGGTTTGACAGCTGTCGCAATCGCGTGGAGTGGTTGTTTCCCTGGTCACGGCGAGGCCCGACGTGCGGCGAGAAGCCCGGGTGGTTTGCCGGACAAGGGGTGGCGTGACATCTCTGGAGATGTATTCCGCCATCGCCATTGTTCGAAGAATTGACGGATTGTTCTGTTATGCAAGGTGCAGTGATTCATTCCTGGCTGTGAGTGTTTTCTGGTGCCTAAAATGCTGTTCAAAAATGAGTCGATCGTTTGGCTGATTTCTCGGGTCTTGCTGTCGGCTTGAAGTGGGTGGGCATTTCTGGACCTGCTTTTCTTCGGTCGCCGCTCCCCCTCCTCTTTCCTGCCTGCTCTTTCAAAGAGAAGGCGTGCGAAAGGCCGATATGCTTACTTGAGTTCTGAGCGTTGAAGAGGCCAAAGAGGTGGGCGTGTGCAGGGTGAATACTGATCCGAGTCCGCATGGCGCCGAGGACTGACTATTACGAGGCCTGCCAGATATGTCTTTCGATCTTGATCTGGCCACTACGCTTGTGGGAGGAGGACATCTGGCGGCTGGTGTCGCGCGGTTGCTAGGGCCGAACAACTCGGGAGACGAGCTTTTAATGAGAGTATGACCTTAATACTTCGTGCCTTCAACTGCTTGCAATTTCTGTTGATTCGCCCGATTTGCTGACGAGCTGATGTAGTCATGTTTGGCAGTTGATTATGTCGTGAATCCGTGCGAAGGCTCTCCGGGTCCCTCCTGATATGAGGCTCCTGCAAACTGCGCCTTTTACCTCCTGTATCTCGTGAGCTGAGTTCCGTCTCGAGGCAGTCGGTTCTGGCCTTACTGCTCCATGAAACCCAACTCCCTCCCCCTCGTGCCTCCACCCTAAGCCGCCACCTCAAACCCCTCCCCTCATCCCCACATCAAGTATCAAACTGCCACTTCTGCAACCCACCCCGATGCGTATCCTGCTTAGGCGGCGCTCTCGAAGCCATCGTCACGCCATTGACCTTGAAGTACTCCTGCGCCAGAGAAGCACACACTTTCTTATGCTGCTTCGTGTGCGCTTTCTTGCAATCTCGTGAGCAGTAGGAGACGCTCTTGCACGAGATGCAGGGCTTGAGATTTGGGGATTCTGCGGGGTCCGGGGAGTCTTCTGCTTTTGAGCAGTTGGCGCAGAGAGTTTGTTGCTGCTGTGGTGTTTGGGAGTCTGGGCGGGTGTTAGTTGTGGGTGTAAAACTTGGGGCAATGACATCGGTACCTGATGTTTGACCAGATGGTTCTGGCTCGCCTGAGCTACTTGAGGACTGTGCTATCGAGTCGGACATGATGCCTATTTCGTGATGTTGTTGTCGTAGAGAAAGAGCGATCGGTTTGAAGATTTCGAGGTGAAGCTTTTCGGTGGCGGTTCGTGCCTGAGGCACCAACAACCAAAATCATGAGGAAGACATTATGCATTTAGGTACAAGCTCTAAGTTCTATTTTGCTGGTCATTAGATTGTTGTCATCCAAATTCTCATGTTCGTGTCTGTCATTTGTCGTCATGTCCGTAAATTTTCCTGTCGTCAATTCATACGCAAACTTCGTTTCCGCTCTCGTCCTTGGTGCAGTCCGGGTCGTTAATGCAGGTCTGTTTGCCGTCTGCATCGATATAACATTGGCGTTTCTCGTTATTCGTGAATGCACCTCTCTTCAGGACGCAGTACGTGTTGCCGTCCTCGTCCTCATGGCAAATCGGGGTGTCGTTGCAATGCTGTTCTCCGTCCTTGATCCAGCACTGGCGCTTCTCCATCTCGATGCTGGCATCCCTCTTAAGCACGCAGTACTTGGTGCCATCATCGTTCTCATGGCATTCTGGCTTGTCGTTGCAGTGCTGAGTTCCGCTCTCATCTATAAAACACTGTCGCTTCATCTTTGCATCTCGCTTCAAGACGCACACCGTGTTGCCTTCGTCATCCTCGTGGCAAGTGGGTGTATCGTTGCAGTGCTGAGCTCCCTCAGCATCTATCCAGCACTGGCGCTTCTGCTTGGGCTCGCGTTTGAGCACACAGACAGTATTGCCTTCATCGTCTTGGCTGCAGGTAGGCGTATCATTGCATTCTTGGATTCCACTTTCATCGATCCAGCACTGGCGCTTCGTCAAAGCGTCGTCAGAGGCACGCTTGAGAACGCAGGTAACAGTTCCGTCATCGTGTGTTGTGCAGGTTGGAGTATCGTTGCAAGTCTGAACTCCATCGAGGTCGATTGAACATTGCTGTAGGTTTGTTAGAAGCCGTACACATATCCACTCTCGGATCATAGAACTAACTCACCCGCCTGGAGATTGGGGCTGCTGTGGCGATGGCCGCGAAGAGTGCTGCAAAAAGTGTGGCTTTCATTTTGTTCGATGTTCTTTAGAGACTTGGTGTGGATGAAAGGTGGCAAGGTTGTTGCTGTTCTCGAGGAGAAGAGGAGATGTGATCGGCAATGGCCTGAGTGTTGGAGGTTGAAGATCACTACGCAAGCACACCCACCATTGATATATAGATCTCCGCAGAAGGTTCTTGGCATGGTGAGGCTGCCGTTCACTGCCCGCAGCAACCCGTCTTCTCTTCCAGGTTCTTTCCTTGTTGGGCCGTTCACGTAACGTGAATCAGTTCTACTTCTCGTTCAGCGTTGCATCATAGCCACCTTCCCAGCAGCTTTACGAGGCGTAGCAGGACGCTGGCGTGCCCAGCGTTGCATTTGCTGAGTAGCTAGTGGCCAGTGACGTTGTGCGATTCTTCACAACCACTGAAAATAGATGCGGTAGCGTGTTGCGGTCTTCGCCGACGGCTTCGGGATTTTGGAGACATTCTTGGTCCTCTAGCAGATGTCGTGCGACAGCGCCTGGCGATATGGGGCGATGGAAGCAGTTGAGAAGGTTCCGCTGCTTCCATCGCAGGTTGATGCTGTGAATTGTGTGACGACGAATCTCTCGCTCACCTTCTATTTCGAGAACGGACCGGGAACGGTTGCCAAGGCTGAGAGCAAACATCCAATCGGCGAGACCGGCTCCGACTCCGGCAAGGGGCAGTTCTCACAGTCGAAACTGCCGAACGGCCTCTCGTCCATCACCACCATTTCAACTGCCATGAAATCAAAAGAAAAGCTCCCAAGAACTGTTCAAACACCAAAGAGAAGCTCGCATTGCCTGCACTGTATCGGGTATCCACCGCCTTATCGACTCCAGTTCGGTCCTTCCTGGTGCTCAAAGGGCGTTCCAAAAAGCCTCCTCCAAAAATCTTACATGGACCAACAACAGTATGAAAGATCCTCCACGTGCTCTACTCCGCGCATGTGATGACACCAAGCCCGCCGAAGCAGCTTCCGCCGTTGGTCATTGGATAAGCATACTAAATCGAAGAATGTCAGCTCATCCGAACAGTGAACAGCCCATCAGGCTTCAACAGCACTGCCCTGGGTCAGAATGCATATTGACTTACAAACTTAGAGTTCGAGAACTCGTCCGGATCATCGTGTGGGTCGCCGCAGCAGAAGGTCCCTAAAAGTCACGGACGTCAGGCTATTCTGCAATGCAATCCATACCGAGAGCTGGGTGCTTACATCGTCCATCAGCCTCGCAGGAGCCATCACCTCCCCATCCTCTGTTGCAGTACGTCACTTCCTGGCTCCAGCCCTTGATGAGCGGCTTGGGAGTGGCCATAGCCGTGCTGGCGAGAGTTGCGATGATAGCGATCAAAGCGGACTTCATCTTGGCGATCTTGATTCTGGATAATGAGAATATGATCCAGCGAACTTGGAGATCGGGCGCTTCATATACTTGGACGACTTGAGCACTTGATGCATTCGCTCATTATTCAGATTGGGCGGCCTCGAGCCGGTGTTGCAATCTCGGCGTTTTGCAAGAGGCTTGATGTTTTGCCGACATTTCGGTATCGCTCTTGATACGGCCTTTACCCCACACACGTGGTCCTTTGATCCAACTGCAGTTCTCTTGTGGAGGCCGTTATCCGTTTGTGGTAGCGTTGTGCCGTCTAGACATCAAGCGGTTCGTCCAGGAGCGAGACTGGGGTGAGACAGTCACTGAGCTAGGAGGATTGCTGAATTCCCACGTGGCTGACAGAGTCTAGACTCCCAGATTCACTTCACTTCGGACTGCGCCAAAGACTCTCCTGCCCAAAGGACACCTCTCTGGTGATCCTATCGATGACATTCCCCCCAGCGATGACCTTATCTGGAGAGACTCGAACTCGTTCCGGAGCGCCGGATATCGATGCCACAACGAGAACATCTTCGAAACAAGTCATCACTTGGAAGAGGACCAGCACACCCGGAAGAAACGCTCCAAGAAGACATCGAGAAGCTCAATAGCAATGATGCAGTTCCTAAAACCACCTGATATCCTTTTTGAGGGCCACACAACAACATCGAGTCTGCCATTCAGCATGCATCTGGTACAAGAAGGCGTCTCACGATGAGTTGACGCTTAGTCTGCGACGACAGATGGCCTCTGCAAGACTCTCCAGTACCAGTGTCGTCCACATAAGCTTGATGAGCCTGCAGCGTCCTTCGTGATGTTTGTGAACCGAAAAGGTTATGCTCGCGAGCCCAAAGCTGCAAACCCTACCAGTGGCAACCTTGCACTCGATCCGCTCATACGGCCGCCTTTCGCAGTGCTGACTTCGCATGAGTGAACGTAAGATAAGCTGAGGGGTCCCAGCAAGCCAGCGGCAGCTCTCAAAGGCAGCCGAGTTCTCCTCTTTTCGCAATCTCCTTCCTCAGCTATACTCTATACTTTGCGAGAACTCTATTTCACAAAACCGCCACACTGTATTGACGAGCTCAGTATAGATCGAAAAATGGATCCAGCATTCACCGAACGCTTCAGCTCTGCCCATCTGGTCAACACCGCCAAGGAGTTCGACGCGAGCAAGCTACGAGGCAAGACCGCCATCATCACAGGCGGAGGAAGTGGCATTGGAGAAGCCACCGTCCGAGGCTTGGTGAAAGCCGGCGCTTTTGTTGCTTTCACCGACCTCTCACAAGAACGAGGCGATGCCCTCGCAAACGAACTAGGACCTGAGCATGTGGTCTTTGTCCACGGAGATGTGATGAGCTGGTCCGACCAGAAGAACCTTTTCAAAACGGCAATCGCGAAATCACCCACCGGATCAATCAACATCGTCTTCGCCAACGCGGCGATTGTCAGCCCCGCCGATGACATCTTCCAAGATACCGTGGACGCGGATGGAGATCCAGTTGAGCCCAATCTGGGTGTTGCAGAAGTGCACACACGCGGAATGCTTTTCACGGCGAAGCTGGCCATCCACTATTTCCGTCGCCAGCTCCCGAAGAATGACAAGGACCATTGTCTCATTTTGACTGCCAGTGTCGCCGCCTATTGGGATCACATGAATCACGTGCAATATGCCTTTGGGAAGTGGGGGACCCGGGGGATCATGAGGTCTCTGAGGGTTACTATTCCGGAAAATGAGATGAGAGTCAATATCATCTCGCCTTGGTAAGCCCTCGGCGGACTCTTGAATCTGAAATCTAGTGATGCTGAATCTTAACCAGGTTCCTGAGGACGAATCTGATATCCGATGAGCTGTGGAAACGTGTGGAGGATCGGGGCTATATCTTAGGGGAGAAAGAAGACGCTGCAAGGGCGGTGCTACGTATCGCTTCTGACCAGAGCATACATGGTACGTCTTGGTCCAGTCAACAAAGGTCTAAAGTATTGATACTGATGAGAACTGCAGGCCGAAGCTTCCTTGTAGTTCCACGCCAGGCGGCAAGCCAAGGATATGTGGATGCAGACAGAGACAACCACGATGTGGAAGTCGTGGCTCGAGAACAGTATAGCTGGAGGAAGTCAGACGAGTAAGCGGGTGAGGTAAAATGCGAAATTACCGTAGGCTTTGAGCCCGCATGATCCTTCAGCTGCATCATTACAAAGAGTCAATGCTGCGACTCATCTTAGGTGAACTTGCTTTCGAAACTGTGTAGCCTTTCAAAGCGTGTCCTTCGATTGAGAGATGGCCTTACTTCCACAGGCGGACGGCTACCTGCCGTACTTTCTTCTCTACGTAAGCAAACCGTCCCGCTTCTTCGCCGAGGCCTTGCTGACTTAATCCCAGACCAGCATAGCAGCCTTCATTCACGCCATAGTCTGCTACACAGCACCTCCCTCAATGTCCCTGAAAGCCTTCTCCGGCCCAGCAGCGCCTCCGCCTCACACTCTACTGGCGCACGTCTACGCCGTCAAGAACTTGTACACCGCACTTATTCGCTTATACGCTGCTTATCATCTGGAAAATCGACAGCTGTACGACCTGGCGATGTGGACTTACGTGGGTGTTTTGATCTTGTATATCGGGGAGTATGCGATTTGGAGGACTGCGAGGACGAGGGAAATGGTGTTTCCGTTTGGGAATGCTGGGCTGGGGCTTTTGTGGATGGTGGTGCAGAGGGAGTGGTATTGTGGTGCTTGAAGTTGATGCCGCGTACATCTCTCCATGAGGTTGATGCTCTTGGGTTGGCAGCAGGAGGATCTTGAAAAGAAGTGGCTGGGCGTAAAAGGTTGACCGGAAAAACGATGAGCCGGTGCCTGCGACTTCCCTCTTTTCCCTGTCCTTTCACAGCTCCACCGCACAGTCATCACAGCACCGCGCGCTCACTCGTAGCAGACATCAGCCTAGATGCCTTCTTACCATTGACGTCAGCTGAACCCTCCGACACTTAGCTTGGAAAGTCTGTTCAGGTGGGGTTCCTTTTGCCCATCTACTTGCACTCAACTATGGCTCCAGAGACGTCTCTGCGTGCCGCAAATGGGAGTCAAAGCAAGACACTCATCCGGGGCCGGTACATGTTGATGCTTCCGATACCATTACCAAGCTATCGACGTTTGCAAGGCATTCAATACGCCGGCGGGCTGCTTACTGCTTAGGGAATCTAACATGTAGCTGCCGGTCAGCACAGTCTACGGACGTACGATTCACCAAAATATACAATTAAGAGATTTCGAGGATGAAACAGAATGGTACAACAAGTATGGAGACTTACCTAGACGACGTTGCCGTGATTGGAGCTGGACTTGGAGTACGTTGATCAACCCGTTCTCACCAACAACATCTTCCAATGGCTGATGTCACATTTCTAGGGCTGTGCAGTTGCTCTGGCTCTGTCGCAGCGAGGCATACCAGTCACAGTCTACGAAAACCGTTCCGAGAGCGCAGAGCTACTCACATCGGGTGTGCTCTTGACACCTAATGGCCTCCACTGCCTTGATCAGCTTGGGATCCTCTCTCGCATTCAGGATCGTTGTTTCATCACGACCCACAGGATCTTTCAGAACGATAGGGGCGAGATCACTGAAAAGACTCCTATCGACGGTAAAGCTAAATATGGCTACGACAACCACCGCATCTGGCGGCAGACACTTGTGCAAGAGATGAGGGCTTTGCTCAGTGAGCGTTCTGTCAAGTTTCACTTTGACTCAAAGCTCAATGGCATTCAGGACGACACGGAGGATGGAGTTACTTTTGGGGTCAACGAAACTTCTCACAAAGCTTCGATGGTCATCGGCTCAGATGGTATCTACAGCGCGGTACGAAAGCACCTTTCTCCAGACGTTCAGCCCTGGTACACAGGAGTAACTGGCGTTGCCGGCCATCTTCGCTTCGACTCGATCGACTGGCCGTCCGCCGACTACGAACGCAATTGCACCATCCAGAGCAAGGCGGGAGCAATATTCTACATCGCCGAGGATCCCAGGGGCGAAGAGGCCATGTTTGCTATGCAAGCCCAGTATCCAGAGCAGTCAAGACAAGACTTGGAGAATCTGCAAGCTGATCCGGATAAGATGCTGTCGTTCTTCACCGACAAGTATGATCAGTGGGGGCTGACGGCGAGGAAGATCATCGATGGGCTGCGAGAGAACAAGCATACTTTGTTCATCTGGCCGTACATGAGGATGCCGGCATTACCGAGATGGTATAGCGAGACTGGGCGAGTAATCTTGATTGGAGATGGAGCTCATGCTCTGCCTCCGTCGTCAGCTCAGGGTGTGAATCAGGCACTGGAAGATGCTCACTCCTTGGGCCTTTTGCTGGATGAGCTGCGGACAACGGGCTTGGCCATCGGAACTTCGCATGATGACAAGGAGATACTGGTGTCAGCGTTGGCCCGATGGCAGAGATGGCGACAGGCTAAAGTGGATGCAATATACGAGTGGGTCACCAACACGATCAATGTTGGAAGACTTCCAGAACAAGAGCGTAAGAAGTTGATTGCTGAAGGGAAAGTCAGAGATCCCTCCAATGGGGATGATGCGTGGCTGTTTCAGCCAAAGATCGAAGAGAATGTACAGAAATGGGTGAAAGAGGTCGTCGATGAGATGTCTGAAAGCAAATCTTGAATCCATTAGAATATGTATGGGAAGAATGTGGCGATTCGTGGGTCGTAGCGATCGATAATCTTCGTACAAGAAGGAGACATTCACATGATCAGACGATCGTTCCGTGCGTTAAGGAGATGCAGACCAGTTGACCGAAGCTTTCCCAGAAGATTGCAGAACGTTCTTCGAGAATTGACCCAGGTAGTTGCCTATCACTTCATCAGCGCCTCATCGACAGAAGCATTCATCTTCATACTCACCCGGAGCCTTATAATTGCACACCGTCAAGTACGGCGGCACATTACTTCCAACGCCCTTGAGACCACTTGCTCTGCAATCTTTCGTAGCACATCCGACTTTGGTAGTGCCCTTCCAAACCACTTGAGTGAAGTGTCCGTACTTGGCAAAGTCGTCGCCCGAAGGCTCTTTGCCGTAGTAGTTATTGTAGCTGTTGACCTCGCTGTTGTACCACATGTCGGTGATGGCGTAGGTGATGTTCGAGGCTGGAATTCCTGCGGCGAGGTTCTGGCCGTAGCCGCCGCCGTCGACGTCCCTGGTGAAAGGATCAGTACATTGACGATACGATGCGGTGAGGTATGTGCTTACATTTTGTGGGCAAAGGTGCAATTCTGCGCGATCTTCATTGCCGTGCTGGCGACACTGTCGTCCCATTGGAGGTCAGGAGAGCTGTGATTGGCCTGGTCGATTGTCAGGAACGACATTTAAAAGGGGCTGGTCTATCATACCCTGTGCAGATTGTGATGGTAGACTGCTCCTTGCTTATACGACATGGCCCTTTCCTCGAGGATAGGGTTGGGCAAGGCGAGTGCCGCTGGGAGGGTGAGGGTAAGTACAGTTGTCAGATGCATGGCTGCCAAATGAGATCTTGTGTCTGTTGCAGACTGTGTCGAAGAAGTCACTGAAGCGGATGATATCCATCATATACTCCTTCAATACTACGGTCTCGCCAACATCCGAGCAAGTCCAGACCTTTGTTGACAGTCCTATACATGCATGAAGAAGTCGTAGCCGTCACACGCTCGCCTTCTGGATCCTTGATGATGCTGTGGCTCTGAGGCTGCTTGGTGGCTTCCATGTGGAGATTTGTTACCACTGCTTTCTACTGCATCTTTCAGCGGATTTGATACCAAGTGCAGGGCATTGGCGTGTCGGAGGAGACGAGCTGTGTGATCAGTACCGAAGAGATCCATTGGATGTGCTGGCGACCGGTGCAGTCGCTGACGCCGGGGTCTTTGATCTGAAGCTCAGCTTGCTGCGTCAGTGTTTGTCGATAGCACCGTTTCCGGCGATGCGGTGCTCGGGTCGAGTTTGCCTTTACAATTCTTCTTTGTGTGGTTGGTGTCTGATACAGCTGTCATGCTGACCTGGAGAGACAGCCGGGTTCTGTTACTCCGGCCATGAGCCTCGCTTGTACGACTCCAACATGTGAAACAGATGTTCGGCGTCTACATCAGCCCAGTCCGTTGGCCTGGCGCAGAACAAAGAATGTCGCCAAGATGATACTTGGAAGTACCAGGGCAAGGAACAATGTCCCAGAAACATCGATTCTGGGGCGGCTCGCACGGCTTCTGCATGATAAATTACCAAGTGTGCGAAGTCGACTGGACCAGAAGAGCCAGCTGTACAAGGTGCCCAGCTGCCTCCAGAACATCGATCCCGCTCGCTCAGGGCCGACTACTGAGATCGGACGTCAGTATCTCTTTGTTCGCATGATCTTGGCATGAACTTCGAGCTTTGATGGAACATGCTGCTGCAGCCTTTTTGACCAAGCAGTCGATAGCGTTAGTCAAATCTTCAGCCCAGCATGGCCTCTTTCGTCTCTTCTTCACGACCCACGCTGCGGCGTCTTATATTTGACAGGCTTCTTTCCACACTGGTCCGGTTGGCAGCAGACTTGGGATATCCGGCAAGCAAATCATCAGAGGATGATACAACGACGCCGCCTTGTTTGTTGATGACGAAACTCGGAAGTCCACCATTGCAGCTGCAACAAATGACTGCTGACAATCGCTCCGCGTGATTTCAGGATCCGGATTGGTGTCGCCAAATGCTTTTCATACGCTGTTGGTTCGCCAAAGGAGTTCTGCAGTGGGTCCATCAATCGTGCTCGCTCCTCCATGCCAATCCAGAATGGCAAGACCGCGATTGTGCGTCGGCCGTTTGTGTCCACGTTTGTGATACCGCGCCCGCAGCCAGCAAGTTCAACAGGCGGATCATGCCCCGACCACGGCATAGTGCGGCAGGCCAGTGTGTCGACAAGAGTCAAGAGCTCAGGGTAGACGATATCTTCATTTCCCTCGATGAGCATGAGCTCCTGAATCTCGGTTGGAGCAGGCCAGAGCTTGTCCTCGTTGAGCACAAGACGTCTTGTCTGCGGCGAGCATAGCAGCATTCCATCTATTTCAGCCCACACAGCCCCGAGTGTGTCCTCATGAATGTGGTTGGCTTGCACTGATTATGCGGGTGATCAGTATTCCGCCCTTGAGGAGCAAACTGGAAGACACCTACCAAATACGAGAACCCGGTGAGTCTGCTCCAGATCCCGACTCCAAAGAATGATCTTGCATCCGGTCTGCTCAGAGATCTGAAGCAGTGCATCATCCCACTTTCTTGCCGTGTTCAGTGGAATCTTGGGATCGATCTCGAGGATTGTCAGGATCCAGTCGTAGTACGTGAAGTCCCAGGGGTATTCTCGGAGCACCTTGGCGCGGAGAACCGGGTCTTCGATGAACTCAGAGTCAGCCATGAGGTTTGGAATGACAATGATCGTCAAGTGAGAGCATCAGCGGCATATTGTTATATCAGGCGCCAAATCATGTCGGCGGCTATTATGGCATGCGGCGCAGTCCTTCACCTGCAGTCTCGAGGGTGGGGCCGAATCCAGCCAATCACAATTCCGTGGCTCGAGGAGGCCTCTTCGTTCTTCCGGCGTCAAGACAGTCCATCCTTCTTCGCCTCTGACTATGAAGCTCATCATCACAGCTTCTTCTCGAGCAGCCGTATCGTCGTCTGTGATTCCAATAGGTCATGGAAGCCATGGGAGTTCAGGTCAGTTTGAGAAACACTGCCGGCCGAATGTTGATGGCGGGGGTTCTGGTTCAACCTGGAGTCTCAGCTGCGAGTCACATTGCCCACGCTGGACAGGAGCGCCGTACCGTGGCTGCCAAATCCATGGCCCGCACGATGATGGTCAGTCGTAGAGAGAATAACGATATGGATATGGAAAGTGACAGGTCTGAAAGACCGCCGAGAACAAAGTTCTTCGCGTGTCAGGATCGCGAAACGCACTGACCATCAGTCATTTGCTTCGCGTCGAACCGCGTGGTAAGATGAACATCGCTCCTTTCTCTTCAACAAGTTACAAGCAATCATGTCCACGCCAAGCGAAGGCTGGATCGCGGGCAGCATCGATGGCATGCCCGAAGATGAGCTCATCAAGGAAGTTGGAGCTAAGCTGGATGATATTGACTGCGGAGGCTCATTCGCTGTGAATGCCTCCGCAACAGGCCAGATCAATCCAGGCCTACACGTGAACGGCCTCGGCAGATTTGGATCTCCCTTGTATGCCCACGATATACAACTTCTCAAGCAGGCATGTCGACAGTCGCCCTTCGGCAAAGGCGAGCAGACCATTGTCGACACCGCCGTTCGTAACACATGGGAGATCGATGCCGACCAGATCAGCTTCACTCACCCAGATTGGAAACAACACGAACATTCTATCCTCGAATCGATCTGTTCGAACCTTGGTATCTCTGGAGGAGCCGATCATGTCCAAGCAGAGCTCTACAAACTGCTCATCTACGAGGAAGGCGCCTATTTCAAGCCCCACAGAGACTCCGAAAAGACAAGTGGAATGTTTGCTACGATGATCGTCTGTCTACCAAGCGCCCACCAAGGTGGTGATGTCATTGTGTCTTTTGGCAATGAGACCAGGACTCTATCGACTTCGGTCCATGCCGAGTGGAACACTTCATGCCTGGCTTGGTATGCAGATGTTTTGCACGAAGTATGCCCTGTGCGAAGTGGCACTCGGGTCGTTCTGACGTACAACCTCTTGTACAAAGGTCAACTAGAACTTCCAAATCCGTTGAAGCTAGAAGAGGAGAAGGTCGAGCTCCGAGATTCGCTGAGGCGATGGAGAGATCACACGTCGCAAGATGGCCTGACCGGCTATGCTGCCTATCCATTCGAACACGAGTATTCCGAAGCTAATCTACGACTTGCTCATCTGAAAAGAAGGGACAAGGCACGTGCCATCTGCGCTTCGCAACTTGCCGAGGAACTAGGGTTGCATTGCTGTCTTGGTCTTATTAGCAAGACCACGACGAGTCAAGGTTACGGCTGGGATGATGAGGAAGAAGACGAGGATGAAGATATTGACTGTAAGGTCTTCGACTTCGACGGGCGAGTGGTGATGCAGACTTTGGACATACCCAAGACCGCCCTTGCAACGGAAGAACCATGGTCGAAGGGCTCCTACAAAGAAGAAGACGAGGGCTGGACAGGCAACGCAGGAGCTGAGACTACTTATTGGTAAGTATACACCTCTTCAAAATAGCTGTCTGGGTGCCCTGCTGACGTAGCTGCGGCAGGTATCAAGACTGCGTGCGTATGGCTTGACATTGCCGGAGACGTTCTGCTGCTGACATGTTCAGGTATTATTGCTCATGCCAAAGACACGCTGGTTCGATCTTCTGATGAGCGACTTGTCCTCTTTCGAGAGCAAGAAGCAAGTCATTTTGACCCAATTCGACAAAGTGCAAGCGAACACGAGCGACGCAATGGATCTCGGCATCGTGGAGCGTTTGCTCTGCAAGTTCTTCAAAGCAGACCCCACAAGGCCGTCGTGGGGTGTGGCCACCCACCATGAGGCATTCCTCCAGGACCTCATTGACAAAAGCTTCCAACTTGGTCTCAAGCGGGAGTTAGCCCTTGCACTGCATGGCGCAAGCCCAAAGATTGCAGCTCTTCTTGTCAGCCGTGCCCAGTTGCTTGTCCCGTCACTAGGTTTTGACGTGATACGCCCCTGGTAAAGAAGTCTCAATGCACTCCGGAGAACCTTGCCATGCTAACTTTTGCTAGTTTGGAGGCCGCATTGCGAGAGTGCGAAGGGATTCAGAGTCGGATGCAGCTTCTTCGAGTATTCCAAGGCGGATTGTCTGAACAGTCGGCTGCAGAGCTTGCCGGCTGGAAAAAAGATCAGATCGCCAGTTTCCTGACAATGCCGCTGGGCCGCGTGGAGACGGCTGTTCCGACGCTGAAAGCCATGACACTTGCTACCGCGGACATGAATTGGATCAATCTGAAGTATGCACCTGACTGCGATACGCGATTGAAGGTTGCTGACTCTCTTTGCTAGGCTGTTGCCTCCCCTGATGCAAAGGGTGGACGATGCCAAACTCATCTTCCACTTCGCTAGCGACCTATTGACTCGATCCAGTGTGAGCCAATCCGAGCTTCAGAAAGCTGCTACGGTATACGAGAAGCTATTGCCCACCATCGTGGCTGGAATTGCCTATCCTCCACATGATACGCAGCCCGTTGGATACTGGGCCGACCCAAGGCGCGAACAAAGCAATGATCGGTTCCATACGGACGATTTGAACAGACTTCTAGGCGACATTTTGACAATGCGCCGTATGGAATTGCTGCCGGCAGCGATGCATTACATATCCATCCTTTTCGAAAGGCTTAAAGATGTGGCCGCGTCGATGAACACTTCAAGTGTCAACTCTGTCCTCATACCATACCTGCGGAACACCTCGCAGTTGATGTCGTCGCACGGCATACCATACACGGATCCCGTTCTCCGGGAGCTCTTCATGAGTATCTTTCACAACGTTGTCTATCGCCATATCGGAGGTGAGCCTATGCCAGGAAAGTTGCACAGGTCTCCGCGAGGCTGTCGGCAATGCCAGTACTGCAATCACCTAGATGCCTTTCTTCAATCTTCGATCGAGAGGAGTACATCCGTCACCGTGCGCTACAAGAAAGACATTTCCCATTTGAACCAACTCTTTGCGAGGAAATATGGTCGCTACTCCTATGGAAAAGACCTCGACAACATCAACGCAACGGCACGACAGTACACTTTCACAATCGAGAAAGTGGATAACACTTTTCCCCGCGAACATGGCAGTTGGCACGCGAGGCTCATCGAGGCAGGCAACCTCATGCACAGCACCGCACCAAGCAATGCTTTAAGACAGCTTCTTGGAGAACGTTACGATGAGCTCGCCAATATGCACGGCGTGATCCTTGCCCGCGGTGCAGATGGCAATATCCTTACGCCGGTGATCTATCGAAGCCAGTTGCCCTCAGCGACAGCTCCACCTACCGAAAATCAAGTAGCATCTTCCAGCACGGTCGAACCAGGGCCTTCGACTGGGAACACCCGGAAGCGGACGAATGCTACGGAGGAGCAGGAAAATGTTGAGCCGAGCGCCAAACGAGTTCAGGTAATCGACTTATCTGAGTCGCCATGATGAAAGCTAACACGCTTTTCTACCCTACGTTGGCCAACCTCTTCTGTCAACCCAACAACGCCATCCTTCCCAATGCAAATCTAGTGTTCTCTCACAAACTCTTCTCTTCTCCATCGACCATTCCTACACACGTCGCCTCATTCGCGCCATCAAACTTGGGGAGGCGGCATCATCTTATGAGACTGGATAGACGGTTCGCCGTCCAAGAGAGGCTTCAACTCTCGGCTTGCAAGAATGGCCTCAAAATTCTCATCAGAGCCCTGAGGGTCATAGATCTCGATGGTCTTGCGGAGAGGACCGACCGCGGCGGTCGGAAAGCGCTTCTGAAAAGCCTCGACGGCAGGCTCCAGATCCGGCTGTGGGGGAAAGTGTGGGCGTAGAGCTTTCGGGATGCGGCCGCTGGACTGGTTGAATGCCGCGACGGAGAATTTCTTCGAGTTATCTCCCTCGGCGAGAGTCTCCTCTAGCACTTTGGCGGCCCTGGCGAAGTGGGTGTATCGCAAAGACTTCGATTGGCTTTGAGCATCCGCCGCTTCTTTCAGCAGGAAGTGTGTGATCTCATAGAAACTCTTCATGTTGTGACTCTGGTAGAAGTCTTCATGCTTGCCGGCGAATGCTATTGTGAACATCTTGAAGAGTGTGCCTTTGCAGAAGCATGAGAAGGTGGTGTAGTCGAAGTTGAGGCGTGGCTCGTCGGCGATCAACTCTTTCTTGAGGGTGGAAAGCAACTGTGATGGGCTGAACTTTTGCTGCTTGTTATTTCTGGTCTTTGCTTTGCCCCGCGAAGCAGAGACCGAGTCCTCGGTGAAGGCAGTCAGGACGACATCGCAGATGTCAATCCTTGAGAATCCCTGGTCCTTGGCGGCATGGTGACGTTCACTGAAAGCTCTCCGTAGTCGACTTTCAGCCGGAGTCAGCAGTTTGCTCTTCTTCTGCGCCGTGGAGTAGCTTGGAGGTCCTGAAAGCGAAGACAGTTCTGCTCCCATGTCCAGCAAGAAGTGGTTCACCATTGCATAGGCGTTGGAATTTGGCTTGGTCTTGGTAATGAAAGGCTTCTGTGAGCTGTGATTTGCGATGACAATGTCAATGTCGCGCCATTCTGTCTGCACGAGACCATACTGACGAGCGTATTTGTAAAAATGAGCGATGCAAAGTACGGCCCATTGGTCGTTTGCCACGCCAACACCAAGGTCGTGCAGCCGCGTCTTCAGAATTTGCTGCATGTCACCAGCGCAGTGTGGAAAGGCAGACATTGCAGGAGATACCTGCTTGTCCGAGTGACACTTGAGCTTCTCACTCATGCTCATGCTCCGATACTGGACAGGATCGTCAGACTTGCGGCCGCTGTCGATGGCTGCTTTGATGCTGGAGGCCAGTCGCGGAACTGCTTGAAGTTCCAGACGCTTCTGAAGGGACGCTGTGTTCCATGTCTTGTTGTCATCAAGAAATTTGAAGAGCCCACAGACCACGTCTTGGATGTGAGCGGTGCACTGCAGGACTGCTTCCAGAGCACAGGTCGGGTTTGTTTGCGTGATCTCGGCAATGTCCATGCAAATGGCAGTAGCAAAGACTAGCCACATCGGAGCTTGTGGTATGGCCGGAGGTGGAGAACCAGGCGTGCAGGTCAATTCGCAAAGTCCGTCAACTATTTGTGTGCCATGGGGTGGTAAGGTCTGTGCTCCAGGTGGCAAGGGCAGAGAAAGTGAGGTGAGGTCTCGGATCATTGAGAACAGTGGCTTCTCAAGAATCGTGACGGGACGGGGGCATGGTACGTCGCTGATGCGTGTCTCCAAAACCGCATGAGTTGTCTTTGGAATCTTCCTGCTGAATTTGTCAGATGCTGTAGCGTATGCACGAAGCTGCATGGCTGCGCTCAAGCAGAGAAGGTCAGGCGTATTGGCTTTGGCAGGCGGCAGCTTGGCGGCATTGGCATTTCGCATCGGGAACATGTAGAGCACGTTGCGGTTGATGATCGAGCAAAGTCCTAGGTAGGTCGCTATGTCGGCCCAGTCATCCAGATCAGGATGAGACTGGACAAAGACATCGTGAGCACGCCGTAGCATACCCATGGCGCATTCTGTCGTTGCTCCTGCAATGCAGAGGCTGATGTCTCCGGCGCAGTATTCGAGCCACAGCTGCCGAATGAATTTACGGGTCTCATTGGCATCCTCCAGGTAGCACCAGAGAGCGAAGGCTTCAGCTTTGGCATCGTCTTCGAAGTCGTCAATGACAAAGTCTTTTGGCGGCGCATTTGAGGTTCGAGCCTGTCCGAGTGGGGTCTCAGATGGCTCTTCGACCTCCAGACACTCAAACAGGTTGGTCAAGTCATCCTTCTCTTTCCTTGGCTTATGTTTGTTGCTGTTCGACGGGGCTGCGGTCTCGATGACCCCATCGGCGGAGTTGAGGATATCGTAGATCTTTTGCAGCGTCTTGATGAAAAAGGCATGTCTGTCATTGTCAGCTTTGAAGCTCTTCTGCGATACATACCAATCGGCACTAGCCTGGCGTAAGCTGATCACGTCCTTCAGCACAACGAGAATGTCGGATGGGATCTGAATGGTAGGCTTGGACGTTGTGATGATCTCTGCAAGGTTGAGGAGCTCGCTGGTCTTGACCCGCACGACCTTGGCGGCCTTCGAGTCGAGTTGGAGGCATTCGATGTATGCCGTGAGGTCGCATGCGAAACTCGCAGTCTTTACGAGCCATTGCACGACTTTCTTCGTCCCCGCCTTGTATCGCAGATAGCGATCCACAATCGGACTCAGCGATGCCTCGGTCGGCATGGCGGCTGGTGGGGATCGAGGTGTCTGGCAGTGGTGGTCGGTGGATGGAAGAAGTCAGCGGAGCATCAGAAGTTCCAGCTTTGGAGAGCGTCGCTCGGCCAAAGCGAGTGAATGGAAGCAGGCAGAAAGACTTGGCATTGAGGTTGTTTGCTTCGGCACTGCCAAGGCGAAAGCTTTTAGGGCGGGCGCTTTCAACTGAGGGAGTTGTCACTTGCTTCAGACATCTGGTCGGTACGACTCTCCGTTCTCATCTTCGGCTCAAAATGGTCTGTCTATCAGTATGGTCCCATAGTCAGATGATGATGTCTCGAGAAGACAGTCTACTCGCCAAAATTTCATCTGCCACATCGTTGTCGCGTACCAATCGCTGACAACAACACTCTTGAGGCGTGGCACAATCGAGTTTTTAGTCTTTATAGGTGGCTTCTGTTCCTATGGTCTGAAAGAATGCGTTGCGACGAACCCAAGATAGCTGCAGAGTGGATGCATCTTACCGTCCACCAGGCGGGATGCAGCACTTCCAGCATTAGCCGATGGCATAAGAGGTAATTCCAGTTGCTTGATCGATGGCGTTTCGGTCTGGTGACTTTCATAATACATGGGAATGGCCTCGTTTCGTGGAGATGGTGAAGCAGACTTGGGCGGTTGCAGTGAAAGAAGAGGTGAGGTCGGATGAATGATTGCCGAGCCGAGCCGGCATCTGTCGGGCCGAACACCTTGCCGACAAGGCCCCCCTTTCCCTCTCAGACACACAACTGAGCCGGCAACATCACGATGCCATCTCGCTGTCTTCAGCAGCATTGAACCACCGTCGCATATCCTCAGATGGGCCTCTCCATGGTGCAACGACGTTCTTTCCATCCCGACCCAAAGGCATGTCGAAGATAAGCTTCCAGTGGACGGCCTGTGCCACATTTTGCGGGAGACTTGCGAACAAGATGGGCTCCGATCGCTCATGGACTCCAAAGGTCGAGCTGTGAAGATGGGCCCGTCACTTTCCGACGCCATAGCCCTCTTGGAAGGAGTTGAACCCATGGGACGCCTGATCTGCATCGATCTTGACCCAAGAGGCAACCCGCTAGCCATGTACGTCACTCAGTGTGACCTCAGGTCGTCAAGAACCAAAATATAATCCCTTCCTTCATCCCACTTCACAGTCCCGCCACAAATGCAAGGACTGTATAACCATGGCTGCCCTAACTATCACACAAGACGAACTGCACGCTCGCATGCAGGCAGCTGGATGCTCTCCAGACCAGATCGCCGCCGTTCTCAAAAGCCCAATACCATCGCAACAACCGGCCGAACCAGCCCCGCCACCATACACACATCGGGATAGATTTGGCAGACATGGAGCGCCTACACCTGCCGAACAACTGAACGTCTCGTACTACAGGCAGCCTTTCGAGAACATGCCGAAAATAACATTCAAGGCTCATTTTGGCCAGGGCGACAGCAAGAAGTACCGCCAGAACATAGTCCTCGACGGCCTCACGAAGTCCCAAGCGGCATGGACTGTGGAGTTTGTTCAAAAGACCGGCTTCAGTAAGGAACCGAACATGCGCATGTTTCGACAGGACGACAATGGCAATTCACACCAAGTCTGCGAATGCGTTTTCCACCATCGCATGAATCAGAACGTCGACATCAAGCATCCTTGGTATACCTGGCAGGAGGGGTGGAATCCTCAAACCGAGGTTTGGAATTCTGACACCGGCTTCTTGGACGAGACTTGGATGCGATGGGAATACGATGTCGAGGATTCACGATTCCCGAGATGTGCAGTACTGGTATGCAAGACGGTGGAGAAGATTGGACGAGGCGTACTGAATGAGCCCCGTCGACTGGAGGTGTGCCGAGTGATTTTGCCTTGTGATGAGGGCCCGGGCACCGTCGAGCTTCCGGAGGGGTTGTGGAAGAAAGCTAAAGAGGAGCAGTTTGATGAAATGATGAGCAATGCGATGATCAACTATTGGCGACGACAGATGGGATGGCACACGAAGCCTCAGAGAAGCTCGGGCGGCGGAACTGACACGAGTGGTATTGCGTCAGTGAATGCCTCGGTCGGGGCTGCCGCGGCCAGCACGAGTTATTGCTGAGCGCGTGGACTTGGTGGCAGGATTTGTGAGCGTTACAGAACATCTTCTGCTTCATGCCATCTCAGCGACTTTGCACTGGATTCTTTTGGCTCTGGACGATTCGAAACGACCTCTGAATCATGTGGTCTAAGCTATAAAACAGCACATGAGTTCACCCAACGGGTTGAGCTCGAGCACGAGTGCAGAACTTGTACATATGACATCACTTGATCACAATCGCCATATTATCAGCCATGAAAATATCATATCAGAAGCCAGAAGCAAACATCGCAACCCTAAATCATATTATCTATTCTGATCTTCCTCTCCAAATCAGTGATCTCCCTCTGCACTCCGATACACCTCAACCACCGCTGCTTTGATCGAACGACAGGACAGCATCACGAACTACCACTACAATAACCAACTACACGAAGCAAGTCGACAGTATGGCGGTCCATCCCAGGCTCGTCCGAGTCATACCAACACTATGTCTGCTGGTCCTTGGAATGGCCTTCATGCTTGCAACGCGAAACTCCTGGTATCCATCTTCAGAAGTCGCAAAGTCGTCATCCGTGGATTCCGACCCCGTCCTGGAAGGCCGGTCAGACGATGGCCTCGATTCCAATATCACCCGTCGGGCTATGCTGCCATACCCAATGGCCATTACCAAAGGTCGAGACTTCATCTGCGCCATGGAGCAGTCTCACGAGGCAACCCCCCGTTTCGTGCAGCAATCAGAATGGCTCAATCCGGCTGATCTCGGCAAGTACGGCTGGAACGTTATCCTGAAGAATGGTCTCTCAGGCTATGAGGGCTTGGAGGCTGCGTTTGACGATCTTGGTATCTCTTTGGACCAAGCACACTGGAAGAACGTCGACGAGAACCACATTTATCATACCGAGGAGGACGGTACCATCTATCCTGTTTCGTATGGAAATTACGTGACATTGTGAGTCGCTCTGGGATTGAACCTGAATATTGAAGTCACTGACATTACCTCCACAGGCTCAATACCTACACACCTACCATTGTCGCGAAGGTGAGCTGGAGTGTCCAGCACACAGGGCTGAGCAGATGAGTAAGCTTCGAAAAAACCACATTGAAATCATGATCAGCACTGACAATGTTGCAGGGGTACGACTCGGGGGAAACAGACAGTTGCCTCCTCTGCAGAAATGGAGCGATCTTACCTACCTGGCCTGGCAGGGACTGACAGCTGACTCCCTCGATGTAAGAGCAAAACTCGAGCACCTCTTCCAGTACCAAGTCGCCAATCATGAGACTATGAACATCTTTCGCAGAGCGCACCAAGGTGGCGTACTCAGAAACATGCAGGAAAATCCGCCCGATGTAAGCAACATCATGTACTTGCGCAGCCTGATCAATCTGCTGACAAAAACCGCAGTGGCCCGGATGGCAATTTACGCCAGAGGACAACTACGATGCTTTCAAGAGCGTTCTCACTGCTCCAAATGTTTATGGTACTGTCTACCTTCTGGCTTCGCACAAGGCCGACGACCAGCTGAAGGTCAAGACGATTGATCGTATGAATGCTTTCAACTGTCCCTCGACCATGCCGGGTGGATTGGTAAGACCCCGGTGGTGTCTATACTTGCATGTTGCGGAGGTGGAAGTCGAGGATGGGTCGGAAGATGAGGGTGGTGGATAAAGCGAAGACGGTACTCATAGATGTCCGATGATATCTAGTAAGCACGAAGATTGGGCGTTGTTGGAGCAATTTCCCGTAAACTAGAACTCAAGAGCCAGCTTCGGCTTCTTCGTCAATCGATACACTCTGTATCGGATACATTGAGATCGCTTCAATGGAACTTTGATCGGAAGTTGACGAAGTCGTCGCAGTCAGACCAGAAAGGCAATATCATGCAGTTGGAAAGTGTCTGCTAGGAAGATATGGCTGGCATTAGGAAGGCTTGACTCTCAGCCTGCTAGTTCCGATGGCCTTTGATCAAGATTGGAAAGTTCCACGAGCGGTCGTACACTGTTCAGCTCAGATATCTCAGGCCTCTTGCTCTGAGTCTCCAGTTCCGACTTTCGGTCTCCCTTTGAAGGTTGTATCATATCTCCAGACGACACTTGCTCCTTGCTTTGTTCTGTCGACGCTTCTGCCTTGTTCTTGCTCTTTCGCCGCAGGAAGTAGATGATTGCTGCAATGAGTAGAACCGCTCCGGCAACTCCTCCAACCGTTCCACCTGCTATGGCTCCAACATTGCTGGATCCGCCGCCAGATGAAGATGTCGAACTCGTCGCTGTCGATGCAGTCGTCGATGAAATCACCAAAAGATCTGTCAGAACCTTGCACAAGCATACCGAGATCGAGAAGACTCACCGTAGAAAGTCTCAAACTCGACGTCACTGTCGCCGTACAACTTCCACCGGTCGCAGCCGGAACAGTATTCGTCGCCCCCAGCGTCAAAGCCGTCGATATCCCCAAGCCGGCGACCTGATCCACCCTCAGAACAATCTGTTCCGCGCCTCCAATCGTAAAGTTATCTTGCGCGCAAGTGCTATCAAAGCATGCCCAAGAATGTGGGCGGTTGTATCCACAGAGTGTCAAGGGCCATCCACCGCCCGAGTTCACGTCGGGGCAGACTTTGTTGCAAGGGGCTCCCCATGAGGGATCTGTGCAGCTTCCACGACCGTAGACTCCTCCGGAAATGCAGAGGCCGTTGTCGAGGCAGAAGTCTGTGGGTCCGCAGCAGGCCGAGATAGCTGCCGAGGAGTCGCAGGGGACGTCGTCTGATGCTACTGTTGCGCCGTCGGCGTAGTAGCAGGTCGCTGCGACTTGGAAGGCGAAAAGGAGGGTGAGGAGGATCGTGATGTATGGACGGGTATTTTGTGGAGCCATTTATCGTTCCATGGGTGAGGTTCGATGGCGAAGGAAACTCTTGAAGACTCTGGAGAGTCTCAAGAGATTGGACTGATGGGTTGACTATTGGGAACCGCGAGGCAGGGCCATCTGCGGCTGTGTCTTGGCTGTGAATAACCTACCTCGATTTCGTCTTGATCGCTGCTCTGTTTTATGACCTTCCTGTCGAAGAGAAGATCGTCGAATCCTTTCAGGTAGTGTCTACCATATACAGACGATGTCCTGCAGGCGTCAAGTCAAGGCGACATAAGCTTGAGCCTTGTTGCTTCTCCATGGTCTCTGGATTGAACGAACGTTGAAGTTGCCGTTCCGCTGAATAGAAATTGCATATGTTACAAACCTGTGTTGCCGTGTCCATCGGCCACTTCATCTCAATTGAAACCTCTCGGACGAGCTGATCCGGCCAAGAAAGTCCCCTGAGCATCCTTCTCATTCGACCGGTGAAGAGATCAACATTCGACACAGCCTGGTTTGGGTAGCTCAAACGAAGTATTTTTGTTTTGGCCCCGAAGCAGCACGACAGCTCACAGATCCGTGCTATTGGTGCTTCTCGCTCATAGTCGTATTTGTTGTAGTGTAGTGCGAATATCGCAGCTGTCAGCTCGGTCCCGATTGGTTCCAGCTGAAGACGAATGCATGTATCTTTGGCTCTCATCGAACTCACTAGCCTGCGGGTTTAAACTATTCAGACTCCTTTGAGCTGTGGATCTTCGCTCACGCATTCGCTCTACTGAAGACTCGAAAAGAGCATTTGACCATCGGATCCCCATTTGTGACCTCCTCTTTTGCTCTCTTCAGAAGGGAGGAGCATCTTCGCTCTTGCCTGAGCCTTCTAAATGGGAGGCGCTCGAAGAGCTGTTCGAATGAAAGAGCCGTGGTCGGCCTTGAAAGATGCCGCCGATGGCTTGGTGGACGGCGGAAGAAAGAAGAGACGAGATGAACTGCGTCGTGAAAGGCTCCTGGAGATGGTGAAGATTCTAGGCTATGGTAGATGAAGGCAGTGCATCGTAGATTTGCGACAGCGAGCATGGCTTGCTGGATGTTGAAAGAATCACAGAGAAGCTTCGTATGATCTATCGCGGCATGAAGGTTCCGGAATCGGGACGCAGTCGGGTGTTGCTGGCCGGCGACCGCCAGGCATCAACATGTGACGCCAAGCCGCGCAGCAAACGGCAACCACGCACCTTCCAATCTTCAAATCTGCTCTCGCCATCGACTTCCCGACAACACCAAATCCTCCACTCCTTACTCATCCGACCACGACCCGCCAAAACCCCACGATCGCCTGAGACTCCCTCCGACTGCCGCGACATTATGTCGCACGCACAGAACCACCACTCGAATAATCCAGACCCCGCCAGGGGCACTGGTCAGAATAATGGCAGGGTCTCTTGTGGACCATGCCAGCAATATGGCATCCCGAATGTAGGTCGTTCATGAACAGTCTATGTGATTCATCACCAAAACTGACCTCGATATAGTGCGACTGGAACGGTCGGAATGTGAATGTCTGCCACAGCTGTTGGCGCCAGGGCTGGAACTGCATTCCTCCTCCTGGGCACTTCTCGGGCAACGGATTGTAAGTGTGACATGCTGCATCCGATACCATATATTGGCTAACATTGAAGTAGGGGCGCTACTGGTGGCCACCCAACTTACCCACCGATGGGCAACGGAATGATATTTGGGCAGGGCAACAACGCCCACGCCTATGGATTTAACTCGAGTGTACCGCCTACGGTGTATCAGCCTCATTTCCACAAAGGCACTGGAGATCGCCACCGCGGCGATCGGCGGAACCAGCAGAATCGATCGCAAGGACAGCGGCAACAGCAGCCCCGACGTGGGCTACCGCGAGAGCGATCGCAGCAACCACGCCCGACTCCGAGCCAGGCCCCTACAGCGATGAACATTCGCGACTTGACCGAGGGCCAGATCAAGAGGCTGAACCAGTTGGCGGCGCAACATCTCGTTCGCAACCCGGGCTACACGGGCGAACGACTTGATGCCGCCCTACGGGAGCCTGGCAAGCTGAAGCAAATCGACCTTTACGTCAAGGTCGCGCGGCGCGGACTGCGCATCGAGCACTTGAATCGCCAGACACGATGGCTAACTCCGGGCCCCATCCCAGCGAACATCCCAGACGAGCCGGGTCGGGTCAAAGAAGTATGGGATGGGAAGGAGTGGGTCATCACGGTTTCGCTGAAGCCAACCGAGGAGACTCAGCCTATTGATGCCCATGCACCTGGACAGCGATCTGGGCCATCTCTCGAAGAGCAGCATCGTACTCAGATGCGCCTAATGCTCGAGCGGAATCCTGCCCTCGAGCAAGAGATGCCAGTAAAAGAAGAAGAGGTAGAAGCACCTACCGGCAACAAGCGCAAGCGAGTCGACGGCACTGCCGAGGGTCTTCACTTCCATCAAGACGAGGCCAGCCATCATCACCGCCCAAGCCGCACAACCAGTCGAGTCATTGGCGGCATCGATCCCGAGAGATCTAACAACACGCCGAGGCATCAAATCGCGGATATCAATCGTGAGCCACGGTCGTCGCATCAGACGCAAGCAGGCCCAGCGCAATCGCGCCGGCCAGAATCAAACCAAGCGGAAGTCGATTCCGCTTTGAAAGAGCTCGTCGCTTTCTGCAAGGAAGAAGACGACTCTCCTCGACAGAAGAAGAGGAGGTAGAGGGCCCCCTCTCCAGCGACTCTTCCATTATGGTGTCGCTTGCATCTCTTTCTTCGCCTCTCCGTTTGATGACAATTGGCTCTTGAAGTCAATGGTCACTTTTCCCCAGCGCTCCTGAGTCTCGAACTTAGGAAGATCGTGCTGGCACTTGACTCTTGAAGTCAATTGTCATGTATTGCAAATTGCGCCTGAATCCTGAATTCAAGAGCAGCAACACGCACGCATCTGACCCTAGAGGTCAGTCGTCATATCATACACGAGTAAGCCTGAATCCCGAATTCAGATTCAGACGTAGCGTTCTACTAGCAATCGGCTCTTGAAGACGATTGCAGTGCAAGAGCAGATAAGGCTCTCGGACAGGTCCACCGGCTCTTGAAACCGCTGCCATCCCAATTTCGGTTTGTACTCTCTCGGTGTACCTCGCCTTTAAAGAAGAACTTTTCAACGGACTCATTATATACAAGTTTCCGTATTTGTCGTGCGTGCTTTAGACAGGACGGAAAAAAAGACACAGCGACTACCCTGATCATTCACTCAGTTGACGCTAAGAAACTTAAATTCTGAAGACCACGATTATCGAGATACTGTCTACATCACTCTAGTCCGCCTTCTTTGGCGTGACAGTCTCAGCATCGATATTCTCCAGCTCAGTCTCGACCTTCACGCCTTGCAGTACAAGATCTCTCTTCTCACCATCAAACAACTTGTCCACTTCTTCAAGAGTCAAGCCCCGAGTTTCCACCCACACAAAAGCCACGAACACTACCAGCAAGACATCAAAACAGGCATTGACGAAGTAGAACTGGTACCCGATGGCTTTCAGACCAAAGGGAATGACCATGGCCACGAAAAGGCCGCAGAGCTTGGTGGTGAAGGTGTATATCGCCATGCCAACCGCGCGAATCTCGTACGAGAGCACTTCAGGCGGGTACAAGACCGTCAGAGGAGTTATTCCCCAAGCGTAGAAGGCGTTGTAGATGAAGATCATGGCAATGGTGCCATAGATGCCGCTGTTATTGGTTGAAGAGCCGTAAAGTTTTGTCAGAGCTCCAAGGAGGAAAAGAGCGATGATCTGGCCGACCATCGACAGAGAGCAGAGCCATTTGCGACCAAGCTTGTCGGTGTACCAGGAGGCAATGATGGCGACTACCAGGGTCCAAGCGGTGAGAACGATGTTGATCTGTAGTTGGGTGGTTGCTGATGTGATGCCAGCATTCGATAACATGTCTCCGAAGTAAAAGGTTACGATATTCGTTCCTGGAAACATTACGATGACAGAAAATGTAGTCGTGATGAGTAGCCGACGGAGATTTTCTTTCGTTCTCAGGGCTTTGGCGAGCGACAGGTGACGCTGCTTCTCCAGAGCAATCGTATCCACGATCTCGCGGTATTGAAACTCAGTCTCAGCTTCGTTCCTTGCATTCGCAATGCTCAGGATCTCGAGAGCTTCTGGATGGCGATCATGCGCAATGAGCCAACGGGGCGATTCTGGTACGAAGAGCAGGACAACGCCAGCGAATATCGACGGAGCGGCCTGGAGGAGAGACGGTATGCGCCATGCCCAAGTCGACGAAAGATCCTGAGTGCCGTAACATACGCCCGATGCGATGAGCGTTCCAATTCCCCAACAGGCGTAGTAAAGTCCCAAAGCGAAGCCTCGATAGCGTACGGGCATTGTCTCGGCCACGAGCGTCGGAGCTGATGTTTGGGCTAGACCCATTCCCATGCCGACTATGAATCGACCAGAGATGAACATCGCCGTGTTTTGTGCCGAACCTTGGATCACACCGCCGATCAAAGCTCCTAGACAGGCCCAGAAGACGGTCTCCCGGCGTCCACGCCATTCGAGAAGTACTCCAGCGAAGAGGGCTGCGAAGGCACCGCCGGAGTAGGAAATTGCCGTTTGGAGAGCGGTTGTCGCAGTGTTGAGAGTGAAATAACTCTTGTATGTCGGCATGACGTTCAGACTGCCCATGAGGGAGCTGTTGTAGCCGACCATGACCGAGTCGATGGCAGAGACCAGGATGAGGCAAGCGATGAGTAAAGGCTGGCTCCTTGGGATGAGGGGCGAGATCTTGTGCCCGGCCATTGTGACGTCTTCAGGAGAAAAGCTCGATGCGAAAGTGGTATTGGCCGTCAGAGAATAGCTATATATCTCCTTTGCAGATCTTGATCGGATGGATCATCCCATGTTGTCGGCCTTGGGGATCAAGATGTCGATACCTGGTTCTTGGATGGGCTATCTGGATCTTTTGATAAGCATGGTGGTGCAAAGGTGGAGAGCAACACGGCAGGTACGACGTGACGTGCATATTGAGCTATGCCGGTGCCGTCTTGGTTCTGAACTCTGTTATTTGGCTTCGGTACAAGACTAGAACGTCACTTCCCTCAGCTTCATGAAGTTCGATTTCCATCGCAGGATGAATTCGGGTGTTCCAAAGAAGCAACAATGCCATAGTCTGCTACATCTATGGCGAGAGCTACAGAGATACAATATATGTCAGCGGAGGAGCTCAAAGGTGGGGAAACGAAAGATGGATTCAGGATTGTCCTCGCTTGGGGGAAGTCCCTGGGCTATCAGCTCTCCTTATCACTCAGGCCCCTTCAGAGCGAAGCAGGATCAAATCCACTGTCAAAGTGCGGATTTGGATCACGATCTGGGACTTATTTGACCGATAGAGAAATCTTCATGAAGAAGCATGAACACCACCGGCGAAGCAAGTCAAGACGATGCCTCCCATACCTGAGGACTACCTACACCGAGTCTACGCTGGCGTACTTGGAAAGCTTATAGGCGTATACCTTGGCCGGCCATTTGAGAACTGGACACACGAACAAATCCTCGAGAAGCTTGGCCCAATACGCCACTACGTCCATGACAGATTCAACTTACCCTGCGTCGTGATCGACGACGATGTTTCTGGCACCTTCACGTTCATCAAAGCCCTCGAAGAACACGGCATTACCTCGGCATCGGAACTCACTTCGAAACAAATCGGTGACACTTGGCTCAACAATGTCATCGAGCGTCGGAGTGTCTTCTGGTGGGGAGGCAATGGCATTTCTACCGAGCATACAGCCTACTTGAACCTGAAGAGAGCCATCGAGGCTCCTCAAAGTGGCTCAATGGCTATCAATGGCCGGACGTTGGCTGAGCAGATTGGAGCCCAAATCTTCATCGACGGATGGGCAATGGTTGCACCAGGGAATCCAGCAATGGCCGCACAACTCGCTGAAGCGGCTGCCAGAGTGAGTCACGATGGCGAGGCTGTCTATGCTGCGAAGCTTTGGGCGGCGATGGAAGCTGGAGCATTCGTTTCGAAAGACATTGATTACCTGCTCGACACTGGTCTTGCATTCATTCCTCCGGATTCCGCTGTTGCCAAGCTCATCTGTGATATTCGAAGCTGGGTCAAGGAAGACGGCGACTGGCATATCACTCGACAAAGGATTGAGGACGTATACGGCTACCACAAGTACTCCGGTATCTGCCACATCATTCCCAATCACGGCGTCATGATCCTAGCCTTACTCTATGGAGGCCACGATTTCAGCGAGGCCATGCACATCGTGAACACTTCCGGCTGGGACACAGACTGCAACTCAGGCAACGTTGGCTGCCTCTTAGCCATTATGCATGGCTTATGTGCATTCGATGGAGACTTGGATTGGCGAGGACCGATTGCAGATCGAGCGTTGATCTCTGGCTCGGACAATGGCTATGCAATCAACGATGCTGCTCGTATTGCGTATGACATCGCTCGGTGTGGTGCCGTCCTGGCAGGTGAGCCTCCTCTTGAGAGGCCATCGGCTCAGTTCCACTTCTCGCTACCAGGAAGCGTTCAAGGCTTTCAGCCGTCGTCGAAGGGTGTCTCGTGCTTCCAAGGTGAAGCTCACGGAAAGCCTGGCCTTATCATCGATGTGAAAGATGATGGAGATCCTCTCGATTTTCTGGACGTCTCAACTCCAACCTTTACGCCTGCAGAAGTTCTGGCTGTCAGTCGCAGCTATGAGATGATGGCGTCACCCTTGATTTATCCAGGCCAGATACTCTACGCACCTGTCTCGGCGGCAAATTCTAATCCAGGTCCGATATCCATCTTTCTGCGTCTCAAAGCTTACGACGAGACAGACACTCTCGTTAGCGTCGACAGCGATCCCGTCATCTTAGAGCCCTCTAGCTCGATTGATATCACCTGGACGATCCCCTCAACTCTCCAGAACAAGCCGATCCAGCAAGTTGGCATCGCTTTCCCGGGCTGCCCACCGGTCTCAACCTCGATCTGTCTTCACAGCCTCTCATGGAGTGGCACCCCAGTCATGAGACTCCAGCGACCGTCTTCGGACCTCAAAGGCGTCGAACATGCTGATGGCGGCTCTTTTTGGGAAAAGTCGTGGGCCAGCTCCGTCGACAAGTTCCACAGTCAACTCGGTCCCTCTTTCTACATCGCTCGAGACGATGGCGAAGGTATCATTAGCCATGGAACTCATGATTGGATCGATTATGAGGTGACAGTCCATGGGTTCGTTGTGAATCTGGGAGGTCCTGCGGGTGTTGTGGTGCGAGTTCGGGGGCTGAGGAGGTGGTATGCCTTGATGCTTCTGCCAGAAGGGAGAGTTGGTATTGTGAAGGCGAGAGATTGTGAGAGGAAGATATTGAGCAGCGAGCCTTTTGACTGGAAGCTTGATGTGAAGTATGAGCTGCGAGTCCGTGTGAGTCAAACCAGCATCGTGGCCTCTGTTGGTGATGTCGAATTCCATGCTACGGATGACGAGTACAAGGGTGGTGCGGTCGGTCTTGTCGTCACGGGCGGGTCGTTGTCTGCAGAGAGCATTGATATCGGTCCCGTGGGGTCGCTGGAATAGTGTGTCTAGGCTTAAAACTGATCAATCCAAACATCTGTAAAAGGGGTTATCGGACAGAGGAACGCGGCGTGCCCAGCATTGAAAACCAGTCATACTAGAACGATTTCTTCAATACTATACTGTCTCCCTCCTCTCGCATCATCGAGCAGTTCCCCGTGCATCATTCCCGGGACGTATCTGGAAGTGAAGCGTCAGCGGCACGACTAGACACGCAAGATTTTGAGAAAGTCGACATTCGACAATGAATTCGTGAGGGCCCGCTTTTCCATTGGAACTTTCGCGACTGCGTTCTGGTGAGGTTAAGGCGGAGCTCGAGCAGCGATTGACGACCCTGCCGAATCTGTTTTGCAAGTGTCTCATTGGCGGATTCTGGAGCATCTCACGATGTGTTGATCCCAAGGCTTCAGGACATAAGGTGTTTTTCCACCCATGAAGATTACAACGTAGTCCACAGGCTCAGATTCCGAAGGCACGAGACCTTCGAAGCAAGTCTTTATGCAATACCGACGTTGGTCTAAAGCAAACTTGGTATCGAGTCAAGCGAGACCACCGATCTTCCGTGCCGCGTTGTCCGAGATGTCGCGGATGATGTTCCAAACGAACTCTTGAAGGTGCAGATGATCACGTTCATCAGCATATGGCGTTAGGCTGAAACCCTCGCCTTGCTATGACAATCCGATTCCGTTCCGCTTCTGAACCTTGCGTATGCGTATGGCTTGGGGTCTGGTAGCTTGCCGGCTCTTAGATTCGCGAAAAGCAGTCGACGGTGGGTTATGGGTATTTTGACGAAAGTGGCGTCGAGGGACAGCGACGGCGGGAAACCGCTGTGCTCACTGGCGACTTCAAGGTGTTTTAGTGTTGTTGATAAAGACTGCAAGTGTTGCTGCTTCACCCAAGCTCGAGGCCTTTGAGGTCGCTTGATTGTCAGAAGTCGCACTAGGCGATTGTCAGCTGTCACCTATGGTCAGGATTCTCAGTTCAGCTTCAGCGTTACCACAACCCACACCTTGTGGTCGTACGTCAATGCACGACTCGTGGCAGATCTCTCACTTCTCTTGGTGTCAGGGATCAGGTACCGAGGCTGTGAGCCATGCGCTTTGCGACGAACACATTCATTCCGGACCAACAAACCGTACATAACACTCATCGCGCTTGAGCTGTGTCAATGCAGACCTTTCCACATCTCCTCCCAGTGGTCCGCGCAACCCTCAACAGCACGACTACAGCATTTCCACTATAGTCAGCTCTCGGGCTGGGACTACGAAGACACATGTTCTGACCCCGACTAAAGCGCCTCCTATTTCGAGCACAGAGAGACTCTAGCCGGGCCTATGCTTCAGACACACAGTGTACCACATGACTACCGTCAGCAGCTTTCATTTCCTGCAACGTGTCCTCACTCTCTCTTGCAAAAACTCTGAGGTCCTCGACGGTCGCGGCAGGTGCTTCGTACTCTTCCCTTCCTTCTTCTTCTTCTTCCTTATCATCATGATGCAAAAACGCTCCCTTCGGTGTGTAAACATCGACCGTGGTCTTCCTATGTCTCAAACCCCTCTCGCGAATGATGTGGAGCTGATACGCAAACACAATGTCGTTCTTGGCATCGCTCGACGTATGTGTTTGTAAACGATATCCCCTCCCCGCCGCCGCACCAGCTTCAACGCCTGCAGAGATTTGGTCGCTGAGTGGAACGCTCACTGCACCCTCAGCTCCACGACTCTTGCCCGAAGAAACTGTCCGCGATAGACCCCTTGCGACCTTGACGCCAGTTATCATGTACACAGGTACTTTTCCCACATAACTAGCCTTCATAACCTCTTGTACTCGCGGATCTGCCGCGCGTTGCGTCGCCTCTTCGTCGGTAGGATGACTGCGCAAGTATATCGTATCGAGGCGTTCTATTCCGAAGGTTGTGGACTCTTCACCGCTGGCACTGAGGCCTGCTTTCAAGTTTACAGTCTGCAGGAACTGTGTCCAGATGGACATGTTCGCGGAATGGTTCGTCGACGCCTCAAGCTTTACCGGATCCTCTTCATGCGTCATGAGATCCGGCTCCTGAGGAGGTGGAGTCAAGGTCTTGAGAGGTCGAAGCGGATCGGCTATTATCGTACCAATCGCAGGGAAAGCATCCGGATGTGTTGTCATGTCGGGTGTGAGAACGTACATCTTTGACAGTCACGTAATTGCTTGCTTGCTTGTGTTGGGGAAAGGGTTGAGGATTGTGCTTTGGAACAAGTGTGGCTATCTGGAGATGTGCTGAGCTGAAAATGGATCACGTGAGGTAGGCTGTGTTCGTCATGCGTTTTGTTCCAGATCTTTCACCCGGACTGTCCCACTTCGTCACACGAATAAAACAGCAGCCATTGATGATGGCTCCTCGTTGCCGAGCTTTTCTACTCTCTTTTAGCTAGTCGCGTCTCTGACGGCTATGCCTGCCTGCTCGATACCATTGACGTCTTGCTGGGACCGACCTTGTTGCCCGAGGATTGCACTAGCTCCACGCCGCATAAGTATACTGAGTGCGAGTTAGATAGTTCTACTTTACCGGCTGCTCTAATAACAGGTCTTCTTCGTGCACACGCTGCAACTCCTCCTTGAATTTGATTAACTTCAGCGCGCATACATTATTTGTAGTAGCTACCTCCTAAGTCAGACCCTAGCTTTTAGCGCCGGAAGCTAGGCCGCTAGTGTTCGGATGTTTTGTTCCGCGGCCAATTAGCTTCCTTGCGCAGCAAGGGTCTAAAGCCGTTTAGTAGAGTAGTAGATATTCTACGCTTAGACTAATACTAAGTTACTAGTCTTTAAGATATATACGATTTTTAAACTTAGAGGTTATAGAGTACGATAATACGAAAGTAACGATATAAAAGTTATGTTAATACGACGTTAGGAAGGGGGTTAAATAAGTCTAGAGAGTAAGTAAAGTTAGGTCTTAGTAGCTCGTAGGCTAATATTAGTATAGGGTTAGAAAATCGTAAAAATTAACTTAACTCGAGCTCGTAGAGCTAGATACTACGATTCTAACGGTATAGATACGATATCTATACGACGTTATATTATTATATAGTATATAGTTAGGGGAAATATATACTAAGCCGCGGCCTAAGGTAGCTTTCCGCTAGTAAATATTTACTTACTCGTCCGTTATAAGACTACTAGTAATTAGTATAAAGCTTACTCGTATAGATAGTATTTTATTGTTATCTTATCGCGTTTCTACCTGCGTCGCTTACCCGCTTTAGTACTATATTACTTATAGACTATTAAGTATTTAACCCTTCGTATTCGCCCTATCTTATATACTATACCTCCTTTTATAGACTATATATCCTTTATAGACTATCCGTCTATATCCCTATCCTTAATAGAAGGTCTCTATTACTACTATAGCTATAGTAGATAGCTAGCCTAATCTAGAGCCTAATCTCTCGTTAGAACTATCTAACCTAACGGAAAACGAGTACTCGATACTACTACTAGATAACTAATAGGAGTATAAGTAGCTAAAGTAGCTAGAGTAAGGTAATAATAAGGAAGAAGACTAGCTAGCTAGTACTTAGTAACTAGAGCTAGCTAGCGCTTAGCTAGCTAGCGCTTAGTAACCTAGTACTTAGTAACTATAGGTAGCTAGCGCTTAGTAACTAGAGTAACGCGACGACGAGGGAGAAGACTCTAATAATAACGAGGAAGAGTTAGACGCTAGCGACGTAGACGAGGACGAAGACTATAACTTCGAGTCTAATAAGGAAGGTAATAGTAATATAAGTAATAATAAGCTTAATAACGAAGAGCGCTTTAGCGACTACTAATACCCTTTTAGTAACGACGACTTCGAGGACCTCCTAGTAGGTACTAATACTAATACTAACTCGGAGGTTCTAGCTAGCTAGTATCTAGTAGATAACGACTATCTATCTCTTAGACTACTACCTTACCCTACCCGTAAGTATTACCTAGTAGCTTAAGGTAGTTAAGGTAGTAGTAGTAGTATATCGACACCTACTCTAGTAGTATTAGTAGCGTTAGAAGTAGGTCGTACTACCTACTCTCGCTTCTCTATATCTAACCTTATAGCGGTAGTAGTAGTAGTAGTAGTATAGAACTAGGCCTAGTCTCTAGCTCCCTCGATAGGTACTAGAGCTACTAGAACCCCTAGAGCTACTAGAACGCCTCGAGTCCGCGTAGAGCGTCTTAATAAGGATAAGAAGATAAAGGACCTCCTACGTCGTATAAAGGCCTATAAGATTATACCTACGGAATTTATTTAGTAATAGACTAGTCTAAAGGGAATAAAGACGTACCGCCGCTATATAACGAAAGTCGTTAACACCTTTAAGTATAATAAGTTTATAAGTAGTATAGTCCTACGTAGCGAGTTAAAGAGGTTAGTAGGTAAGGAGTTCTTCGATAAATATAATCTAGAAGAGAGTATAGCTCTACGCGACCTTAAGAAGATAGAGGGTATAATTAAGGACAATACCCCTAACTAGTACTAGCTCCTTTAGAGGCTATTACTAAACCGCCGTACCTATCGTCGTAATATCGTTAACTAGGATCGTCGTAATATAATAGGTAAGCGGACTACCTTTATTACCGCTATTATTATAAACTTAATCGTATTATAGAAGGCTTCTTAGTTTACGAAGTCTATAGGCCTAACTATAGTTATACGTAGCGTAAAGAGAGAGATTATAGAGTTCTATAATAACTAGGGATTTATCTATAGTTACTAGACTAGCTAGCGGATTATAAAGGAGAACATAGAGGAGTCGAGGAGGTATATTAAGTATATCGCCCGTAATACTAAGAACTAGGATATTATATACGACAACTTTAATCGCTAGTAGACTTATTAGTACTAGACGGTTAGAGAGACTAATAAGTAGATTAATATAACGACGTCCCTCCTACGTATTAATCTATATATTCTAGAGACTAGCCTTCTATAGAGTATATTATATTATAATATACTACTTAATAAGCGCCGTATTATCTATAAGATCTATAATAACTAGTATAATAAGGATATCTCGAAGTACTTTATCGACTAGGCCCTCTTCTATATATATAAGAAGGAAATTTAGCTTATCTTTAAGTACCTTCTTCGTCGTAGAGAGTAAGGTAGTAGCGAGTAAAGTAGTAGCGAGGAAGATAATAGTAGCCGTACGTAGATAGAGAAAGATATCCTTACTATCCTCTAGACCTTTATCGACGAGGATAACGAGCTATATCTAAGATATAGTAACGTTATTCGTACCCTTAGTACTCGTAATAATTAGGTAGTCGAAGGATAGGACTTTACGGATATAATCGCCCGTCTACTAGACTAAGAGGATATCGACCTTATTAGTAAGGGACCCTATTAATATATTATATCGTATCGAGACCCTAAATACCTTAATACGATTAACTCTTAGTAGTAGTAGGATAATCTATCCGTACTAAGACGTCTAGCCTAGCCGTATATCGATCCCCTAGAGATAGTTAAAGCCGAGGTATATTCCTTAGATATCTCGATAAACGATAAGATATCGATTAAAGGTATAAAGAAGGTCTATAACGATATCTTCTAGGAGTTCCTTAGCCTTAAGCCTAATAGAAAGAAGGGTAAGCTAGTATACGAGGAGTAACTTATCCCTATATCTAGTAATTAATTAACGACTAAGCGTAGTCGCGGTATAAAGGTAGAGAATATCGAGTACGAGTATCTATATAACTATAAGTAGTTCTACCTACCTATACCTACTATATTCTATACTATTATAAATGCTTCCTTTATAGTTATTCGTACTTACTAGGCTAGAAGCGAGGCTACTAATCCCTAGAAGAAGAAGAAGTATAGCTCTAAGAAGGATAGCTCTAAGAATAATACTACTAAGGACAATACTATTAAGGACGATAGTAGTAAGTACCTCGACTATTACCTTAGTAATAATACTAGCTTCTAGAAGATTAAGGGATACTTAAACTAGAAGCCTAAGTTCTTCTTATACTAAGAGCTACTATTTAATAGCTATCGTACCCGTATTAACGCGCTCTTTATATAGGTACTAAAGGATCGTAGTCTCTACTTAGAGATAGAAGTAGTAGTAGAAGATAACTAGCTAGATAGTATTAAGAAGGTAGTTTAGGAGTTAACGCCTAAGGAGTACCTAGAAATTATTAACGAAATCTATAAGAGAGCCTTAACTAATACCGCCTAGTAAGGACTAGGTAATAAGGCTAAGACTAAGACTAAGGGCTAGGGCGAGGGTACTAGTAATAGTAATAGTAATATAGAGATTCTAGACGCTCTACCTACTAATACTCTAACGCGGCCTAATCCCTTCTTTACTACTATATATCGAATATTAAAGGAGATTAAGCACTTTTAGACTCTAAGGAAGGCTATCCGTATAGAGGATATTAGGTATATTAGTCGTATCGTTAACTACCTTATTATCTAGTTTCTTAGTACTAGCTAGTATAACTACGCCCGCGAGATACTATACTTTAAGTAGTTACTTAATATATCCGATCCTATCTTACGGAAAGTAATCCTCGCGTACTATCTTATTAATCCCTTAGGGAAGAGAAGTAAAGCTATAGTAACTAATAAGCTACTTAAACTCTATAACCTCGAATACTCGGAAGATATTAAGTAGAACGCTAACTTAACCTACGACTTAAAAGCGACTTTCTAGAAGGTATCTAGTAATCGCGAGTAGGCGCGGGTATTACGAGAGATATTTAAAGCTAGCTCTAGTATAAAGGGTAGTAATACCTACTCTCGTAAGGATAATTCGCTCGGCGTATTTAGTTTAGTAGACAAAATCTTTACTAACGGCCTCGTAAAATAGTAGAAGATAAGTAATAAGGAGCGAGAGAAGCTTAGTATTTCGAAGGATATCTAGTAGGCTAGTACGGAGCTATTACGTTCTAAGGTCGCGGATCTTAATAAGGCGAACAAGATATTATATAAGCGTAGAGCGATAGTTTTAGATACTACTATATTCGACGACCCCCTCGATAGCGCTAATATAAGAGAGTAGACTAAGTAGACGGACTATAGACTAGTAGATATAGCTATAATTAACGAGGGCGACGAGGTCTTTACGGATTTCGTTAAGGACGGTTAGAATATAATAGTAGAGTAGGTAGTTAATAAAGCTAGGTAGTAAGGTAGTCGAGCTCGACTAAGTATAGATTTTAGATTTCGTTATATACTAATAGACTTTATTATACGCTATTTCGGTACTAGCTAAGCTAGTAGATTAACTTCGTTATACGCTAGGGTAGATAGATTAGTAGCGATAATAGTAAGGGATTAGACTTTATTATTCGTAGGCGAGCGAGTAAAGGTTAGCGATAATAGGAGTCCTTATAATAGTAGCGTTTCTTTAAAAGTATATATATATATAGTCTTCCTTGTTCTTTCTTCTCTTTACGTTATAGTAATATAGTTACTACTATTACTATTACTATACTACTTACTATCGTCGTCGCCTCCGCCCTTACTATCTACTTACGCTAGCGTAGTAGCTCTAAGAATAAGAATAAGAATAAGAATACCGCCGTTACCGCCGCGGTTATAGTATACGAGATATAGAAGCTACTAGATAATAAGTTTATAGCTATAATAACTAACTACGCTATAGATAGTATCTCGTAAGTCTAATCCTACCTAGCTAAGCTAAATTAATCTAATCTAACTTTTATAGAACCGCCGCCGTATCTTACGCCGCCTCGCCTACTATCGTAGCTACTATTAGTAAAGAAGAGCCTAAGTCGTTATCTACGCCTATACCTATCGTTACTCGTCCTATAGGCTCGTCTATACTAAATCGTCTACGCTAGAGGAAGGCCGCTAAGTAAGTCGTTATAGGCTAGTTAATTCGATAGCTACTAACCCTATCGTAGAGAACGTAGTTAGGTATAGTCTTAGAATCTAGAGCTATTACTACTATAGTATAGTAGTAGTAGTAGCTAGTAAGCTCTCCGCTACTACCGTCTCTACTACTACTACGCCGTAATAGCCCTCTCCCTAGTAGTCGGTAGAAGTCTACTAAACTACGCTAGCTAGAGATAGCTAGCTAGTATTACTTAATTACCTACTAGGTAGATAGGTAGGATATAATTAAGCTCCCTCGTTAACGTATACTTACGTACGTTAGTCGAATCGAAGAGACGTCTACTAGAGAGGTATACTAGCTAAAGTATAGTCGTTATAAGGAGAATAGATATACGTACTCGTAGTATACGTATAAGAATATTAATAGGTTTCGGATAGCTAAGTACGCTTAGTATATATATAATAGCGTTAAATACGAGTAGATACCTAAATCGTTACTCGTCGAGTCTAGACTCTAGTCTTCTAGTTTACTATTATAGTCTTCTTATCTTCTAGCTACTTATCTTCTAGTCTCGTTAATATCGCCTTCGTTAGCTAGCTAGGTATTTAGCTTAGCTCTAGTATAAGAAGATCGAGCTAGATACCTTTATAACTACTTCCGAGTATTCCTCGTAGTCCTCTAGTACTCGTAGTCCTCTAGTACTCGTAGTCCTCTAGTACTTATAGTCCTCTAGTACTCGTAGTCCTCTAGGCCTTAGCTAGTACGAGCTCGTCGTTACTACTAGTTAAATCTACCTCCTATACTATAGTATCGTATATACCGTCTACTTACAATTATTAAAGGCCGTATAATCCCCGAGCGAGCTCTAGATTCTAGCCTTTTATATACTAAAGTTTACCTATTACGTTATATTAGCGTAAAAGCTATATATTTCAATTAAAACCTTACCTACTATCCTTTATTACGTCTTAATAGCGTAGTAGTATAGCGGGTGCCGAACGTAAAGTCCCTCGTTCGAATCCTAATATATATACGTAGAGTTTAGGTAGACTCTATATAGTAGGGAAGGTATACCTATCCTTATTACGACGAGTACCTAAGTAGGAAACTTAATACTAAATCGTCCTTATTACGATACAAAACTTAATACTAAATTATTATTACCTAGATTAACGTCCTTATTAGACGTCCTACTCTTCGGAGTTAAAACCGATATTAGATAAGCGTCCTTATTAGACGCCCCGCCTACTATAGAGTAGTTAAAACCGATAGAAGGTAATACGTACTCGGGATAGGCTCCGTACCTTACTATATTATTAGACTATATAAGTTAAGGCTTAAGCCCTCTCTAAGGAGTAAGGAGCCTAATATAACTATACGTACTCTAAGTCTATATACCTTTATTAAATCTAATCGATCCGCTCGCTCTTCTTTAATATACGTAATAGGCTCTATTATTAACTAATAAATCCTTTACTAGGTTTTCCTCCCCTTTACTTTAGTATTAGGGAAGGTTTTACTCTTTTACTAGGTACTAAGGTATAAAGGAGGTTAGCTTAGGCGTCGCTCGTCTAGTCTAGTTTCTAGTCTAATTTGTAGTCTATCTTCTACCCTTCCTATCGTTAACGCCTTAATATTATCTACCTCCTTATCTAGCTCTTTATCTACCTTATTATCTAGCTCTTTATCTAGCTCTTTATCTAGTACTTTACTCTAGCTCTTTACTCTTTTACTCTACCCCTATAAACCTTACTTCGCCCCTCTCCTTTACTTATATCTACTACTAGTATCGTAATCCCCGTAAATCCCGTCGCTATTTATAGTAATATCGCCTAAATCTTACCTATACTAACGTTATATCGCGCTACTCGCGCTACTACCTACGCGCGACTATAAGTTCTCGTCTTTACTCTAACTTCTTCCTTTCTTCTTTATCTACCTCTATACCTCCTCTACGATCTACTACTATAAGCCTATAATAGCGTATCGTATAGAAGTCGGGCGTAGTAGTAGTAACTAGTAGGTATACGAAGAGATTTGTCTAGCTTAATAACGTTAAAACCGAGTAGTAGGCTAGCTACTATCTACCTTACTAAATAACTAAGTACCTATAGCGGCCTATCTCGTCTAGCTAACGACGTTAAACTAAGCCGTCCTACTAGGTACTATTAAACCTAGCCGCTATACTACTAGGGCGTTATCTAAGCCGTCCTACTAGGTACTAACAAACCTAGCCGCTAAGCTAAGGGCGTTAACTAAGCGGGTAGCGCCTAGCCTTAATATTAACGCTATCGCTATCTATCTAGAATCGATAAGATTCTACTTAGTTAGTAATAGTATCTTATCTTTATTATTTAGTCTTCTACTCGCCTAGGTCTACCTCTTTAGTTTTACGGCTACTATTAGGGTACTTAGCGAGGTACCTCTCTTACCTACGCGGTCGCTCTAAGTAGGCCTAGTATAAGGGTCGACTAGCGTTCTCGCTTAGCTAGTCCTCTAAGAGGCGTAGAGTTTAGGGGCTCGGCTTAAAGCGTCCTTTAGGGAGGCTCTTATCGACGATACGGTTACTACGATATATAACTAGCTAGGCTATAGCGATATATATCCTAGTACTAATATTACTATAAAAGTTATACGCGATCCGCCTAGTACGCTTCGGTAAGGCGTTAAACTATCCGTACTATTATTACGAGAGGTACCTTTACTATATAGTCTCCTTAGCTATAAAAGAGGCGCCTAGATACTATATATTATCTAGTACCGTCGGTTACCGAGTTCTAACTCTTAAGCTTATCTCTTAAGATACCTTAGGCTTATAAGATTAGACTTTATCTAAAGGCGTTATTAATACTATCGACTTCGTTAGAGGCTACTACTTCTAGTTATTAATAACTAGCGCCGTTATCCCTTAGCCCTTTTATATACTACCTTAGGCTACTCGAAGGTCTACTATATAGGTAATAGTTTACTTACGGAACTAATAGCTCTAGTTATAGTAGTTTAGTACTTTACTTACTTATAAGAATATTATTAAACGTTATCCTCTATAGTATACTAATAATCTATACTACCGTTCGCGGCGAAGGGCGGTTTCGACTAGCTTCGGCTAGTTTTAATAACCTACCTAGTAGAGAAGAGGGTCTTATACTAAACTTTAGATCCTTAAATCCCTCGTCTATATATAAGGCCTCCGTTCCGCCTACCTACTTACTTTAGTAATAATAGGTAGTAGTACTATATATGTTTCTCTAGGCTAGCCTAGGGTAATAAGTATAGTAACGGGCTTAGCGATAATAGGCTCGGCGATAATAGGCTCGGTAATAGACGCGATAGTAATAGACGCGACGGCGATAGATTCGATATAGAGCGGGTAGTTATAGGTATATAGATCTAATAAGATAAAGTCGACTAAAGGTTCGGCTCGTAGTAGAGTAGCTATAGTTTAGTATACGATTTAGATTTCGTTATACGCGTATCTATAAGTATACGCCTACGTAGATAATAATTTAGCGTATAACGAAGTCTAGATTAGTAATATAGCTAGCGGGTTAGAGATAGCGAAGGTGTTTAAAAAGTCTAAAGCTAGGAAAGTTTAGGAAGGTGTAAGCTATAATAATATCTACGCCTAGATTTCGTACTATCTACGCGAGTAGCTAGGCTAGTACCTTATAGGCTTCCTAATACCGCCTTTACTTTTATATTATTCTATTATTAAAACTATTAATAATAATACGCTTTTATTAATATAACCGACTATAACGAAATTATAAGTCTCTTAAATACTACTAACGCTCTTAAGGCCTTATAATCTATACGAATATACTCTAAGTCCTAGAATCCTTTAACGAGCGCCTCTCTAACTCTTAAGCTACCTCTAAGATATACGCTAGCTACGAGGGCTAGATATAATATTACTAGAGTCGAAGTCGGCGCTACTAATAGGCGAAGATAGTATAGCGGCGCTAATACGAGATACTTAACTAGCCGATATTATAGTACTATAAGTAGGAGAGGGAGGAGGACCGTAGGCGATTTAGCGAAAGGTATCTATTATTATCTAGTTAATCTACTCTAGAGTAAGATTATTAAGCTTAGTAATATCGCTAATATTACTAAACCTAGACGGCGAGTCTTAACGTATAGCCTTAGTTAGCCTCTCGGTAGTTAACGGCCTACTAGCTAGACGCTTATTACTAGTACTAGAGGTAGCGTTAGAGGCCGTACCGAGACTAAGACTAGAGATAGTAACGGGTCTAGTACCCCGAAAAGCCCCTAGTACTATAGCCGTTATAGTAGCTATAACGGAACCTAGCGTCGGCTATAGAGTTAGATTAACTTAAGACTAGGCGTTTAATAGAGTAGACTTTTATATACTAACTCTTACCGAGCGGTTAAACGAGTCGTTAATATACCGACGACGATCTTCTAGTATCTCTATTAGACGAGTACCTTAGCTAGAGGTAGTACTAGAGGGAGTACTAGAGGTAGTACTAGAGGTAGTACTAGAGGTAGTACTAGATATACTCTAGCCTTAAGTACCTTAGCTAGTATTAGCGGTATCCTTCTTAGCCTACCGCTTACGCTTAATCTTATCGTATACTACGATAGCTTTATTAGAGATATCGTTTAACTAGGCGATAATCTTAGGGTACTACTAGATCTAAACCTTAGTAGCCTCTAGCTTATAGGCCCCCTCGATATCCTCCTAAATAACCTTAACTAACTAATCTAGCCTACCGCCGCTACTCTTAAAGGTAGCGTAGATATCCTAAAGGATAGGGTTATTAATAAAGAAGTTAGCGGGTATCTTAAATATACGAGTCTTAGTATTATTACGGAACTAGACGTCCTTCTTAGCCTACTTAGATACCTAGTCCTTAATTAATAGTATCGTATAGGTAGGTAAAGTTCTAGCTCGAGGCGTAACTAGCTTTAGATCCTCTAGTAGTAGTTCTAGTATATCCTCGTTCTTATATAGGTCTAGATTATAGACGTTATAGTAAAGCTCTACTAGTACTAGTCTATCTAGATAAGGATAGGCTACTTAATCCTCGCTAAAGTACTTATAAAGGATAGCGACTAGATACTTACTAGTACTACCGAAACGAAGGCGCTCGTTCTAGGCTTAGCGAGCGATTAGTAGGTAGTTCTTACGCTTCTATATCTTAGTCTTAGTCTACTTCTTTACTATACTAGGCTCTTTAAAGTCCTTGTCCTCTTCGTCGTCCTTCTCGTCCTCCTCTTCGTCCTTATTATATTACGCCTCTTTACTAGGAAGGTCGGTCTAGCGCTAGGCTCGAGGGATATAGATTATAGGAACGATAATAGCGTTATCGCGATACTACGTAGGTAGACTAGAGTTCCTATATAGACGTCTAGATAGAGAGAATTCTTACTAGTCTTAACCCGCTAGCTACTACTACTACTACTACTAGCGTTCGCGAAATAGCCGGCCCTTTAGCTCTAGTACTAGTATACGTAGTAAGGAAGTATCGTCTAGCGTACTATCTAGTAAAGCCTTCTAGTTATCGTTAATCTAGTATAGTATAAACTAGAATATAACTCTACGTATACCTAAAGCTCGCGCTATACGACCTACTCGCTACTAGAAGTCTAATATACTCTTAGAGATAGGTATATCTATAACGATAGTAATCTCGATATTATTAACGTCTATACTATTACTCTAGATCGTAGTAGCGTAGGTAATACGATAAGTACTAGATATAAAGTCCTAGTACCGCTTCTCTTAATTAGGATTAGGGACTAGACTAGATACGAAGTAAACTACGGTACGAACGTTAATACTAGGCCTACTACCCTAGTTATATTACTTACTTAGATCTACCTACTTAGTTAGAGTAACGAGCTAGCTACGGATAATCTAAGCGAGCTTCTTAACCCGCTTACGCCTATCTATAAAGATAATAATCTTCTTAAGATTCTAAGGTATAGCTTTACTAGCCTCGTTAACTACGCTAATAGTTACGAAGAATAAGAAGCTATAGTAGTCGCGCTTATACTACTTCTAGGGAATATTCTTAAAGATAAATATAATATCTAGTCTTATAATACTAGCGCGTATAACCTATTTAAACGGTTAGCTAGACTAGACTACTAGAGTACTAGAGTACTAGACTAGACTACTAGAGTACTAGAGTACTAGACTACTAGGCTTCCTTATATACCTTAGTCTAGAATTCCTTATTACTAACCTTACGAAAACTAGTATACTTAAGTACGAACTCCTCCGTCTCTATAGGTAGGGTAGTAGAATATTTAATAAGTAGAGTATATCGAGGGAGGAGCTACTATATAGTATATAGTTCTATAAACTTACTACGGAAGGATTACTACCTCTCGACTAGATAGATCTTATCTATAAATACGAGGCTAATACAATCCTATACCTCTAGCTTCTATAATACCTTACGAACCTCTAGTAATACTACTTATTTAGGACTAAGGATAAGGACCTAGACCTCGCCCTTCTTAAACTTCTTAAGTAACGTACTATCTTTCTTCCTATTTATAGTAGTAAGGTTAGTAGCGTTAATAAGAAGATTCTTATTACTAGTAATAACCCTACTAATATCCTTAATCCTATTCTACTACTTATTACTAAGACGATTAAGTAGTAAAATCTATAGAATCTAATACCTAGTAAGAAGTAGATAGGAATAGACGATAAGGGACTATATGTAGTTAGCTTAGGTCTATTAAAGGATTACTACTACCGCCGACTACTACTAGATTACCGCCGCCGACTACTACTAGATTACCGCTACCGCCGACTACTACTAGATAGATAAATATACCTTACTAAGCCCTATACGGGCTTTTACTAGAAGATCGTACTAGGTAAAGATAAGCCTAAAGGCGTAATCCGTCTAGAATATATTAGCCTTACGATACTCGCCTAGATATTATATATCGAGGATCCGCCTTATTCCCTTAGAAAGTAGGACTTTCTAAAGGTCTAACCTAACCTACGGGTACTATCTAATATTATATACGAGCTACTAGAATACCTCGAGTAGTATACCGCCTTCTATAGTCTAGAGACTAGCGATACGCTACTAGAAGTACTAGTAGTAGTCGTTAGGGTTAGCTAGTAACTAAACTAGTAGTATATTAAACTTTAGATAGACTCGAGTTACTATACTACGAGGAAGTAGTACTTAGGTAACTAGAGCTACTACCGCCTTTCGCTACTATACTAAGGGTATATTCTAGTACTTCTTAGTATAGCGCTACTTCTTTAACTTACTACTACTAGATATAGTATTCGTAGTCTTATCCTTTATATAGCCTCTACCCGACCTCTTAGGTAGTAGTATAATACTATCTAGATAGGGTTATCGCTATATAGGTAGGTATAGGTATCTAGATTAGGGTCGCTATCGCTAGCTAGATTAGGGTCGCTATCGCTAGCTAGATTAGGGTCGCTATCGCTAGCTAGATTAAGGTCGCTCCTAACTATCTAAGTATAGCTAAGGGAAGGATAAAGGGTTCGAGACTATACTAAGATAGATTTACGACTTCCTATAGCGTTAGGGATATACTAAGTAGCTTTAAATAAGAGTAGCGGCGTCTAGGCTTACTACCTTAGGTTTAATTTACTTACTCCCCTTAGGAAGTAAATCGAAAGGTAGTAATTACTTAGAGCTTATAGAGGGTACTAGAAAGGTTAGAACTATATAGTTTATAGGTTCTAAAAGGGTAGTTATTGTCTATAGTAAACTAAGAGGGGAAATTTTAGAAGTAGTTTTTAGCTTATAAATATATCTAGTCCTTAGAAACTTAAATTTTATATATATTATTACTTACGTAGAATCTGTATTATAATTCTTTAGAGCTATACTACAAGTTACTTATATATAATTTATAGTAGTGTTAAGCTATTTAGAAATATAGATTTTAAGATAGGCGCTGGATGTCCGCCTGCGACCATTTGTCTTTAGGCGCTCCGCAGAAGGACATCCACCACCCATACTAACCGTATCAAGTCAAGTGCAAGCTATCCGTACGCTAACCACCCGCTTGGAACCGCTTCACGTGGCATCGAGTTCTTTCCTTCGTAGGACCGCGCCTGAACTTGGGAGGTAGTATGGCAGCGCCAACTTTGCGCATGCTAAACGTCTCTACATCGCAGCTCGAACTACCCCGGCAGCTCAGGGATGATTTGGCCTCGAAACGCAAGAGACCAAGAGCCCGTCTAACCTTGTCCTTCTACGTGGTAACGTGATATCTACATCCTGAAACTGGATTCGGAGCCGAAAGCTCGAAGCCAGATAGTTGCAAAGAGCAACTTTCATACGGTTTTGTGATTGATGACCAGGCTCGATCCTCAGACCACGACGCTCTTCCACTATGGATCAACAATGTTCCACAGCATAGCCAAGATACAGCTTGCGACGATCCTCCGCTGCACGACAGAATTTCGAAGGGTTCACGAACCAAAAGCGATCCCTTGTCTTCATCCCCACGGTCTTTGTACGGAACATTGACTCCATCCCTTCCTTCGTCTTCAGCTTACGAAATTGTGAGCTATCAGACCCAAAGCTCAACTTCGCGGCATCGAGGATCAGGGCAGCGATACCGGCAGCGATTGGAGTTGCCACTGAAGTGCCTGAAGCAGGTGCCCGCGGTTTCTCACTGCTAAGCCCTGCGGCGTCCACATTCTCGCCGAGGGTTCCGATCACAGTTGCTTGCTCATAATCCATTGGTGCGTTGAAGTTGCTGAATTGTCCAAAATGATCAGTGGATCTGACGGGTGTTACCGAGATGTGAGAAGCTGGAAACCATTCTCGAGAACTTCCCCCGGAATTTGAAGCCGCTGCGAAGAACAACACTTTGCGCATAACGCTGTCAATTGCCGCCTGTATCTCAGGTGACGGTTCTCCAGGATACCCAAAAGACATTGAGACAATGTCCGCCTTGCAATCGTTGACGGCCCACTTTATGGCATTTGCGATGTTCTCGCTCGAATTTGATAAGTCCTTGGTGTCGGTAGCCACTCGAGCGACATGTAACTTGGCTCGCGGTGCAACCGTCATTAACAACGAGACCACGTGGGTGCCATGCCCGCAGGCGTCCAGCGGCGTAGTTGAGCCGGAAACGAAGTCTTTCCAGTTTGGGAGCCTTTTTCTCAAGCGAGGATCCTTGAAGAATGGGCTCCTCGCATCATAGCCACTGTCCAAAACAACGATACAGGTTCGTGGCCAGTCTGGCTTTTTTTCCAGGCACGTAATTATATCTTCGTTGAGCGCGGAATTGGCGATTTGATCTAGCCAACTACGGGTCTCGCTGCTCAAGCTGTCAGACAAGACTACTGTTAAGCGAGAGAGAATTACCTGTTAGGCTTGGACATGAACGTCCCCTTGCAGTCGATAGATTCGGCTGAGACTGCAGGGGCACTGAACCTTGGTTGCCAAATTGTAGGTTCTGGGCCAGGATCTTGTTGTCGGGCTATGTGTACCAAAGGCGTCAGCACACGAGTTCGAACGATTTCCCGACGGCTTTCACTTGAGCCACAATTCTTGAATATATTAATCTCGAAACAAGCAGAAACGGCGTCTCTGACAAGGTTTCGGGCCTCTTCTGAGGTACAGTTCAGGTCAGGCCAGCTCGGACTTTTGAGGATCTTCCTGCAGTCAGTGAGCTCTGTGTTCAACAACTCCTCCCAAGCTGTATCAGTTGCCGCTTTGGTATACTTAGAGTCGTTTCGCAAAACATCAACTAGGAGTACACCGAGAGCGAGGATGCGAGGAGCCGGATGCACCACGCCATAGGCGCTCGGCAGGCTCTCATTGTGCATCAGTCCATTGGATTCTGGAGGGACCCGGAACGGCATGGTTAACAACGGTTCTGAGGAATCGTACAAGGATTCGTTGTCACCTTGCGGCATGAAATGGATGACATCGGCAGTCCAGCGTACGGACATCCAGTCTGACTGATAGTATTGCCAGAAGGATTCGACAAGATGGCAAGCGAGTCTCAGCCTCGCCATAGTCGGCAGACTTTGCTCTCGTAACGCTTGTGTAAGTGACAATTCCGGCCCGATTTGAAGCTTCTGCTCCGCGTCCGCCTCCTCTACGTCGGATTCAAATATGCAGTTCTGGTCGATATGCACGCAGAGATGCACAGGTCCAAGTTTCTTTAGAAGGAGACCACAAAGGTTGTCGCGCCGCTTTTCCGGGGCCGGGAATCTACCTTGTACCGTGTGGGAGCCTTCGACTCCTTGTATCGTGTGGGAGCCTTCGACTCCTCGTGCAGTGGGAAAGCTTTCGAAGGTCGTTGATTTGGCTCGTTTACTTTTCGCCACCTTTTTGCTATTCATGCTTAACACATGGGAGGTCATCACGTGAGAATGGTGTAACATACCATGATACCTTCAGACGAAGACGCTGTCTTTGCCCTTTACATTCAGCCATGTGCGACTGCGATGCCATGAACACTGTGTTAAAACAATAGCGCCGCGGGTTCGCTTCCGCCCAGGGCTCGTCCGTAACTTCGAGAACAGTCCCGAGGCGAAGACTTCCGTGGTGCATCCTCTGTTCTAGTGGCATTGTCGATGGTGACGGGCAAGCACATTCGATATGGTCTCGAAGAACCATATAAAGGGTTTGTGGCACATGCTCTGGGAGCTCAGGGGTAGCTTCCGCAGAACTGAGTGACTTCACGTCAATACGCCGGCTACCGGTATGGGGCAAAAATCTGTCGATGTTCAGCAATAAGCTCTCGCTTGCATCTTCGTCTTTCACGAATTTTTGCAGAGATTTGTCCAGTAGCTTGTAACCTTTGGGGGTCGTTTTCCCTTCCTTAAGCGCTCGCAGTACTGGGAAGGTCTCTGTGTTCACCGGGACATCTTGCCGCCACTAGGTCCTTCTGTCAGCTATGCGACCAGCACAATCGGAGCGGCAAAGAGCTTCGCACCGTGCACACTCTCTCGAGGTCTATCGAGAGCTTCTTGACCTTACTCAGGGAAACACAAAGGCGGTCTTCATGTGTTGCGATTGTAAAGAGTAACGTGCCCAGATTGGCAAGAGCACGGCTAGGAGGTTGGCCTTGCGTAGCCAGCTCGATCGCGAGATGCCCAAGGGCCTTAGCGGAGGCGAAGACAAAGTCTGGCAGGTCCTCGTCTCTTAAGACTCTCATGATAGTAGACTTGGTGCTCGGCTGTTTCGTTGCAAGGTATACTGGTCAAGATGTGTTACCACAGTAATTCGATAATATCTCGGCAAATCCCGTATCCGTAGTTCCGTCGAACTTAGTTTTTCAGATCAGCTGACTGGCGTGGAGGCTTTGAGATTGACAAATGCACCGACGGTCTCATGGACATAGCTTCATCAAATCTGCTTTATCCCAAATAACTAATTCTCATCTGACAGCTCGTCCAGAATCTAATCAATTGACTACTAAGGGCTAGCCTTTGTGCCGGAATACCAAGATTTATCCACCGCCAGCTGCGAGCGATTACTGTCCGGCACGAGTCGCACTTCCCCACCTTGATGAATAAGGTACATTCACCTCAACCAGAGCTTGCAAGTCCTGCCACATGCCCAACACCACTACAGATACGACCGGAGAACTTATTATTACGGTATACTTTGACTCGCCCTAATGATATCCTCGGCATGCATGGATCCATGAAATGAGCAATGGACTTATCAGAATCGTCGAAGATCGTGGAGTCAGCGAAGGCATGTCGCAGCGCGCTGGAACATGCTATCACGATCGGAAGCGACAATCAAAGAGATTGGGCGCAAGCTCGCCTCATTGACTTCAATCTTTGGGCAGCGGGCACCGGCGTCTTTGCAGGTTCGAGGAATGCATTGCACGAACGCCTTTCTGGGCATCCAGACATTCGCGAGGTGGTGGTCGCAGTACTCTCAGTGCTGGCCTCGGTCATTACTGGCTATGCGGAGGTTGTAAGTCAGGGTGTCAGTCAGGTCTCGTGTAACATCGACAGTGGGCCAGCTGATTTGGAAGAGCCACCGCGATCGTTTTCACCTTGGTCTTCTGACGATGGAGATGATTCACGCACTTCCCTCCAGGAAGTCGATCCAGCCGGCTCTATGGATGGCGTTTCGACCTGCTGTCGCGACGCTGACAGGCTTGTAGATAGATTACTAGACCTGGGGGTGCTGATCAGGCAATCCGGCCGAGCCTCGAGGTTGTCCAAAGCTGATACCTCATTCAAAGCAACAAAGTATAAGAGATTCCAAAGTTACCTGGAGACCTTGCTTTTGGCTCGCGGAATGCCAGACGGCACCACCGATGAAGTAGTCACCACGACCCGAGCTGGCCGAGTGAGTCTGGAACAAAGACTCCTAATCGATGCGAACTTGCGGAGGCGGCACCGCTTTCTTTTTGCACGAAATAGGGCGGTAATCCTTGAAAATAACCCAACGGCAAGGTCATACGACGCCCTTGACAACACGACGCAACTGCCCAGCTTTAGACCTCAAGCAACAGCCAATGCACAGGAGGTCCCTCCGACGACCGGCCCACTGGAGAATGCACGGTACGACGGGGTACAAAGCCAGGGAAGCCTTTCCCGTCCCGAGACGGCGCAGCTTAAGCTAGTAGCAGACCAGAATTGGACAGCTCAGGAAGATCGAGCTCGACAAGGTCCGTCTACACAGCTTACACTGGTTACCAACAAAGTCGTATACCCCAAACCACCGCCGGTCGGCCCAGACATTAGGGCGGCCACCTGTCCCTGTTGCTTTGAGACTTTACCGGCCGCAACCATGAGCAAGCGCAATACATGGAAGTAAGTCTTTATTCCCTTCGTTAGTGGACCTATTTCCTGACGAAGAAAGGAAACACCTCGGAAAGGATGTACAACCATATACGTGCGTGGTAGCCGATTGCTCGAAGATTGTGAGGACCTTTGAGCGCAGAAGTCAATTGGAACAGCATATGGAGAACTGCCATAGAGTCATTGACCACTGGCAATGTCCTATCTGCGAGCCAAGTGACCATTACAACGCAGAGGAGCAACTCACGGAGCATCTCGCACTCAGGCATTCCAAAACGATCCGTCCGGAACAGAGGAGAATTATTGCCGAGATGTCGTCGCAAAAGCTATTAAAGCTTCCACAAATCTGTCCTGTATGTTCCGAAAGTGGGCAGGGACACGACCAAAAATCATTCCTGGAGCACTTGATGATTTGTATTCACGCCTTTTCACTGCTAGCACTCCCCTGGAACAGGTCGACGGATAAGTCAATCCTCCCTCAAAGTGTGTACCGTGATATCAGACATTGGTTAGATGGCCTGGATCCGCCGCAGTATCATCCCGCCACAACAGAAGAGCATCATCACGAGCTACCATTCCCACCAGCTGACAGCAATGGCGAGTCAGATGGCGAATTCAGCCCACTGCTGCGACATGAATACTTTGACGAAGGCAGCAGCGACGCCACCGTGACCGAACGGAGTGAGGTTCTCGACTCGTCTTCCGATTCTCAAGCCCGCCAAGCTACGACTCTTGGGCCTTCGCAGTGGTTCGAGCGATTGCAAAAGGAGGTGCATAGCTTACTCGATCCCCAGGATGCTGGTCCTAAGATCAAAGTAGCAATTCTCGACACCGGAGCCAACTTCGACAAAACTCAAACCAGGGCCATCCGTGGCGGACGCATCACGGACTGCAGAACGTGGTGTGATACACCCCATAGCAAAGACGGTCGACAAATTTTGAAACATGATGGTCTTATCGAAGACGCCGACCGAGACACGGACGAACATGGCACCCACTGCCTGTGGACGCTGCGAAAAGTTGCGCCCAACTGTGAGATTTTCGTAGCACAGGTTTTTAAAGACCGGCTCGAAGTCAAAAAAGGTTATCCCACTGCAGCGCAGGCAGACAGGATTGCAAGTGTATGTCTCTTTTTGCGAACGGATGCTGAATATCTCTAATCCAGTTTAGGCCATTGATTATGCCGCACATGTCGAGCAGGCAGATATCATCACCATGTCCTTCGGCTTCCAAGACGAGTCGGATGTGATCAACGAAGCCCTCTACCGAGCTGCGTCAAGGAAGCACAAACCGTGCTTGCTCTTCGCTGCCGCCTCAAACTTTGGCGCAAACGACGACGTACAATGGCCGGCGTCACATCCTCAGGTCATATGTATACACGCCACGGACTCTATTGGCAACCTATATCCACGGAACGTGACACCGGAGTCTTCCCGGAAAGAGTTCGCAACCCTTGGCGTCGGTGTGGAGGCATTCGTTGGTCATGCTGCGAGACAAGCTTCGAAAAGCGGAACTTCTGTGGCCGCTCCCATCGCAGCAGGGATTGCAGCGTTGATCCTTCACGACGTCCAGAGCAATCGAAGTGCGTACATTGATTCCCTTCATAAAGGGAGTCGGATTCAGCGAGAGGTCATTTACGACAAAAAAGTGAGAAAGCTGCGCACACATGAGGGCATGTGCAGGGTGTTCATGGGAATGTCCGTGCAGAGGGATGGCTACAACTTTCTTCGACCCTGGAAAGTCCTACGCAAATACGAGAGCGAGGCCGACTACCTGCGAGCTCGTGACATTCTAAAGACAGCGTCTGGGCTGGATCCGCTCTTCGATTTAACACCGGACAGCGACAACAGAATGCCTGAACGTCTCAAGCTCGGGTATATGCTTCCCCCAAACCTCTCACTGGTTCCGAACCGCGATGTTAAGCTTGGGATGCTATTGCCCTTGTCATACGATACGCCCAGGCTTCCAGACCCGGACTGCAACCTGACAGATTCGCCTAATTATGCGTATCCGGAAGTTACGCCAGAGGTCGAGGAGAACTGGGAATACAACGAAACCCGCAGCAAAACAGCCTCAGTGGGTCTGGGGGCCAACATTCCAATCTTGACGGCGCTCGGCGGCTCGCTTGGTTTCGATCACTCAAGAACCGAAGACATCGCCGTCGAGGCGAAGCGCGTCGAAACATTCTCGTTCACTCCAAGCTTGAAGTACATCGGCACTGCTTTACAGCAGCCTACTGCGAAGGAGTATATATCTCAGAATCCACAAGCGCCTGTGTTCATGATCACTGGGCTAAAGGTGGCTTACGAGGCGAACATTACCTTCGGCAAAGACAGGGCAAACAAGGAACATGGCAGCCTGGGCGCGGATTTGGCAACGAGTGCAGTACCTGTCAATGTTGGGCCAGAGGCTGGGTGGAGTTCTTCTCGCGAGGTGCGCTTCAAAACCTTCAAACCTGGACCGTTCGTGCTTGCGTATCAATTGAAACGCATTCGACGAAAGAGAGACGGCACTCTGCATGCCAAGGGGTACAATTCACAGGCCTTTCTTTTCGATGATGATGATGATGATGATGATGATGATGATGATGATGATGATGATGATGATGATGATGATGATGATGATGATGATGATGATGATGAGGCGCCTCAGCCTACAGTGGCCCTTGAACAGCAGTGGGATCTGGCAAACGTAACGCCCGAAATGGATCTAGAGGGAGAATGAAGTTATAAGGATCGACCAAGTCGATGTTTGGACCGCATCTTCGCTTCGCAGTCAGCAGACAGTCTGTTATCGTTGAACCTCTCTCCCGTTGATCGCAGGCCAATTTTAGGGACGCCCAGAATCTCTTATGCCATCCAACCCCGCGATACTCCGGCCTGACAGCTCCTTCAGGACTTGAGGAGACGAAAAGACTTCTCGATGGCTTAATTAAAGCAGGCGAATATTAGATAGCCGAGCCATCTCCACTTTCGCCCTCAACCATTGTTTCCGCAGCTACCCACTATAACGGTATAACCATCGAGCGAGCGAGTGAGGAACGTTGCAAAGCCAGCCTCGCGTAGCGAAGGTCTAAGGATTGTTTGCGCACTTAGGTCATTGCTACACTATAATACTTCTTACATGAGCTCCAAGAACGCGACACGGCAGTTCTAACTGTATACTTCTCGCTAAGATGCGACCGTCTGAAGGGATCGGGATTTCGAGGAAGGGCTAAATTTTAGGGAGTATCTCGCCTTACAAAGAGCGGGATTGGCAACATGTGCTGACAGTTCTCTTGGTGATTTCGTCTTCCACCTCCCTGCCATCGTCGTCTGCTCCCTCCGTCCCTTCTTCCACGCCGCCGGCAACAGGGGACAACTCGTCGGCTAGTACCAAATCGGCCTCTCCAAACACGGGCAGTGATAATACGGGGGCCATAGTGGGAGGCTCGGTCGGAGGAGGACTTGGGGCCTTGGCGATCGTAGCGACCATTCTTTGGTATTGGATGCGACAGAGAACAAGACGGGGCAATGGCGATCATGAGCTGGGTAATGAAAAAAAGCCAAGGATGATAAAGACTGACGTCCACAAAGACGAGTCGATCGGACTAGTTGAGGCTGATACTCCAATGCGTCGAGCAGAACTGGACACCGCAGTGGACAGAGTTGAGTTAACTGGTAACTCGCGATAGGCATGGTATACAATCTCAGTGTGTCGGTGTAAGTCGTGTAGTGACGTGCTCGTTGATTGCCCGGGTCTTGGGTCCTTTTTGGGGAGTGGCCAGGATCCAAGTCTCGAGTACCAAAGCGTTGGCTTGCTTGCATGTTGGTGTCGGCTCGACCGGCCACTCATACCGATCATGGTTTATCCCGCAGGCAAATCGAGCGCTCGTATTAGCGCTCTCGAGTCTGGTGGTCTGCCCAAGAATTCCTCAATAATCGTGTTCTCATCCCGAGAGCTTCCAGGCTCGAGGACAATTCTGCGGAAACGTTGCCAACTCTGCAAATCGTCATGTCTGCCCTTGAAGCACGTTGCGTAAAAGTCCTCTGCAATGACATTGGCCACAAGGTAAGAGTAGTAGCCAGCATCCTGATTGTTGATCAAATGTGTCGAGTTGCTGTGCAGATATCCACGTTTGGGGAGGTTACTGCCATGGAAGCGTTGGAGGAGTTCAGAGTATACTTGTGTGAGATCGGAGTTCAACAGGTTGTCAAGATCGTCGGCGCTTCTAGGATGATGGCACATTAGATCGAAGGTGCTGTCCGTCCTGATGTTTCGAGGTCAGTATCCTGGATACGACTGACATTGGCAACTCACAGCTGGTCAAGATGCAGTCTCAGTCGGGACGGCGTTTTGTTCTCGAATAAACGAGTCATCAGGTCGACTGGGAGATGTTTAGGGGGTAGAGGTTCTCCTGGATGGACGTTCCTCCATTCTTGCTCGCTCTGTGGATTGTCGTGCGTGAAATGGCAGCTCATCGCTCGTAGCTCATCTGGTTTCCAACACCAGTTCTCCAGCATAGTGCCCATTGCCTCGACAAATTCGGGCGGGGATGAGTATCCATGAAGTTTGGAGAATCTAGTCCCAGATAGCAGGTCATGCATACAGTGTCCGAGTTCAATGGGAAAGTCAGTCTAGCTTTCCAATAAGTGGAGCATGGAGGTTTGCTCACCATGCCAAAGTGTCCACAGTTGCGAATGCTCTAGAAGCGGAATGGTACCTGTCTCCGACTTGGTTAAATAGCACATGATGGTGCTGACAGGATAAACTCGACTCCCATCTAGTTTCAGAAATCCCTGTCATCACGAGAAGTCAGCAAAGAACGTTGTTGCTCTCAACAAGTCATAGTTCATCTTACTGGTTGAAGGTTTACAGCCTGGTTGCCCCGAAACTTGAGCGGCCGTGCCCAAAGGTCCTTGTAGAGGTATCCCACAAATGTCTTGCCACGACTGACATCCCAGACTGCAAAGACCCCGACGTCTTCCGCCCAGACATGCTGTTGAACCTGTTCCCGAGGCAATTCGTCAAATTGTAGCTGAAAGTACGATCCCAGCAAGCCGAGCATGTAGCGGAATGTTCTCTCGGCGGGAAACCATTCTTTGATCTGCTCCAAATTTCTGCCTCCCTCGCCTTCGATTTGCTTCTTATGATAAGGGATATCCCAAGGCTCAAGGACTTTCCCAGAAGCCTGGCTTTCGCACTGCCGGATGATCTCACGACTTGCAGGTGTGAGATTTTCTTCCAACTGTTGCATCAGCTTCTCGACGGATGTGATCGTGGGCATGACACGCTCGGAGAGCTTGAGCTCGGCATATGTACCGTGGCCCAGCCGTCGTGCGTTTTCATGCCGGAGTTTGACGATTCGTTTGAAGATCGGGATGTTGACTTCAAGACGATTGACCCAGGCTTCATATATCCTTCTGCGTGTCAGACTCTCATGACTGTGCTCCGTGACCGCACACACGTTGACCCATTGCAGTGGCACGTCCACATCCCCGTCAGCAGAAGTTGAGCAGCCGTGTAGTCTGTCTTTGGGAACGCCCCTCAGTCCTTCCGGGGAGAATCGTAGGCTCTCGTCTGGATGTTCTCGTATGTTGCGTTCGAAAGAGACACCCAGATCTTCAATCTCCTGCTTCGTTTCCTGGAATTGCTTCAGTGTTACCGGATCAAGCACGCCATACCCGTTCGATGTGTACAGATGTAAAGTCTTGTCCAGATATCGTCTGCACTCCTCGTCGAGCTGATAGCCACGTCTTTTGATCTCGTCAAGAAGAGCGAAGTAGTCGCTCCGCTGAACAAGCTCGACATCCCAGTCCCGGTAAATCTTTTCGGCGTCTTCCACGGCATGTTGAGTTTCCGCGTCGACTGCTGCATATCGAAGTGCGGCAATGAACGCCTGCTCTCCTGCGCAGGCATCCTCGATCTGTGCAAATGGTAGCACCACGGTGTCAAAAGTGGCGCTGCCAGGCGGCACAGTTTCAACGATCTTATCAATGCACTGGCATTTTGATTCGACGTGACCCTTCGCAATGGACACGAATTCGGAGCGGTCTATCCATTCCGGCAGTGGTTGAGGAAGAGGAGTTTGCTGATGGTCCATGATGACGGCGATGCCTGAAGTCACCAACATGCAAGCACGGCCCCGGCAACGGAAAGCGTCCAAGCTGACACGCAGGAGCGACTGGATCGTGAAGAGTTGTTGAGCATTATAAATTGCAAAAATGCTCGCCTTGTACATTCGGCCACAGGCACTTGAAAACAGACGATCCCGTCCGCTCTCGTGTACTTAAGCAAGTGACCGCCTGATTAGTACTACGGTGGGTGACCACGTGGGAATACCGGGTGCTGAATGTTTTGACTTTTCTTTTGCTCTTCTTCCTTCCTTCACATCTACCACATTGCAGCTCTGCTCCTTTATTTGCTTCTCATTAAGCTATTTTTCAGCGGCATTAACCTCGAGACGATTGAAAGACTATAGTATCTAACCCCTAGTATACTATTAAACCGTATAGAGTCGTATGCTTTAGATATAGTATTATTAAGTTACCGTAGGTTAAGGATCTTGCCTTATAGATACATACAAACCTACTATAAACCTATACTAGCTACTACCGCGTATAATATTAATTCTAGTTATAGGTAAGTAGGTCTACTAAATAAGGAAAGGTAAGGGTACGATAATATATATATATATAGCTAAGAGGGCGTAATAACGGGTATATTAGATAGTAGCTAGTAATTACTCTACGACGTTATAGTTATTTACCTTACTACCGCTAGTAGTAGTAACTAGCTTAGAGGTATCGTTATCTACTTCGTCGCTTTCGCCGTAGACTACCTTTAAGATATCTATTAGTTCCGTAAAGTCGTTATCTTCGAGGCGATTATTATTAATATTATACCTAATACGGAGGTTCTAGTAGTAGTAGATAAGCTTATAAAGGGTATCGTCGCCTAGGCGATTACGACGAAGGCTATAGATAAAGCTAAAGGTACTAAAGTTACGCTCTACGGTACTAGTTATTAGATAAATCGATAGTAATAGTATATAGAGCTCTACGAGGTCTAGATCCTTAGTAAGGAAGTTATTATACTACTACTTAATTATAGATAATCGTATACCGCTAGACTACTTTACGTTATCTTTAAAATAGCTATAATAGTTATAAAGGTCGAAGAGTCTAGCTAGTAAGGTACCTACTTACTCTTTAACCTCTACCTAAGACTCCTTATTAGTACCTAGTAGTTAAGAAGAACGCCCTTAAAGCTAGTAATATTTAATAAGCTACTTAGTAAGGCCGTAGAGCTTGTTATATAATAGTAAGCTATCGCTATAGGTAGTACGCTCTTAAGGGTTAGCTAAGAAAGCTATAATTATTAGAGGGTAGTAGATTTCGTCCTATCGAAGGGATATCTATACTTTAAGCTCGTTAGACGTTAATAGGCTAGTTTTCTACTTACGATAGTCGAGCTATTTAAAGTTACTATATACCTTAGCTAGGCTAGGCTTATCGCCTTTAAGGGTAATAGTAATATAAAGGAATAGCTCTATAAGCTTAATATAATCCTTTATACTAATCTAAAAGGCTAGATCGTCGATTTACTTAGCTACTACCTACTACGCCTTCTTTTAATTAGAGCTCGCTCTATTAGTAATCTAGTATAAGTAATTCTACTATAACTTAATAAGCTAGACTCGGTTATTATATATAGACTAGGCTATATAGAGTCTACCCTACTAGCGAGTATTATTTAGAGCTTAAAATCGCTATACTTTATCGCCGCTAATCTCTCTAAGGACCTTATAGGGTAGGTAGGTATTCTTAAAGTACTAGGCGATACGGCTAATCTCGTAGTAGGTATAGTAGACTTAAAACTCGTTAGATATCTCGTTAGTAAGGAGTTTAAGTTAGTAAGAGTAGTAGCTAATAGTAATAATCGAAGGGTAACGTTATTAGATCTAAAGGATAGAGTTTATTAGCGTTTAACTTTTATTAGGAAATTAATTAAAACGCTAAAGTAAAATTTAATAGTAAATAGCGCTAGTACCTAAGGTAAATATACCTTCTTCTACGCTAACTTTATTACTACCTCGTTATCCGTCGTAATATAGATAACCTTACCTAGATATTACTCTATAACCTTTAGTACGCCGTTAGTATAATTGTCTATATTAGTACGAGCCGCTATACCCCTCTTAGAGGCTACGAAGTACGTCGCCCGCCGAGTTAAGAGTAGGAAGTTAACGAGTAGCCGCCTATTACGATTAGACTACCTATCCGTTAATAACGACACTCTCTTACTCTTAGCGATATTAGCCTCTATCTTAGCTTTTAGAATATCGTATAGGGCTAGTAGGTAGTTGTACTAGATAGTAAACCTTAAAGGGTACTAGAAAGCTAGTCTTAGAGCCTAGATCTACTTCTTAAAAGTAGAGTACTTAGTAGTATATAATAGTAGGCTAGTAGTAAAGAGCTATTTAGATAATAGGTAACTAATTCGCTAATTCTCTTAAGTACTAATATTATTAATATAGCTAACTATTCTAAGAAGGATCCTCTACGCTAGTAGCCTCTACGCTTATACCTTACCCTCTAAGCTACTATCGCCTTTAACCTACTTATCTCGTACCTTATAAGGCTAATATCTACGCTATAACTACTCCGGTAGCCGCTTATACGCTAGAAGGTGCTCTAATACCCTCTTACGCTCGTTAGACGTCTAAACGTTACTATAATAATAGTAACTTACGTTAGGGTAGTAGTAGCTATAAGTCTAGTCTCTAGTAACTTAAGACTAGTAGTAATAGGTATTCTAGTAACGCTTACGAGTATTAACTACAACCGTAGGTATAGTAGTATCTAGTAAGAGCTATTATTACTAGGCGATATTATTAGATATTATAAAGAGTTAGATTCGATAATATTAATAAGTTAAAGGCTTCTAAAGATAGATAATAGGCAAATCTAGGAAGTTTAGCCTACGTTTGCTAGTAGACTAGCTATATTTTATACCTACGCTCCTATACCGTCCTAACTACTATTACTAACTACTAATAACCCCTTTATAGGCCTATAATAACGAGAATATAATATATTAACTATAAGAGGCGTTAGAAAGTAATATACGAAGGGTATGTTAATGGACTAGAAGAGGTGGGTGGCTGGCCCGCCCTAGGCATGCCAATACAGCCAATTATGGGTGAGATTATGTGGATATAGTGGGAGCCGCTCCCAACTGCCGTGGCCACTGTGATTACACGCCATATGGACACCGTGACCTAAGTGGGTCCACATCACTATTTAGATGGCCAACTTTCACTCCATGAGGTGCTCTTCCAGCACTGGGTCTGGCGACCGAGGGGCGATTCTCTGACCGGGCCGACACCGGTATGCCGACACGGCATCCACAAGCACAGCATGGTCTGAGAATGCGCCACTGCATGTCTTGCGCATGTTGGCTTGACGAAAATGCAGCTACTCCCCTGATTGGAAGGTACCGGAGGCATCAAAACTTGTTCTCCGATGTGGCATGCAACACAATGGCACAAGGCGCAGGTACGACATGTTCAGACACCTGCAGCTCATCGCGGCCACAGAACCCTGTGCGTCAAAGACATCGAGGACAGGATGCTGGACCAGGTTCACGCTCGTGATGTCCACTCACAGCGTGGCGCTATTTCCAGTTGCCGTGGACTGCCTCGATGTTATATCGTCCTGTTTATGACCACTCCTATCTGCTGCCCGAAGCTCCATAATCCATATTCGGTTCTCCAAAACCCCTGCTCGTCTTGCACCCAAGTCTTGCTGTGGATGCTCCAATTTACAGGAACGGCGTTGTTACTTTCCGAGACGACAAGCCGATCCAGAAATGGACTGGCAACATCCTCTCATTTGGACTGACATCCTACATTCGAAGAAAGCGTCGCAATCGACTACGAAGGAAGATCCTCAAGCAGATCACTCGCCGTCGAGGGGAAGAAGCCAGGCAGGACTTGGGGACCAGAGTCTGGTTTTCGAGACACATATCCAGGGGTCGACTGAAACACTGGGCTCTCCTGGTCGACGGCAGAAAGTATGAACTGCGCCGTGTCGACTCTCCCCAGCAGACCAGGAAGCCGCAGTACGAATTTCGTGTCTCGCCACGCCAGATCGACGCGGAGAAACGACAAGCTGCGCTGTCGCAGCGGTTTGAACCAGTCGTCGATGGCTTCTGGGTGTGCCTCATTGGATGGACGAATCTGCCCACCGAGAGTCTCCAAACAATAGGAAACGCTGTCTTCGCCGAATTGTTCAAGGGCAAGGAATACAACATCGTTCTGAACAACTGTCAGAAGTTCCTCAAGCGATTCGCCGATCGGGTGGTCACGACTTACGCTATTGATTGGAAGTGGTTCCGCAAGAATGTCGACACCACATATCGCAAGGATCTTGGCAAATATCAGAAACCGCCACCGAGGGCCATTGTGGACATGCAGATCGACTTTCTGCTTGGTATGACTGTGACTGGAGCTGCCATTGAAACGGTGCAGATGATGAGCACATCCGAAGCTGAGGTGGAGGACGGCGAGGCTGAACCAGATGATGCTGGCGCAGAAGACACTGTCACAGCGGAGGAGAACATGAGATTCAACGAAGCAATGATCGAATGTGGCGTTTGCCCACTGGATGGCGCCAGTGGCGTTGACCTTGGAGGCTGCGGGGAATGCTCCAGCTACATTAGAATCCTGGCGAAGTGCCGTGCGTGAAGGCCATGCTGCATGCAGCTCAAGACCGGTCTTCGAATTGCTTGTGGCAGAAGGGGTCCTCTCTTGTGTAGCAAGGCTCCTGCATGACACCCAATCTGGAGCTCAGGGCATGGCACAAGCGATCAGGAGTCAGCGCCATGTTTCGAAAACCATCTTCCCCTTCAGCCTAAGACAACGAGACAGGGTTGGACAGCGCTTCGTACTCTGAACGCCTGGACTGTCGTGTAATCGAGCCAACAATGGTGCCACCGAAGAGCATGAAATTGCATGTCCGCAACATCAAATGTCAGCCGCTCTCGTCTTTCGAGCATCGCGCTCATGGAACCGACAAGATCGAGTGCATCTCCGCGCCCGCCTTTCTCAAGAGATGCTGGATTTGCGCAGCGAGCGTCGTTTCAAATCCAGCAAACGGAGAAATTCCATCCATTGCGAAAAGAAGGACCGTGCCAGACCCAGCCAGCAGATGCAAGCTTACCAGGCTGTGATTCGCGGCTCTCGTCAAGATCGGCCTTCGAATACACATTGCCGACTTTGTACCAAGACGAGCATCATGCCCTTCATATGGTTGGGGAAGACCTGCTCGGATTCCTTCGAGCAGACCTGGATGTCTCACGTCTGGAAACCATCGAAAAGCATCTCTGGATGGCCGGGCTGCCCATTCCAGCAAGACCACTCCACCGACAAGCAATGATGGGAAGGACCATCGTATTATCCGAACAAGCAGACCTGCACCTGACGTGGTCCGATGGCGGTCTATTCATCAAACCCCTCCCGCCGTACCTACTAGACTACGGGTTCTGGACGGAATACCTGTGCGAAGATATCGAGCTTTACCGAAGGGCATGCGGGTTCGTCTCGTCATACGTCTCGCTGGTCAGTCGTGAAGTTGATTTCAGCCTGGCGAAGTCCAGCACTGGCGGTGCGAATCTCCTGCCACATGAGCTCACATGGGAGGCTTGGATGGTCTTCGTGTCCTCATTCTGGGAGAACATGAAGCAACAAACTCTGCCCCTTCCCGTCCGCTACAGGTACGGCGAGCTGCGTCTCGGGAGGATCAATCTCATCTATCGCTTCGCTCCAGAGCTGCGCTTCCAATACGTTCTTCGCGGTTTTCGTTTCGGATACCACACATACGATGAGTTCTTCCGACGGAACTTGGCTTGGCTGGTGGGCATCTTCGTGTATCTGTCCATCATACCTGCTGTCTTTCAGGTCGGACTGAGCACGAAGGCGCTGCAGGACAATGCGTCTTTCAATGCTGCTGCGTATGGATTTTCTGTCGCCACTTTGTTGGCGCCGTTGGTGGTCATCGGGGCTCTTGCGGTGATACTATTGCTGCATTTCATTAGCAACTTTTTGATGGCAGTGGCACAAAAGGGACAGGCTTGCAGAAAAGATGTCGTGGACACGAGGTCCAGTCCGGCCGTATAAGTGCGTCGTCGAATGCGCGAGCATATGGTCATCCAGATTACTATATGATCGCTCCCTTGCTTTGCACCACATCACTCATCAGCTTTGCCGACCTCCACGTCCGTACTCTCCTGCGCCTTTGGATCCTGCTCATGGTCGACGTGTACGGAATGCTCCAAGGCCGCCGCTAACTGATGCTCATCTAAAATCCCCTTCTCATACGCGAGAGTCAGGAAGGGTCGTTTCTCTGCAACAGAAGTGCGAACGAGGCTCGAGACCTGTGCGTAGCCCAGAGCCGGCACCAGCGCGGTTGCAAGAGCACTAGACCCGACAAGATGTTCATACGAGACATCCTTGTCCACAGCAATGCCGTCGACGCATCGCTCGGCGAAAACTTGGGAAGCTGTTGTGAGGAGTCGAATGCTATCCAGCAGTCGATCGCATACCACCATCTCGAAGTGGTTGATCTCGAGCATCCCTTGATGACAAGCCATGGAGACACTGGTATCGTTGCCCGCGATGGTAAAGGCAATCTGATTGATTGACATGGGGATCACCGGGTTGACTTTGCCAGGCATTATCGAAGATCCGGCCTGCACCGCGGGAAGTGTGATCTCCCCGATTCCTCCTCCCGGGCCGGAGGACAAGGTGATCAAGTCAGTTGCGATCTTGGACAAGGTATTTGCGGTATTTCGCAGCTCGGCGGAAAGGCGTGCGCACGTGTCCATGTTCTGCATGCCATCGAATGGATCGTCGGCGGGCGTGACCTCAACGCCCATTAGAGAGGAGAGGTGTCGGTATACGGCAGCCTTATAGCCTGGGCCTGATCCAAAGCCTGTTCCAATCGCTGTTCCACCCAAAGGGAGGGTCAAGAATTTTCTTCGCAGCGCCTCGAGTTCATCCGCGTGACGCCGAATCACCGACTCGTAGCCACCAAACAACTGTCCATAGGTCATTGGCTGTGCGTCCTGAAGGCAAGTCCTCCCAAGGCGGAGTGTGGCCGCGTGTTCTCTGCGCTTCCTTGAAAACGCAGCAGCCAGCTCGGAAAGCACTCGGGGAGTGTCAGTCATGGCGTGGTAGACAGCTAGCTTCATGGCCGACGGGAGTGTGTCGTTCGTAGACTGGCCCATGTTGACATGATCATTAGGATGAACGAAGCTGTAATCTCCCAACGGTCTGTGGGCGAGCTGTCCGGCCACGTTGGCAATTACCTCGTTGAAGTTCATGTTGGTTGACGTACCGCCCGAGCCTTCCAACATGTCGACTACTAAGTGCGCATCGTATTTGCCGGCCTTGACATCCTCGCAAGCCTTAGCGATGGCTTCCCCTTTCTCCGCTGGCAGGGAGCCTATCTCGACATTCGCAAGAGCTGCAGCCTGCTTCACCATTGCAAAGCCGCGAACAAACTCCGGCCATGAGGCAATTGACCTAGTCGAGGAGGGAAAGTTGGTCAGAGACCGCGCGGTGTTGATGCCATAATAGACATTTGCCGGCAGTTCTACACGCCCAAGACTGTCTTCTTCGATGCGCTTGGTCACTGCGTGAACTTCGTTTTTGAGTTTGTGACCGGCCATCGCAATTAGGCGGTACAAGTTATGTGCAGTAGCGGTAGGTCACGAGAGGAGTTTCCTTTAAAGAGCGTTAAATTAGACAACTTGCTTCACTATGGCATGAACAGCAGGATGGACTCACCTCTGACAGTCAGTATGATCCGTGGCGATTGTGTCTCCTCACGGTGAGGCTCAATAACTAAGATCCCACTTCAGCAAGGGTTCAACAAAAGCACAAAGTGTAATATCCTCCAGACCGTGCACGATGAGCATCCCTTGGTGTAATATAAATTGGGCTGCGCTGGCGCAGAATGCTCGGCCCGGGAATGTTGCCGTTCGGGGTTGAGAGTGGGCACAGATTTCTCGGAAGCAGAGTCCGATACCGTAAACACCCTGACTCTCGGCAACTACCAAGAAGATTCCAATCCGGCCGTATGGAAGTCGGAAAAATTCATTGACTCATCTATGGCGCAGTACAAGCATCGCCTCAGGGCCTGGCTGTTCATGCAGGTCGTCCGCGCAAAGATTCGAAGTCTTCTATTGTTCTCGGCATGCAGGGGACATTGGTGACAGCAACAATATATTGAAAATGCTCTTGATCCAGTTGAAGTCCTGCGTGGATTTGGACTCGTTCGACGCCTTTGTTACGAGCATGTAGAATACATTGAGGACCTGAATTGCATGTGAAAGAGCAGGTGAAGTCGAAGGGGTGACGTCATCGTCATCATGCCCATGTCTCTCTCATTTATTACGCTTCCTAAACATTCAGACCTAATTGTCCAGGCTCGGGCACCCGTAAAAAAAGTGTTCTCGTACATGGCCATTACACCTCTTCACGACAACAACAACCTCACAGCCCCATTAGTCCCTCCATCCTACCTCCCCTCCCCCCTACTTTACCTCCGCCCCATCACCCTCCCCCACAGAAGGACCCCTCACTTCCCTCGCCTTAACAACATCAGCATGCATCTTAATAAACGCCACCAACTCAGCCTTATCCGTCGGCTCTATCAAGTTCTCGCGAGCCATCTTTTCTTTCGAGATATACCAGATAGTTGTGTCGTCGGAGTATGCCGGACAGGCCGGGCCTGAGGGATCTGTGTTGTTGATTTGGGATTGTTCTTCGGGGGTCATTGAGACGGGGGAGGTGGAGGGAGGGAGACGGGGATCGGGATCGGGATCGGGATCGGGATCGGGATCGGGTTGACTGGGTCAAATGGGCGAGGTTGTTACGTTGGTTGAAGAGTGAATCTCGTATGTCGATGTTTTGCTTCTCCGGATCCGTCGAGGTTCTGTTCGGTGCAGCAGGCTTCTTTGGGGATGTTTTGGCAGACGACACCATCGCCTGAGCAGACGTTGGAATTCTTCTATACGAAGAGCGTCATGGCATCAGTGGCCGTGAGGCATCCCGAGGGCGAAAGTGTTCCAGCTGCCAGGCTCCAGCTTCATATTTGGGCTAGTGACTCACACGATGGACTGGCTCCCACCGATCGGCGTAGCGGCCTTAGGGCAGACAAGAAGATCGATCTTGGAAGGAGATGCTCAATTGAGATGTTCGAGTACGATACTCGAAAGGAATATGCGCAAAGTTGTATGCTGACAGGCAATGTCACTCTCACCGGCGACCATGTCCTGTCTTGTAGTATCAGTCGTAAGTTCAGCAAGCGGCTGGGCGTGAGTCGAGTGCGACAATGGATTGTTCATTGACAGATCATGTCCGTTATTGGGCATACTCGCAAGTATCTGGACACTGTTGGAGTCATTCATTGCCTACATACATCGTCGACGCACGTACGAGGTTTCATACCATCATCGATCAGGGGTTGCCCAGGACGCCGCGCATTTCATCCTCTTCATCCACTTTTCCACTCTGTCGTGTTACACTGCCTGGCGTGATTGGACTGATGCATCGATACCAGGGGCAGGACATCGTGGCGATGAATAAGATGGTCCACAATCAGCCATTGCTGCCATTAGAGAGGTCGATGGATCGTGCAAGAGCTCGCAATCGAGGCATCTCGGGATAATGAGCCTTTGCGCTGACGGATGTGACGCTCATGAAGGTCGTATTGGGGTATCATGGTTCTGATCGTTGTCGTAGAAATGCTTCGTGCTGGCGATGGATGCATGTGTCGCTGACGTGGAGACGAAATCGTCGCAATGTGCTCAGAACAACCCCAGCAAATCTTCATTTGTTTTTTTCTGGCCACCACCGTTCATCTGGTTCTGCGGGGGTGGGGGCTGATCATTCATATCCATGCTCGCGAATCCGTTCATTAAGTCCTGATTTCCGCCGCCATTTGAAGTGGCAGGACCGGAGTCTCCCAGGCCCATGAGGTCTTCAAATCCACTTGAAGCTGCAGGAGGTGCAGTTGGTGAGGTGAGCGCCGGACTTTCGACTCTCTGAGGCGTACCAGCAAGTCCTTCGAGACCAGTGCCGCCCATAACAGGCGCTTTCTGCATTGATGCCGGTGCAGCACCATCGAAGTCGATGTCGAGCAAATTCTCGGCATTGTTCTGCATTTGCGGTGCGCTTGTACCAGCGACGGCTGCTGACACAGCTGCAGCTGCGATGGGGTTCTCCCGGGCGTTTTGCTTGGCTTCTTCGATGGCCTCTTCTTGCAGTGCCGAGCTGCGACCTTGGCCGAGGAATGCTGATGGTGGCTTGTGGTAGACTGATGAAAGTGTTGACAGGTTTGGTAGAAGCTTGTCGAGGAGCGGCGCGGGAAGTACGGGAATTGTTGAGGTGATCTCAGGCCTGTGTGCGAGGACAATGTTCTTGGCGGCGTTGGGGTCTGCTGAAAGCAATCGCCAATAGACGTATGCTCGGTCTCGGACGTCAGGGTTGTCGTTCTCTGCAGTCGCAGCTTGTAGTACTTTCGTCACGAGGCCTTGTCCTTGATCTGGCTTCTTGAGGAAGAGCTTGATGACGGCAGTGAGGATTTGTAGTTGGGTCTATTCATGTCAGCAGATTTCTTTCAATAGCATAATGTTCGGCCTTACTTGTGTGAATTCCTCGTTGAAGCCATCCACAAATCCACCCAAGATGTCTCCGGCATTTGAGATCTTCTCGGCGTATTCTCCAACGATCCAGATCAAGCTGCCTCGCGCATTGGGCTCGTCCAAGTCGTCGATGCACTGACATAGTGTCGGTATTATGCCTTCATAGCCGGGGTACTTTCGGAAGATGTCCTTGATGACAACGATGACCTCCTGGACAACGTATCCGACCTTGCTGTTAATAAGCTCCAAGAGTACGTTGACGGCCTTCTCTGCGCAGTCCTCAATCTTGATGGCCACCTGGCCGATCGCTCTGATAGACTTTCGCACAAAGTCCATGTCGACTTCCAGAGCATACTCCTTCAATTCGTTGAGCAACTGATCGACGTTCTGTGCATTCGCTATCCGCACCATGATCTCCAACTTTTGTAGCTTGAGGTAAGGCGGATCGTTGTATTTGCAGAAGAAGACACGCATCTCTTTGTCGAGAATACCAGGCTGTTTCTGGAGTAGGAGGTCGATATTTCGCAATGCAACGTATTGCACCTCTGGCTGACTCGAGACTAGTGTTACAAGGGGTGGAGACATCTTCTTGAGGTATGTCGCGTGGAGTTGTGGATTCTCGATATGCTGCATGTGGAGGAAGACAGCCTTGACGGCGGCCAAAACGACCGAAGGATTGACGTGCTGGAACTGCGGACTCACCCGTTCACAGATGTGCTCGGACTCCTTGGTGTCTGCCGCCCTGTAGTCGGCCAACGTTGTCAAGATTGTGATTCGTCCCCACTCTGTGCATTCGTTCAAAGCAAGAAGCATCTTCTTCAGTGTCTGGCTTGTCACTTGCAGGGCTCGTGTCTCTGGTGCGGTATCGGTAATCTCAGCAAGGGCAGTCACTGAGTTGGCAACCACCATAGGATTGCTGTCACCAATCATCTCTTGCAAAGTCTCCAGAAAGCCGTTCTCAATACACAATGTGGGGTTCAGATCAAAGAGCTTGGCCACACAGAGTGCTGCTGTCTTCCGCACGTATGGAGATTCATCTTTCAGTGTCTTTCGCAGAGGCTCTTCCATATAATCGACCATCTTTTCCACTCTGATACATCCCATCGTCCGTATCGCCAGCGCTCGAACGAGAGGGTTGGGGTCTTCCGAGTCCTGGACAAACGTATTGACCGCCAATATACACAGATCGGGATGCGACTTGGCGTAGTTCATCAAGTACAGATATACGAGCTTCTTCTGGTCCAGATCTGGGGTCGCGATGTTCTTGAGCACATCGGGAAAGAGGGCTGAGACGTCCTTGCCCAAGGTCATGGACATGATGGTCTTCTGTATTGACTCCTTGCGCTCCCAGGCATATTGTGATACGAGGCCCGCGCGCAGCTCATATGTCTCGCCCTTTCTCGCCGTCCCCAGCGCGCTTCGCAGTCGGTTGACCGCCATGTTGGTGTTGAGCTCCTGTGGCCGCCGGTCAAGAGCTGGCGATGTTCGTCATGCACGTGAAAGGGCGGCCAGAAGTGGTGGAGGGAGTTTATCTCGCGATGGTGCGTCGTTCGACGGTGGGTATCAAGTGTACGAGGTCAATTTGAGGTCTTCGTCGTGTAATTCACCGGTGAATACGGGGTGTCGTGGTCGTGTTTTGGCGATGCCTGGCTGCCCAAAGTTCCATTGAAGTTGTCGAGGTGTCAGCTCGGACCATCCCGCCAAGACCCGCCCCCATCTCTCCTGCTCGTTCTGCTTCTGCCGCGATATCAACAAAGAAACATCACGACATCAATCATTTGATGAGGTTTCATTGAGACTCAGGCAGAATGGTGCGTCTGTTGATGACAGCTACTCGATTGACTTCGCTGATGGTGATGGCAGCCTTCAAACCTGCCCAACCTGCGAAGGCTGTTTGTGGAGGCCAGAACTGAGGTCGAAGAGAGTGCCTACTCAAGAAATGCTGTAAGACCATGGCCACGGCGAATGTGTTCGCGAATGAGAGACTGAGAATGTGCAGTTCTACAATCTGGTCCTCTTCATGTCTTCAGTCGCCATCTTCTCTCTGGCTGCCCAGCGAATGAACGGACAGAAATGAATGGTCAACACGTCTGAAGCACTACGATCTCCAATGAATGCTGTTCGACGTGCTGGCTATAGAAACTCTGGAGGCATGTCCTAGTTCGAGTCGACTGGCTAGAGTTCGAGCTTTACGTGAGGTAGCCGCCATCTTTGGCACCTAAGGACGCTGCCGACTTGTTCCACACTGGGCTCATCAATCCTTGGACCGTCAAACTCGCAAAGGCTGAACCCGACCATTTTGACGAACAGAGTCATGAGGATGTCAGGATGAAAGCCACACACTCCACCTTCACGGGAACACTCCGAAGTGGAGGAGCCGCGATCACGGACTAACATTTTGACTTGCACTGCATATTGCTTGTCGGAAGTCACAGCTCTCGCCATCCCTTCATGCGATCAAGTCGCCTTCACCAAAATGGCTATGCAGAGCACCGACTATGTTCCGACTTTCCACCGCCCAACTGCTTCCTCGTAGGAGCCTCAACCACTTCAACCGGCGTCCACGTGAGAAGAAAGGCAGGGACAAGGCTATCGACACTCTACCACCGTAACATCTCTCAACAAAACAACCACGGACGAATATACCATTCAGTGCCGACGTTAGCCGTCTGCAGGAGCGATCTTCCAGACCGGCAATTTCATCCACTAAGGTTTGCTACTCCAACAGCTCTCCTAAAAGGAAAACCAGATCCCAGATCTTTCTTTGTCCCTCGATCGCCTAATGCATACTACTGCAGAACACTCTCATAGATCCGCCTACAAATCAGGACACCGCACCACCTTTACATGAGCATGCACTTCATCGGGTCGTGAACGCCGAGTCCCGACTATCTCCAGACCCTCCACTAGCGCATCCAACAAAGTCGCCGCCCCGGAAGCATTTTCGCGCTTAGAAGCTCAGCTAAGCCAATTAGCGGCTCCGCACACGAACGACATTCCATTGTTGCCATTTTCTGCTCTCACTCTTACAATCAGCCACCTTTCACGAGTCTGTGTTTCGTACCAGACGTCGACCCCTTTTCACTATGACGGCTGTTGTGACTACGGCTGACGAGACGCGGCCATTGCTGGGGAACGAATCGTTGAGATATGATGCCGCCGATGGCAAGAAGGAAGAGGTCGTCGACTTTGACCCGAATGGTGATGTCGACAACCCGATGGACTGGCCGAAGGCGTACAAATGGGGCATTGTAGCATTGCTGGCATTTATGGCATTCACAGTGTAAGTCTTGAATGCACATCGCATGGTATTGATTATAACTGACGACTCCGACAGCACTTTCACTTGCATTTGCCTCGTTCCCGTTGCCAACGAAATCGTCAAAGATATCGGCGGTCACAAAAGTAAATCCTCCAGCGTCCTGCTCGTCACCATCTGGGAACTAGGAGAAGCTGCTGGTCCCCTGTTCATCGCACCACTGTCCGAAGTGTTTGGCCGGTATCCCGTGCTCAACATCGCCAACATTGCATTCGTCGCCGTCACGCTGATGGCGTCTTTCTCGCCTACTGTATCAGTCCTGATCGCAGCACGGTTCCTCACCGGACTGGCCGTCTCCTCCAACGTCCTCAACCCAGCCATTGTTGGCGACATGTTCATCTCCGAACAACGCGGCGCCGCAATGAGCTGCATAATGCTCTGCCCTCTCCTCGGAGGTGCCTTCGGCCCCGCAATCGCCGGCGCCATCGCAGATTCTCTAGGCTGGCGCCCCGTCCTCTGGATCTGCGCAACCATCGCTGGAATCTGCGCCCTCCTGCTACTAACCTGCTTCCGCGAAACCTTCAAAGTCCCCATCCTAAACCGCCGCGCCGAGCGCCTACGCAAAGAAACCGGCAACCTCAACATAAAATCCATCTTCGAAATCGAAAACCCCCACTCCACCGCCAAAATCTGGGAATCCATCATGCGTCCCGCCGTCGTCTTCGCCTCCTCTGGCGTCCTCCAAGCCATGTCCGTCTTCGGCGGCGTATCCTACACGTTCTTCTACGTGGTGTCCACAACCCTCCCAGACATCTGCGAAGAAATTTACGGTCTAAACCCCACCGAAGTCGGTTTCGTCTTCATCTCTTTCAGCGTCGGCTCCGTCATCAGCGTCATCCTCTGCAACCGCCTCCTGGATAGAATCTACATCACGCTCCGCGACACGCACAAAGGCATCGGACTCCCCGAATACCGCCTTCCACTCGTCATCATCGGCGCCTTCACGATCCCCCTCTCAGTAACTTTCTACGGCTGGATCCCGGCCCTCAAACTCCCCCTGATCTACTGCCTCCTCGCCGTGGCATGCATGGGCGTCACGGGGATGCTGGGATTTTTGCCTGTTATGAGCTATGTTGTGGATGCTTTTGGACTTTATAGTGCGAGTGCTATGACGGCGATTATTGTTACGAGGTGTTTGATGGGGACTTTTTTGCCGCTTGTTACGATGCCGCTTGTGGAGAGGTTGGGCTGGGGGTGGGGGTTTATGGTTCTTGCTGCGGGGACTGTTTGTTTGGCGCCGATTCCGGCTGTTGTTATGAGGTATGGGGCGCGGTGGAGGGAGGGGAGTGTTTATACGAGGGGGGAGTGATGAGGTCATGAGGTGATGGGTTATGATGGCATTGATGTTGATGATGATGAAAATGGGAGCGTTCAGCCGGCGTTGGACGGGTGCGTACGAAAATTTGATATGATAGATGTGCTGATAGAAACCAAAAGTCGCTCATAAGAGCAACGGACCGGGTGCTCCGCCACTGCTCAGAGTCAGCCAAGTAGTTCTTCAACAACCACGATGTCTCGAACGCACATACCTTCGACTTCTCAACCTCACGCTCCCGGCCCCGGACATTCTCTGCACCTTCAGCTGCTACGGCCGTTCTTCACACCGGCACGCCAAAAATGACACCTCGCCTCGAAATCCGATCCATCACGATCCAGCACCAATGCGTATAAATCTCGACCCACGCAATTCCCAGTCAGCCACCGACTTTTGATCGAGGTCGAACTCCATGCGGTACGTCGTGAGCGGGAGATGCTCTGTTAGGGGAAGAATTGGTTCTCGATTTCGACCGCAGCACTCTGGCGATCCGATTAATCTTTGGGCGAGAGTTATGAAGTGCACTTGACGTACGTTTGATCTTGTCCCACTTCAGCACGATCATGACGATAGCAAGTACAGTGGCAGTGAGGCCAAAGAGCAGTTCGAAGAGGGCGCTCAGCTGCATTCTTGCTGATGATTTCGCTTAAGTTCGTAGTCGAAGGCTATGCCCGTTAAAAGTTCGATTGACGAGGTACAGGTACACTCGCGAGGACGATCGATGTGGTGCTTGAGATCTTAATGTCTCGGTCAATCCGGACAACGACTGAACGTTCGACGCTGACCTTATAAAGCATGTGATAAGAATTTGGTTCCTCAAGGATCGAACACCGACTACACCGGTATCGTGGCAAAACATCCAACTACGTCCGCGTCAGTTCCCACGAGGCTGAATCGAATGCGAGCTGGTGCACGAGGATGTCGTATGGGCGATGGCTAGAAGGCAACTCATACCTGCGAGACGATTTGGGGGCATCCTCGGACCCAGTACGAACCATAGCGAGCGGACCGGACAACGAATTAAGACAAGATGATGGTACCATATCAGACGTCGCCACGGGAGGCCTGATGAAGCCCGCATATGGAAAGAGGCGGGAAGGATGAACAAGCTACGGAGACTCGTACACCCACCCCAGCATGTGAGACCTTCGCCGACGAGCACCTTATTTGAGAGACCAGAGCGAGTCATCTCGAAAGGATGCCGGATCACGAGCCCTAAGTCAGTCCACTTTTCTACCGTCTGACCCGGCTGGAAGTGAAGCACCATAATCCGGGGGCATAGGTGTATTTAGCATACATCAGACCTGCGTGTCGCTCGGTCTCTGGAGCCCTCACCCTACCTCAGCCGAGGGTTTGAGAACAGATGCTGCTTCTATCTCGTCAAATTTTTCCGGGCTGAGCGCACGTGTACGAGGGTTCTGCCCCAACCTCCGATGGCGACGAGGCGGTCCCCGTAATAGAGTTCATCAGTCATCAAGGAGTCAACTTGCTTCCTCTAAGGCTCCTCTGACCGCTTGTCTTGATACCGCAATACATCCGCCACTTATATCCGCTTTCCTACAGATCCGCCGCGTCAAACAGGAAGGCCTTCAACAAACACCAGCGTTCTCGATGATGGAGATCGGGGGCGTCGAGCAAAGGGTAGCTTCGAGCCAGGCAGAAGCCTAAGGGAGGCGCCCAGTCAATTGGATCTACCACATCATACCTGGTACCTGAGACTGGCAGTCTTGGTCTGCTGGTCAAAGCAGAGCTTCTTGGCAAACGAGGTGCAGTTCAAGACAAAAGTTCACTAGCGCAAACCTAAAGGCGCGTAGGTGAATCAGCTGAATCATGAGCTTCGAGCAGAGTCCGTGCCCTCCACAGGCGTTCTCTTGAATGTTCATACAGATTGGACAATAGATTTGCTGGTAAATGCCAAGGGTAGGGTACAGAAGACTGCGCGACTCCAGCGCTACATCCATGCTGAGATCTCCATCGAGCTCTTTCACCACAGCGTACTGTTTCAACGGCCTCCTCAAGGAAGTTCTATGTCTTGTCGTGTGTCGATAAGGTCATCGTTAGGGGTATCGTTCAAGTCGTTAAGTCGTCATGAAAGCCGCCCAGGAGTCAGGTTTGACTTGTCTTTGCCAGTCGGTTTTGCGGGTCGTCATTAAGGTTGATGTGGTGTGGCTAATCGATCTGGACAGTGAACGGTCAGCTTCTCTCAAGCCTTGCTTTAAACAGTCTTCAAGGGGACGTACCATGAGTCGTTCGTCAAACGAGGAAGCCTTCGTTCCCAATTCGGAATCGACGACCCAGTCCAGCTCTGGATCTGCAAGTGTTCCATTTGATAGCTGAGACTGGGGAGTGGGTGTTCTGTGGTTGGAAGGCTAGGCGAGTTTGAGGCTGTGCTTCGACAGCAAAGACATGCTGAGTAATGACCTGTTAGTACACATCGACAAGGGATTGGAGCTTGAGTGCTGGTGATTGGTACGTTTGATCTTGTCCCACACGGCGATGAAAGCCAGTATTGTCGTGCTTAGCCCGAAGGTTAGGGCTAGGATGGCTTCGGGTGTCATTTTGACGAAAATGAATTGTTCAAGAGAGTTGTTGAAGAGGAAGGTTGAGGAGACCGACTGGATCTGGTGCGGACGGCTCTTCAGCTTTTGAGTATTGGGAAAAGATGGTTTCAGATTGGATAGCCATTGTTGAGTTGGGTTTTGATCATGGCGTATTATGTGCTTCCAGAAAGCGTGGTACGGCGCCTGTTGTATGATGCTCCCAAGCGAGGCGCAGCACTTTCCCTTCCGCTGGGTTAGGCGCTGCATGGTCGGTGTTGCGGAGCGGCCATACGCCAAGTGGTGAGGCTCTCTACCACGAGGAGAGAAGGCTTCGAGACTAGCCAGCCTCCGTGTGTTCTCGCCATTGCCACAAGGCTAAGCTTTATCGCCATCGCTGCTTGCCAATACTGGCGTAGCACTTGAAAGGGCGAACATGTTCGCACGTAGAACTAGGAACTTGGCAGTTCTGCGGAAGATTTGACGGGACAAGCTCTTGTGATGAGACTGCAGAGCTTGCTGCAAGCCGTCTGAATGTTGAGCGCGGGTTATTCAATCCGAAAGTTGAGACTGCATCGCTTCGATGTCCGCGAGGCGTTGCACAAGCTGGGCGAGCAATTCAGCAGCCTTTCGCCTGTCATGATTCTCCTCTGTTAGGCTTCTCGGAAGTCGTTCCTGGCTGGCGAAAAGCAAAGCCGATTCCCTGTAAGCGCCACACCGACGACGCGAAGAACGATCGAACGAGATCGGGTCAGTCTCCCAGATTGAGCTTTTTCTCAAGAGCCGTCGCCCAGAATCTTGCGTGAGCAGTCCAAGCGAGGCGCAGCAAGATCCTCTTCAGACGGCGAAGCAGTAATCCAAGATGTCGACAAGAGACTAAGACAAACAAGTCTTCCAAGCTTTTCGACAGACATGTGTCTCGTGGCACGGCGAGTGTGACGACTCAATCATTCGCACCAACGCTGCGGCTCTGCGAACGCAACGAGTGCGAAGACTGTGGCTGACAGGTCGGGCTCGGCGTCGGATTCTTCAGGTGAGAGCGACCTGCACTGCTCGCTCGTCAATTTGCGAAGCGACTCGCTTTCGGGTCCAGCTCGCCGTACGTATCCATTCTACAACCCCGTGAAAGTATGCCTGAGTCTCTTGTGCAGCGAGTGTGATCGGTCCTCGGATTGAGGACTCACGGTGTGGCAGGTGAAGAAGTTCCAGGCTCCAAAGCAAATCGACGGCTGAAAGGGTTGTGCTGCGCCAACTTCGGTACACCATGCCTTTTCGAGGCCACATGTGTCGAGGGCAGGCTCTTCATTGACTTTGGTGAGGTTGCAGTGTCGTGGAGCAACTGGGAGGTGAAGTCGAAAGTAGACTCCACTAGCTCGAACTCTGTTTCGCGTTGATGGCAGACGACCTGAAAAGTTGAAAGCACTGCGTCCTTGTCATTGCGTTGATACATCTTACATTTAGACTTACAATCGCGAGCTCAGGCCATTAGCTGTCCTGTCATCCACATAGTTAGGTAGCAATCGGCCTCAGCATCAATCGCTCCCATCATCACCACTGTCGCCAAAGTCCACGAAGCCCTTGGGAAGCCTCCTCCTAGGCGGGCCATTTGCTTTGCCTTCCTCCTTGCCACTTTCGTCATCCTCCTTTTTGACGTCGCCCTTCTCGTCATCATCGTCTCCCTCGCTCTGGCCCCAGCGATCGTTGAACTCTTGAGCGGCTTCGAGCTCTTCAGCCAGCTCTCGAGCTTCCTTGATTTGCTTGGCTTTCTCATTGCTGTATCGGCCAGTCATTCCAACATCGTCGAGCATCCCTTTCAAGTGCTTGATCTTCTCTTTGGGGGTTGAGCAGTTCTTGAGCTCCAGGTGCCATCGCTTTCGAATACCGCACTTCACCAGCCAGCCCTGCAGCCGTTTGATTTCTTCTTCATCTGGCGAAGTCTCCTTGCCTGCAGCTTTAGTTTTCGTAGTCTTCGACTTGGCGGATGTCTTCGATTTGGACTTTGCGTCCGCATTCGCACCCTTCTTTTGGCGTTTCTTCTTGGGCGGCTCGTCGATTAATGAGGACATGTCACTCTCGTCGCCTGCGTCCTCTGCTGGGGCTGACTTGCCATTGGCCTTGGGCGCTTCGTCTTCGAGTTTGTCAGGTACTTCAGAAAGTTCACTCTCGTCCCTTGGCACATCATGTGAAGGCTTGCTCTCCTCCTGCTTACCCTCATCTTCGTCTCCATCCATGTCTACTTCCTCTTGCTTTCCTTCCTGCTCCTCTTCTTCTTCATCGCTCTCGACTTTGGCGGCTGACCTGCCTCTAGCAGGCTTCTTCGCTGTCTTCTTCGCAGGCTTCACATCCGACTCCTCATTCTCGTCGTCAAGCTCTGGCTCGGACGCCTCCTCTTCAGACTTGACTTTGGTTGACTTCTTCCGTCGCTTCTTCGTACCAGTATCCTCATCGTCTGACTTGCGCTTCTTCCCGGCTTTCGGCGCAGGCTTCGCCTTTGGTTTGGCCTTCGGCTTTGGTGCTGGCTTCTTCACTTCCTCGTCCTCTTCCTGTTCTTCCTCCTGCTCATCCTCTGCAGTTTGCTGAATCAGATTCTTGCTTCGCTCTTTCCATCCAGGGTTACTTTTCAGAAAGCCAGCCTCGAGTCCCAACTCTCCCTCTGCTCGAGACCGCGCCCCGTTAACGGTCACTTCCTCTGTCGGGCTTTTCACCAATGCGCGTGTGACGCGTTGTAAACATTTTTCGATCGCGTCGTCGGACGGAATGTTGGCGGCGCTGGACAGCTCGGAGTCAGACATGGTTGTCGGGATGGTATGGTTTAGTTATCGAGACGCGGTCGTGATCAATGTCAACAAAGCAGCTGCAGCTTCACGTTGCGCAAGATCGGCGGGGCGCTCGGGCGGGGCCGCTTAAGCGAGCTCGGATTTGAGTTTGCCGGGGTAGAAGGATGAACCTTACGGCAGGCACGCCACGACACCTGTGCAGGAGCAGCAGAGCATCCATTAAGCCTCATCAATTCCAATCAATTCGCTGTCCTTCCTGCTCGTCCACCTATTGAAATTCACAGACGGTTCCATTCCACGCGGCTGCCCTGGCTCATCCTGGCTGTCGCTGGCCAAGCTGGCGGGAGCACATTTATTTCGTCATTTCGGCGTCGGGTGAGCATCAGTTCGACAAGATCCTTGGAAGAGAGTGGAATCCTGGCTGTTCATCGGCCGCGCCCACTGAACGCCTGCCACGAGCCACAGCTGCTAGAAGAATCGTCACTTCTCTGCGCCTGCTGCTATATTTCGTCTTCCAGCCCACCTCCATCCTCCATTCACCAACACCACCCGCGCCTACACCTACGGCCACCACATACTGCCAGTGCTGAGCCTTGCAGCTGTGACACGCCCGGCTGACGGCCAAACGCTGCCCACGAGAAACACTTCCGCCCTCACAATCGTCATCCAGCCAATTGGAAGCCCGCCGCATCTCGAAACGCCTCCCTCTTGCACGTGCTGGTCCGGCATCACTCTCCGTTTGCCTGAGCAACGGCAGCATCACCGTTGTTTGCGCAACGAATCAAGGATCCGCTGTGCGACTCCTGCGACTTCACTGCCGCAGGTACCACAACTCAAACTCCGTCTTTTTTCTTGATGTATGTTGTTCCTCCTTCTCTAACCACACACTCCACCGATCACATGCAACCCATACACAGCCAATTCACTAGCAGCCCACAACCGCACTTTCAAACCACGGCTCTTGACATCTGCTGACACTTTATACAGCTCACACCACAGCCGGCACAATGCCTGCATTCGACGAGACCCCGACCCCTAAGGGCCGCCTTCTCCTCGTTTCCAACCGACTCCCCATCACCATCAAGCGATCCGACGAGGGACACTATGACTTCTCCATGTCTTCAGGCGGCCTGGTTGCTGGCCTTTCCGGACTCGCCAAGACGACCAAGTTTCAGTGGTATGGTTGGCCGGGTGTGCAAGTGCCCGAGAACGAGATCACTCACGTGAAGGAGCGCCTCTTCGACGAGTACGGCGCTGTACCCATTTTCATGGACGACGAGCTATCAGACCGCCACTACAACGGCTTCTCCAACAGCATCCTCTGGCCGCTCTTCCACTACCACCCTGGTGAGATCACCTTCGACGAGTCTGCCTGGGATGGCTACGTGGAGGCCAACCGCCTATTCGCCAAGGAGATCGCCAAAGACGTCCAAGACAACGACCTCATCTGGGTTCATGACTACCATTTGATGCTCCTACCTGCCATGCTCCGCGAAGAGATCAACAAGGGAGGCCCCAATCGACGCAAGAACGTCAAGTTCGGCTTCTTCCTCCACACTCCTTTCCCATCCTCCGAGATCTACCGCATCTTGCCAGTTCGTAACGAGATTCTGCAGGGTGTCCTTCATTGCGACCTGATCGGCTTCCACACCTACGACTACGCCCGACACTTCCTTTCCTCGTGCGCTCGGATTCTCGGCCTGGCCACTACACCAAACGGCGTCGAATTCCAGGGCAAGCTTGTCACCGTCGGCGCATTCCCTATCGGTATCGATCCCGAGAAGTTCTCGCAGGGTATGGAGAAGGAGAACGTCATCAAGCGCATTGACACACTCAAGAAGAAGTTCGAGGGCGTCAAGATCATTGTCGGTGTAGACCGACTCGACTACATCAAGGGCGTACCTCAGAAGCTGCATGCACTAGAAGTCTTCCTCACCGAGCACCCCGAATGGATTGGCAAGGTCGTGCTGGTGCAAGTCGCTGTACCTTCGAGACAAGACGTCGAAGAGTACCAGAATCTGCGAGCTGTCGTCAACGAGCTTGTTGGCCGGATCAATGGCAAGTTCGGCACCATCGAGTTCATGCCCATCCACTTCATGCACAAATCAGTCAGCTTCGACGAACTCACCGCCCTCTACTCCATGTCAGACGTCTGCCTGGTGAGCTCGACGAGAGACGGCATGAACTTGGTTTCATACGAATACATCGCTTGCCAGCAAGAGCGTCATGGCGTGCTCATTCTTTCCGAATTCACTGGCGCGGCTCAATCACTGAACGGCGCTCTCGTCGTCAACCCGTGGAATACCGAGGAGCTGGCCGACTCTATACACGATGCTGTCACTATGGGTGATGAGCAGCGCCTCATCAACTACCAGAAGCTGGCCAAATATGTCAACAAGTACACCTCGGCATGGTGGGGTGAGAGCTTCGTATCGGAGCTCACCCGCATCAGCGAACAAGCAGAGAAGAAATTGAAGATCCACCGACAGAGCGTCTCCGAACCCGCCGACGCCCAGAGCCAACCTGAAGACGTGCGAAAGACATCCAGTCAACCTCCCGTGATCGCCAATGGGGTCGAAGACAACCAGGCGAGCAAGAGAGAAGACTTGGATAAGTAAGAGACATCCACCTGGGAGCGAAGCATTTGATATTCAAAGCCTTGAACACGAAGTACTAATGTGACCTTTCTTGAATAGGGATGATGAACATGAGGATGATGAAGGCTTGATGATGCCTGTGAGACCCAGGGGCGAGTCGCAGTCAACCGCGGCATCGCACAAAGACTCGGTGGTGCAGGAGTGAGCGAGAATGCGGAGGACATTTTGCTGTTAGAGAGCCGCATTCGATGGCCATGTACGGAATGGGCGCATTAGGCATCAGCGAAGGAGACTCGGCGTTTCGATTTGATCATCATGGACATGATAGAGTGGCTCAAGCCTCGAAGATGAGATGAGATGAGTGTGTACTCAGCATAGATCGGTATGCGGTATGCGGTATGCTTTGACAATGATGCATACTCTGTTTAGCTTCCTTCCGCGAGTCTATTGGTCTTTTGTGACCATGTGAAAGAGTCATTAGTCAAAAGTAAGGTGACATGCTGAAGTTTGGCTCGGGTCTAGCAAGCTTTCTCATTCACTTGGTTCTCGGGATTGCCAAGACATTCACGTGGGACTTTATTAGCCGCACAAGAAGTAAGCAAGAAATCTAACATTTGGATTATGACAGATTATCTATATAACCTATGCGCTGCAAGTCTTGTGCGGTTACGATTTGTTCATCATACATATTTGCGGTGCTTTCAAGTATCTCTAGGCAACCCACACTATGAAGACAGCATCTCATTCATTCACTTCTCAGTTTGCTCAAAAGTCGCTCTACGCTTGTGCCAGCGCTTTACGAGACGCGAGTCACAAGATTGCGTCGTACTTCATGATGCAACCCACAACGTCGACGACGCAATTGCGTCGTACTTCAAGAACTTCAAAATCCTCCTGCGACGAGGCAATCCCTCTCCTCGAATACACCGCACCGCCACCACCCAAAATTCCGTGCACTGCGACTGAGACCGAGACCCAAGTGATCCACCCTCATCCTCACACCATGCAACGTCTGCTAAATCTTTTCACTGCACCACAGGCACAGGGCTGCGACATCATCGACATGACCACCGCCATGGAGCAAGATTCGCACATCTCCAGCCTCCCTCAGGAAGTCCACGACACCCTCTGCCGCCACATGACCTCGACTCGCGACATCAAGAGCCTCCGCCTCACATGCAAGCAGATGTACGACAAGTGCGAGGTCGTCTTCGCCGAGCGCACATTTCAGGAGATGGAGGTCGATCTCAGCAAGGAGAGTCTGGTGTATCTGGGCGAGGTCTCGAGGAGTGTGAGGTTCGCCGGCCAGGTCAAGAAGATCGTCTTCGAGCCGAGACGTATCTGGGGTGAGGAGAAGCCGGCGGCGGTGATGGCGACGGACAGTAAGGCCGTTGATATCTTGACTCGAGCCATCCCACAGTTCAAGAACCTCCTCACCATCGACATCGCTCGCTACGACGACTCCACCCGCTTCGACAACAACCGCGTCAACCGCAACGATCCCTTCGGGACGCCCACTGAAGTCTTCGAGCCCAATGGCTACGCCACCGCTACCTCCCTCTCCCAGGCCTTCCACACCGTCATCTACGCCATCAAGAAATCCAGTACCTCGACCCTGCGTACTCTCCACGCCGGCGCCCTCCCCTCGGGCCCGGGCTACCGCAGCAGCATCGACCACTTCGCCATCAATGTACCAGCGCCGCTCGTCATCCGCAGCCACAAAGGCCTCGCCGCAATCGAACACCTACACCTCGTCCTCGAAGTCTGCGCTCAGACAACCGGCCTGCACTGCGACCTGCACCTCTCGACCTTCCTCCGCCAAACCCCACACCTCAAATCCCTCCGTCTAGAATTCTGGCAGTTCCGCACAGCCTGGCTCTCCGACACCCTCCTCTACCGCACCTTCCCACAACTCGAGTCCCTCCATATCGAAGCCGTGCGCGATGTCCGCGTCGCAGAACTCAAGTCCTTCCTGCACCGCCACGCCACAACCCTCAAGAACATCACCCTCGTCAACATCACATTCCTCGACGACGATTTACTCAGCAAATTCCCAACCCTCTTCCACGACCCCGAGCCCGTCTTCCAGCTGACCTCCATCCGCATCCAGCAGATCTGCGCCCAGCGCGAGGGCCTCCTCTGCTTCGACAAGATGGGCGTGAAGAAAGTCTGCGAGCCCTGCAAAGACGATCTCTTTGCTGTCTGGTGTTTCGAGAAGGGGCCTAAGTGCATTCATGGCGGCATTGTGGCCAAGGGCGAGCGGGAGTGTATCGCTGCGCTGCAGCATGGTCTGAAGGAGTGCTCGGAGGAGGATTGGGAGGAGGAGGAGGCGGGCGGGATGGCGATTCTGCCGTGGAATATGCTGGGTGCTTTGGTGTTTTGATTGAGAAGGAAGCATTGGAGTTTGGGGGATTGGATGATACCCTTTGGGCTGTGATTGAGGCGAGGCGTTTTGTGCTAGGGGTTGTGCTTGCTTTCACATGAGATTGGGTATTAGCGCAGTCTCTGGATGTGAATGAATGGAGAGCTTGTTGAATGCTTCATTTTGTCCCTTACTATTGGTATCATTTTGTGATGGTAGTTCCTGCCCGCTGCTTTTGAGTAGGTGATGCTGCTTCCTTGTTGGGCAAGGTCAAAGCGCACCTGTCGTCCACGACCCATCAACTTCACTCCACTGCTTCTTCTTCTCTCTCAACCCCTTCAAATCTTCTCAAACCCTTTCGTCTTCGTCGCTTCGTGTTCGCATGGCATCGTCTGCGCCGTCGCCTGTCCCACCTCCAAACTTTCGCCATCGCCAGATTGCCACCCGAGCGCCCTTTCAACTGCTCCGCCACCTTTGCACCCATCTCGAGATCCCGCGACATGTTTCCTAGCGACGCGAGGGGACTGGTGGGAGAGCAAGCGCATTTGGCAGTCTGACTGGCTTTCCGTTTTTGTTGCAGATTCTCGAGATGGGGGACATGGCTATGATGCTGACGACGAGGCTTCTGGGTTGTCTTCTTCTTTCGCATCTTCCTTTTCTTTCCCCTTTAGTTTCTCCTCCAGCGCTTCGTTTGCCTTCTTTATGCCATTCGTCAACACCTCCGTTGCCACCCAGCCCATTCTTCGAAACGCCGTGGGGGGTTCCTCGCCGCGAGCTGGAGTTGCTGGTCCGGGTAAGATCTCCCGCATCAAAGTGTTAACATCATTGCCGGCATCTTTGGCGTCTTGCCATTGCCGTGGGTATCCTAAGCTGACTTCTTCAAATCGCACGCCATCTATCCAGTCCGTCCGCCGTACGTGGAGATGACCGGTCACCACCACCTTCGCATTGAACCGCGTATGCCAGTCATGCGTTTCTTTGGTACCACACCACAGGCTGAACCGAGGCACTCGTGGGATGAAGATGGTATCTTCTCGCAACGGCCAGTGGTTGATTATTATCAGCGGTATTCCGGATTCCGCGGCCTTCTCCAGCTTGGCCTCGGCCGCCGATACCAGACGAGTACACCATGCATCTCTTGTTGCATACGGATCTGGATGCAGCAGCTTCTCATCAGTCGCCTGGATGCCTTCCTCCATCGCCCACTCCAACGCCTTCTCCCTCGGGATATGCTCCGGCCGGAAGCTGTAGTCATACAGTGTGAAGATTGGACATATCATGACCTTTTCCTCCTTGCCTTCGGCGGAGGTGTAATTCCAGGTCATATAATCGTCCTCGGGAGTCAATACGCCATAGTGGCGAGCCACCTTTATACACGCCTTATACTTGGCCTCGCCCTTGAGCTTCCGTTCCTCCTCCCGGATGTTGGGCGCCGACGAGGTGTACAACTCATGGTTTCCCGGCACCCAGAAGACGTGTTTGAATCGCCGGACTGCTTTCCGAAAGGCAATCTGGAGATGCTCGATACTCTCGCCCACTGTGCTGGTCAGCAGCGGTCAATTGGCTCGCGCGCAGGCAGCATTGATGGAGAGAGGGAAGCGGGCATACCATCGCCTGCCAAGATGAGGCCGTCCTCACTCCGGTGCTTGAGTTTGGCCCATTCCTCACGATTGCTCTTGAATGACAGGTGGATGTCAGCAATGGCCCAAAGCCGCATCTTGGCCGGGCAGAGCAGAGCAGGCAGCGGCGGCAATGACGCTGCTGCTCTTCCTCTGAATCTCTCAAAACGAACACACAAGCTGCTATATTATTATCATGCGACCATTTTCGGCAGGTGGGCAGTTATTGTGTCGGGTTTGGGGCCACACAGCACGCTGCTCTCACTCGCTTGGTGCTGCTCGTGAACGTCGGACGTCGCGGAGAGCGAAAAGTCTACGAAAGCGCGGGCCAGACATGACCGTTTCCCCTTCTGCGGCTGCACAGGGGTTGTCAAATATAGATAGAATCACGCTAGTACCTTGGCATTGTTTACCTATTAACACAACCACCTTTCACAACCTTTCTATCCACAACAACATGGCTAGAGTACTTAGAAATTATTCCTTACGTACTAAGACACCTAACAAATTTAAGATACTAAAAAGAATACGGTTCTTTAACTACTAGAGCCTAGTTAAGTATAGATTTACCCTTAAATACTTCTATACCCTTTACAATAAGGAACCTTAGTACCTAGCCTATTCTATAGCTACTAAATAGATTATATAATATAAGGATATAAAGAGTAAGGGATTAGAGTTACCTATAAGAAGGCCTAAGCCTTAGAAGCTATAGGGGAGGCTAAGGAAGGATATTAATTCTATAATTAAGACAATAGCTAAAGGTCCTTAAGATTTAAGAAAGATAGACTATAAGTAGTTTAAAAGACTATCTAATATATCCTATAGGATATTAAGAAGAAGGATAAGTAAAAGGAAGCTAAGGATCTTAAGATTAAGATAACTATATACTATAAAGATCTCTAAGAAGAATAAGAAGTTAAGGGTTAAGTATAGGTATAAGTATAGGTATAAGAGTATTAAATCCTTTTAGTAATATTGCTATTAGATAGATAAGTATTATATTAATAACTTAATAGCTTTATAAAGCTATATCTTTAGAGAGGAAGGGAATTACGAGGGTTAGATTATAGAGCTACCTAAGGGGGATCTTATAATCTATATTACTAGCAATATCTCTTATTAGTACAAAGGGGACTTAGTCTTCTACAATAATAAGTAATAGATATATAAGTATATTATCTAACTCTAGAACTAAGCTAAACTAAGGAGAAATAAGAGAACTAAGACTAAAGAGCAATTCTAAGCTAAACTTAAAGACTAGGAAAATTTAAGGCTACCTAAGACTTAGAAGAAGGGGAATTTAATGTTATAAGACTACTACTCTAAGAAGGTCTTACTATACTATATTAAGTAGAATTACTACATAAAATCCCTTAGATATAATACTATTTTAGTAGAAGATAGGGACCTATTATATAGCTATAAGTCTAAGGATAACAAACCTAAGAATATAAGAAGAGAGGCTAGAATTCTTATTTATAACTACCCTCTATAGAGCCTAGATCTTAATATTATTAAAGGAGTATAGCTCTTACTTAAAGAGAACCTTAAAAAGGTTTATAGAGAGCAACTTCATAAGATAGGCTTTAAGCAACTTAAAGCAGCTATTATCTATTATTAGGGGATAATTAAGTAGTTATAGATTTAAGATAGAATTAAGGGGATACCCTAGAGGTGTAATTAACTTATTTTAAATGGTGGAAAGAGGGTTAAAGGCAAGAAATGGTAGAGACAATAGATATACAGATATGCCAAGGTACTAGCGTGATTCTATCTATATTTGACAACCCCTGTGCTGGGCTTGAGGGATCTGTTCCACGAGCAAAGCTAATCCGGGCACGCCTTGGCGTCGACCAATATTTGCTGCTTATTGCCAGAGGGAAGAGCTTTGTTCTGACTTCACCTTGCGAAAAATTATACTGATGAAACGTGGTGCTTCCTCCACGCGGCACCCGTCATCGTGGACACGAATGCAGAGACTGGTGGCGTGAAGGCCGATACCCTTGCGTCTGCCTGTGCTCCGCTCGACGACGGCTCGGGCTCAACCGTCTACTGGCTGGCCGTCGCGACGCCACGAAAACCCTCCGAGCTGCTGCGCCCCCGACGACAATAAGCGCGCGCCGTGCTTCGCGTGGCGCATGAAGGTTGTTTGATCGTAACCGTCGAAGGAAGATCACAACACAAGACAGAACCAGATGTTTGTTCTCGAGAAAGGTGAGAGTCTTGGCCTGGAGAGAGCAGAGAGAATGGTTCTCTTATCCTCCGTTCGAAGACCACGCAACGCGCCCCATGGGCCGGCGGTCCAGAACGATTGAGCGACTCGGCTACCTACCGTTCTAAGAAAAGAAGGAACGTGCGCTTGGAGGGAACGCGACAGCAGTAGCCTCCAATCACAGCGGTGTGTTGGATTGACATGTGGGCCCGGCGTGCTGCTGCCAGCCGACCCTCTACGCCTCTCGCAGCTTCACACAAAACTTCGTCCTCGTATCCGTCTCCTTCGTCAGCGTTGCATTCGACCTAGCGATCTATATCCATCCCTCTCCTCTTGTTGGAACGTCATTCTTGTACACTCGTTTTGCCTATCCTCTTTGATCTCGCCGTATTCTCATTTGCCCATCTTTTCTTTGTCGGTGGATCGTGAACAGGGGCCCCTTTCACGCCAAGTTCTATCTCGAAACACCGAACACACTTCTGGAACATCACTCGCCAGGCACGACTCTAGGAAGCGATCGTCGCCTTTCTGCACAACGACAGTCCTTCACACGAACATCCTCTAGACTTTCAACGATACAACCTTTGGACGAGCGAGCACCAACACCCCCGAATCCGGGCTTCAAGCCTGCCAAACCCTCACGCGACCATGCGGCGGTCAACCTTCTTCCCCCTCCCCTGGCTCCTCCTCAGTACGCTGCCGGCCGGCGTGCTGGGCAGCGACATCCTCAGCACGAATGGCTTCTCGACCTGCGTTAACGACCCTACGATCAAAGTCCAGACGCTCAACGTCGAATACAACCGACAGACGAGACGAATCACCTTCGATGTGGCCGGCAGCAGTGCGGAAGAGCAGAAGGTTATTTTGAATCTGGCTGTTAGTGCGTATGGGAAGGATGTTTATACCAAGGAGATTAATCCTTGTGATGTTAGCGAGGAGTATCATGTTGAGAATATGTGTCCGAGTATGTTTACATCATTGGGAGTGAATAGTTGGGAAGGGTGAAATGCTGACTTTGATGTGTAGTCCCCGCGGGCACATACTCATCGAAAGGCGAACAGACGATTCCGGAGAAATATGCCGACCAGATTCCTGCGATTGCATTCAACATCCCCGATCTCGATGGCCTGGTGAAGCTGGAAGTAAAGAGCGCCGACGGTGGTCAGGATCTGGCATGTATACAATCGAGCGTTTCCAACGGACATACCTTCCAGATGAAGTCGGTGTCGTACGCGGCTGCCGGTATGGCAGCCGCGGCCCTGGGACTGTCGGCGATCTCTGCGCTGGCCTCTGGTGGTGCCCCCGGTGCGAGTGCTCCTTCGCCGACGTTTGGAGAGGTCATTGGATGGTTCCAGACCATGGCTACGAGTGGGATGCTGAGTGTGCAGTATCCCAAGGTGTACCAGAGCTTCTCGACGAACTTTGCGTTCTCTACAGGTCTTATTCCCTGGGGATCGATGCAGACGGCTATTGACAACTTCCGCAAGAGCACTGGAGGAAACTTGACTGACAACAGCTGGGAGTACCTACGAAAGAACGCGACCCTTGTCTTCGACGACGGCCAAACGAACTCAAGTCTCAGCCGCCGAGCCCTCGACGCAACGATCCTCTATATGCGAGACGGAACAACAGTCAACGTAAACGGCACAGAGCAGAACGTGGGCGGAGACGACAGCGGCAACAGCACCTCCTCCTCCACCGAATCCAAAGACCAGCACTTCGTCAGCGGCATCCAAGCCTACGTCGAGCAACTCTCCATCCCACAAGCCAACACCTTCATGACCATCCTCCTCGTCTGGGCCATCGTCGTCGCCTCCATCATCGTCCTCATCCTCCTCGCAAAAGCCATCCTCGAAGCCTGGGCCATGTTTGGCAAACTCCCCAAATCCCTTGAGTCCTGGCGCAAGCGCTACTGGTGGCGCATGGCCAAAGCCATCGTCAACCTGATCCTGCTCCTTTACGGCGTCTGGACGCTCTATTGCGTCTACCAATTCACCAACGGCGATTCGTGGGCCGCCAAGGTCCTCGCTGGCGTCACTCTCGGATTGTTTACGGCGGTTCTTGCGGGTTTCACGTTCAAGATCTGGCAGAAGGCGCACCAGTACAAGAAGATGGAGGGCGCGCCGGATAAACTCTATGAGGATAAGGAGGTGTGGATCAAGTACAGTCTGTTTTACGACAACTACAAGAAGAGCTATTGGTGGATTTTCGTGCCGGCGATCGTGTACATGTTCGCGAGGGGGTGCATCATCGCAGGCGCAAACGGGCACGGAATGGTTCAGGCTGCGGGCCAACTCATCGTCGAAGCCCTCATGCTGGCCCTCCTCCTCTGGACACGGCCGTACCAGCGACGATCGGGGAAGTGGATAAACATCACGATCCAGACGGTGCGAGTCATCTCCGTCGTCTGCGTTCTGATTTTCGTGGAAGAGCTGGGCCTGTCCCAGACCACGAAGACGGTGACCGGCGTGGTCTTAATCGTGGTCCAATGCGTCCTAACCGGCATCCTCGCCATCCTAATCGCGACAAACGCCATCATAACCTGCATCAAAGAAAACCCGCACACGCGCAAACGCCGCGAAATGGCGAAACGGAACCGCGACCTCGATAACCTCACGCCCCTCGACGCGCGGAACAGCCTCCTCATGGATCCCATGGTGCAGAAAGACGGCGTGGATACGTCGTATAAAGCTCCGCTGGTCTCTGCGAGCCCGTTCGCGGACAGCAGAGGAAGGTATGACCCTGTTCATCATCGGGATAATTCGCCCGGTGCGGGACGGTATCATGATGAGGAGGGTCTTGTGGGGAATGCGGCGCCTTTCCAGAGGGATCATTCGAGGGATCAGTCCATGGAGCCGCGGTCGAGGAGTCCGAGTGTGGAGAGTCGGCAGCCTCGGTTGCCGGAGTTGAATTTTGGGAGGGCGTATTAAGTCTGACTGTCCCTATTGAACCAGCGATTTGAGCGATTTTCTGTTTGTCAGATGCATGCATTGTACAGGGTGGGATACGGATACGGAGTTCATTGGCGAAACCCAAGTCTCTGAGTGAGAAGGGATTGTTCACGGCAGATTTCTGATTTGTGATTTTGTTTGCATATGCTTCGGAAAAATGTTCATAGATGATCTTGAATATAGGATGTGTAATACCTGATATCATGAGAAGTCGAGCTCTTCATTGTTTCCTAGGTTCAACTTTTCGAGAAGAGGAGGATATCTTGGAAAGCAGAGTGAAGATCGAATACCCACAATTGTATTCCGTCGCCGTCCAGCAGCATCCAACTCCGCCGACACCCACGAACCTCTTACAATCCCACAACTCCCTTCAATCCTCGTCGTCCTCCTCCACATCCGTCTCGTCCTCCCCCTGCTTAACGACGACCTTCAAATCCTTACACTGCGAATACACCCTCAATCCCAACACACACATGGCATTCCAGGGGTCATCGCCGAAAATCCCGTTCTTGGAGGATTTGCCTCGTTTGCTGGATGACGAGGGCGAGTCTTCGTCTGAGGAGGAGAAGAGGGGGGCGTCACTATATCATGGTTAGCGCTGGGGGTATTTGGGGAGGGTGAGGTGATAGAGACTTACATATCTGAATCCCAGTCAAAATCGTCGTCGGCGAGTTCTTCCAGGGGAGAGGCGGTGGCATCTGAGTCGCTGTCGCTCTCGGAGGAGGAGGCGTTGTCGTCTTTGGTGGAGAGGGGCGAGACGGGGTCCTTGTTGGTCGAGGGGTCCGTGAGGGTTAGTTTTGAGAGGTCTTGGGATACCTCTTTCGTGGCGTCTTGTTGTTCTTCGGACTTGGTTTCTTTGGTTTCAGCCTTGACGTTGTCGGTCGTCTGCGTTGCTGCGTCTTCGCTGGACTTTTTCTCCGGCTTCTGATCATCAATCGCGGCAGCTTTCGGTTCCTCTCTTTCTACTGTCGGTGTTTCTGTCGATGATGGCGTCTCTTTCGTCTCCTCTTCAGCGTCGGCTTTGCTCACTTCAACAGGCTCCTCGCTCGAGACCACCGACTTGGCATCCTTCTCACTGTTCTCAGCACTAGGCTGCGCATCCGTTGAGCTCACATCTCCTTTGGCAGCCTTTTTACTCTCCTTCTTTTCCTTTCGCTTGGCTTTGGTCTCTTTCCGCTTCTCCTTCATGGCATCGTTCACCCGCTTCTTCCGCAGCCGAGCCCGCTCACGTTCTTGTTTGTTCAACGCCCGGACTTTCTTGAGCCCATTGATCTGTTTCTGCTGTTTCTGCTCTTTCTTCTCTTTTCGTAGCTTCTCCTCCATGGCCTTCAAATTGCCCTTAGATTGAGCATAGTCGAAACGCCGGCCAACGTGCAAGAGCTTCTCTTTCCGGGAGTCGGCGATCTTGTAGATGACTTCTTCAGCCGTGGAAGCCTGCTGTGCTCGAACGCAAGTGACTTTGAATACAACCCGGTACGTCCCAGGTTCCAGGTCAACTTCAGCGGAAACGGAACGGGTAAAGATCGAGTCATTACCGCTGCTGTGCATCGAGCGGACGATGTAATGACCGTCGTCGTCCTCTTTATACAGGCGGAAGTGCAGACTGTGGATGTAGCGACCTACGAGGCCGTAGAAGTATCGGTCGTCCGGCTGGCAGAGAACAACCACGACGGGGCCTTTCTGTGTTACGGTGAATTCGAAGGATGTGTCAAGATAGTCGACTGTCCAGGGCACGGAAACGCAAGTCCATTGTTGGCTGACAGACCAGCCTTCGTCGAAAAGGCGGACCCGGTTGATTTGATCGAAGTGTTTGAGGAAGTCTTTGTAGCTGATCCAGAAGACGCCGTCGTCGCCGAATGTGTCTGTGTGGAGTCAGTAAAGTCCATTCGTACTTGACTGAATGCCGATCTTACGCTTTAGTTTGGTCATCATTTCTGCAGTCCACAGTTTGGATCCATCAGACCAATCGCCCTCCCACTCACCACTTCCCCAGGGATTGCGGATCTTGAGAAGCCGCAGGTCGCCTTCCTCGAAAGCCTCCAGTACGGCGTAGGCATGACCGCCAACCACGCCTTTGACGTCCACGCCGTTTCGACTGCCTCCGCCAAAGAGATATTTCTTGTTCACATTGAGCAGCTGCTCTTTCCAGAACTTTTCTTTGTCCATGATGGATTCCGGGTTGATACAGACCGCAACGCCACCAGTCAAGTCCTCAGTACCTTCAGATGCCCAACCGCCTTCGATGGCAGCGTAGTCGCCGTGGGCTTTGGCGTATGCCTTCTCGATCAGTGGCAGCCATGTCTCGTTGGAGTTACAATGACCAAAGTACAATGCTGTCCCGCCTTTCTGTAGCAATTCCTTGAGCTTATCGTCCTCGTATTCGACCGTCGATCCTTGTTTCTTCTCCCTGTCCCAGTCCCGTACGATTCTGAGATAGTCGTCATCGCCGACCTTGAGGAAGAGCTTGTCGTCAATGACTTCGGATATCCACTCGCCATCCCGGAAGAAGACGAAGCCGTAGACTCCTACTTTCTCATTCCTGGCGACGCAGAGCTTTTCTACCAGTTCGCCTTTCGCGGCGATGGCCATACATGCGGCAAGAAACCAGCAATCTCCATTTGAACCCTGATGCACATCATTTGCGGCTGCTCCGTCGATGAAGAACTGAGGCTTCTCGAAGATGTCTTCAACCCTCTTCACCCAAGGTGGAGGATCGCCCTTGTCGACTTCTTCTGGATACTTTCCGTTCAAGCTCTGTAGGCAGTTGGGGCCTCCTTCCAGATTGAAATCCCTATCGTGATACTTTTCGTTCAATCGCTCGCATTCAGCGACAATAGCCTCGACTTTGGCTCTGCATTCTTTCGCGGCCTCTTCCCATGATCGTGCGGCATTCTCTTTGATTGCAAGTCCATCGCCTGATGAGTTTGCAACCGCTCTCTTCTCTGCCTCTGTTTTTCGAGCAGTCCGCGAAAGCTTCTTTGCTCGCTTCGGTTCTACGGCCAGGAATTTCTCCCAGGCTGGATAGAAGTCATCGTTGCGTTTGCCGCTCGGCTCCCTCGGTGCGTTGCTCTGGCTGGAGGCGTCGGACATGGTCGGCTCGTCAGTGACGATCTTGATCGGAAAAGGCGTGGGAGCAGGAGGCGGATCCGACTCCGGGCTCGATCTGATCTTGTAGAAGCCCGACTTCATCGTCGCAAGTAGATACTGGTATTCAGAACAAAGGAGAGGGTAGGGCCTGACAAAGGAAAGAAAGCGGGCATACCAGATCAGACCGGAAGCAGCTATATATCAGACGAGCACCTCACCACAGCTGTAGAGTGACTTGCAGACGCCACTGTCCACGGCCAGGCGGCCCTGGAGCGCTACTGGATGCGTGAGGCTGCACGCGCAGGCAGAAAAGAGGCCGCCATCGCGGAGGCCCAATGAGTGTCAGGCAGAGGGCGGTGGTACATGTGTAGTCAAACGTGACCGGTGAAAGAGGCCCCCAGTGTGCGCGCCGCAGCCGCATCGTGCGTCCAGCTCGTCGCCCTGCCTTGCCGGGCGAAGAGGAGAGCGCGGGTGAGGTCGACTCAGCTCCTGCTGGCGAAGACGACGCCATGCCTTTTTGGGAGGCTGCGGCTGAAGGAATGCAAGCGCCAACAACATCTTGCGTTGCTAGCTTTCTCGTGGTATACTACTTCCAGTGTTTGCTCGTTGTATCTCACAGCTGAAGTCCTCAGACTGAGTCCGAGTACGATATATCCACTGCAGACTATCGGGCACAGCCTCGTCCTTGAGGAACCTCCTGCGGCATCAAGACAGCTGAACATCTACGTTCGATATCGAGAACGAACCCATCCGGGCCGCAATCCACGATCTAGCCAGATTGATGCCAGTTCATAACACGGCTGCTATGGCGGGCGGTCTTGCGCAGCGCAGATGAAAGAGCTTTGGGATGTCGTAGAACGTTGGGATAGGGGCATGAGTTTGGAAGAGCGAGACTATTGCCCTAAAGGGTCACGCCAAAGAGCAGAGGTCGATATTCCATACACGTGGGCCATACTGCGAATAGCACGGCAAGACATTACAACTCGCTACGACGATGAGCTTGTATGTCCTACGATGTATACCCAGACCTATATTCCCAACGCTTCTAGATCTTCAGCACACCCTTCTCCTTGAGCGCCTCGCACTTCGGGCCAAGAGTCTTGTCCAGCTGGTTGTCGGTGACATCCAGCACATCCAAGTCCAATGCACAGAGCTCTTCCGGAACGGTACCCGTCAGCTTGTTGCCCAGGAACAAAATCTCCTTCAATCCCTTAATATTGCCAAAGCTCTTGGGGATCTCTCCCTCGAAGTTGTTGTTGGCCAGCGTGATGTACATGGTGCTGATGTTGCCAGCTTCGGGGATGGTACCGCTGAATTCGTTGTCTAACAGAGAAGAGCAGAATGTCAGTGCTTGCCCAACAAGGTCTTCTTGCCCAGGGCATACGTACCATTAAGGAAGATGACGTCCATGTCAGTCTCAGTGAAAAGCTCATCTGGGATGGGGCCTTGGAATCGGTTGAATCGAAGATCGAGGAAGGTGAGTGGAGCCTGAAGGACGTTCTTCGGGAAGTTTCCAGTCATGTTGTTGTTGCTGAGATCAAGCTCATACAGGTACTCAAGCTTGGAGATATCCGGGACGGTACCCACGAAATCGTTGGTGTTGGCGTGGAAGAACGTCACATCGACCAGCTCATCGAGGAGGCCCTGAAGGCGGAGATTGTCTCCCAGTTCGAAGCCGTTCAATTTGATGCCCGCCACGGCTTGGTAGCCCTTTGGATGCTGCTCGCAGATGACACCTTGCCAGCTGCAGACATGATGGCCGGTCCAGTTTTGGGCGATGCCCTGAGGATCGGAAGTCCAGGTCTCGGCGAACTTGGTGAGTGTTGCGGCGTCTCTGGCCAGGTTGTTCCAGGTTGCTCGAGGAGTTGGACCAGCTTGGACCAAGGAGCTGGAGAGAAGGGAAAGGAAGAGAGACGAGGGAATGAATGGACCCATCTTGGCCAGAGGGAAGGCAATGAGTGTATGGATGAACGAAGGTAAAAGAAAAATGGTGTGCTCGCGAGGCGCCGACACGACGAGGTGTGTTCCACTTCTTAAAGATTGTCGACCTCCTTGTCCAACCTAACAGTTCACAAGCTAGCGCTTGGATATGTTTAGCTCGTTGCCGGTCAGCAGGATCTCCATGGGATATGTTCTAGAAGTGAAGACTCCCAAGACATGCCGAGGACGGGGCGAATGAGAGTCATTTAAGAACGACACTGAAAATGAAGACCGGAGACCGAGTCTAGAGGCTGCAATGCAGACAAATGCTGTTTGACAATGTCTTGAGGATAGCACGAGGACTGGCAGAAAATAGCAGACAGCACATAGAGAGAAGTGAACATTGAACCAAAAATCTGGGGCCGTCGATCGAGGTCCACCGTGGAGTCGAAGACGCCGGATGATCTTCTCTGCGCAAGCAGCAAGGCTTGTCGTAAGGGGTAGCGGCATTTCCACGGCGCGCTGCTGGCCGTAATGAGCGTGACAGGGATTGATAAATGCCCAAAGTGATCTTGGTTGCTGTAGATGTTCGTTCAGTCGGTTTCTGGTGAGAGCTGTCTATTCCGCTGAAAGAGTTGGAATTTCCATTCCAAAGGTCGAACGAAACTCCTGCGAGGGGCGTCAACGTCAAAATTCATGTGCATGTCATCGTCAATGGCGTGACAAGAAGTAGATGGCGGCAAGTCTAGCCGGTCAGCAAGAGACCCCGGACTTTGGCCTTCACTGAAAAATGACTTCTGTTCATCAACGTGCCATGTGATGCCATCTATATTTGACACCTCCTGCTACCGTTGCATCCCTCTAATGTGACTTCGGCCTGTCCAAGCCAGCGACGAAATGGTTCAGATGGCTCAAGAGAAGAAGTGGTCGAATCGAGTACGTATGTAATTGAGTGATCTGAAGTTCAGCTTCAGGTTTGCAGAAATCAGACACTGTCTGAGCCCTCTGACCCCTTTTTGTAGGCCAGATTTGGAAGGAGCATTTTGTGAGTGAATGAATCTCTGCACGCGTACTTTTCAGCACGCCAACGGCTCGCACAACCGGAGCTGCCCTGCATCATCAACCCCTCCCCTGCCTCTTGCCTCTCATTGCATCAACAAGACATACCAACCCACAACAACGAACAAGCAGAATCATGACAAGCAACCTATCACTCTGGCTGGTGCCGCACGAGAGCAGTCCCTTCACCAAAACCACTCAAGAACTGATCTCCGACACCGTACCGCGGAATTTCGTATCCGAAGACCAAATCCAACACTTTCCGCCTCATGTCACGGTGACGGGAGAGCTCGAGGCCGTGAAAGCTTTCAACGGCAAGTCACCGCAAGAATGGCTCGACGGCCTGGACTTCTCCTCTTTCAAACCCGAGCAAAACGAGGTCCTATTGGAACTGGACACCGTGGAGGCCGAAGATCCGTTCTTCCGCAAAATGAACATTGCCCTCAAGGATAACGACAATTTGAGAAAGCTCTCCGGACAATGCAGAGCAGCTGCTGATCTGGACGAGGCTTGGGCGAAGACTGAGTACCGGCCGCATCTGAGTTTGTTTTATGGAGATGTTCCGACGCAGCAGGTGAAGAGTAAGGTTCCGCTGATTGAGATGAAGATTGGATTTGCTTTTGGTGATCTTTTTGCTTGTTGTGGTGGAACTTTGTGTCTGGGAGGGTATTTGGTCGTTGTTGATACGAGGAAGCCGATTGGGGAGTGGCACCAGGCGATTGTTGCGAAGAGAGAGACCCCGTGGGCTATGTGGAGAGCGACGAGGAATTTGATCTGATGCTTTGGGTTTACAGCACCAAGATTGGGAGAACGAGAATGTGAAGCTGTTGCTCTGCTTATTTTTGACTTCGCTGTCAACTTTGATCAATTCACGATCTATTGGCGAGGCGAAGCTCACTCTCTAGCCAGTTCACACCAGACTCATGTCCCTCTCGCTCAACACATGCAGCTTTGTTTCACCCTCGGACCCAGGGGAAGAGAATCGATTGAGGCTATGTGGATGCATTTATGGTCGTGCAATCTTCCAGCTCTTGGCCAGGTTTAGCGATCTGTGAGTCACGATAACGCACTCAGCCCCAAACTTCTTGTACTTCTTCAGCTTAACCATCTAGTTTGATGCTCTTCCCAAATGTGAATTCAGACTCACTCGAGCTACGCTAACAGTGACAACGAGCCACTTCTATCCGAGCCGAAAATGGAGTTACAGAAACGCCAATATCCCAGAGCATCCCTTCTTGGCTTGCCTCAAGAGCTACGAGACCAGATCTTCGACCTAGCCATCCCTTGGGGCACCTATCACATTGAGCACGATGTCGAGAGATACAAGGACGCCGGTAGAATTCGTACGAGACAGGTCGAAGGCAAAGGACTGACCCGGAAACTCTGCTATCATGACGACTACGAGCGGGCCAAAATGGATCCGAACCCTCACATAGAGACTTGGTACGATGACGAAGAAGACAACGTGCATCAGGAATGTCTCAATGGAACTTATCGTGCTCCTGACAATCACGATCAACCTGATGCCCAACGGCGTCCAGAGAACTCCTGGGCCTTCGCTCTACTGTTCGTCAACCATCAGACGCACGATGAACTCCGCAGCGAGATCTACAAGAGATGCGCCTTTTCGTTCTTGGAGCCCGACGCTTTCGAAGTCTTCGTCGACCATGCTTCCCAAAAGGATCTGTCTATGATCCGCGACCTTCGTCTCAGGCTCGTCGTCGCCGGATCTTCTCACAGTAGCCTCTCATGCGAGCCAGATCTCGGCCACCTCGGCCGCGTGTTTACTGGTCTTCGCTCATTGCAGGCATTGCTGTGTTTCCAGCACGAAGACGTCTACGAGATACTAGACACCATCAAGCCGCCTCAGAAACTCTCTGCCTTTGTGAGCCAACACCTGAGTTTCGCACACCTACCACTGGAGCGAGCGTCCATCATCATGCAATGTGAACAGGAGGACCGTGACTCGTTTGTCACCAACTTGTACCGCTATGGCCAAGAGTTTTGTGACATTGTGGTGGAGGATGAGGATCTGATGGTTTGTGCTCAATTCATCGAGCAGCAGCTTTTGAAGCCGGGAGATGGATGAGTGCCAGTGGGCGTTGGTGGGTTTCTGCTGAGACATTATGAGCGTGAGAGGAATAGTGACGATGAGACGGGTGCAGAGAGCAAGTGAACTCGACTGGAATGGAACGTTAATAGCAATATTTCGGTTTCTCTATCCTCTAATGATGACTATTACCGGGATTCGTGACATGCTACATTGTACAATGCGTCCATAACGCCGTATGCTTGCCGTGGGAATTAAAAATACTCGAGTCATGCTCCGCGTGCAGATTCGTCGGCCGTTGCTTTCCCGAGGGTTTCGCAATGCTACTCCCTATCGAGTGGTCCCGCCGCAGAGGTCGTGGGTACCTTGGGCGACACAAATGAATCGTCCGAGTCCGGACTTGACAAGTACGCATCGTTCTCGTCCGATTGCTGGGCATGAGGGTTTCGGGGGCGAACGCCTTGGCCGACCGAGGGCTGCGTCTGCTCTGTTGCTCCATAACTCGGGGGCTGTCTCTCGTCAGGGTCATTTTCAGGGACGTTGAAGAGAAGCTCCTGCGTCCTTGGTCCGGTGTATCTATGCCGCGCACCCGCGAACCACCAGCTCAGGGAGAAGACTCCCACGAAGGCGGCAACGACAATGGCGTAGTTCATGTTCGTTGCCGTGACAGGCACTGACGTCGGGAAGAAGAGGATGACGCTGATGAAGCACACCCACACTATGGCAATGACGTTTAGGGGCTTGCTCCAGATTCCCAGGTGGAAGCCTCCCGGTGTGATTTCTTTCTGATACCACAAGCGAGCAGCAATCACCGCAATGTAACTGATGTCCAGACAAGGCGCGCAAAGGTTGAAAATTGCCGTGATGGTTTCGGTAGAGCCAAAGCCGATGAAGTTGAGGGCCGTGCAGAAGAGGACGACGAACCAGACTGCGTTCAGTGGGGTATGTGTATGGTCGCTAATCTTGCTCCAGAATCTCGAGAAGGGCAGCGCTTCGTCTCTGGCGAATGCGTAAACCATTCGTGCATTAGCCAGCATCGCACTTGCGCCGGTGAATACCTGGACCAGAATGACCAGGAAAAGCATGAACGATCCACCAGCCTTGCCCCCTGCGTTGAGGAAAATTTGAGCAACTGGTAGTCCGGTAGGTGATCCGACGACCGACTCCATGTAATCCAGTGGGAGGCAGAATGTCAATGCGATGTTGAGTCCCAGACCCAAGATTCCAGAGGATACCACGGCGACTATAATTGCGCGGGGACCCTCATAAGAAGCATCATGCATCTCTTCCGACATATGCGTAGTGCCATCGTAGTCGGTCATGACCCAAGCAACGTTCAAGAAGCCAAGGAAAAATGAGAACACCTTGGAACCCCATCCGGAGCCGTCTCTTACAGCTCCGAAGACGAAGCTTGGATCGCGCGTGTCCTTAGTCAACAGGGGCACTGCGATGCAAATGCCGACAGTCGCGAGGACATTGATCGGTGCAAACCACTTGATGGTCCGGTGAAGTCCTTTGGTTGTTAGAGAGCAGACGACTCCAAATACGACTAGCATGCCGACTGCTACAGCCACTGTCATCTGTGGTGTTCTGAATATAGTCAGCATTGCGAGAGACGGGCCATGAAAGTCGAAGAGACTCACGGAGTGAAGGCATATTGACCGTCAGAGAACGCAGTGTTCATGCTGACCAGAGCCAACAGCATTTGGCCGATAGTATAGGCGAGAGAAGCTACGCCAGCTGCTTGTCCTAAGAAGTTGCACCCTATGAAAGGCCGTTAGCCAGACAAGTCGTACCGCTCGAGAATCGTTGCGTACATCCGATCACCCAAGCCCAAATTGCAACATGCTTCTCGGGCACAACGTGTTTGGTGACAAAGTACATGCCACCGGCCGTGGGATACGCAGATACCAGTTCAGCCACTGCAACAGTCAGCGCCTGCGTAATGTATAACTTCGAATACCTTACCGGAGAAGGCTATCACTGAGGCCATGATTGATCCTATGAACCATGCCCATACCGCAGTCGCAGGACCGCCAACCGTGATAGGTACTCCATATGTGGCAGGCTGAGAGCCGAGGACTCCAAGGATAGAGATTGCATATGAATATGTCGACCATCTGGTGAATTCACGTCGAAGTTCCTGAATTCCGTTAGCTGATGAGTCTTGCACCCAATCTCATCATCCATACTTGTTTATAGCCAATGCTTGCAAGAAGCCGCTCATCGTCGTCATGTATCGTGGCCATATTCGACGACGCTCTCCCCGCCTCGACGTCGACCTCCGGCGCACGGCCCTTCTTCTCCGACTGCGAACTTGCTTTGACGTCTGCTGTACTCATGATGTTGGTCAACCGTGCTCGTGGCAGATCAGATCAGAGAGGAAAGGATGCTGGGGTGATATGCAGTTATCCGCGAACGCCACTGCCACCGCTACTTGAATGTCGGTCACACGTGGAAGGGTCAATCCACTCAGTAGTGTCTAGCCCGTGACACCATTTCGCATGTGCTAGCGCGAGATCATATGGGTGCACAGCTGATATTCACCAGCCGTGTCACGGCAGCGAGAGAAGTCATGATTATGGGGGAAGGCGAGTGAGATGGGGAGCACGACATTCCGCGGCGGGCAGGTGAAGGGCGACTGGACCGCGCAGGTGGATGAACATGCTGCGAAAGGTTCCCGCGCCAATCACTCTCCGAAACTCTCCCGGAACGGCAAAGAAAGGATGGACGACATACCAGTCTTCGCGGGCCAGGAGGTGGTGGACGGACTCGGCGATTGGACGCTTCAGACCCCCATGTGCGCAGCAGCGTATTCCCTCTCCTCAATCGGCGAGCTGATGCGACGCAAGGCCCGGTGCGTTGTGCGCACTTGTCGATCGAGACACGCGCTATCCATGCAGAGGGGGGATTGCAGGAGTCGTGATGCTCCGTGATGCCTGGATAGAATTCGTCGCTAACGCCGGTAGGATGCCTGATGCTTTGTGGATGCCGAAAGCTACTGCACTGTGAGGTGCTCTCCTTGACTCTGATTGAACCTCGATGGGAGGATGTGCTGGGAGTTTCCCGGGAGACGTTGTTGGCCAGAGGCTGAAACGATGTTGACTCTCCAAGCCGCTAGAAGCTTTCCAGAAGGCCACTACGGGATTCGTTACAAAGCATCCGGCCCATCGTCTGACGTCTGTGGAGTCCGGCTTCACGTAGACGAGATGTTGTGTAACTTGCGGAGGGACGGCGGTTCACATTCTGTTCACACCATTGCGAAGATTCGTTATCGTGACCCATACCGATGGAGACCAGACCGGCCCGTTCTCCTCTCGGGCCAGGGCGGTGAAAGCATCGCGTTCCGGCCAATGTCGGGACGCCCTTTGACATTCGGCGGTGAGCGTGGTTGGACACGTTGGCAAGCATAAGTACCCGCCTTTCGGTGCTGATGGGCAACAAAAGCATGGCGCGACATGTTGCGAGGGCGCACAGCGGCGAGTCTCACCATTCAAGGTGAACGTTGCAGCCACCTGCGAACGTGAGGATATCTCGCATACCCATCACGCGAAGACAGAACCATTGGACTGCACACCATCTTCGCCATGCTGTACTAGCATACAAGCCGCCATCGAGGCCCCATCATTGGAGGGCGAAATGTTGGCAGCCTGTGGTGGCAATCTGAGTACCTAAGGTTTCTGACGCGCTGTTAAGATCAGCGGCTGATGATGAGATTCTGGATTGCGCTGCTCGGTTGATGCGCTGGCAGGAGGCGCAACGTGACCTTTGATCCTTCGAAGGTACAACAAGATCCGGTGAAATGGAAAGGCGTGGACATGTACTTTGCGTAAGAACTGCAATGTCATCCTTTTGGCCTTGAATCGCTCGACTTGGCACTTTACATCGAGTACTCCTGGGGGGATACTCCGAGGCTGCACTCGGAAACAAGCCCAGAGCTATGGTCCCTCTTTTCTGGTATCCCAGCAATCGACTGATCAGAGACACCAAGCAGAATGACATATGAGTTCGAGCAAGGGCGGTTGCCACACATTTGCCTTGCGGGCTGGATCGCTCCACGGAGGCGTACTAGTCGGTGGCACTCCGAGGCAACGCCCTTCAAGTGATTGAAGGCAATCTGAGCAAGGATACGAGCTCTTGAGGAGGCATTCGAGACCTACGCGGTCTCAACAAATTCCAGAGGCGCGGACATCCAGCTATTACGCCTGTGCGACCATCGTGTGCGACACCGGGTCCTCGGGCCGATATATTAGATCGCTGGGACGTCGACCCAAAGTTGCTCGATGCAGGTATCCGACTGAGCCGATCGCTTGGAATGGGTGGACACCGGTGACATGAGGTCGGATCGATGGCCGACGCGAGGTGAAGGGTGACCAAGAAGAGTCATCGTGTCCCGGGTCTGGTGCGCCGGACAGAGAGCGGTGACGGACAGCAGAGCGGCTCGAAACAGCTGAGTATTGTCGTGCTTTTCGAGAATTGAAAGGCGCAGAGACGAAGAAAGATCGAGCTTATCGACATGATCTGAAGAGAAGTCTAGCCGGCATCATTAACTCATCACAATCATTAACAGCGTGTCTGAAGGGCGGCACGAATCCCTCTCGGTCGAACATTCAAAAAGACATGCAACTTTTTGCAAGCTCATGGCACCAGTCCATGGCTTCGTCAACGCCTCGACACCATCGCTACCCTGTTCATGTCAGATGGGACGACATCCGGTTGCTGAATGGGGGCGACACTCACCAAATCAGTATCTATCTGAGCTCAACGTTTCACTCCTCAATCGCCTGCAAGTCGGTGTATGGATCCAATTCGGCGTACGGAGAGTTCAAATAGGCCAATATCTGCGACTCGTAGAGCCGCTGCAACATCTCCTCGGACTCCTGCTGGCGTAACTTGCATTGCGACTCCTGCTGGCGGTGAAGATCCCGCAAAGAGCACTCTTGTGGCGATGATGTGCGTCGCAAAGGGTGCGATTTGAGATTCGAGGTCGATACTTGGACTTTTGCCCGGATGGTGCTGGAAGAGCTTCGGGAGCTGAGTGACGATGATCTTTCCGACACATCGCTTTGTGCGGTATAAAACGAGCAGTCAGAGAATGGCGTTGCAGTGCGGAGTATTGGTCTGTCATGTCGGCAATCCTGGCCATGCCCATGGAAAAAGGAGCATAAGGAGCAGTGGTGGTCGACTTTCTCAGACAGGTCGTTGATCAGCCGCAGACAGACAGCGGGCGAATAGGCGGACTGCTGCATCGTGGTACGCTTGGAAAGTTCGAATTTGGTACAAAGGTACACTGGCGGCTTGAAAGAAGTGAATAGCGCAACATATGAGTGAAAAAGAGGTTGGGACTTGCCTGTGAGCACAATCGCGTGGCAGGACGACGATCAAGGGTATTAAAAATGTGGCGAGCTTCAACCAGGTGAGGTCACCGTATTCTGGTCAGCCCAGTAGCCGTGATCGCGACATTCGCTCCGGCAGGGCCGGTTCCTCTAAGCTCAGCGTCGTTTTGTACTCTGCAAAGGTAAGATACGAGTTGCAGTGCAGCGTGGCGGGAGCAGCCTCGATGGCATTGGGAAGTTTCTCACGCCGCCTTCGAAGTCGTGAACCGGGGACAGGCGGTCGTCCTTCGTTCATTCGCCGCGTCTTCCTGCAGCTGCGATGCTGTAGCTTGGTCGATATGCATCATGATATAGATCGCTTGGTTGATGGTCAGACCAGGTGGCATGGCTAGTGATACGAGGGTGGCTCCAAGCTCGCTGACCATACAGGAGCTGAAGAGCTCTCACCACGCGACTGCACCTCGAAAACGGACAAGCCTCTGACCTGCTGAGTGCTTGTTTTGGAACTTTTGGCGACCAGAAAGAGCTGTAGCACGCCCAAGTAAGACGTATGAATTGAGGAAGCTTCGGTAGTTTGCTGGAGTGAGGTTGGCGTGCGAGGTTGGTCGGTGGCTGGCATCCAACGGCTTCTGAACCTTCCAAGAGTGGCGCCTGTCAAAAATGCACCGGAAGCTCCCGATCGAACTCAATACGCGAGTGAATCCACTTGATGCGTGTTTGGGTTCAATTGATGGCGATGTGAGTCTGAAAGCTATCAAGCCAAAAGAAATCCGCCAGCGACTGCATCAGAGACGCCAAGAGGCATTCGCCTATCTGAGCAAAGCGATACGTCAATAACGATGTCCACTCCGGATCCACCGCCCTGTCAATCACTTGCGGAGGTTCACAACTCAACAAATGCCTCCTTGAATTCATCAGGACGAACTTCCACGTCTCTCCGGATTACGACATGAATCGAGCTCGGAGAGATCTTCTTGAACTGATGCCGGAAACATTGTATGGTGTCTTCCTTGAGCGACTCGTCGCAATCATCCCCGTCGTACCAGACTCGAATGTTCTTGATCAGGTGTGCGTATTGCCGAAAGTGGTCGAGGCGGTCGAAGACGGCGCCGAGCTGGTCAGTGTCGTTGATCGCAAACACACGGAATTCGATGTTGGCGTAGTAGACGCGAAGAGACTCCTCTCGAAAGTGGCGCGAGACTTTTGTGAGTGCCGGCTGCAGCCACCACTGCGTGTCGCACTCAGGGTCCCATCCATACTTGTCCACATCCTCGCTTTGCAACACAAAGTACGCCTTGCCATCTTCCCATCGATACTTCTCCTGGTCCTCTTTGTTGTTGGGATCAGGCTTCATGGCCAGCCAGTAGATGCGGTTTCGAGCAGTGGCCGGCATGGACATGAAGTTGCAGCGACTCTTGGTAGCCGACATGACGGGAAGTCTGGACGTCGTCAGATGCAGTCTAGCATTATGAAGAAGCGTGTTACTTACTGCTTGTTGACGCCCTTTGTCAATCCAGCCCGGCATTCTGTGACAAGTGCATTCAAAGCCTCTTCCTTCATGTATGGGAACTCCTGGTGCAGATGTGTCTTGATGGACGATGCGATGCGCTGAATTGCGCCGTCCGTGTCGCCGCTGCTGTTCATGTTGGGTGGCGGAACGGGGTGTATTGTCGCGAGAAGGGAAGACGTGGCGGAGAAAAGACTGAAGGTGAAGTGAAAACAGAGTCGGCGCTCGGACTGCGGGAAAGTGGAAGGCGCACTGAGAATGAGGAAAGAGCGGGATCAAGAGGAAGGTGCACCGTCATCTAGACTTGAACAACTCTTCCCATCGCATGCAAAAAGAAAACAATGCCAATGCCTTTACTTAAACCACCCACATCGTGCGCATGCGTGAGCCGTCTTCCGACCATGCCTATCTTTCTTCTATCCAGGAAATGACAGCCGCAACTCTTTTCTAGTCCAGGCCACGTTGACAGCCCGAAGGTTCATGCCCTTTGTCGTGGCAGTTTCGGTAGTGAATCCTCGTGTTGCTGACTCTAAGAAGAGACATCCACAACTTTATCAGCATGCTTCATAATGAAAGCATCCTTCTCCGGACCGGCTGTCATGTTGCGGTACTGGTCGTACTCGGGGCGCACTACAAGATAATCAGCGATGAGGCTCATCTCGGCGGCCTCTCACTTACCAAGCTTGAGCATGTATTTCTTGCCATCAACAATTTTCCACTCGTAATCAGGCTTGTAACACGCCTGTGCCGGCGGCTCCTGCTCACGGCGCTCCATCCTCTTCGACTTCCTCGAAGAGTAGGTGTAGTAGCACCCGACAATGTTGTTAAGCGGCGTGGATACACAGCCTTTGGCACGTCCAACTTCGGCCGCACACAACTTCGTCATGTCGTTGCCCTGTGGAGCCGCGCCAACGGAGTATTGCCCGAGGTTGTTGAGGCACGAGTCGAAAGCCTCTGCGTCTGTTCCGCAGCAGGAGCCTTCAGGAATGGATTCGCACGACTGGCCAGCGCTGCCGCCGCAGTTTTCTTCGCGGAAGAGGTCGACGCTCGCGCAGGGTTGATTCTTCGACGTCATGCATCCAGCGTGAGCTAATGCCACTAGTGAGAGAATAGGCAAGAGATCTGCTGCGAGCATCTTGAAGGAGTGGAGAGGTATTGGGATAGAAGATGATGAAGGGAAAGTGCAGTGTAACTCAACTTGATCGATTCTTTATAGATCCCTCAACAGTCCATGTCTGCTTGCATCGTTCGGTCACTGGCATGAAATGCCTCATTCTTGTGTGTCAACAGCGATTGGCGCTGCAGAGCTCGCTGCGACAGCCGCAGGGCTATGTTGTTCAGGCCTCGGATGAAAGCATCTGTGGGTCGATAGCGATTTTCGCTGCAGAGCTCGCTGCAGCAACATCTCCAGTGCTACGATTTCCAGCGCGCGGCTCAGAGTAGTACCTTGACGCGGATAACGTGTACGGCGAAATCCATTGAGAGGCTATCCATCATGCTATGATCTCCATCCTGGCCAGAGCTCGCCTTGGAGCGACCCGATGCTCTCTAAACCTTCTCTTGACTTGAACGATGCTCTTGTCCATTGATGGCGACGATATTCCATACCAGCATTTCGAACATGGTGATTTAGTCCTCAACCAGTATTGAAAGGAATGGACTGTCGGGAATTCGGGTGGGCATGGTAGGGATCGCTGTCGCTCGAGGGATGGCTCGAAATGGAGGAGGCGTCGGGGCTTTGGAATGGATTCAACGCTGACTGAAGACGCGGGAATCACGACGCTCCTCCTCTTGAGCCGCGTCAGGTGTCATTGTATCTGGTTAAAAAGTGAGGTCTGTTGGGAGCAAGATTCACCACGCCAGGCGGGAGCGGCCCGCGCTCCGCTGGTCTAGTCTACGTCAGCTCCTCCTATTTCCCGACACCGTCGTTCAGCTCTCGAACCACTAGGATGCCCTTGGTATCTCCTCGAACCATCAAGATGCCATCCTTCAAACCTGACATACCGGCGGATTGACGAGCATGAGCGATGGTCAGCAGTGCTGGGAATGTCGAACTCGTCGGCTACGATGTGGATTCGAGCGTCCTGCCTGCCACAAATGTATTTCCCGTGGCAAGTCATGTCCTGGCTATGGACCGAACAAGCCTGTCAAGTTTCGTCCCGCTCTGAGCACGGGAGATGGAGCTCACTTCAAGACCCGACATAACCCAAAGGCAAAAGGGAAGTCGGACAGTTCGCCTGGAGAACGTGACCACGCCGTACCCGAATCCATGCGGGATCCACGATCCTCTGAGCGATCTCAAACGCTGGATCTGTACCTGCGTACGGAGGATTTCTCGTTTACGCAAGCAGCTACCTATGGTGATATACCCAGCCTTGACAAGCTGTGGAGGCAGTATGCTGAGCTACTTCACAGTCAATGAAATCCGAGGAGGCTGGTACCGAGATAGCTACCTTCCTAACAACATATTCAACAACCAGATTAAGCATTTGGGTGGCATTTCGATGGCTTCTAGACATGCTATGGTAGTACGAGTCCTTACGCATCGCGCTCTGTCATCGACCACGGAACCCACTCATTCCCATCAAAGCTGTCTCTGGACACGAGCACATCATCATGCAGGCGAAGCAATGCGGGCAGTCCTTACTGATCTTCGAGACCACCACAACAATATGCAAGAAGCTCCTACATGTCAGCGACTTGCCGCAGCTGTTCAAAGTCTGGGCTTAGCGGAGGTGAGACTCGAAAGCACAGACTATGGACCTTGCATGAGCTGACTCGCTTTAGCTCTTCTTGTCAGCGAATCCTGCTTGGTTCCCACACTTTGACGTATTCCGGTCACTCGTACACGGCATGGGTGGCTTGCGAGAGGCCCTTCGGACTGAGACCCTAAGCCGACCTGCACTAATCGTCTATGTGATGTAGGTGCTCCCGATGCTCCTGGTACCGAACTAACATCAATAGCACGACTATCACTTCGACCACGACGAGCCCAGCGAAATGCTCAATTGCTGCGACTGACGACTTTGATGACCTTGATTGGATTCTTGAAGAGTACGAAACATGGGATTACGCTGGTTTCCCATGTCCTGGCCAACTGTTTCGACACATTGTCGATGTGAACAACCTCCGAGCACACAACACATCTACAGGCCATTTGGAAACCTCGTCAGGTGCACTTGCGTCTCTTCTACAAGCCATCAACGAGTTCGATAGCGCCGCTTGGGTTTCTACCACCAGAACGAGTCATCACGAAATCTGGCTGAAAGTCGCTCGAATCTATCATCTGGCTGTGAGGATATACGCCATCAGCTCCCTAACATCCCTCGGCGACACGGGAAGGAACAATTGCGCATCGGAAGATACGCAATCCACCGAAGAGCGCACCGCAATGCTCAAGATCATCAAACAGCTACCTCCTGAACCTCTACTCAGTTATGGCTTGATTTGGCCAGTCGTAATTGCAGGCACCAATGCCATCAGCCACGCCGAACAGGCTGCGTTTCGTGACGTTCTTCTGAACATCAGTCGTACGTGCGGCATGATGGCACCTCTTTCGGCGAAGCAAGTCCTCGAAAGATTCTGGGCATCTGGCAAAAGCCACTGGGAAGATTGCTTCGACAAGCGGTATTCCTTCGTCGTGTGATTCAAATCAAAGCGGATATCTAACCTGTCGCTGCACATCCGCAAACAGTACTCACCCGGCACGGCTCATTCCTGAGGTGCAGCTCTCGAGAAAGATCTTATTGCGAAAAACTTCCCCAGACGGCGAACGGACAAGCCACATGGCTCGCAAAGTAAGGGCCCACGAATCCTCTGGCTTTCGTATTCGTTAAAATTGACGATCGCGGAACAGCCTCAATTGAAGACCACCTCCCGAACGTGGCTTTGCTATTCCTCGCGTGGAGAATATTCGCTCATGATATCAGATCATGACCGCTAATGTTCTCCACGGACGTTGTCTGGGCCATAGAAATTTCCTCTTCGGGCTAAGCATGTGCTTGTTCCACGGACCACCGATCCTGTTCCTGCGTGCCTTGCGGCTGAGGCCCGTGCCGATCTCGACGCAACGCACGATTTTTCGGATATTTGGTGTAGCTTCTCAGTCATTGGAACGAAGAGCGAATACCATTGTGGCATTGGGTGTCCGTGCGGCTGTGTTTGGTGTCGCTTGCGAGTCCTTCGATGCTGGAGTCCTTCCGGACTGGTGGCGCTGAACAGCGATGACGATTCTCTGGATCGATTGTCGGCGCTGCTAGAGGAGAGCTCGGCAAGATATATACCAGCTCTTCGCATTCTGTACAGATGCTTCCGTACACCACGTTGACCATGAGGCTTTGTACGCTTTCTTTGCTGGCTTATGCCACGACCACCTACGCGCTGCCGACCACGAACAGCTCAACCATCCAATGGAAAGCATGCGAGGGGCTGCCGAAGAACGAGTCGTCGCTCTTTCAATGTGCGACGCTTGATGTGCCACTCGACTACCAAGGAGGATCTGACGGCAACAATACTCTGCAGCTCAACCTCCTCAAATATCCAGCCTCCAAACAGCCGTCGAAAGGCAGCGTACTCTTCAACCCCGGCGGGCCTGGAAGCAGCGGTCGGACGGATCTCGTGGTGGGACAAGGGGCTCTTGCCTCCTTGATATCAGCGTTAGTCTTCCGCAAGCTCAGCACAATCAAGTCTTGCGCAGCTCAAGAAAGCATTGCAAATACTAACACGGAGCGCAGATATGCCGGCTTTGATCACGACATCGTGACCTGGGACCCTCGAGGAACCGGCACGACGATTCCCGCCGTCTGTTTCGAGAGCGCGGCATCACGAGCGCTTGTGCTTGACAGGGTACCTTACATATCAGATGCGAACTTTGATACGACTGCTCCGACTGCATTCGGTGTTGGCGGCTCCGTCGCGGATGCATGCAAGGCAGCTTTGAAAGACACCGGCGAACTGCTTGGATCATCTTATGTGGCTCGAGATATGGTACATATTTTGGATGCTTTAGGTGGAGATGGTCAGCTTCGATACTATGGTAAGTCGAGCACGGTCGTTGATTGATCGTTTGGATGCTGAACTGGCATACTGCAGGTGCATCATACGGGACGGCTTTGGGCATGATCTTTGCCGCGATGTTCCCAGACAAGGTCGAAAGAATGGTACTCGATGGTGTACTCAACCCGCATCAGTATATCGCTGGATTGTGAGTTTGCCCAAAAGTCCAGAGAAGACTCGATCGAATTAACAAGTTTCCAACGTACAGAGACTACCAACAACTAGCCAGCATCGATGCCGTCTTTGATGGCTTCTTGGCCGGATGCTTGTCCCGAAGCTCAGAATGCTCTCTCACCAATCTCGACATCACAAGCAAAAATCTCAAACAGCATTTCGTTGAGGCCATGGACTTTCTGGACAAGAACCCATTCTCGTACGGCCCAGGCCCTACCGACTTCATCACATCCTCCACCGTAAGCCAAAAGGTCATCCTGGCGCTTTACGACCCATCGGGCTGGCCGGCTCTTGCTACCTACCTCGAAGCAGTCATCACAAGAAATGCTACCGCGCTCGCCGCCATCGTCGCAGCCACGCCCGCGACTCCTCCGCCCCCTTTCAATGATCAATCTACCACCGAGACTATCCCTGCTATCCGATGCAGCGATGTTGAGCTGAGGGTGAACGACGTCTCAGAAGCGCTTCCCATCGCCAAGACGATCCTGGACCAGAGCCCACTCCTTGCGAGCTACGTGCTTTCGTCTCAGCCGCTTCTTTGCTCGCAGTGGCCCTTCAAGGCGAAAGAGAGGTACACGGGAAACTTCGATGTGCAGACCAAAAACCCGATTCTTTTCGTTGGCAATGTCTTCGATCCGATCACTTCCCTGGACGGTGCGAGGAATGCCACTGCTACGTTTAAGGGTAGTCGACTTCTTGTCCATCAGGGTTATGGGGTAGGTCTATTCAATGTGTGTGGGAGACTCTTTGCTGACTGTGATACAGCATACATCGGAAAAGCAGCTGTCGAAATGCACCATCGATGCTACTGCTGCGTATTTCAGCACTGGCAAGCTCCCTGCCGAGGGGACTGTGTGCCTTCCAGAGGTGCCCATTTTCGCAACACAGGAAGAGCAGGCTGTTGTGGCCAAGGCATTGTTGGTCCCCCAGAATTGAACTCAGGCTTTTCTGCATCAACGAAACGAAGAGTCTCCGTACCGCGGAGTTGGAGAAGAGGTAATTGCTTTCTGAGTGGCAGAGCTTCGGGTATTGGTGGAGAAACTGTGCAGTCTCGGACAGTCGCCGAACCTTCCCAGGTGGACAGTCCACCTCACCCAGACATCACAGTACAGGCTGACAGAACAACACCAGCAACAATACATAACTTCCTCCTTCAACAACAACTCTTCCTCATCCAATCCCTCCATCTCACCACCATCAAAATGTCCATGTCCCTAGAAGACGTCCAATCCGCCCCCCGCGACCCCAAACCCTTCCCCAACACCCCCGAAAATGTCCTCCAACAATTCTCCATGAAAGACAAAGTCGTCGCCATCACAGGCGCTTCCGATGGCATTGGCTACGCAGTCGCAGAAGCCATGGCCGAAGCCGGTGGAAATGTCGCTCTCCTCTACAACTCGAACAAGACCGCCGAGGAGAAAGCGCCCCAATTGGCGAAACAGCACAACATCAAGGCCAAGGCGTACCAATTGGAGATTTCGGACCCGGCGAAGGTCGAGAAGGTGATTAATCAGATTGCGCAGGATTTTGGGAGGTTGGATGTTTTTATTGCGAATTCGGGGGCGGCGAATTCGAAGCCGATTTTGGAGCAGAGTGTTGAGGAGTATAAGCATCTTGTTAATGTGAACAGTAAGTTCTGATTCAAGGGCCGAGATTTTGATAATAGTATTGACGAAGTGACTATCTAGTCGACGGCACATTCTACTGCGCCAAATTCGCCGGCCACATCTTCCAGAAGCAGGGCTTCGGCAATCTGATCATCACATCTTCCATCTCGGCACACATCGTCAACGTCCCGGTCGACCAGCCTGTTTACAACGCCACCAAAGCCGCCATCTCGCATCTAGGCAAGAGCCTTGCACGGGAATGGAGAGAGTTCGCGAGGGTCAACGTGGTCAGTCCTGGATTCTTCGACACCAAACTCGGTGCTGCTCCACGAGTGAGGAACGAGGCTTATCGAATGGCGGTTTTGGGACGACAAGGCCATACGAAGGAGATCAAGGGGTTGTTCTTGTACCTGGCAAGTGATGCTTCGAGCTATCAGACGGGAAGCGATGTCATTATTGATGGAGGGTACACTTTGCCTTGAGCAGGTGAAGTACGGTCTTCTTCACGATTTCAAGATCTGCTGATGTACATAGCGGAAGACTTTATGACAGATATACGACTCAAAAGGCCTTACGCAGCCTCGTCGATGATCATCTGCGCTGCTCTCTCCGCCACGCCGTACAGCGAAGCTTGCAAATGAGCGCCTATCGACACTGGCATGATGCTCGCATCGACGACTCTCAGCCCCTGAACACCTTTAACTCGACATTCAGCATCCACCACCTCACCCATGGCAGCAGTGCCCGCGACGTGATATGCCGTGGAAACGCAGGCTCGAGCTCTCTCGTCGACTTCTGCATCGGTCGTCTTCGAGCTGATCGGAGCAAAATTGCCCGGAGGCGTCTCGCCAACTGTGATCCTTTGCCCGGCAGGAGACTCCATCATCTTGGCGATCAGCCTCGCTCCGGCACGGAAAACAGCTCGATCATGCTCAGTATCGAGATACGCAGGATCTACCAGCGGCGGCTCGTTTGGATCAGCACTCGCCAATGTGACACGGCCACGAGAGGTGGCGTGGATGCCGATGGTCGAGACAGTGATATGGCTTCCGTCCATGGGAGGTGCGTCGAACGGACTGTTCGGGGTAGCCACATATATGCACGTAAGTTCGATGTCATCCCTCCGAGACGTGCTCTTGCCATCAATCTCTGCTGCTTTGCTCGCTTCATCTTCAGAAAGCCCGCCGTTGATCATCCAGTCCATGGGATTTCCTTCGAGAAACTTCGGATTCGCCATGAATTTCTCGCTGCCAAGTGCCAGGCCTTGCTCTGGATGTCGCAGCTTGAACCAATATGCCATTATGGGATGGTCGTGGAGGTTCTTCCCGACTCGATCTGATTCCACGACCAGCGGGATCTCCAATCTCGACAGCTCATCTTTTGGCCCAATACCGGACAGCATCAAAATCTGAGGCGTCCTTAGCGCTCCACAACAGATAACGACCTCCTTTCTCGCCTCCAAGATCCTCCCATCCCCAAGCAGCACCCCCCTCGCCCGTCTATCCTCCAGAACAACTTTCACAATCTGCGTCCCCGTCAAAACCTCCACACCACTCAAATCATACCCCTTGGCAGCAAAACTCCTCTTCCCCTGGTCCCAACTCTCCACCAACCTCGCCACCCCCTTAATATCGCCGCCGTTCGCATCAGGATTCAACTCATACCCCGTACTCAGCATCGCCTCCTTCACATCCTCCTTAAGCAAATACTCCCTCTCGCCCCTAGACGGTCGAATAGGTCCCTCATACCCATGCTGCTGCTCCATTCCCGGAAGAGGCCAAGTCTCAGCCCTCTTAAAATACGGCAGCAGCGCATCATAACTCCACCTGTCATTCCCAACAACTTTCGCCCACTCGTCATATCCGCTTCGATCACCTCGAGTCCAGCCGCCGTAGTTGACTGCGCTGCCGCCGCCCAGGGCTCGGCCTGTCTTCAGGGCTATGGAGCGGTCGTTGAGGTTTCTTTGAGGAAGGGTTCTGTAGTGGTGGTAGAAGTCCGGGGTGATCATCCAGGCTTTGCCTGGGGAGGCTATGGATTCTTCGTTTCTTGAGTCGGGGCCTGTTTCGATCAGGGCGATTTTGAGGGAGGGGAAGGCGAGGGAGAGGCGGGAGGCGATCACGCAGCCGCTGAGGCCGCCGCCGGCGATTATGTAGTCGTATGTTGAGTTTGAGGAAGTCATGGTAAGATCAAATAAGGAATGCAGTGCAGCGACTGATGTCTTCGCTGGAATGCTCCTGCCATATGTATGGATTCCCTACTCTGTAAGGAAGTATCGAAGGAATCTCGGCCCCCAATCCAGCCCTACACTTGCACGACATCTCATCGCAAAACGATGCTTGTTTCGCAAACCGAATCCTTCGAGCTCAGCTCACGCCTTTTGTGGTATGTGGTGCGTCCGGACGAAGCGGACGTAACGATGGAGCGAAGTTCGCAGCTACAAGTTACGCCCACATCCTTACGATTGAACGTCAGCTAATGTTCTTGAAACGGCGTGAGAGGTGGGATTGTGGTTTTGTAAAAGTCATGACGCCGTATCTATATCTATGAATCGTAATGAATGTGCTCTGTACAAGGAAAGCTTTTCGTGTGTGCCTGTCCATCCGTGCAACAATTCTTCACTCCACCTCACCGTGCGCAACACTCGCACACCTCTCCACATGCACTCAGCCGTCTTCACTTAGGGTCGCTCGTGCAACTTCGTGGCGAATCGTTTAGCAGCCAACGTAGAGCGCTGCATCACATGTCAGCGGGAGTTCCCTACATTTTTTTCAAAGTTCATCGACTCACCATTGGCGTACTGCGCATAAGTATCGGCGTTAAGCACAGCCTGGCTGCTGCTAAGCTGCTGCGCAGCAGAGTATCCGTAAGCATAGTCCTCAGTACCGGGAGAGTACACAGCGGGAGCGTGGGTCTCCTCGTGGAGGACAGTGGTGGCCTGGTCCTGGGCGTGGCAGGTGCCGGTCAAGCCTGGGAGAGCAGTGTAGAACAGGTCACAGTAGGCGATGACGTTCAACGAAGGGATTGTGTAGGCGAGGACGCCGCTGGTGCAGTAGCCGTAGACATCGCTGCAGTAGGTGGTGGTAGATCCGGAGGAGGTAGAAGAGCAGTCCGAGGCCACGGCGCGGAAGCGAGCGGCGACTGTGGAGCGGACGGAGGAGGAGGTCGACTTGAAGTACTCCTGAAACTTGGATGAGGAGCCGGAGGAAGCAGCAGAGGCGGCGGTGGTGGCGAGGCTGGCGCAGCGGGAGAGGGCGGTGCGGAGGGTTGAGGCACGGGAAGATGAAGAGCAAGAGGCCAGACGGGTGCGCTTTTGCAAGTCCGTGGGGATCTCGAGGGCGTTGGCGACGGTCTTGGCCTCGTCACCGTTGATGCTCATGGTGAGCATGTTGCTGGCGAAAGAGAGGGAGGAACCGGTAAGGCTGGTGCTGCCGACCTCGGCGTATGGGAGGGCACCCATGGCCTGGACGGTGTAGGAGTCGCTGGCCTCGACATTGTAGAGGGAGGCGATGTCGATTTCGGAGGACAGCGTCTGGCCGGCTTCGATGGCGACGAAGTTCTCCTCGGTCAGGACATCGTCGGCGGTCGAAACGCGGAGCAGGACACCAGTGAAGTCGGCTCGGGCAGCTGTGGTGTTTCAGTTAGTACTCGTTTGCCTGTGATGCAGCTTTGAGAACTTACAGCTGCTGGAGACAACCAGCTTGTCGACAGGGGCGCTGTCAAGGAACGATCCCTTGAAGAAGAGGTTGTAGGCCTGCGAAGCGGTATTCGTAACAGAGGCCTTGACCTTGCTGTTGCTGACAGCTTCCAAGGTCACCTCGAGAGCGGAAGCCCTCTTGTTGACATCGATGGCCGTCGAGCTGACGAGAGTGGCCAAAGCCGCGAGAGACAAAGCGGTGAACTTCATGTTGGATGGGATTCAACGACTGACGTGCGTGTGCAGTGTAAAGATTGCTGATCGATTGGAACAAGGTGGGAATGCTGCTGTGATGAGAAGAGAAACACTGGAGAGTTTCACCAACCTTTATATCTCTCACGACGGCCATACGCTGTCTTGGTCTCGCGGTTGGCAACGGCGTATTGGTGCCATTGACTTAGATACTGGCCAGCACATGAGTCCTGACCATGCTGTTGTTGGAAATGACTCCGTCTCAGATGCATCGATGCAATGTAGACGGCATGAATGAAGTGTGTAGTCTTCCTCGCTTGTGGTCTTGCAGAATGGAAACTTGGCGCCCTTGGGGTTCGACCAAGCAATGAGAATGTGTCGGTGGCTGATAAGGCAATGCAAACGTGCCGGGATGTTATAGTGGTATATCCGCAGTGATGCAGTCTCGATACTTGGGCGGCTCCATGAACGCTTCTTGTTGTGAAAGTGACTTTACCAAAGGCGCTGGTATTCAGCAGGACAGCGAAATGAAAGTACACTTGTACAATGAGCCCATGAATGGGTTCCTGTGGGTGCATCATCAGTGCAAAGTCTGTTGTTTCAACCGTAGGAGAATGCTCTCGGGCTCATACCGATGACAGCCTTGCAGTACAACTGTACCTGCTTGGCCGATCAGCCAATCGGGGGAATCATTCGCCTACCACTCTCTCTACACGGCATTTTAAGAGCACGACATAGGCTGATCACCTGGAAGCACTGATTGCAGGAGCTTCTGCCGGGCTTCTCGAAACTCCAGGCTGCATCCACGTCCCCGCAAATCCTCCGTGGATCAGGGCAAGGAAGGTCGAGAGGGTTGCTCTCCCATTGGAGCATCGAATAGATTGTCTCGGCCGTCTTCACAAGCGTAGCATTTTATGGCGACGACTTAGGGTGTCGTTGGCCGTGGCATCTGCTAAGCGCTCGGAGTGGCAGCCAACCAAGGAAGGTACAAATGGCCTCCAGCGATATCGTATAGACAGTAGCATTCAATGCAGAGGTCCAAGCAAGTGGCCGGTACATCAATTGGAATTGATAGAAGTGCCGTTGCCTTGGTTCCCGGAGTGTCCACTGGAACAGGAAGGTCTCTCAAGCAAAAGCAAAGCCTTTGGGACTCATGTATTTGCTGCAGCCAAGGCAGACTGTTTGATGCAGTTGACCAGTTGAGTGAGAGGGTGAGCCAATTCCAAGACGGGCCAAGACGGGTGAGGTTGGAGTAGAGATAGACTTCCGGACACTAGTCGTAGCGGATGTGGAGTGAATTGATTGTTCGAAAGATATAGTGTGGTCCGTGTGCATGAAACACAGACTTGACGCCAGACGCTCCTTCCTCATTCGGGACCTGTGACTAGGATCAGTGATAAGGCCTTGGCGCTGGCGTATTCTCCGTGAGACGAGCAATTCGATAGAATGTTCTCTCGTAAAGATCGAAAGATGCAAAGGTCAGAGCAACCAATAAGCAAGTAGGGTGCTGTGTACCTAGCGCCCGGACTTCGCCTACACGACGTTACTGCAAGCGCAACGATGAAGTGATCGCGTGCCATGTTCGAGGAGGTCTCTCAGTGTTCGATGAAGCCAAGAAAAGTTGATGGCCGGTGATAGCCGTGTACAGGCCTAGTGTCGCAACATTTGGCGTAGAGGCTCCACCAAGGGGATTAGATGAAAGAGTTGGACCCGATGCGAATCGTCGTGTCGTACATGCCGACTTGTCCTGCCAATCCTCGACATTGACGTTCTCTCTCATTCAAGCCGAGCTCTGATTCGCATGGCAGGTCGCCGTGAGCTCCTCGTTGTTGGTCTTCTGACAGCTTGCACAGCTCTGTACCTTCTGGCAACGGTTGACTTCAAAGGCCGCACGGGTCGCATAGCCATTATGACAGCTTCGGACCAACGCACAGCATCAACGAAGGACTTGGTGGTGACCTTGAGTAGAGGCGCATTCGAGAAGCCAAACAGCATCACGGTGTCGATCAGTAACGGCAACGTCCAGCAACCAATGACATTTCTGAAATGGGATTCGCCGTTTGATCCGATGTCCCTCAATAGCGGCGTATTCAAAATTCGGGATCTCGCCAAAGACGAGGAGATTTCAGGACCAGGCCTGCGAGTGAGCCGCATGTTACCACCGTCTCGAGAGGACTTGGTAGAGGTACCGCCTCAAGAGACGGTCTCTCAAAAGCTGGAGCTGAAGGCACCATGGATACCAACAGATGGCCGAGGCGTGAAGGTGCACGCCCAAGGACAGTGGAGGGCTGTATGGCCGAGATCGAAAGCAGAAGTTGGAGAGGAAGAGTTGCACGCCATGACCAGCGATGATGTGTTGAAAGGGACATTCGAAACCGAGCAAGTCCTTGAGATGCAGTTGTGATGACCAAAGATACATTCGCAGCTGAGGTGGATGCCAGCAGGCAAGTTTTGCATGCCATTGAATGGATTCTGGTTTTGTTCGGAGAGCTGCGGTCCGGAAAATGCAAGTCAGCAAGACGAATACTGGCGTCAGTACGCTCTCCCTCGCTCGAAAGCGTGGAGGTCGAATGTCACTGGACATGCTTCGAGGATGTTTGTTGCAATCTTGGTCAGATAGTCACCATTCTTGCGCAAAGCGTGGGCTCCCGGGATGTCTGGTCTTTCACACGCGGCCTGGCCGAAGCATGTGTTGATTTAGGTTTCGTAACAGGGAAGTCTGAATCGAAAGCGCGAGTCTCAGTCTCCGAGATACGAAGTCCCAATATCTACCAGGACTTCTCTTCTGGGCCGGAATGCCTGGACATACCAACTGAAAAGTAGAGGATGTTGAATCGGCTGTGTAGTGCACGGAGAAGCTCCTCCGGTCGGGGCTGAACCATTGACGATCAGCCGTATCGAGCGTGCCAGTTGCGCGAGACCAGTCTTCTGCTCCTATCATCGATGCATGTATTGATGAAGATGGCGATTCAGGGTCGAGTGTCCCCAAGGCCACCCCCAGTTGATGGACGTTGCCCCCTCCACGTGCCCTCGACCATGGTCTCGCGCGAAAACGTGGAAATTATCGACAGTCCAACCAAGCACTGCCGTGCTGCCGTATGATTCGAAGCGAGATGACCGGTATCAAGAGAAGGATGATCCCCTAGGGCAGAGGGTTGGATGGAAGTCTGGATGGAGGCGTCCAGCACATCAGCAGCGGCGTGCATACCTCGAGAGAGATTGTTATGTGAACTTCCATTCACGTTTTTGGGTCAGCGCGCAGTCGACAGCGCCACACTGGTGGGCAGGGAAGCGGAGGGCGAAGCCTCACACCCTCTCGTCTGTATGTCAGCTGCAAATTCGGCATGCCGAGCGAACCAGGCCAAAGGGTCGCATATAGGCACAGCATAGGGCATGAAGCTGCAGAGGAGTGATTGTCAGCTTGGCATACACCATTGTTCTCCTCCTGATGTCTTGGAAGGCGATGATGGTGGGCGAAGCGAGGCTGAAGCGAGATTTGGTGCTAGTCTCGTCTGGCGACTGTCGCCGTCACAGTCTGCTTGGCCGGACCAGATGAATGAACAGGCCAGCCGCAGAGGATGGAGATTTGATGAGCTCGTGTCGTCGTCGATACGGTCTTGGAGAAGAAAGGAGAGCGGATTGTGTATCCTGACAAGCTCGCAGGTGTGACCGCCCAGTCCGTCACGTGTAATGTGAGCCGTCGAGGGCGGGAGAGCGCATATATGCAAACATCCTGACAATCTCCGTGATGCACAAATAATGACAATGCACAGATTTGGTGATGGCGAAGAAATGTTTCTGCAGTGTGCTTTGCGAAGGTGCGACGTCGCGAGGACCCCTGGCGTCGGGATCGGCCGAAAGTCAAATCCGCAGGCCGGTTCTCCGCCAACCTTCTCCATCTCACGCCGCTCTCGTCTTCTTCCCAACAACAACATCATCCTCATCAACATCCAATACCTGGGCGATCGGTATGCGCTGTCACGGAGCTGGCGGCCGGCATCCGGCTAGAAGCCATGTCCGCCGGCGGCGCTGAGCGTTTCTGGCCCACGCGAGAGGATGCGAGGCGCCACAACGTGGACTCCGTGTGCTCTCGTGCACGCATCCTGGCATTCCTGCGCTGGGCATCGGCAGCATGCCTGTCCGAGTGACGGCAACCAGCAGCACGCGACGCTCCATCCGGCCTGACACTCTCCCCGAACCGGTTTCCGCCTACATATGCGCCGTGAAGGAGGCCGTGGCACCTCGTCCATCTGCCGTGGTCCAGCAGCCATGCAGCCTTGTCTCTCCAGGACAGCTCTGCCATAGCAACACCCTCTCCCAAGCACTCGACGTCACAGATTGCTCCCGTATGGTTTCACCGTTGAGGCTGCCCGCGTCGTTGTGGCTCTGTTGCGACATCGACCGTTGCTGGGAGCCCCGCCTATATTTGGGCGTACGCGACTTGGCGGGCTCACTGCCAATGTCTGGGCGAGTCCACTTGGTTGTCTCTTCGAACGCTTCGATGTCTTCGCACCGCCTCTCCCCATCGTCCATGCCACATCCGCCGCGCCGCACAATGGAGACCCGGCCTGGGCAATAGTTGACACTGACATCGCGCGCTCCAGACAGCCTCATCCGCACGTGCGAAGATGCAAATGCATTCCTCTCGTCAGCGTATCTCGCTATTTTGGATCCGCGACGCCCTCCATCATCCGGCCAAGACGCTCACAGCATGGCTGAGAATGCAACCCGTCCATCAAAGGGACCTCATCCCGGCCGCACCTACATACTGCATCTGGTCCAGGATGTCTGCCCAGGCGCATTAAGTGGGTTTGTGCGTCGGAGAATTGATCGACTATTACGGGTCGCTGCATGACAGAGATCGCAAGCAAGTCAGACTCTTGGAATTGCTGGAAATGACCTTCCCCTCGCCAGCATCACGGCCTGGCCAAGATGGGGCTGCCCACGCGCGCTCTGATTGTGGATGAGCCCACTTCTATTTGCAGCAGGGGACTGCCCCGTGCCATGAGCATCTGCCAGAGTATAACAGCCTGCTTTCCTCCCATTGTTGACTTCCATTCCGCATCACACAACTCGCTTCTCTCACCACACCAAGCATCATCTCAAGCTTGTTTTTCCTAGATTCAATCGCTACATTGCACAACAGCAGCAGCAGCAGTCTCAGTCTCTCTCGGCCTTCGGCTCTCCTACACACAGCTTCAACAAGTCCGCCCAATCACATCGCCACACTCTCCCGACAACATGCGCTTCACCGCTGTCGCTCTCGCCTCCGCGGCTCTCTCATCCACTGCTTTTGCTGCTCCCAACCCAGGCTGGGAGCACGGCGTCAAGAACGTCTGGCATGGCAAGGGCTACGGCGGCTGGGGCAAGAACAAGGGCCATGAGTATGGCAATCCTCCGGCTCCAGCTCCACCAGCTCCCGCTCCCGGCAACGAGACTTCTCCCATTCCCGATCCTGGCAACGGCACCTGCCCTGAAGTGCCAAGTTTCTGCATCGACGACGCACAAGCACGAGAGGCCGCCGAGGTTTTCCGCCAACTCATCACTGGCTACACTCTTGAGCTCGCCAACGAGATCCTGACTGAGGACTTCATCGACTACAGCTCGGCCGTCAACATCATCCGGAACCGAGGAAATGACTACCCATTCACCGTCAACGCCTTGACCTTCGAGAACCGAGCAGAATTTATTGCTGGCCACGGCACGCAGCCTTCAATCCCATTCGATATCCTAGAGGTCTGGCACGGATGCGACACCACCACTCTCCAGTGGCAATCTCTTCGATCCGCCCAGGGTCAGCCCACTGAGTCCAACAACATCGTAAGTCACGATCAACCCTATTCTCCTGATCAACATCACTGACAGTCTTCCCAGCCCGTCGTCGGTCTTGGCCTGTTGAAGCTCATCCCATGCGAGAACTCTTTCGGCTTCTGCATCAGCGAACTCTACAGCGAATTCAACTCGGCCGCGTGGCTCGTCAACAACGGTGTCTTCACTCCATCCGCCGTCACCACCTCAGCGCTTCCCACCGCTACCGCCGGCGGTGCACGACGGGACCTTCCCCACTTGGCCATGATCTAGACGACTGATGAGATGAATGTAAGAGTTGCGTCGTTCTCAGCACGGGCAAAAAATGGGATTGACGGCGTTTTCATGTTTCTGAGCGGGGCATTTTGTGAATACAGGCATGGGAGAATGCGGCGATGTATGATTCCGCTGCTGTTTCGTATTGTTTTATTTGCATTTGTAATTGCATCTTGATATCGCAAAACCTTTGTAGAGGTCCCTTTCTGGGGCAGCTACGTCTTTCTCAACATTTGAACTTGACTTCTGACTGTCGTACTTCGGATAGTTGGGCTAAATTCCGGATATTCATCCGAATAAGGACTAGCGTCTCGGGTGTGAAATGCTGATATATCCGACTCGCGCCTGCAAACTGCAAACTCGACTCCAACGCTCGAAATGATATCGATTTATCCTGGACAGCAATCCAAATACCGGACATTCAGTCGTGTGGACTCACCAGACATTGGATAGGCGCGGGAACTGTACACACCACGACCAAATAAAAAAGTCACAGCTGAGCGCGGAGCACACAGCATGAAAGAGCTGGATCTGAAGCAATTCAATCCATCTACCTATCCTCTGCGGAGGTCACCTTCCGAGCGGAAGACAATCGCTCTCTCGCTGCCATGATGCCGCTCCAGACTGCCGGGACCTCGTGGCACAGCCATACAAAACGACAAGATGGAGATGGCTGCGAGCTACAGTGTCCACTGCCATATCATAGGCATACCTCTGAGCTCTGGGACGTGTACGGTGGCGCACGTTACATCATCCTCGAGACCACATTACCCGAAGTCTATTGCCCTGCGTCGACGCCAGAATCTGGAACCACCCAAGATTCTTAGTCTGCTGAGATGACGTCTCTTTGGAGCTGGCCAGCTGCTTGGTCTGTCTCTCGTGCTGTACTATCGTGGATGGAACTGGACGAGCTCACTGCAGATGCCTCGAATGACGCTGGAAGAGATACGTGATGCCATCAGAAGACTTTGCCCGACCAAAGCCGCCGAAAACAAGCGCTCCCATGACATGACAACAGCTCACACGTTCACTGGCGTGGGTCACATCTCTTGCTCAAGGTCGTCACGAGATAGTGACCTTGATCCGCCGAATGCCATACCAGTCAGGTCAATCGAAGTCACACGCCCTATCGACCACCGAGCAGACTCCCTGGTCCAGTGATCAATCTTCTGCAGCGAGTCCAGAGGATTCTCTGCAGCTGTGCAGGATCAAGCAAGCGTTTACGCTGGTAAGTCTCACGTGTTGCCACATGCCACCGACGCGGTGGCTGCGAAGTCCGCCGCAAATCGAAATGCTTCCCATCATATCCAGAGCTTGAGAAGGATACCGGATGTGAAGTCATCACTAACGAGTTATAGAGATGCCTGGGGGACCAAGACTGTCTAGGGTGCGTTTCATAGCCAGCGTCGCAGCACTACAACGAACTGTTACAGTGTATGCGAAGTGTGAAGACATCCCATCGTTTTCGTCTTCGGCGGCACCTACCGAACTCGAGGGGCGAAACGAAAGGTGAGGTTGATTCAAGCGCCACTCACGTCCCGACTTTCGAGCTTCCTGCCTCGGCTTCTGCACGCCATATGCCTCATACGTACAAGATCAGCGTCTCGACCCCGGATTTGGAGCACGGTTTTCTGGAGCAGAGAAGAATCGAGTAGGCCGCAGAATTCCAGTCCTCTTTTGCTATTGGAAGAACGAGCCCTTGGCGACTACTGGACGATTGAAATGACGCGAGCTAAGGGCTGCGGTCTCCTGGCAACGACCATGGCCAACCAGAATTTGTTTGCCTTATGCTAGGAAATAGAGCTGCCTGAAGTCAGCGGATAGGGAGTTTCACATGCTTCGGTAGGTGTGAGGATGCCGAGCACGAGCGCGTAAGTGGCGATGAGTATATATCTTACCTGGTTCATCCCCATGTTGTCACCCCACACTCCACACAACAATACTTCTCACATTGTACAGACGAACACAGCCTTCACCATGGGAGCACAAGGACCCAACCCCAAAGACTCTATGAAGTCCACCTGGCGCAAAGCCGACCGGAAGACGTGGACTCACCACCACTGGCTTATCGAAATTCTTGGCCTTCACCCAACCAACGAAGGTCAGGATGTACCAATCCACGAGAAGACCGACAAGATGCCTTACCTTCCACACTGGCAAGCACACATCTGGATCATCGCACACGCCTGCTGGCCACTCGTCGCCCACCAAGTCTATGTCAACTATACCGGCCACGGCCTCCACCCGATCGCGGCGTTTGTTTTCTACTCCATCGCCTTCAAGATCAACGCTATCAGCGAGATCCGCATGCTCCGCAACCTTGGCCACAAGTACGGCTTCCTCGACGGCGACAAGCACGCTCGCGACGAAGTCCCAGACGTTGGCGTCGCGAAGACTTTCCACGCCCTCTCATCAACCTCAACCTTCCGTCCTTTGATTTCCCTTGTCCTGGCCTACCGCACAAACCAAGCCCCCAACACCCTCAGCTGGTGGGTACCTGTCGAACTCGGCCTCTACGGCATCATCCTCGACTTCTGGTTCTACTGGTACCACCGCTTCATGCACGAGTACGACGGACTCTGGAAGTTCCACCGCACTCACCACCTTACCAAGCACCCCAACCCTCTCTTGACCATCTACGCCGACACCGAGCAAGAGATCTTCGATATCGCTGTCATCCCTCTCCTTACGTACGGTACACTCAAGCTTATGGGCTTCCCGATGAACTTCTATGATTGGTGGATCTGCCATCAGTACATCGTCTTCACGGAGCTGTTCGGACATTCTGGCGTTCGTGTGTTCACTACGCCGCCATCTACGAACTCGCTTTTCTTGAGGATCTTCAAGGCGGAGTTGGCGACTGAGGACCATGACTTGCACCATCGCAAGGGCTGGAGGAAAAGCATGAACTACGGCAAGCAGACGCTTCTGTGGGACCGCATCTTCGGCACCGCTGGCGATAGGATTGAGATGGCGGATCATTTGATTGATTACAAGAATCATGCGAGCATGTTTTAGGGGAGGAGTGAAACATGGTTTCCTTGTGTAACTGGGAGGATTGATCATTGGTTTGGAAGAAAGCGGCATTGTAGGAGATACCCAAATGTAGAGCGAGTGAATTGCACTTATCATCAACCACTACATCTCTCCATTCCTGTGTCTTCGTGGTTGTGAAGCCACTCAGCCTGTACCACATCGACCGGGATCACCAAATTGAGCTAATCCGAAATGGCATCGACGACAAGGTTCTGGAATTCATGAGTCAACGACACGTGTGCTTCCTAATCCTCCTGTGCATTTCTTTTACCTACTACATGTACCTTCGTATGTACTCCCAATTCGAGATAATGCTATACGAAGACTCGAATGCGGCGAACATGTGCTGAAGGAGGCGATCTCGACCTCGGCTACCACCTTCTCGGCCCCCAATCGTGCAATCTCAACTCACATCCTCCAACTCCCGACGGTGCTCAGCTGGATATCAAATTTGCGCCCTTCGCAGGTGTTATTTGAGGCTGAAGATGGATCCTATTTCACCTTACAAAGCAGAGCCGCACCGCCAGCCGTCCAGTCTGCATCTGCGAACATCGCATCACTTCCCGAGCACAGTTCACGCATCGACGCCTTCCCCGCCTCGCTAGAGGAGATTTGGGGATGGCGCCTCCCTGGATGGCAACGATGCACGCTATTGCCTTCCTTCCAAACCTTCCTTCCGTTTGTCTTCCTGTTCCTGGTGCGGCGCAAGAGAGCTGAACTGACATTTTGGCTGGACGTGTAGGTACTTGATCATCTTCTTCACTACAGCTCTTAACTTGTCTATTCGCGTTGTTGGTAGCGGGAGACAATATGGCTTCCAGGCTTTGGAGTCTGGCCGTGACGGCTGCGTGTCTACCAGTGGCACTGGCCCAGAGTTCTAGCAACAGTACCGCTTCAGCTCCGGTCATCTCGCCAGGCCCCATTGCTTCGGTACTCGCAGACACCGGTTACATCCCCAGCGCTCTCATCGACCTTGCTGCGACGTATGTCGCTTCGGCTGCGAATACAGTCCAGACTGATCTGATCGAGGCTCTTTCGAAGCCGGATGTCGACCCGGAGAAGCTGAATGATCCGGAACTCTACTATTCGTATGGCCATTCGCCCCCGGTATATCCTTCACGTGTGTATCACTGAGCTGTAGTAGCTTAAAGTTGAGTGTACTGACATGCACCAGCGCAAGGCGAGGGAAATGGACAATGGGCCCAGGCGTACAGTCAGGCGAAGGACACTGTCTCCCAAATGACAGACGAGGAGAAGAATCTCATTCTGACTCCAGCAATCAATTTCGTGGGATGCTCTGGTTTCACTGGCAGCGTACCCCGACTCAACTTCTCTGGTATCTGTCTGAACGATGCAGAGAGCGGTGTTCGAACCAACGAGAATGAGAGTGTGAGCGGCTTCCCGGCATTGCTGTCTGTTGGAGCTTCGTGGGACAAGGGCCTTGCATACCTCCGGGGACAGTATCTTGGAGAGGAGTTCAAGGCCAAGGGTGTCAATGTGGCTCTCGGACCTGTTGTTGGACCTCTGGGTAGGGTGGCGAAGGGAGGCCGGAATTGGGAAGGTATTGTTTTCATAGTATACGTGACTGAGGAGAGGCACTGATTGTGGGAACAGGATTCTCAAACGACCCTTACCTGGCTGGCTCGCTGGTGGATCCCACAGTCCGTGGCATGCAGCAGTCGGTCATCGCCTGTGTGAAGCACTTCATCGCCAATGAGCAAGAGACGAACCGCAACCCATACCTCCAGGGCTTCCTAGCACCATTGGGTATCAATCTCAATCAGTCTGTGTCATCCAATCTCGATGACAGGACTATGCACGAGCTCTACCTTTGGCCATTCTACGATGCAGTCAAGGCTGGTGCTGGATCCGTGATGGCCTCATACAACCGAATCAACAACAGCTACGGCGCTCAGAACAGCAAGATTTTGAACGGACTACTCAAGACTGAGCTGGCTTTCCCTGGATTTGTGGTGTCTGATTGGTATGGTCAGCACACCGGAGTAGCGAGTGCAAACGCTGGTCTCGACCTTGTTATGCCTTCCGGTCTGTACTGGGGATACAACCAGCTGGCGACCGCCGTCAAAAATGGCTCTATTGATTCCACCCGTTTGGATGATATGGCCACTCGCATGCTTGCCTCGTGGTACCGCTACGCTCCATTCTCGACACCTGGCGTTAACGCCAATCACGGCGTTGATGCACGCACCCCCGAGGCCGCTAAGATTCTTTTCCAGTCCGCCGTGGAGGGTCATGTACTGGTCAAGAACACCAACAATGCCTTGCCTCTGAAAGCACCGAAGACACTATCGATCTTTGGATATGACGCTATCAGCGGATTCAACACTTCGAGTTCCGACTCAGCTCTGTACTCCTTGGGCTTGGCAAATACGAAGCAGTACACGAATGGTCAACCCTTTGGAGATATCCAATACATTATCTTGGCAGGCTCCGTCTCGCAAGGACCTGTTCCAGAGGTTGCTTTCAATGGCACGATGATTACTGGAGCTGGATCAGGAGCCATCACTCCCGCATCAATGGTCTCGCCTCTGGATGCTCTCAAGCGAGAGGCCGCCGTGAGTGGAACAAAGCTGTACACGGACTTTGTTTCACAAGACCCATCGGTGTCTCCTAGTGATGCCTGCTTGGTGTTTATCAACGCTCAATCTTCTGAAGCTGCTGATCGCAGTACGCTCGCAGATGAGTGGTCCGATACGCTGGTCACGAACGTCGCTTCGAAGTGCAGCAACACCATTGTCATCATTCACAACGCCGGCATTCGTCTTGTCGACAGATGGATTGATCATCCCAACGTCACAGCTGCAATCTTCGCTCACCTGCCCGGTGAAGCCTCTGGCGACGCTCTCGTCGAAGTTCTGTACGGTCGTCAATCGCCCTCCGGACGCCTTCCATATACTGTCGGAAAGAATGAGTCTGACTACGGAATGCTGCTGGAGCCTACACAGCCGGATGCGCAGAACCCTCAGTACTCGCAGTCGAACTTCACCGAGGGTCTTTTCATTGACTACCGACATTTTATGAAGAACAACATCACTCCTAGATTCCCTTTCGGATACGGCCTGAGCTATACGACTTTCTCGTACTCAAACCTCAGCATCTCCAAGACTTCCGGTGCCGACTGTTCACTCGCTCCACCAGACATGGATCAAGCTCCATCCGAAGGTGGATTGGCAAGTCTCTACGACATCATTGCTACAGTATCTGTCTCCGTCACCAACACTGGAAGCGTCGCCTCAGCAGAGGTTGCGCAGATGTATCTGGGCATCCCGAACAGCGGCGTCTTGCGCGCTTTGAGAGGCTTCGACAAGCACTGGTTGCAACCTGGCGAATCGATGGAGTATATGTTCCCGTTGAGGAGGAGGGATTTGAGCAATTGGGATACGGGCATGCAGCAGTGGATGATGCAAGAGGGAGACTACCAGGTCATGGTTGGTAAGAGTGTGTTGGACTCGCAGTTGGAGGGGACATTTTCTGTGTAGACGAGCGGTACGTTGACCTAATTTCTAATGGATTGTTGACAACATCGACGGATAAGCGGAAAAACATCGGATAAATCACATGCCGATTATAGATGTCTGCCACCGGACTGTCCTCCCTTCTGTTCGGACCGAACTACGCTTTTATAAATCAAGGATGTGCTCATACATTGGAGATGGATCTTTGCCATTGTTGCGATCAAATCTGATCCAATGCCTTGGCCATACCCCTCCTCTGATACCCGGAATGCGCTCCAGAAGAGCTGACCCTCGTACAGCTACCCCACTCATCAATGGATTTGCAAGCAAGTCTCTGACATGCCACCTCCGACGAAACGCTCATACATACCCATTGGAGCGGGGACAGCGTAGAGCTGCTGATGAATCGATGTAATACCCGGCAAGTATAAATACCCTTTCCTCATGCTTTCTTCTGTTACACAACATCAGTCTCCACTTCCTTGAAGATTCATCAAAATGGGCTCCGAAACCCGACCCCTTCAAACAAAAGGCATCTTCCGCAACCTCCCCACTTTCGACCCATCCATCAAAAACAAAGTCGCCCTTGTCACCGGCGCCAATGGCATTTCCGGGTTCCATACCATGCGCGTGCTCCTGGAGAGTCCGGAGCGATGGACGAAAGTTTGGGCTGCGAGTCGAAGGCCTCCTCCCCCGGAGATGCTCGATCTCTTGCCCAAGGAGGCACGCTCGAGAGTTGAGCATGTAGCTTGTGATTTTTTGTCGAAGCCGGAGGAGATCGCGGAGAAGTTGAAGGAGAAGGGCGTGACGGCGGATGCGGTTTTCTTTTATTCGTATGCGCAGCCGGCGCCGAAGGGGAGTGCGTGGAGTAATGCGCAGGAGTTGTGCGATGTTAATGGTACGTTAAGATGGCAATAATGCTGTTCTGAAGGGTAATGAGCTGATTTTGAGCAGGCGCTCTTCTTGACAACTTTCTTGGAGCCCTCGATATTGCGGGAATCAAGCCCTCGCGCTTCCTCCTCCAAACCGGAGCGAAGAACTACAACGTCCACCAAGGCCGAGCCCGAATGCCATTCATCGAATCCGAAGGTCGAACGAACGTCGAGCCAAACTTCTACTATCCGCAAGAAGACTCCCTCTGGAAATGGTGCAAAGACCACGGCACCTCATGGAATGTGATCTGTCCAGCTTGGATCATCGGCGCCGTCAACAACGCGGCCATGAATGCTCTGCACCCGTTCGCTGTCTACGCTGCCGTCCAGGCTCATAAAGGCCAGAAGATGGAGTTTCCCGGCACGTTGGATACTTGGTTGAATCAAACGGAGCACAGTACGGCTTACCTGACAGGGTACTTGAGTGAATGGGCGGTTTTGGAAGATAAGTGCAAGGACCAGAAGTTCAATGCTTCGGATACTTGTCTTGTGGCGAATAATCGCTTGTGGCCGGAGGTTGCCAGGTGGTATGGTACGACGTCTGTCGAGCAGCCAGGTGAGCCGACAAAATCAGAGATGCCCATGAACTAGGATCGCTGACGAGCAACAGAACTCGACGAATCCAAAATCACAACCATCACCCCCGAACCAGGCCCCTCTCCCCTAGGCTACGGGCCTCCCCAACCCATCCGCTTCGCCTGGTCCTTCCAAGACTGGGCGTCCAAACCCGAGAATCAACAAGCCTGGCAAGAGATCATGAAGAAGCACAATTTGACCGACAACCCGTTCAAAGACGTCAAAGCCGGCTTTGAGTTCGGCGACATGGCGGCGAATCCTTTTGGCTTTTTGAGTATGAATAAGGCGAGGACGTTTGGGTGGAATGGGCATGTGGATACCCATGAGAGTTTGTTTATGGCGTATAGTGAGATGAGCAGGATTGGTATGTTGCCGCCGCCGGTTGTGGAGAGGGCGAGGCCTTGTGTTTGAAGGGTGAGTGAAAAAGTGGAAACGTCTAAGGCTGACAATCAAAGAACGCTAGGGCAATTGTTGTCCTGCCAAGGCCATTATTCTGGGCCTGATTCAAGAGCTTTCACGAGGTTATCTACCATTGTCCTAACAAGATCTGGCTAGAGTCTGGGCGTCCCAGTAGACCTATCTCCAAGCCGTACTAAAGATCCGTCCGCCGCGACTCTTGCCAGGAAGTGGGGTCCAATCTGATTTACATTTCTCGCACCTGCCATAACCATGGTTGAATAGAACTCGTCGTAGAGGAGCTTCAAGGCAAGACTGACCCCCTTCTCGCCGTTGTACTGTCTCGGTCAGCAAACGTCTGGCTAATGGACGAATGGTAATATGGGCTCACCCCCAGACCCCAGAGAGCTATTCGTCCTACGAAGCAGAAATCCGCTCCAAGAGCAAGGGCTTTGAAAATGTCACTACCACGGCGAATGCCACCGTCGAAGTGCACAGGAACTCGACCACGGACGGCTTTCACCACGCTGGGCAGGGCTTCTAGGGTGGGAGAAATGCCGTCGAGCTGACGGCCTCCATGGTTCGACACGATGATGCCGTCAACACCGGCTGAAACCGCGAGATCAGCGTCTTCGGGATCCATGACTGGCGCAACATCGTCAGCCAAGCATGAAAGAGAAGGACATTGGGTTTTGGCGTGCCACAGCCTTACCTCCTTTGACCCAGATCTGCATGCTCGAGTTCTTTTTGAACCATTTGATCTTCTGCCAGGTCATACCTCGGTCTGGGCGGGTCTCTCATCAACTCCGTTCGATGACATTAGATGTACGACACCGAGCTCACCATATCGAAAGCGAGGGTCTTGAACTCCCCCAAAAGTGGCTTCGGGTGGGAGGTTCGGGATCGTCAGCCCGTCCGGCACACCAAAGTTGTTGCGGAATTCGTTGAACCTCCTCCCGAGAATGGGAAGGTCGACGGTGACCCATAGGGCTCTCGCACCGGCCGCTACTCGAGTAGTCAGTGGCTGGGGAATGGACAGCTCTAGGACTCTCGACCTGACCTTCTGCCTTGCGAATGAGGTAGAGGTTGGCCTCATCGTCCGCCATGACACTCAGCTGCATGGCGTAAGGGGTGCCGGACTTTCGGCCCTGTGCGATTACTTCTTCCACCGGTGTATTTGCGAAACTCGACAGGCACATGGGAATTCCGGCATGGGCTGCAGCTCGGGATACACCGAGTTCGCGGTCGGCATGGGCCACGCCATGGACACCGGTGGGGGAGAAACCAAGTGGCATTGCCGTCTGGCGATGAATCGTCTTAGCCTGGCCACTAGGTCCGGCCACACAGGCAAATAGCTCTCACCTGAAACCCCCAACAGGACGAAGACGCATCCACCTGACGGACATCCTTCATCACCCGCGGGAGCAGTCGATATCGATCAAACGCCGAGCAGTTCTCTTTCGTCCTACCACGCGTGAGAACACTCTTTGTCCGCAGTTGAACGTCAGTTTAGGGGGCAGTACGTACGTGATCATATCGTTGGCGCCGCCTGCGATGTACTCCCTTGCAGTCTTGGACAGCTTTTCATTGCTGGCATCGATGAGATCGGCTATGCAGAGAACATCTACGTTCTCGGCTTGCTGGCGTCCGGCCATGGTCACGCAGATGGAAGAATGCAAGACAAGAGTCTGCGAGGCGTTCCTATTTTGACGTCCCGCAAACGTTGACAAACGTCAGAGGATGGAACTCGGTTTCACCAGTTTCCATGACGGAGTCTTTAACGTGATTGACCGAGTCGATCGCATATTGCCGATACGGTTATCAGGCCCTGGAGTATAGTATCCTCCTGGTGAGCTTTCGCCGAAGCTGACTCGGCCCAGAGTTGCCCCTCATCGAAGGCGCGCAGGCCGTGACCGTGACCTCCCCGACGTTGCCGATTGTCACGGATCTACTTCGAACACCATTGCGTTTTATCATACTTCATGGTGGAGACGATCACGAGGATGCAGAACGAACCATTCGTCAAGCATTGGCACAAGACGAGTTCGCGGCCCCAGCTATGCCAGGGCCGAGTCATCTCCTTCGGCCGACGATAAAGCACAACAGGTTCAGACATGATCATCAGCATCGTTCTCCCCAACTCGAAGAAAATCTACCGCACGACATCGAAAGCCGCAAATAGAACGACAACGGAGCACAATGGCCTCCGAAGTACTGTTGATTCTGATGCCATGGACGGCCCCCGAGCGCTGGCTGGATGGGTTACGAGAGGCGAGTCCTAATCTTCGAATCGAGGCACGTCGTATTGAAATGTACAACACGGAACTGCCAAAGGACCTTGCGGCAGAGACCCTGCGGGAAGTCACCGTCTTATACACATGGAAGACCTTCCCGACCAAAGAGCAGTGTCCGAACCTCAAATACGTGCAGCTGTTTAGCGCTGGGGCTAATCAGATCTTGAATCTGCCGCTCTTTGCTCAGACGGAAGTTGCGTTCTGTACCTCTAATGGAGTTCATCCGTGAGTCCATTGTTAATAGAGAGAGAACGGTTCTCCCTTCTAACGGTGCTCGTAGGCCACAGATCGCGGAATGGGTCTTTGCTACCTTTCTTGCATTCCAGCATCATTGTACGTCGGATCATTCCCCTCTGGAGCTCGTGAGTGAGGACTGACAGCGCTCAAAAGTACCACACTACCTCGAAAACCAGAAGAAGAGCCTGTGGATCGACCCACCGACGGACGAGGATACGGAAGATGCAGTTGGCCTGAGAGTGTAAGATCTCCTGCCGCCTTGGAGTAAATGTATGACTCACGGCGAGACAGGGGCATTCTTGGCTACGGTAACATCGGCCGTCAGGTCGCCCGCGTAGCCAAAGCGTTCGGCATGGACGTCTTCGCATTCACCCTCCACGAGAAAAAGACGGCGGAATCGCGCAGGTTGACAGGCTTCACCGAGCCCGGCCTCGGAGACGAAGAGGGACGGTTCCCATCCAAGTGGTTCCACGGACCGGGCCAGCTCAACGACTTCCTCGCCTCGGATCTCGACCTCCTGGTCATCACCCTGCCCTCGACGCTGGCCACGAATAACATGCTTTCGAAGGAGCAATTCGCCCTGTTGGGCAAGAAGAAGACATATCTCAGCAATGTCGGCCGAGGCACGGTGGTGAACACCGACGACCTGGTCCACGCCCTGGATGCCGGACAAATCCGCGGCGCTGCGTTGGATGTGACGGAGCCGGAGCCACTGCCTGCAGACCATAAGCTGTGGGGATACGACAATGTGATCATCACGCCGCATTGTGCGGGCAACTCCAATCATTTCAACGAGCGGACGACCAAGATCCTGGAGTATAATTTGAGACGCCTCCATCGGGGGGAGCAATTGGTGAACAGGGTCGACAAAGAGCTGGGATACTGAGGGAAGGGAGCGTGTGCATGGTACCAGCTTGTCTTCAACACTCAGTGTGCAACGAAGGAAGTGATTGTTGCTTCTTTGAAGCATGGACCGGTCTTTGTTCGAGCTGGGGAGACAAGTTAGGCGCATTGTAGATACGATATGCAAGATCAGATGTGACTTTTCCACATGCCTCGAGTGTGTGATATGGGAGTGTAGTCGTGAGCGTGTCAGTGCTGCACTCTCTCTACACTTGTTGGAGACTCCGCAATGGTCCCCGGCTGATTCGATTTGGATTTGGGAGACCTATGTAGGCGTGTTGGTTGAAAGTTCGAGCGAGATCGAGAAACTTGGTGTGACGAAGTCGCAATGTAGTGATAACAGTGATGCATTGAAAAGTTCCTGCTGCGACAGCGTCATCAATGCTTTATCTTCTTTCAAGTGTTTCCGCTGATGCCCCGACCCACATTCATATTCGCATGATCCGCAGGTGGAAAACCGACATGGTTGGAATCGTTGTGGTCATAGTGGTGATAATAGTGATGGTAGTAATGGTGATGATGGTGCACATGGATCTCTTTGGAGATGGATTGCTGCCTTCCAAGTACGTCGTTCGCAGGCTCAGGCGGCCCAGCTTGCAGGGCAAGATCCGAGAATGCGGCGTCATCTACCAGACTGTGACTCAGCGAGCTGCTGTTAAGAAGTGAAGAGTTTGGTATGGCGCCATGAGCTCCAGTCGCAGACGGTGGGATCGATAGCGGGTCAGCTTGGCTGCCGGAGTGATTGAGGGGAAACGAGTTCTCCTGCATGTTGGCTAAATCGAGAAATGGCTGTACGGTAAGTTCGGTCGGCTGTTCATCTCCTAACGAGGTCGAAGGAACAGATGTTCCATCGCCATAAGGCTCGGAAGCCGACATGAGACCTGCGTCGCCCCATGATTGGGAAAATTGATCCAGCCAATCGTCCACACTGCATTCATGTGGGTCCGGGAGACAGCTTAATTCCTGCACACTATCCTCGCCCGCGTTGGAAGCATCGGACGTCGGTGGACCGGACGTGGGCGTGCGTTGGTCTGTTCGAGGGCTGGGGCTGTTGGCGTGCTTCTTCCGCTTCTTCGCGCGGCTACACAAGGCACGCCAACGATTCCGACAAGTGAGCGGTGGTCTTCCCGGAAGCTCGGTGGCAATGGCGGCCCAGCGGTGTCCCAGGATAGAAACTTGCGAGGACAAGATGTTGTCCTCCGCCTGCGACCACGCGGAGAGCCGATTGGAGACGGCCGGGGCAAGCACCTGAGTATATCGTTTGGCGACTTGGTCGTCCTTGCGGCCTTGCAGTAGCATGGCGATGTCCGCCCAGGCGGGACCCAGGTGTGCGTAGGCGTCTTGGATGATCTGGTCTTCCTCAGCCGTCCAGCGGCCCTTGCGCAGGGCGGGATCCAGCGACCAGAACCAGCGCTTGCGGCAGTCTTTGCTGGTGCGGCCAGGCAGGCGCGCTGAGATGGTGGCCCATTTGCTCTCAGAAGGACGCCCTCGGCGACAACCATGACGCTCCACGAGGCTCACGAGCAGCTCATCCTCGGCCTGCTGCCACGCACGGCGTTTGTGGGCGGCCGGCGGCAGCACTGCTTGCACTGGCGACGAGGCTGCCGATGTCGTGTTGGCTGACGAGGCTGTCAATGCCATTCTTGATGGGCGAGGCTGACGATGTCACGTTGATGAACGAGGCTGCGGTGCCAATGGCCATGTTGTTGGTGGTGGGGTGAGCATGGATCCCAGAGCACGTGACATCAAACATCGGGCACTGACGGCAACGGTTGGCTGACTCGGCCCTGGGGCACATTGGTGGCCAAGCAACCCATCGTCCTCGCCCTATCTACCGCCATCGCCATCACCCTCCCAATCCGCGAGACATACTGACCGACATCCAGCATGACGGCGTGCAGCAATGTCGGAATCCCTGGAGAGCGGAGTGGTCCCCTTTCCGTCTCAGCCCTTCCCATCACTCGGCTCCTCTGCACAAAAGAAGAGTCGCCGCTAGATAATGGCCTCGACTCGAATCATTTCGTGATCATCATTAAGTCGTTCCACTTGCCTTCACAATGTTGCACCCTCTCGATCCCGCTCAGCCAGAGGAACTCACCTTCGCTGCCAATTTGGTGAAGAAGTCTTTTGGAGATGTGCCGCTTCACTTCAAAGCTGGCGGCCTCGAAGAGCCGGTCAAGCGCGACCTGCTCGTTTACCTCGACGCCGAACATCGTGGCCAGCCGTTACCGTCCATTCCTCGTCGCATCTTTCTCATGTGGTACATCAAGCGTAGCCCCAGGCTGTTCGAGGCCATTGTCGATGTCACCAACGGCCGAATCGTGCACCAGCTCGAGCTCCCTCGCGACTATCATGGTCCCGTCGATCGCACTGAGTTGAAGGAAGCCGCTGATACGGTCATGGCCAACGAAAGCGTCCAGACGGAATTCAAACGCCTGCAAATTGACCCACGCAATGTGGTCCTCGATCCATGGGATTACGGTGTCGATGGCGAGGAGACGCAGGAGCGCCACACACAGGTCTTCCTCTACATGAAGAACCCAGAGAATAATGACGCCGACTCAAACCACTACGCCTTCCCTCTAGACTTCATGGTCGTTGTCGACCTCGTTGCGATGAAGGTCAAGAAGATCGTCCGCATTCCCACGGGCAGTGATGAGAAAGCCACAACTGGCGAGGACGTCATCCATCGCAAGACGGCCCCCGAGGAGCCCGAGTACGACCACAAACTTCAGAAAAGGGCGCCGAGGGAAACGCTGAAGCCATACAATGTCGTTCAGCCAGAGGTAATGAAACGTCGCTGTTCCACAAACTCCAAGCGTCTGAGCGTGGAACTAACGACAGTCTAGGGAGCCAGCTTCACTGTCGACGGCCACTTGATTGAATGGGAAGGCTGGAGATTCCGCGTCGGATTCAATTGGCGAGAAGGTGAGTCGCTGGTGGCTTTCATCAACCACATGGACTAACATATGACCAGGCTTGACTTTGCATGACCTTTGGTTCCAAGGCAGAAGTGCCTTCTACCGCCTGTCCCTCGCTGAGATGTTCATTCCTTACGGTGATCCGCGCAACCCCATCTATCGCAAGGGTGCGTTCGATCTGGGCAATGTTGGTGCGGGGATGACCGCAAACAACTTGCAGCTGGGCTGCGACTGCCTTGGAATGATCCATTACTTCGGGGGCCATGTGCTGGCTGTCGACGGCTCTCCGGCCCCGCGCCCAAATGCCATCTGCGTTCACGAAGTCGACAACGGCATCCAATGGAAGGTATGGTGCCATTGAGAGACGCATACGATTCTCTTTACTTTCTGACACATTCTCTCACAGCACACGAATCATCGTACTGGAAAGAGTGTTGTCGTACGTAAGCGTCAGCTGGTTTTGCAGACGATCCTGACGTGAGTGTTCCCCCCAATGGTGCTTATCTCGCGTTGCTGACCCCTTGTCACTGCATAGTGTCGCCAACTACGAGTATATTCTGGCGTGGGTTCTCGATCAGTCGGGCGAGATCACCTTCGAAACGCGGGCTACCGGCATTTTGTCCACCCAGCCTTCCCAGAAAGATGCCCGGGTGCCATGGGGCACTCTCGTAGCGGACGGAGTTATGGCTCCGTACCATCAACACCTCTTCAATATCCGAATCGATCCTGCCGTAGGGGGTCACGACAACACATTCGCTTATACCGACTCTGTGCCAATGCCTTGGGACGAGAAACTCAACCCGTTGGGTACGGGCTATATCACTCAAGAGACACAAGTACTGCGAGCTGGCCCAGTGGAGGATGACTACACTAAAGGACGAGTGTTCAAGATCTTAAACGAGTCCCAGACCAACCCTGTCTCTTTGACGCCAATTGGTTACAAGCTTGTCCCTATCCGATCTCAGGTACGTCTTTCCAAAAGATGCCCCTCTAGACCAACAAGACATTCAGGGTTGACGTTGCACAGATGCTCCTCGCCCAGCCTGGCTCATGGCACTGGCGACGTTCAGAATTCGCCGAGCAGCCCATCTGGGTGACCAAATACAAAGAGCGGCAATTGTTCCCCGCTGGCGACTACACGAATCAATCGATCGGAGGCACTGGCATCAAATCCTGGTTGCACGACCGAGAAAATATAAAGGACCAGGACATAGTCGTCTGGCATACGTTCGGCCTCACGCACAACCCCCGGGGTAAGTCTGAATGTCAACATCTGGACTCTCTTTGGAAGCACCACGCTAATTATTGATTCTCTCCCACAGTTGAAGACTTCCCGGTGATGCCGGCGGAGATTGCTCAGGTTCATCTCAAGCCTTACAACTTTTGCCTGTACAATCCGACCAATGACGTGCCCCCATCGACGCAAGCATTCAACCGCAGCACGCAGTACAGCCAGACGAACGGCAACGGCACCACTGATTTACCTAGCCGATGCTGTGGCTCTACCGGCGAGCAGGTGAATGGACACGCCTGAGACGTCTCTCCCAGTGACGACCAACCTTTACCTCACAAACACCACCATATCCCCAGAATACAAATATCGCGTTGGAGAAAACAAAAACTTTCGATATTACACTCTCGTGTCTACAGCGATATTACAGAGTACATGCTGCCAAATCTCATCATCATCGTCTTATTCTCGTACAGGTCTCAAAGTACTGACTTGATGTGAAGCTGTCCTCTCGCCGCCTTTTACCAGACCCATGTGATTGCTGGACTCGACTCTTACGACTCGGTATCTGGATGGTGGTTCAGCCTTGTGTCGACGCCTCGGTCTTGCATGGGCACGATCCAACTATGAAGTGAAGAACTGTGGTTTCATAGCTGGTCAGTCGTTCAAAGGCTTCTTTGCGCTGCACAAATTTCGCGCCTCCATCCCCTTTCGACTGATGTGTGTCGCTAGCAGTAGTACACGACCAGTCAAGTCTTCAGTTGCGTGGCACTTCGACGTTGCCTACACACATGGTAATTTGTACATGGAAGGCAGCGAGATCTCCAACGAATTTCCCTGACGTCGTCAACCGCCTCAACGTCGGTTCTCAATTCATGCTCATGCGAAGCCGTACGAGGCAGCGTTGAAACTTCTGGAAGCTATATAATGCATCTGAGCCGAACTTCCGTCGCTAAAACGAGGGAAGTAGAACGAGGGAAATAGAACGAAAGAAGTCTTTCTTTTCGCCATCCGTTGCTAATGGAAGATCAGGACCAGCGGCGGGTAAACGAAAACCGGAAACCTCAACCCCATAGCCATCGCGCGAACTTTCCCATCTTGGTTTCCCGTTCAGCGTCTTTCTCGTCGTTCGCCCAGCTGTGAGGGTCAAAGCCGCCCAGCAACGACACATCGGTACGGGGAGTCATCCTTGGGCGTTTGAAGGTGTAGTAGCCCACCAAGGCTGCGGTGAAAATTGCGAAGGAGAAATAGGCGAAGATGAAGTTGGGTGTGTCCCAGTTGCCGTGGGTGAAGACCGCGAAGCCGTTGGTGAAGAAGATGACTATGTAAGCCGCGAGGGAGAAGATGGAGAATTGGTACTGGTAGCGACGGAACCAGGGTCGCTCGTGATCCGGGACCTGCTGGGCCACCTGAATGCGGCGAAAGCGGATGTAGACAATGTGGAAGCAGGCGTAGATGACGAGATTTCCGGAGCCAACGATGTTGGTGAGCCAGTTGAAGACGGTCAGGGAGCTGTTCGAGGCCGTCATGAAGGCCAGCCATGTTACCACCCAGACTGCCAGGACGCAGAGAGTGGGCACACCGCGCCAGGTACGGAGGAAGAGTTTCGGGGTGTGGCCGTCCACGGCGAGGGAGTACAGGCTGCGAGTCGAAGCGAAGAAGAGCTCCAAGGCACAAGACCAGGCAGACGTAATCAGGAGTGCGTTTATGATGTGCGGGAGGACCGGGATCTTCAACCGGGTAATTCCAATGACGAAAGGAGACGCTCCAGCGCCGGGCTTGCTGGCTTTGAGATCTGGGTCGTCGTATGGTACGAGGATGCCCACCGCGAGCACGCCGAGGATGTAGAAGAACGCCAGTCGGTAGATGACACGCTTGAAGACACTCGGGAGCACGCGTTGAGGACTGCGTGCTTCACCGGCACAGAGCGCAATGTAGTCAGGACCTCCGTATGCAAAGGCAGCCTGCACGAAGACGGACCAGAACCCGAGAAAATGACCTGAGCCGGATCAGCGTGGATCATGTCTTTGCGCGCTACACGACGCATCCTTACCGAGAGAGCCGTCTGCTATGTACTCATTCATAGGACCGGGGTTGTTCCAGTACCGAAAACCGAAGGCGTCGCCTTGCGGATTGCCGCCGCACATTACAATCACTGCGGATCCAATTGTCAGCTAGGTGTCGATTTGCGAACAGCGGGATCTTGAGAGACTAACATGTCATCAGTAGTAAGCCTACGATCAGGATGATTTTGAAAAGTGAGAGCCAGAACTCTCCTTCGCCGTAGATGCGGACGCCGAACAGATTCAGGGTCAAGATGGATGAAATGATGATCGCGACGTAAACTCCTGTTTTGGACGCAGGTTAGTGTTTTGCGGCTGACGTTTCTGTAGTTGTGTTTTCCCACCATTGTTCACCTTATCCGTCCAAAACCCGAAAATGGCTGCCACGGCGGACACTTCGCCGGCCGTCGAAAGGGCGTTGGTGATCGTGTAGAGCCATCCGAGGGCAAATCCCCACTATCAATGTCTTAGTGTCTGTCTTGAGTATTATGATGAATGGGACTGACGGCATCGTCGAGATAGAGTCGGGCAAACAGCACGAAAGAACCATCGACTGGTAACCACACTGCCATCTCGCCAAGAGCATTGAAAGTCGACCAGACCAGTAGTGCATAGATGGAATACCCCAAGAGAAGACCGAGAGGGCCAGCCCGAACAAGGGCCTGGCCTGAGCCCACGAAGAGTCCCGTCCCGATCGCTCCTGAGAAAGCCATAAGTTGAATGTGACGAGGCCTGAGGTTCCGGTAGGTTTGCTTCGTGCGAGCGGCAGGTATTTCGGTGACATTGGCACTGTCAGTACTGGTAGCGTCAAAGACCTGGCCAGATCGAACGGTGGGGACTCGCTCGACATCTTCAAATCCAGCTCCGGCGAACGCTTTGTCGTTGTAAAGGTCCGCTTTGTCGTTGGGCATGTCCATCATACGTGGGTAGTCAGCACTTTCAGCGAGACTTTGGCGATAGGGTAAGAGCTGTTGCTTAGCTCCTTTAGAAAAGATCGATTCCAGACTTCGTCGACACTTGTATGACCTAAAGCGATAGATCGAATATGGAATGTAAATGTCTGGCCCATGAGACTGGCGTGGGTTGGTTTTCGGACACTTCGTGTTAACATACTTGCTGCGCCGTAATTCATATGTCATAAGCTTTGCCACGAACCCCGAGTGAGCTGATAAGGCGAATGGCTTTGCGTAAATGATCTGTCTGACTCGGCTCTCTTGGTCAGGATACCACGATTTCTCCAATTGGTGAAGGCGATCTTAGCCATGAGATACACACATGTTGCCAGCTTACAGTCCCACGAGGGGTCTTCCGTCGAGTTCCCCTATTGCATGACCATATAAGCGAGAGACTACGCTGGGTCTGGCCCTTATGGCTGCGTCTGATCCTTGCAGCCAACCTGCAATGGCAGTCATACCAGATGTCTGTGGCAAATGGTTAACGAACTGCGAACGGCTGCTAATAAAGCGATAGGCACGAGCAGTGCCAAACTTACGACTACCAGAAGCAGAATATGATTCGAGGCGATGTTAAGTCTATACAGCAATTATATAGAGTCGACTAACCCCCTTCCGCAGCATGGCATGGTAACTAGTTCTACTCAAGTGAAGTTTATAACGAGCATCGATATGGAGGTCGTAGTAATTTGTAGGGCGAGGGTGATTGTATCAAGCTCCTAAAAATCAGGGTTCGTTCCCGGGCTATCCAGGGCTAATCACCAGAAGTAAAACGATCGACAAGAAGATCGTAGATACCAAGACAATTATCGGAGGGTTGAAGCTCTTCTGAAGGATTGGCAGGACCATAATACATTTCGCCCTTGAATCCACTATTTGTTCACACTCTATTGGTAAGGCCTTAAAGGCTCGCATCAAAGGCTTTGAGAGGAGCTTCTCGTACCGTTATCATCAGCGTCATACAATATCATGGCCCCGGAGTATCTGACATCTTATCTTGAGACTTGGGGGATCAGCGTGTAGACCGCGTATCAAGGGCCTGTCTCGTGGCGACTCAGGTTGACTCGGCTCAAATGTTTATCGCCCCTCTTTTGACTCGGCCTTCAGTAAGCCACAAATGCCGATTCAAGCTATCAGTTGTGCCATTTCGAGCATTAACTTTATCATTTCTTGACTTGTTGAGTCTCACTCTGACAAGACACCGAAAATTGTCGAAAGCTCGCGAACATGATGACCAGTCCGGGACGAATGAGATGAAGCCAATGGCCGAGGAAACCACGGAGAATGAAAATGACAACTCGTTCGGCTCTGTAACAAGAGTAAACGGTCAAGGTAGTGGGTCGAAGCAGAGCCTTGCCCAACGTTACTTGGAGAGGTCCACGCTACATTCAAGACCAATGTCCCGGGCTGCAAGCACGGCTAGCGCCTCGCTGTGGAGTCTGGACATGTGATGCCAAGGATTGTGGCCTCAGGCAGTCTTGCCCGGAGACAAACTTTCCTCGCGCTCGGAAACTTGGAAACTTTTACACTTTGCGTCGCGCATCTCACTCTCGTCAAGATGGAACAGCACAATCCGGCCATCTCATCATCTGGTGTTAATAGATCCATCATTTTGATGGCCATGAGATTGGCCGGCCATCTCGAAGGTACTTGAGCAATCGCCGGCAGGAGCAGCCTACCCACTTGAGCGACGGTTGCAACCGCCATCTGGATGAAGGACCACTCGGCAAGCGGTAACGATATGGCTTCAACACAGCTTCGAAGATCTGCTGCAACACTCGCAATGGTCATATACCTGGCCCTGCCTACGATCTACTTTGGCGTAGAATGGTACGCCTCACGACTCTTCGTACCCTACTACAGCTACTTCACCCGATTCACCAGCGAGCTCGGCATACCCTATGCCTACACCGATCCGGAGACTGGACACTTCACCAACTCATGGAGAGCCGTTCAGATGAATCTCAACTTCGTCACGGCCGGCCTTCTCTTCTTGGCGGGACAAATCTGCTTGCTGCAGGCCACGGGACCGACGAGGTTTTCCACAGCGAGGATGATCATTGCGGTGCTCTACTGCATCGGCATCGTTCTCGTTGCTGTGGTGCCTGGTGGTCCGAAAGAGCGGGAGAGTGGGAGTGTCAGATGGCATGGGCTTGGGGCAGCTTTGGCTATCGTTGGCGGAAATGTGAACTCCATTTTGACGGGACTTGCAACGCCGTCGAGTTCGAGGCCTATCTATCGGATTGGCTGTCTGCTGCTTGGTACCGCTGGGCTTGCTGGTCTATTCGTCTTCTTCATGGCCAAACAGTGGGGTATGAAAGGTCTCTGGCAACGCTCGTCGATATATTCAACGCTGTTCTGGGAGTACTTCACGGCGGCATCATTGATCTACGAGCTTTTGAAAGAAGATGGGCACGGCAAAAGAGAATGAAGACGACGGCACTTCGACGATGTCCTCCGTGCGATGCGTGGAAGCGTTCTTTCATAAAATGTACAGGAAAAAGGGAGAAGTTCCGAACGACTCAGATGTACGAACCATATACGAACCTCGCATCAAGCCTTCGGCACATCCGCAGCGCTCAACGGAAGATCTCATGGCATCGCGTGCTTCCTCGTGGCCCAACGATGATGGTTCAATGCTTAACATGCGATCCTCATCCGAACCCGAAAGCCATATCGTCTCAATACTGCAACCACCACGCCAATTAACGATTTATGCAACCCTCGGTCATGCATTATCCGCAGAACTAGACTGTCTTCAGCTAGAACCCCAGCGTTTGGGGTGAGCGGGTAGCTTTGCCGCTTTATGCAATGGGGAACTAAAAGGGTAGGTGCCAACGATCGGCGTCTTGATTGGCTGGATGGCACTTCTTCTATGCGTTCGCACTTTTATACGCGGTTTCGAGGGGTTTACTCAATCTGGAGCTCGTAAAAATGTACGAAGCTCTGCATGGACATGAAACGTCTTCCTTCTCGCTCGAGATGCTTCCTGATCGACTTCCTTCATCCTCACCGAACTTGGCCTGGAAGGCTGCCGGAGAAAACCCTGGCATCACGGCAAGAAGATGGCCGATGCAGAGAAACGCTCTGCAGAAAGCAAGGCCGGCGAATTGAAAGACCTCGAAGCCCAGAACGAATCGCCAGAAAACGACGAGCCCACGAGCGAAGACGCCAAACAGAACCCTTCACCTCCCAGCCAGAATGAACAACCCAGAGACCCCAACATCGTCGACTGGGACGGCCCCAACGACCCTCAAAACCCTCGCAACTGGACAACCAAAGCCAAACTCACCAACACCACCCTCGTAATCCTGCTCACTCTCCTCACACCCCTGGCCTCAAGCATGTTCGCCCCTGGCGTCCCTCAAGTCCTTCGCGACTTCCACACCTCCGCCGCCACCATCGCCGAGTTCGTCGTCAGCATCTACATCCTCGGATTTGCCATCGGGCCCTTAATCATCTCGCCCTTGTCTGAGATCTATGGCCGCTACCCGGTGTACGTGGTGTGTAATGTTATGTTTTTGGTGTTTACGGTGGCATGTGCGGTTGCGGGAAGTATGGCCCAGTTGATCGTTTTTCGGTTTTTCGCGGGTCTTTTTGGGGTTTGTCCTGTTACGCTTGGTGGAGCGAGTATTAGTGATTTGATTGAGCAGGAGAAGAGGGGGTTGGCTATGAGTTTGTTTGGGATGGGATCGTTGTTGGGTATGTTCTCTTCATGCTGGTGAAGGGTGTCGGAGGCTGACTTGGGCGATAGGTCCTGTCATTGGACCCATTGCTGGATCATATCTCAGTGCAGCTGAAGGCTGGCGATGGACGTTCTGGGTCTTGACGATTGCCGTAAGCCCCAAACACCCTCAACTCCTGATGACCATACACAAGACTAACACTGCGTTCTAGTACGGCATCTGCACAATCGCCCACTTCTTCCTCTGCCGCGAAACCTACAGTCCCACAATCCTCGCCCGCAAAACCCACAAACTGCAAAAAGAGACCTCCAACCCCCTCCTCCGCTCCGCCCAAGACTCCGGCCTCTCGTCCAAAACCCGCATCCTGCGCGCTCTAGTCCGTCCCTTCAAAATGCTCTTCCTCTCCCCCATCGTCGCTCTCATGTCCATCTACGCAGCCTTCGTCTACGGGATCCTCTACCTCCTCTACACGACTTTCACGTTCGTATTCATGGAGTACTACGGTTTCAGCTCGTCGAATGTCGGGTTGACGTATTTGGGTTCCGGGATTGGGATGTTCATTGGGTTGGGGCTGATTGGCGGGGCGAGTGATAGGTTGTTGAAGATGAAGGCGGCGAAGCATGGTGGGGAGTTGAAGCCGGAGTATCGACTTTTGCCGTTGATGTATACGGGGTGGTTGTGTCCGGTGGGGTTGTTTATTTATGGGTGGACGGCGGCGGATCATGTGCAGTGGGCTGTGCCGCTTTTTGGGACGTTGTTGTTTGGGGTGGGGATTATTTCGGCGTTGGTTTGTATTTCGGTGAGTTGAAATCTGGTACATTTCCTCTGGAAGACAGCTGACTGTGAATTAGCAATATATGATCGACGCTTTCACGCTCTATGCTGCGTCTGCGATTGCAGCAAACACTGTCCTTCGATCGATAGTGGGAGGCCTCCTTCCCCTCGCAGGCCTGAGCCTCTACCGCGAGCTCGGGCTAGGATGGGGCAACAGCCTGGTAGCCTTCATAGCACTAGGCCTGACGCCCGTCCCCTTCATCTTCTACATCTGGGGCGAAAGAATACGAAAAGCGACGAAAGTAACGTTCTAGCAGAAGCATCACATCGACAGTACATTCAAAGCATCTACGTATATCAAATCCTCAGTCAGTCTTTCATCTCAAACCACATGCTCAATCTTCTGATCCATGCTCTCCCCACTCCCCTGCCCACTCCCAATCGTAGCATTCGTCATTCCCTTCTCCATCGCAATCCCACTCTTCGTCAAATGCAATGCCAACCCCTCCTCTCCGCCCTCATGAAGTGCAGCCCCTTTTCCGATCTTCTGGAGACTATCCCGCATCAGGAACTCATAGTATCCCGTGGCGAAGATCGTCGCGGGCACGTTGACCAATATGGCGATCCAGGAGTAGGAATGGTAGGAGAAGGCTTCGCCGCCGAAGAAGATCGCGGCGACGATGCGGGTGCCGAGGTCTCGGGCGAGGTTGGTGCTTATTGTTATGGGTGCGAAACCCCAGACCATGGTTGCGTAGACGAGACCGATGGCGAAGGGGGCGCCGGCGGGGGCGACCTGGAGGGTAAACGGTCAGAGTCTGGAGACATGGTGTGTGTTGGAGGACTTACGAAGGGGTTTGCTGGGTCCAGGACTGCCCAGATCACGATGCCGATGTAGCTGTCCACGAAGAACTCGATGAAGAAAAGGTAGCCAAGATTATGTTGAGTCTCTCCGGGGAACGAGCAGAGGATACTCGCCGGCCCGCCATTAAATGCGAGATTCGTGTGTCCTTGTGCTCTCAAAGTGGCCGAATACTCCGAGATCTGCTGGTGATACATGCCTGTGCACAGCGAGTCAGTAACGTTCATTGAAAACAGATGTCAATCTGTCACGAACCCATGAGAAGCAGACCAGCCATAAAAGCCCCAAAGATCTGCGAAAAGATATAATACGGCACTTTCTTCCACGGAAAGCCTTGCCAAATGGCGAAGCAGAGCGTAATCGCCGGGTTGAAATGTCCACCAGATGTGCTCGCACAAGTGATGATGGCAAAGGCTATGCCCAAAGCAAAAGCCCAGCCAATTTGGAAGATGGAGCCAAAGGCCGGGTCTGGCGGATCAGATGTCAGTGCCTGGACGATATCGTTGTGGTTGAGTAAGTGAACTTGCCTTCTTTATTCAGCGTGAAAGCTGCTGTCGCTGCTATGCCTGGGAAGACGTAGAAGAAGACGCCGGTTGCTTCTGCCATGCATTCTCGCAGCCATCGTGGACGGGCTCGCTCGAAGTCGAGTTTGCGTTGGCTAACGGGCTTGGTAGCGACGACGTGCCGGGCGAAGTGCTGTTGAACGGCTTCGGTGGCTCCTAGTTCGAGCTCGTTGGTTCGTAACTTGATGAGCGTTGTTAGTCTTGGTGGTAACTAGGTGGAGAAAAGTGGGATTCTCCACTCACGCGCTCCATGTGGCTAACGTCGCCCATTGCTGCTAGATGCTCAAGTTGAGGGTCACTTCAAAACCCAACTCGAAGACGAGAGACGATCTCAAACTGCACCAGGACGATCGGGGATCTTAAAGAGCATGACCAAGCACTGGCGGATAAAAGATCAAAGCCGTATCACCTACCTCATCGGCACTGGTGGCAAGCACAGAGGATTCCGCGCAGACCGCCCGCCGTTATCCTACAACGGGGACGGAACGACGCAACGTGCGCATCAGAAACACCTGCCGACTGCTCGTGCGATAGCTATGACCGGCGACATACGACATCGGGTCTGCCGGCAGGATTGGGTCCACATTGCGATGCGTCGAGGCCTCGGTGCTGACATTGAGAGACGATGGGATCCCGGTGATTCGAGTGTTCGTTTACCTCAGGCATAAGTCGCGAGAAGACTGTACAGCGTTCTTTGTTCAATCTCCAAATGCTGTCGAAGAAGAAATGCTAAGCTTTGGTTCCTGGCAGACGCCCACGAGCTTGGCTTGTACCGTGGCGATTTTAGCCGCCTGTACGATGTCGAAGATGTGCGATCGCGGCACCGGCCTTACGAGTTGCGCCGACTTCACGGAGCGACGCCGTCTTTGGGAAGTGTGTCCACGAGGGCACACGTTGACCCCGCATGGAGATCAACGCCACGCGAGTCTGTTTGGTTCGATTGCAAGACGTTGGCCAGGAAGGCACTGGATAGAAGCTGGTAGCGATGTCACTTGATGACAATCCTTGTAAGGTAGTTTTTCATTCACCAGAGACATGGCGCGGTCGATAGGGAGTCGAAGACGTCTTCACAAGCAGTGTGGGTCGTCGAAATCGACCGGTCTTTCATCCCCGTGGGCACTCCAGATTTCGATGCAGCCGAGTGGAGCCGGAGTTTGCGCTCAAGTCCGTGCGACGAAGCGACGAAGCGTTCGGCAAGTGAAGCGGCTGGGAGATCAGTAAGCGAGTGATGAAGACTTGATGGCCACGCAGTCTTCTAAAGTACAATTTTGTTCAGCAAACTCCAAGTAACTTGTTGGGTATCATCGGTCGTAGAACTTCAGTCATAAATTGGGGCGAGTCGAGGCGCTCTGCTCCAAATCTTTGATCCTTCACATCCTGCTCAATTGTCGTCCTCATCGCTCGTCGCCTCGTGGTTCTGCTTGTGCTTGAACTTGTCAAGCTTGCTCTTGGCCTTGACTGCTGGCTTCTCGTCCTCCTCGTCATCATCCTCATCTGGAGTCTTCGCTGTTTCTTCCTCATCATCGTCGTAGTCGACAGGGTCGGCAGCGGCTTTTTGTCCGTAATTCGGCCTCGGCACCTTGACGCCCTTGGACTTGAGGACTTTCTCAACTTGCGGCAGCAATTCGACAAAAGCGTTGAACTGGTCCAGGTTGAGTGAGATGCCCTGTCATATATGTCAGATCTGGTAGGGCGTGCTCGAATGACAAGCAAAAGATTAGTGAGAGCGGGCTGCAGCGACCGAGGTCACCGGGAATGACATACCTTCTTGCCGGGCAACATTTGACCATCTTTCTCGTAGAATTCGCGGATGCCAATCATGGTGTTGCCTTTGAACTCGGAAACCTGGAGACGGCGTTTGCCGGAGATCTGTTGAAGAATTAGTAGGCGGTCGAGCCAAACGTGGGAACAATGACTAACCTCCCAGTACTCATTGCCATCGGCGTCTTTTTGCATCTCCTGGCTGCCAGAGGCTTTGGCGGCACCCTTCTTGCTCTTCTTGGTCTTGGGGGCATCCTCAACGAAGCCGTCATCAGAATCGTACTCCTCGGCGGCGGCGCGCTTGCGAGAGACTTGTGCTTTGCCCATGGCGGTATATTCGGTGGGTCAAGCGGTCTTGTTGATGGAAAAGAGTTGTCTGGATGGACTTTGTTGAGATGAAGTTGAATTGAGGTGCCTGCTCCTGCTCCTGAGGCAAACGCGCGACACGTGAAGGTGACGCGTGACGTAAGTCTTGGCATTTCCTACCTTCAGTCTGGTCTCACTTTCCTCGTTCACTTCTTCGACCTCACGTGCCTTCCTCCATCACTTCTCTTACTCCGTTTTCATCTTTCTTCGTCGGCGGCATTTGAAGGCAAACAGTCAGAATGGCGGCCTTTACGGATCCGATCGGCACGCTTCCGCAGTCTGGAAAAGTCCCGATAGCGGGGCAGTTCCATTTCCTCGTCTTGCTCATCCATCGATACGCCGTCGATAGAGCAGAGTACAAAACCCATCAGTTTGTGTCTTTCAACTTTGACGTGTCATTTCGAATCCTCTCTTTCCTCCCAATCACTCACCATGAGCGTGCAAAAGGTAGCGTTGATCACGGCAGGAACTGCTGGATTGGGCGCGCAAATCGCCCGAGTGCTTGCTCCTGACTTTCGCCTCGTGAGTTGCACACGGGACATAGTCCACTGAACAACCGCTCATTGTTTGCTCCTCTAGGCTATCAACTACGCCAACAACCAATCCCGAGCGAAATCGCTACTCGAAGAACTGGAAAAGATCCCAAGCACAGCGACAACATCATCGGAATCACCCCGATTCGAGTCTATCCAGGCTGACGTGGGTGATCGCGCATCCATCCAGTCGCTGGTCGAGCAGACTGTAGCCAAGTTTGGTCGCATCGATGTCGTCGTTTCCAACGCTGGCTGGACCCGCGTGACCAACTTTGCCAATCTCGACGAGGGCATGGTGGACGAAGACTGGGACCGGTGTTTCTTGTACAACGTCAAATCGCACCTTTGGCTCATGTATGCCGCGAAAGCCGAACTGGAAACGTCGGAAGGAGCGTTCATCACGACGGCTAGCATTGCAGGTGTAAAGCCGAGCGGAAGCTCGTTGCCGTATGCTGTCACAAAGGCTGCATCTATCCATCTGTCAAAGTCGTTGGCCGTCATTTGTGCTCCCAAGATCAGGGTGAACTCAGTCAGCCCTGGACTTCTGCTTACCGAATGGGGCATGAAGTTTCCCGAATCAAAGAGAGAGGCGGCCAAGAATGCGACCAAGCTGAAGAGGCTAGCGACGGTAGAGGTATGTGATGATGGTGTCGCAAAACATGCAGCTTCCTAACTTGATTACAGGACGTGGCGTCGGTCGTGAGAACACTGGCCCTCAATCAATCCATGACAGGCCAGAACATGATCCTAGACGGCGGAACAAGTCTATAGCTGCTTCGAAGTAGTTACACCTTCCTCAACCTTGCCCGTCCAGGATCTCCTTCGATCTTGCATCATCCCTTCCACCGGCTTGGCAGTTTCCATCGCTTGAGTTGACCACTCCTCGCAGTTTCCTTTGCAAAACAACACAGCATCAAGCCACATGGACAAAGATTACGACGCCAAAATGATTTGATATTTGCTACCCGATCCACGCGCTCTCGTATTCATCCAAAACCACATCAGGCAAGCTCACGAGCCATCGGATACCTTGAGCGACGTCAAATCTTGTTACATGCAAGGCTCGGTACAACTCCCGCGGAAGCCACATGGTCATCGCAAACAAAGTCGTACAACTTCGGAAAGCCAAAGCGTTTCACTAGCGCGTTTGTCGTTGCACACTGCGGTTGAGATTGCGTCTGATGCAAGGGACCGCAGGAGAGAGGAACTATACGAGCACTGGATATATAGAGACTTGACGTCCCTTCGACTCTGCAGTTTGGACAATACATTCATACACGATGCTGTCACCGAAACGCCTCCTGGCAGTTGCTCCAACTCTTCTCAACCTCGCCGCTGCACTACCGTGGCCTGGAGCAAGCAAACACCCTGAACCTCGCGCGGAGGTCAACATCCTTGCCCCGACTCTGGTAGGAATCTTCATGTGTGTTGATGCAGACTGGAAAGGACACTGCGAACATCTTCTGAACGGACCTGGTCTTTGCAGTAAGTCTCTACAATCACTTCTGGATGGGAACAAGTTCGAACCCCTCATAGTCAACCTCCCCGACTCCCTCGCCGGCATCGTCAGCGCCGTAGGACCAGACAACACTACAGAGACGTTTGCATCAGGCTGCACTCTTTTCAAGTGAGTGTGACGAAGCTGCCGTGAGATGCCATCAATGCTGATATACCTGACAGAGAGTCCGGCTGCAAGGGGCAGTACATGGGACCTATTACGTTCCCGGGCGAGCCCAATTTGGCGGCTGGGCCAGCTGGTGGAATATTTAACGACTCTTTCCGTAGCTACATTTGCTATTAGAAGGGGTCTGAGGAGGGGTTGGAAGAGTGTGAGGATGAGAACGTTTGGCCGCAGTTGAAGCGTTTGGCTGACAGATGGTTTAGGTAGAGCGAAGCGGAAGTGAGATCACGGGAGAGATCACATCGAAATAGCTTCAGGATTGACTCTGCATCTTCCGTACCTAATTGAATCATCTTCAAACATAGCCGCAAGATATCCACTAAACTTCCAAGGCCCCCGTCGTCACTGATATCATTCACAAGGGGTGCGCTCGCCGCAACCCTATCACGTTCTTGGTTTGTCCTCTTACTATATCATAGACTCTAAAGGTTGTAACGTAATATTGATTGCCCACAGTCTGACGTCTATAATATAGGGGCGAACTGACCCCATTCTACTGTCTGATATGCACTTGCTGGCAAGCTCCTCAACCCTATGAGATCTTCAATCAAAATATATGCCCTCGAAATACAATATATAATGCACAAGGTGGTTGTCAGAAGCCAGAGCCGGAGTGGTATCGCAAGTGCTGGATCTTGGGACGGGGAAAGGTTGCGTAACCACCAGAAACGTCTGCTCGAGTGCTCTAAGGCAGTCTTTCCATCGACGTCAAGAGTTTGATGTTGGAGCGAATTTGGCTTACGTTTCCAAATCTTGTTCCACATTCTTTTGATCATGTCCATGTTATGCCAAGTCCATGACAAGACGCACCCAAGGAAACCGTATGCCGCACACGCAATGCTAGCCACGCGCCACAAGGTGCGTTCAATACCTGTTGGGAAGGAGTTGTTCCAAGCTGAGATGAAGATGCAGCTGTACCAGACAATCAAATGTCCGTACAAAAGCTCCCATTTGAGATCTGTTTCTGGGAAGTCGATGTATGCGAAACGGTTGGCCTCGGTAGGCTTGGTCTCTTGTTCCAGCCAGGGTATCAAGTTCTTGAGAATCTGACAGTAGTTCGCCCAGAACTGACTCATAAACCATTCGTGGCGATTAAGGAAACTCAGAGGCGTGCGTCCTAGATGGGGCGTAGGACTATGTAGCTCTCGGAGTATTGTCGACAGGTCCTTCTCCACTGAAACCACTATCGGCCGTGAAATATTCATTGGCTTTCGCCACCAGCAGACCGAACATGCAGTCATCAAGAAGACGAAGGCGAGAGTCGTCAGCTCGAGTGTTGTTAGATGGAGTCCTTGAGCAACCCGGCCCAAGGACGACGTAGTGAACCAAAGGGTCTGGACACAGGCAATAGCGCGTGTAAAGCTGTCGGCCTTATTGCGGTCGTCGATCTCTTCCTCGGTGAGCTCTGGCAAGCTTATAGTCTTGTGTCCTATAAGACGCAATAGCTGCTCACAGTCCACAGGAAACGAAGGAAGGCCAGCTCTAGTGCGATCCGTGAACTGCAAGTGCAAACCACCCATGTTGACAAAGAAGCAATGTCGCATATTCCAAGACGTAAATCCTGCTCTGTGAAAGTCTTTCTTGGCCTTCCAGGCTGCGTTCGCCTGCCCAAGGGCCACCATGAAGGTGAAGTCAGGTCCAAGAATAGCGAGTAAGAAGAGGGAGATTTTCATTCTCCAGATCGTCCAGCGCCCGCGATTGGTTCCAGGCGTGTTCGGACAGACACTCGACCAGCAAAGAAGAATAATCGTGCCGCCACATGTCTTGAGAATATCGAAAGTTCCGCGTCCGCTTGGTTGAGTTTGCCAACCCAGATTCATTGTCGCATTCGTATTCGCCATTCGAGAATAACAGCCAGAGCCTATTGAGGCGTGCCCTGGAAACCCCACCCTTGCTGCCTATATATTATAGTCAGTCCGAGATTTGGCGCCCTACGCTGCTTCAGCCTCACTCACGACAGGTACCAGCCAATCGTTCTCGCCACCAACGCCATGAGACGCCGCCCGCGCATAACGATACGTATATGCTATCCTATGAGAGCAAACCTCAGCCCGTGAAGTGTGCCTTGTCTGCCTCGTTTGGCAGGATGAGCAATTTCGTTGGCCAGTCCACAAGATACAGTACTAGCTCAAAAGTTTGCGCGGTGACGCGCACCGCGCTTCCTTCGCGTTTTAACCCTCTTCCTTTTAACACTGTACAATGCCACAACCACGTCTTCCTTTGACACCTATACACCCTAATCGTGTTTCTAAATGCCAATTGCCTCTAACGACACGCGCACAAGTATATGCGAGCCGTAAGAGTGGCGCAACATAGTTAGAAATCTCGCAAGCTCTTAAAATCCCCGAATCCACTACGCGCACTACCTATAAGAGAGCACGACAACACGACACCTTCGAAACGTAGCTACGCAGCGGCTAGCTATATAAGTTTAATAACAGATCTCGATAGTATATCGTTCGAATCGTAAGATTGTAACTACTCCTTATATACTAGTAGCTCCGAGAAGCGACTAGGCTCGTAATCTCGACCTCTACCCCTAAACGTATTCTAAAAGAGGTGGGTATTACAAACTAGGTAGCTAAGAAGCGGCTATTATTAACGGAAGAGTATACCCGTAGAAGGCTAGAGTTTATAAGGAATTATATACACCTTATACCTAAGAGATAGATATATTATATCTTCTTAGATAAGTACTCTTTAGAGCGTAGAAGTAGAAAGTAAAGGGTATAGTATTTTCGTACTCTAGAGTAGAAGTAGTATAAGGAAATAATTAACTCTTATAAGAAGGGTAAAGACGTATCTATTATAGTTTAGGCCGCTATCTACGAGTACGAAGAAAGGTTAGAATTAGTAGTTATAGAAAGGGACCCTAAGTTATAAAGGAATAGATACTCTACGGCCTCCTACGAGTAGATACTTAACGCTAGACTCGTACCTTTCTACGTACCTAGCTAGGTATTTATATAGGATAATACCCCTATATATACGGCTATTAAAATTAGAGAGTAGTTTAAGATATACGGTATAGAAGTCTTTATAGGCTAGCTACCTTATAGCCTAGATCTTAACCCTATTAAGCACCTATAGCTACACCTTAAGAGGCTTATATACGAGGTTTACTCTTATTTAGATAATATTAAGGGTACCTAAGAGGTTAAAGAAGTACTAGAGTAGGCATTGCCTAGGGTATAGTAATTAATACCCTCTTAGATAATAAGACACTACCTTAAGAGCATGGAAGATAGGTACTAAGTAGTTATTAACGTAGAAGGCTAGTATACGAGGTTCTAAGAAGCTAGCAATTAGGCAATATTAAGCCAAGTACCTAACCATTGTAATTACTAAGTTTTAGAAACAGCTAAGGTCCCAACCTTTCCTAATCTTCTTATATATCTATAGTGCAATAGGTGGGAGATGCGGGGAATGACGTATACAGCGCAAACTTATGAGCTGAGACTGTAGCTACGAGGCGTGCGATTGCGGCGCAAATCATGCACACCAAAAATAAAATCGATCGCTACCTCCAAAGTTCAGAAAATCCCTCATCGCCATTGCAAATTTGCACAAAGGAGACTCGAGGCTTTCAAAGAGTAAATGCTTTGGGCGTTGAAAGAACGATCGGAGCGACATAATACTCAAACGAAGTACCGTCTGCATGAGCCTTCGGAGAAGTCGACCAGCAGTCGACAGCGAATGCACACCAAGTCCTGACCCTGTCTCTCAGCTTTGTCGTGGGCGATGTGCGCAACTCGATGAGAACGACGTACCTGGCGCTAGAATGTTCTGTTATCGGGACCTTGCATTCATCTGCATATTTGTGGATTGCCAGGAATACATGACATGCAGCATGTAATATGGACGGGACCTGGTCTGTCGTATGCACTGGTGGTACGAACACTATCCATGACTGGATGTCGACTGCCATTGGATCTGGACCGTTGGTTGTTCCTCTGGCCATTGGCATCGCCTATGAGTATGTCTGGAAAAGATCAGATTGAGCCGCCGGCGCTTATACCATGATCGGCCTTTCACATGCCTACTCACAGACAGGACAGTGACTTTGAAGTGGACTTGCTCAGTCTCAGGATGGGCTCGCATGCATCTCCGTATTCCGCAGTCTACTGCACAACATTCACTTGGCAATTTGAGTTCAACGCTAAACAAGGATGCCTTGTCAATTGTGCCAAGACTGCATCTGAAGGCCTTCCATGCAGCTGCCGCTTTCGCAAGACTTGTTGTTTTGCCTCGATGCATGGTTTTCTGTCGAGCTGATGGCCAATAAGTAGGCCCCACATCTTCTGTTGCAATCCGAACTGACGCACAGCCGAAAGATGTAAAATCTCCAGCAACAGTCCCGAGCTCGTTCAAGCAGACGTTCCTTTCTTTTGAGTCGGAGTCCAAGTTCATGTACAGACCTTCCCAGGACCCATCCTGTCCCCCGGAAAAGAGCGGTCTTGCTCTGGATGGTACCTTCCAAAGCTAGCTAGAGCTCTCGCCAAACCACCTTCTTGGCATGCAAGCCACCGACGATCAAACAACCACTCTTTGCACCCGCGCAAACGCCCATCCCGTGGACAAGCATCTGACAGGCACAACGGCCACAATCCTGGCCTGCCAGCCCCTGCACCTTGATGGATATGCCTTGGAAATTTATATATTGATGCCTCGCTGTCGCTGTCACCGAAACGAACGACCTTCTGCAAAACGCCCTCACCTCCGTCTTGGCCAGATAAGGACGCGCCCACTCAGCCGTCGATATTGCGCCCAGCGTGGCTAATGCCCTCTGTCCTCGTGTCCACACTGTCTCGCGCGCTACGAAGGCTGCGGTTCTTTGTTGGATGCAACCTCTCTGGAATACTACTCTACCTGTCTCTTATCAGCGGGCGACTTTCTGCATCCGGGCAAACGACAAGTATGGAGACGACCCAAGGCATTTAGCGAGCGAAACCTCGCCAGCTTGCGCAAGATGGAAGATCCACCCCGGCGAGCACCGACGTCGAATCAAAGTTGGCAATTGCGGCATTGTTGCTGCAGGACACTTTTTGCCAAGAGCACTTGTTCATAGAGCTGCTTTACGACCTGCCTGGATAAGGCTATGAGGGACGCAACGGTTCATCACAAGCTCCAAGCCCGTAGCTTGGCACGTGTGGGCTGCGGTTGGTTGGACCAATCGAGGAGATCGACCGAACAGGTGATGGGTCGTGAACGAGCAATCGCTTTGTTTGACGAACAGATGAGCGGATGTCTGAGAGATTGTCCGGCTTGCATATGGAGTTCGGCTCTGAAGGCTGGAGGAGGTAGGTCGTCGAAGGGTGGCTATATAAGGTGGGTGGAAGTCTTCCATTTTGTTGATCATCAGAACAGCCTTCGCCTCTTCACTCCTCTCTTCAAAGAATTCTCCGATCGAACACTCGACAACATGAAGTACTCAATTGCCATTGCTGCTGCGGCGGCTTCCCTCACCTCTGCGGAATACACACGATGCGGTACCGCCAATCCGTCCGAGCAACACATCTCCATGCTCAACGCTGCTGCTGAGGAGCGTGTTGCCAATGGCACTTTCAGCATCCAAGCTGTCCGTAACATCGACACCTACGTCCACGTCGTGACGACCTCTGCCAAGGCTGGAAGATACCCGCAGTCCATGGTCGACGAGCAGGTAAACAATGCCCCTCGCCACCCCAAGAACCACCAACTGACCTTTCAAGATGTCCGTCATGAATGAGAACTACGCCCCTCTCAACGTCCAATTCAACCTCCTGGACACAACTTTCACAACCAACAACCAATGGGCCGCAGCCGACTACGGCACCCAGACCGAATACGACATGAAAGAAGCCCTGCACCAAGGCGGCTACGACACCCTGAACCTCTACTTCCTCAGCGACCTCGGCGGCGGTCTCTTGGGAGTCTGCTACTTCCCCGTCTCCAACCCCTCGAGCGAGGACCTCATCCTCGACGGCTGCATCAACCTGGCTGATTCCATGCCCGGCGGTAGCGCGACCAACTACGATCTGGGCTACACGGCCGTGCATGAGACCGGACATTGGTTCGGTCTTTACCATGTTTTCCAGGGCTCTTCGTGCTCGGGCTCTGGTGACTATGTCTCGGATACGCCTATCCAGCGTATTGCTACGAGTGGTTGCCCGTCCAGCCAGGACTCGTGCCCGAACCAGAGTGGTGTGGACAGTATTCATAACTTTATGGACTACAGCTACGATGAGTGCCTTTATGAGTTCACCGATGGCCAGGTCAGCCGGGCTACGAGCTTGTATGATCAGCTCCGTGCTGGCCGATAAATGATGCAACGTGGTGTGTTGACGGTGTTGAGGCGAGGTGAAGTTGGGCGAGCATAGCATAGCATGTGGAGTTGGCCCTGGAGGGCGGGTTTTGGCTAGCTAGAGAAAAAGGAATAGAAACGGAAATCATGGAAAATCAATGACCTCTCAGATCCCCTCGCACGCCTGACGTCTAACGTCCGACGAGCAAGGGGACTTCTTAGACGTTGACAACTTTCTTGGGCATACATCTGTACGTTCGACTACTTACACTTGTGATGGCGGCACATCAACCAACAAACTCCAATAATGATCCGGCGTATCCGTGTCTGCAAACTGCACAACCCTCGCCCCATCCTCCATACTCTCCCCATCAACCCCCGCCACCAGCCCGCTCTTCTTATTCCTGATAAAAAAGTACCCCTCCCCACGATCCTCAACCCTCCAAAACAAATCCTCCCTCGCCTCCTCCATCTCAAAAATCCCCAACTGCGTGCTATTCACCGCGCTCCCGTCCACAACACCCAGATATTTCTTCGTCTCGAGGTGCTGGATATACGACCAGGCCCCTGGGGCGGGGAGGAATTCCCAGCGTGTGGAGTTGGAAGCGGGTTCTTGGACTACGTTTGGGGAGGTTGAAGTTGCGGACATTGATTTGGCGCTGTTTTTGTTGGTGATGCGGAAGATCGGTACTGTCCAGATTTGGAACTCGGAGAGGCCCCAGCCGATTCCTTTGCCCGGGTTCGGGGCGATGAGGCGGATTTGTTGGGTTGTGAGGAGGGGGAATGTTATTGTAATTTGGGCGTTCGGGCTGAGGTTTCCACTGCGGGATTTTTTGGGGATGGACGTCCAGCTGCTGCTGTTGGGAGGGAGGTATTGCAGGTCGTAGTGTGCTGGGAGACGGACGTTGGTGTTGTTGGCGTAGAAGTAGAGGTGGACGTTCGTCAAGGCTTGAGGACGACGGAGGTCGATGCTAAACCAGTCGTTCTTGTTGGGGCTTCCGGCGGTTGTCCAAGAGGTGTTTTCGGGGATTCCGACACGCCAGACATTCCCGTCGATGGCTTTCCAGATGCTTTGTTCGGCGTTGGGGGATTGAAAAGAGGCGTTGGGTTGAGGACCCATTGAGAATTGGAGTGGGTTGGCGGCGATGTTGATTTGGTTGTTGATTGTGGGTTTAATGGAAGAGCCGACTTGGACTGTGAGAGGGCCGAGGTCGCTTCTGTTTCCTGCTGCTTTGCCGTCGACGAAGACGTGGAGACCCTTGCCTTGTTTGTAATGCGAGCCATCGCTGTCCCAGATGACGGTGATGAGGTGTCCGTGGTAAGCGGTATTCTCCAGGCCCCAGTGATCCCAAGACTTAGGCGTCAGTGGGTTTACGACAAGAGTATCGTTGTTTCGACCACGCAACCCGATCAAACCAGCAATAATGTTGTCCACGAAGGTTGAATGATTGTAGTCTTCACTATGATCGTACGAATCATAGATCCAGCTGGAAATATTATGCCAATGGGCTTCCGCAACATACGGCTTGTTGTTCCTGAACTGTGTCGCTGCGTATCGAAGCAGTAACTTGTAGTAGTCGGCTGCAGTGATATGCGATTGTGCCGGATAGTCGTTGAGCAGATTCTCCACAGCAGTCAATGTCTGAGCAGTCGCAAACGGCCAAGAAGGCCCATCCCAGCGACAGCAGCCCTGAGTAGCATCATGGAAGAACCAAGACGATCTCTGTTCCGTCGAAGTAGGTCCATATGCAGAGCTGAAGCCTTGGGGATCGAGCAGCTGCTCGAAGCCCACGCTGTACTTGTTCGGCAGTGCCATGTTGAATTGCCAAGGAAGGTAGCCCATGATCTCTCTCATCGTGACGAGCTTGAGATTGGGATTGTTGTCTCGCGGGAGATGCTTGAAGAATTGGGCCTTGCTATCCCAGCAATGCTTGATCAAGTTGGACTGCAAGTCGCTGGCTCGTTTGCTGTATTCATTTGCCAAGGTCGAGTTCCCGGCCAGCGTCGCAATGGCAGCAATAGCCTGAGCATCGCCATATTGGTATGAGTTCAGCGTCGGTCGATATCCATAGCCGCCGTGGTATGCCGCCTGATCGTCACCGTTGCTGGTCTCATAACTCGCAGCCGTGTACTCAGTGGCATCCCAAACCGGAGCCTGCCAGTAAAGACCCAGTGTCTCATTGAAATGGTTGTCATATTGCCGATACTCCTTGACCAGATTATCCAAATGGCCAATAGCAAAGTCCCGATCACCAGTAGCAAGATACTGTCGCCAAACAGCACTAGCCGCCCAAAACGAGTACTCAGTCGCCCACGTACTCGTGTCAGCATTAACATTGTCCGTTTCTGGCTTGCTAGCCTGGCCAGGTGCTCCCAGCCACTTTTGATTCTCATGTCAGCATGGATCTCTCAACGAAGCAATAGCGCTCCACTCACAAAATTCACCAAATCCTTCCCAGGCTTTTGATCTCTCAACCACCTTCCTTCATTGATGTGATGGCCCGCCGCAGCCACAATCCCTCCATACGGCGCCGCATAGCTGACCCCAGCCGCCAACAAAAACTCGGTCGAAAGGTATCCGAATTGAGGGCCTGTGTAGAAGAAGTGCTCGCGATATGTCTGCCATCGATAATAGTAGACTTGCTGGATCTGCGAGTTTGGTATGTCGAGAATTGGCACGTTCTGCTCGAACCATGCGGGATCTTCGACTCCTGAGAGGAGCTGGCCGTGATTCAGGAAATTTGTTCCTGTTCCTGAAGCTGTGCGGAACGTGGCTGCTGACAAGGCGAGCGCCAATGCGAAGGGACGCATTGTGTATGGCCTTCCTTTGGGATTATGAGACTCTGACTTCGCACCCTGTCCTTTCGTGAGATTATTGTTCCGTTGTCGGTCCCGAGATTTATGCTCTTCAGCTTTGCAGTGAAGGATCGGCCTCCTGGTAGGTTTCGAAAGTCTCAGATCCTCCTCCTTCAGCTCTCATCATCTCCTCTCCAAGGTGGCTCAAGCGATGTATTGTACTTGTTCATAGTCGAAGTGTAGCGGCTGACGTCCCTTCTCGCTTGCCATGAGGTAAGCGGCAAGACTGTTGTGCAATGCTATATTTGTGCATGAGAACTGTCGGACTGCCTTCTCGGGTGAACTTTTTGTCGATCAGCGACTTTCGCAGTGGTGGAGAGTGAACTTTATAAGCCACGAAACCGTTCTCTCCACACGGGAAGTACTGTTCTCCACGGAATGATCGTCAGTATCGAGGTAGAGAGGTCTGCTCGTCAACATCACCTGCCGTCTTGCGGTCCCATAGAGAAGAGTACGCATGAGAGGTGAAAGAGATTTCGATGTGCCATATCAGATGAGATATGGCAAATTTCCTCGATGGAAGAAGGTTGAAAATTTGATTGGAGTGGAGTGAAGAAGCCTGCGATGAATCAGATAAATCGAAGTCAGTAATTGAACATGAACGAAAACGCCAAAATGGTGTATGTTAAGCAAGTCATGGTGACCAGTAGCCTTCTTTCACAGGCAGGTATGCTTTGATCGTTCGAGGACCAAAGCATACGCAACTGACCAATCCTTTTTTCAACGCGTCGCAGGTCGTTCGACAGGATGCTGGAGACACTTTACCAGGCCGACGGATTCATACGAGTCGTGCAGACGAACGCATAGCCGGTAAGTTCCATGAGCTTCGAGAGCGACCATGTCGACGGGACCAATCATACCATCCTGGACAACCGCTCGAAGTAAGTTCCTCAACACTTGTGCGACTAAAGCGAGATGCAATAGAAAGTCCCATGCGCAAGTCGCCTGTGAGCATCTCATTGAAGACTTTCGCGGCCACTGCTCCAGTCTAACAACTTTCAGCAGAGGGATGCAGGGTCATTTGGCTTGCATAAAATATGCCTCCGGGAAAGAGCCGCAGTGATGAAGAAGGGTCGTTATTCCGTCCTTTCGATTTCACCGTGGCATATTGGTCGTCCATCGTAATAGTCTCATTCTCTTTGGGCCAAGTTCCAGTGTTGGATCTGAAGTCGGCTTCTCCTAGACCAAGTCGACTAGACGAGCGGTCTGGTCGAACTCGGTATGGTATGTCCTTGGTGACGTCTTTCGGCCGAAGCGACTGTGGCTGCTCCCCTCAAATTCTGTCGTCCACGAGGGTCAGTTTCAAATCCCCTCATTTCGGTCAATGGGCGGATTGCACTTGAGCAGTCGTCCATCCCGCTGGCGTCCAAGACCGATAGAGCGATTCGCCACCCAATGACGAGGCCAAGTATGCTCTCAAGATGACTGTCCATGTCCCGTAGAAGTCCGAAGTCATACCATCATTGCGCGCCTTGAAACGTGCTGTCTTCGAGAAATTCGAGTGCATGGCAGCCAAGATTCGTCATTCAGCCAAGCAGATGTTACAGCCAAGAGCACTGCCATTCTTCACACTGATTCCGACCGGCGGCGCGCTCTCCGTGCTGGCCGTCTGTGTTTGGAGCAGACGTGGCCGCATGCGTGAGGATGAAGCATGGCGAAGACAGGAAATCCTGGGGCGGCAGGTGATGGAGCGCAGGGATGTTGGATGCTTGGTATGGGCGTGGCAAGACGGGCATTCGGTGACACGGAGACGCGGTGCCCGACTTGCGATCAGGTGAGGTTGGCCTTTCTCTCTTGCGTGCTGGCGAGTGGTCACGCTGCTCCAACATCATCGGCCTTGACATCTTTCATTGCGCGGCATCAGCAGGCATTGCAAGATTCACCTGTCCAATGTCGTTAACGCTTTGCGGTTGAGGTGGCCTGCATGCTCATCTCATGCAGTGCCTTCAATTTCAGCCCTCAGCTACGCGTAATTTGACGAGAGTGCGTACGAATTTGCGAATACAGCCAATGGACGAGGGAACACACATCTCACCACCCACACTCACAGTCGTCGCACTTCCCCGTGCTCCGACTTGAAACAGACGCCTGGTGGGTGGACATTGGCAGGGTGGCGCTACAGACCACACCTCTTGAAGCTTCCGCAGCTTTTGCTTTTCGCGGGCTGCGAAGAGCCATTTCCCGCGACGCTGGACGAGCGAGCAGGCAAGGCTCTGCAAACTCTCGAGAGTCGACAGCTGTGCAATCTCCTGACGGTTCTGCCATTGCTACAGCTGGCCTGCTTGACTCACGGCGTGGCGGGAGCTTTCTCGTGACCACGGAGGCACCGCAAGCTCTCTCCTCAGCGCTGTCCTCACCCAGCCTGCTGCTCACGCTCGACAGTCAGCTGATGGACAGCCGTGGCTGGGTAGCCGTGGACAACCGCCGCGCTCGCTCGTACACACAACAGACTTTGCGATGGGCGGCGGCAGTTGCTTTTCAACGCTCAGGCGGAAGCCTTCGCGTGGGCCATCTTCGTCATGGTGACTAGATCGACGTTCGCACGGCGCACACGTCGGTGCAAGACATGTTTGAGGCGGCCGTTGACCGAGGTCGTTGCTTCAGTCTCAACGGCGAACAGGGCCCCGTTCCTGCGAACAACAAAGAGTGACAGACCCAACTTGGCACACCTCCTCTGCAGTACAGATCGGATTCAACGACGTGTCGCCCGCGGGCGCGCACAACAGGGGCGCCGTGGACAGCTTGGGGTAGCTCTGGACCAGCCTAGAGCACGCGCGTAGCCAAGCGTGTGTTGGCTGTGGCTGAGCTCCACTCGTCCCTGGGGAGGCCTGTCTCACATTGCACGCCACGAGGCTTCCGTCGGCACCGATCGTTGAACTCTATGCTCGAGCCCCTGCTCCTGGTCTCGCCCTCTCACGACCACAAAAGACTCCGCAGGTCCCTTTGAAAATCGGCTCAGCTGAATTGAAACCTCAAAGAACATTCTACTCCTGAACCGTGGAACCAATACAGACAACGTGCTTCGCCTACCAACGATCTAGACTCTACACACCATACATATACATCAGCAAGGCCACTCTCAATCGATCAGTGCTACACAAAAGCAACATCAGCGACCCCTCCTCGCCACCACAATAATCGCCAATCAAACATCCAACATGACGACCACCACAATGCACGTCAAGACATACACACGACGACAACACATCAACAGACTTCTTGCTCTCCCACTTCCACAATGCACATCAATGGAATGGAGACAAGAGTATTACCGCATTCTCTGGATGATGCGTGAGCTCCTCGACTGTGGCAGCAAAGACGCACGATCGATCTGGAAGATGAATCTTCTCGCGGAGGCATTGGTGAGTCGCAAACATTCATTGAAGTGTAACGATCGATCGACTAACGTTCTCGTTTTCAGCAAAAACTCTACGAACTCGAAGACCCTACCTCCACACCAACAGAATCCTACAAGAAAGACAACAACAGATGGACCGAAGTCTCAACACGAAGAATCATCGCCGAACAACTCTGGGACGAAGGCGGCGTGGTCACATTCTACGACTGCTGGGACACTCTACGCGAGGGCCGAAGCAAGGCTGCAGCGGCCCGTCTCCACGAGCAAGTACGGATCATCTGGCAAGGCGTCACCGACACGAATCTTGGGACCGAGTTTAGCCTGGCAGCATAAACAACGCGTGGAAAGAAAGCATGGGCATTTAAGCGGCGTTGTCACTGGCGGACATTGCATGCATTGTATGATTGGGTTGATGAGCTAGCGGACCATGGTTGACACGATTGATGATACCCTTAGTTGGAAATATATGACACTATTACGCCACTTTCCAGACTTCTTACAAAGACCCTTTGGCACCACGCTTCGCCTTTCCATTCTAATTACGCCTTCTTCTCCAGCTGGAGCTGAGGGTTTTCCAGAATGGCACCCGGTTTCGCCGGCATCAGTGCTCCCTGTGGCGCTACGTTCTTTGACTTGAAGTCGTCACAGATTTGCTCCATCGTGACCCATTCCACTCCTTCGTGCTTGTTGATGTATTCGATGATTCTGTTGCTGACGCGTCAGTACAGATTACCTTCCTTTCACGTCTGGTTGTTTGCGCACCTCTCCAACATCAAGAGTCCGTGAGGATGGCCACAGACGTCCGGATGCACGGTCACCGGAAAAACGAACTCGTCATACTCCCGATAGAAGTAATTGAACTGATCGAGCCAGAGCTCCTCAACATCCCTTGGATTGACCCAGCCGTGCGAGTTAGGTGCTTTCTTGATGAACATCATCGGTGGCAAGTCGTCGAGATACCAACTTGCCGGGATTTCGACCAAACCTGTAACGATCGTTAAGCATATCTCACCAACCATGTGATATGAAAGACAAACCAGTCATCGGCCCCCCCTCAAGCGGCCTCATCCAAGTCTCCGGATGCTTACTATAATCAATCGGCACCCACTTATCCCCCGTCCTGAGCCAATAACACTGACAATCATGATGCGAGAAGCTATGATCATACTCTAGTCCATACTTCAACATCAACTCCGCCCCATCCTGCGAGGACTCCCACCACGGGGCAACTATACCGCGTGGCGGTTTCCCGTGCTGGAAGTCGGTGATTAGACGGTAGCATTTGTCCATTATGGCGGTTTGTTGCTCGACGCTCATGGCTATGGGGTTTTCGTGCGAGTAGCCGTGGAGACCGATTTCGTGCCCGCTGTCGGCGACCATGCGGCATTCCTCGGGGAAGGTTTCGAGACTGTGGCCCGGGATGAAGAATGTGGTCTTGATGTTGTATTTTTCGAACATTTTGAGGAGGCGCCGGACGCCGATTGTGCCGGCGAAGAGACCTGTACGGACTTTTTAGTTCGTGGTCTTTTTGGGAGGCGTTTGTGATGGTGATTGACCTCGTGAGATGTCTGAGGTGCTGTCTTCGCCGCCGTAGGAACCTAGCCAGCCGGCGACGGCATCTATGTCGACGGAGATGCAGGCTTGAACTCCTATGAAGATGTTAATGTCTCTCGCCAGGGAAGGAGGCCGTTGACTGTACTCTTCTTGCTCATGGTGGATGCTTCGGAACTGTCCTTCAAAGCTCGTTCAAGATGTTGTCGGTGAACAGGTTACACAAAGAGTCTTCAAAGCTTCAACCTCAAAAATCAAATACCTACAGAAGAGTCGTCACTCCGCAATGGCACGCGATGCAGTGCCTTTTACTTCACCACTGGCCCGCAGTGGGGTAAGGTCGTCGCCGACGGCGAGAGCTCCAGTGCTCCATGACGTAGCGGCATCGTCTGGCATTGCCCTTATCTCTATGGACGAGCGGGCTCCGTGCCTTGATAGAAAGTCTTGGGCAGAGCTTCTGGTTGAGTAACAAGTTGCTTGAAAGGAGCAGTGACAGGCTATTTAATGAGGTGGCTGGGAGATGGGGCGTTATGTAAGCGGTGGGTCCATCATGGTGGGCGGGTGGGACGTCGCTTCTTCTTCGATATTGGTGTCTTGAACATTCAGCTTTCAGCTTTCTGAAGATGACTCTGAATGCAATGGCTGGGGACGGCGAGATTGTTCGAGAGGTGCAGATGGGACGCCGCCACCGGATGGAGCAATCCTTCTGCCGTGATGCCTCGGGCAGCAAGTTTGGCATCGAGCTCAGCCGTTCGTTCGACGAGCAGATCATCCTCGTGGTTTACAACACGCCTCCATGAATGACCCACCACGCCATGGGTTCTACCTTCAATGCACCTTACGTTTACGAGCCTCTCCCAGAGGTGACATTCGAGCCGCCTCCTAACAGCAAGAATGCTCAGCGGTCTCTCGCGGTGGCACACTTCCGGCTCGTCTGCCTGGAGCCTGGTCCCGAAGATGCACCCATCAGTTTCCACTTCAGCATGTGTACCGCTCGTAACAACGCAGACAAGCGTCTGACCGCATCAGCCGATGGACCCAACTACGAGGCCGTCTCGTATACTTGGCAAGGCGATAAGAGCATTCGCACGGTACGGTGCCACGATAGGTCGTTCAACGTTTCTTCGGTGGTCTACGAACTGCTACTCCATCTTCGGCAGGCTGAACGTGCTCGGTGGCTGTGGATCGATGCCATCTGTATCGATCAAACCAATCTTCGTGAGAGAGCGTCTCAGGTTACGATCATGCGGCTGATCTACAATGCCGCCCAACAGACTCTGGTATGGCTGGGTCCGGCGAATGCTGAAACCGATATGATCCTACCTGCTGTTGAAAGAATGACCGAGGTGAGGAGACGAATGAATCTGGCCCCTGGACAAGACCCAGAAATCCGCAGTGGCGACCAAATCCACCTTCGCGCAGTGAAATCAGAACTCGGTCTACCATCCTCTTCCGCCGAGGATGAGCAGATGAAAGCACTTACTGATCTGCTGGAACATGGCTACTTCTCTCGAATCTGGATCATACAAGAGATTGTGGTCTCAAGGAAGATCACCATTCTGCAAGGCCATGCCGAGTTCTCCTGGTCTGAAGCAAGCGATGCTATTGTCCTTACATACCAACTCCGCATGGACGACGGATGGACCGAAACCATGCTATCCAACGTGGCCAGGGTACTGTTCTTGCAAGGCCAGCAAAAGCTATACGAGAAAGGTCATTTGGGCACGTTGCGACACATGCTGAACCTGTATCGACACGCCAAGGCGACGGACCCTCGTGACAAAGTGTACGCCCTGGCTGGGATATCGAACTGCTGGGACAAGTGCGTTCCGGATCTCTTGTCTTACGAGAAGCCCGTGGCGGATGCGTACCGTATCTGGACGATCATCCTGTTGGAGCAAGAGGATTCGCTAGACATTCTCAGTGCCGCTCACCGATATCCGAGATCATCCAACCTTGATGCGTACAGCTGGGTTCCTGACTGGAGTTTCGCTGGCAATACTGATGTCACGCATGTCGCACCTTGGCCCGGGGGTTACTTGCAAGCAACAAATCGCTCGAAATTAAACATATCGCAGTCGACCTTTGAGGATGGCTTCAGACTACTCGTTTTGGAGGGATACATTCTGGAGCGCGTGGAAGCAGTCGGAATGGCATTCTCACAAGACTCCCTTCCTCCACTGACTTTCCACATCCTATGGTCTCGCGCTCTGCAACAGATTTACTGGATGTGGCTCTCGTGGCAAAGCTGGGAGTCTGTCGCTGCTCTCCGATCTCAAAGTCGCTACGACAAAACCGGCGAAGACATGAGTGACGCTTACTGGCAGACGATCACGTACGGGGAAACGGGCTATCAAGAAGATGCTCTTCGGCAAGGCCGAGTAGACTTTCTAGCCTGGCAGAAGCACTTTCTACGCAACTCGCCCTGGATAAACGTGTCTTGGTTTCTTTGGCTTGCCTGCTTTTACGTCGTGGCGCAATACCGATTTCGTTTTCGTCGACAACAATATATCGGAAATCTGGCGTTTCGGAGTCGTTGGACTTCTGCTGCTGGATGGCGGAGGATGATCAGGACCGAGACTGGATACATTGGACTGGCTTCACATGGGGTCGAAATGGGCGATCAGGTGGCTCTCTTTCGAGGCGGCCGGATCCCGCTTGTGATTCGAAAAGCTATATCCGGTGACGAGTGGCATCTTACTGGTGACGCATACATCCACGGAGTTATGCAAGGCGAAGCCTGGGAGCCAGAAAAGTGCTCGAAATTTCGAATCCGCTGATACATTCACCTCAGGACCCATTCCCGGACCACAATCTTCTAACTTTCTCCCTCAAATCCCGTTTCGCCTCCCTTCGATCCTCTCCGGCGATAGCATCCACCGCGCCTTGCAACATCTCCGCCGTCGTGGGCGGCTTTCCAAAAGCATGAACATCAATATCCACAAAACAAACCTTGGAGTTCGACCGGACCCGCTCTTCGATGTTGACCCTCACGCTGTGCCACGCCAGATCGACAAACTCGCCAGGTCGCTGTGGTGAGAATCTTCTTTGCATGCTCCCAAAATTCTCGAAGGCGCTGGCTTCGTAGACGGCTACGCTCACGGCGGAGTGAGCGCCTGTACCGAGCATGACGACGAAGGCTTCTCGATCCGAGGATCGCAAGACGAGCAATGCGGTTGTGAGGGTATAAGGCACCTTAGGAAAGCGATAGACGAGCGGTGTGGTAGGGGCGCTCCAGCGCTGAGTCTCTGCGGTGGGAGCCATCGTCGGATCACGGCTCCCTTCTGCGGCCCTCGCGTTGATGATCTTGTACTCTGGCGGCTTTCTCTCATCACTTGTACACGTCAACGACCGAATCTGGAAGAAATGGTATGGAACGAGAATCTCAGTCGCGAAGCTGGGGAAGGTTTGTCGAACGTAGACTGCCTGCGGTTTGCCGACTGCTGTGACGGAGGCGAGTTTATCGCAATGTACCCGAGCGTATTGGTTCGTGCCGATGCTGAGGCGGGTGAAGTACACGGCGATCCAGTCGCTATAGGCACGACTGGGGACTGGACATCGGAGGGCCGCGACGAAGGTGCCGTCTTGTTTGGCTGTCAAAGGGAGAGTGAGATTGAGACCTCGCGCTGTCATGGTGCAGGGGTTGTAAGTCCCAACTTCGGTGTAAGGGATGGTATTGCCAGTACGCTCGAAGTCTTTGGGGCTATCGGCGAGCAGGCCATGAAATTCCGAGGTACCGTTCTCTTTGACCCACGCGAAGAGCGACTGATCTTCATTAGATTTCATGATCTCTTCCTGCAGACGCGTGAAAGCTCTTGTGGCGCCTTCACCATACAGCATGGGCATGTTGACGTCGAAAATACCAATCAGAGCGTACGCGAGGTCTTCTTCTCGCGTGGTCTCTCGCAGTGCGGCCCAACTCATACGTTTGGCGACGGAAGCGTGTTCGACAGGGAAGGTTCCAATTAGGTAGGCTTGTTCAATGCCGGTGATTTCGGTGATTGTCTCGTGGAGGCTGTCTCTGTAGCCTATTGAAATCCAGTCGGAGGAGAAGAATTCCAGCTGGGTCGGAGCGATCAATTCTTGTAGTGTCCAGCCTCGCTTCCACCAGCGCGATGTCTTGAATTGCTCCTCGAACAATGCTCCGTCTCCAACATCGGCCAGGTAGGTATAGCACTTCTCGGCTTTTCTGTAGTAGCCATACATGGAATTGATGGCCTCGCTGAGCTCCACTGAGCTGGTCTTGTCGATGCAACAGGTGTCGATCCAAAGCCATCCATACCCATCCAGCTTCGCCCGCTCCATGGCTTTGGTTAGCTTCGCGAACGCTGGTTTCCTGTTACATGTCCCATCCTGAATGTCCGAGAGGAGGACTTCGTCTTCGGGTTCGGTACTCCATGTGTGGGATAGGATGGCGTATGCAGGAATGTCTTTGCCCCATTTCTGGATGACTTCGAGTTTTTCGTTTCCGGGGATGTAGGGTCCAGTCTTGAGGAGGCGCATGTCGATCGATAGTTCGATAACCACAGCTAGGTTATGTCTTCAAACTTGAGACGATAAGAACAATTCGTCGACATCGAGAGTCCAGCAGCCGGTATCGAGGTCCGATTGAAAGGCGATTCCGTTCATATATCCATTGATCTTCTCCAATGCCACCACAAGTCTGAATGTATTAATAACACCTCGCGTAGCCTCAGAAACATGCTGCAGTCCAGAGAGGCGTCGAAGGTATACATGTACCTGCCACAGCCCGCAGGGGTCAGTTCAGCTGTCCACTAGCGCCTGTGTGTCTGTATCACCAACTTCGAACACAATACGCCGCCCAAAGTTGGCGTTGACTGTTATCGCAATCACTGGGCTCTCAGTGGATCTTTGACTGATTTCGAAGTGCTCGTTCGTGGGTCCGCAAAATGGCGAAATGAAAGTCGAAAAATGTCCGAGCTCCCTCTTTCCCTTTTCGGCCCCCATCATGCTCCGCCTTCACCGGTGTGCACTCCGCGAATCGATTATTGGACCACCAGTGATACAGCCAAGGATATCAGCCTCATGTGCCGTCGATCTATTTTGATGCCTCGATGCCTCGCCGGCGAAGTGCATATATTGTTTCTTCCCAGCCTGGACCAATTTCCTGCTTCTTGTCTCTTGTTCGTTTTCGCCGCTTGTGCGAAGTGCATGAATCGTTGCGTTGCTCCAGAGCCTTGGATCCGCCTCGTTTTTCGTCTCTCGTTCGAAATCCCCGACTCCTCGACGTCGTTCAAGCAATAGTTCAATATGGCAGAAACGACGACTGTGGGCGTTGCCGAGAAGACGACGAAGCCAGTAAGAGAGAGCCGAGAAATGGATTTCATCCATCCAGAACCGCCGTGAGTCTCCAGCCAAGCGTAGCAGTCGCCGTCCAACTAACACGACGAGTTGGTAGAATGACCTACCAACCCCCCTCCAAAGAACCCTCCCCAACAACCCACCCCATCCACGAGCGCGAACCCCGTCAAGTCATGAAACTCTCAAAACTAGGTTCCCAGCCCGCAGACGTCGACTGTCCGTACTGTAAAGCCGTCGTGCGGACGAGAGTGCAGGAAGTCTCTTCTGGGGATGATTGGCGAGTGACCTCCTACCCATGAACTTCATTCTCCAGCTTCGACTGACGATATGTTCCAGTATGATTCAATGCCTCATTTGTCTCGTCTGCTGGCCGATGCTTTTTTGTTATGAGAGTAACAAAGACCTCGACCATCATTGCTCGGTTTGCGGGAAGCGATTGACGCATCGACCGCATGGGAGTGCTGTGGTGCAGGTTGTTGCGGAGCCTGATCCGGCTGATCGAGAGGTCTTTGAGGGTTCGAAGTATGCGCAGGCCTGATCTTGTGCGATTTTGGGTTTGGGCGTTTTCTGCGGGCAGTTCATGGAGATGATATCTTGTGCGATGGGAACAGTTTTGTTTGTTCGATAAGGCGCGGCGATGGTCAAGGCTGCGACAGTTGTCAATCCGGTCGATTCCAATTCATCAACATCGTGTGGTTGGGCAGTGGCAAATCCCCATCGTATTCACATGTCGCTCCCGTGCCCTCTCACCAAGAAGAGTGGAGAGCTACTATTCTCAATAGCTCTCCCGAAGCCCAGAAGCAGCTCCCACGACGCTTATGCACCCTCTCACCAACCAAAATCCCCCACCACTTCAGTAAACTTCGCAGCCGCATAATGGATCGCAATAGTTCCATGACATGCATACAGCAGGCCGCGGCCGCGGTCGAAGTAGAATAAGCGACGTACGCACCACATCCCACCTCACCTCACTTCGCTTTCCGACGTTCTCTCGGTGACTTTGGTGGCTGTCGTTCGTTTTGTGTCTGTCACTCGCTTCAGACTGGGACATGGCTCTAGCGGTTTTGGAGGCGAATTTGACGGCGCTGGCTTTTACGTCGCCGGTTGTGGGGGATTCGTTGAGGTATGAGGTGGGACAGAGCGTGAATGTCAGCTGGACGACGCCGTGGGATTTGACGACTTTGGAGGTTTGGCAGGGAGCAGGCGACGATGGGTTTGCGGTGGATGTGCTGGCTGGTACGTTGAGGAATTTTCGAGATGAGGTTGGGTGTGAGACTGATTGTTGCGCAGCGAATCTGACGCAGGAAACGACTTCGTTCATGTGGAATGCTTCTACTCTTGGAGGAGAGAATGCGACCCAAAGTCTGTTCTTGCGACTGCAAAAGGGCGATGCGCCGAACACGTGCGAGAAATGCACTGCCGATAGCGCGACTTTTCGAGTTTCAGATCCCAATGCGCGGCCATCGAGTTCATCCACAGCCTCGGTGTCATCGACCGCGACACCCACGCCAGCAGCGGAAACCGCATCTGCTTCGCCCAGCTCATCATCATCTGGCCTTTCTGAGAGTACCCGACTCGGCTTAGGATTGGGGATTGGTCTCGGTGTCGGGCTTTCTCTGCTACTTGCACTCGGCATCATTCTTTTCTGCCTCCACCGGCGCAAGAAGAGGCAGCATGCCAACCCACCCACTTCGGATCGGCCAGACGAAGGACGAACTAGTTACGCAAGTGCCGGCGCCGACTCATGGATGTCGAAACATTCCAGCAAGATGTCGTACCACTCCCGCTTCGAATTCGAGACTCCAGAGGGCTACATCAAGGAAGGCAGCGAAGCGCTCTGGCCACGGACGGAGAAGCCGAGTTGGCTGCAGCGGGCTCCTTCGAAGCCCAAGATCCCGTTCTTTAGATCGTAGCATATCGCATCGTAATGTCATTCAGCGTTCAAGCGTGTCATGGGCCCGGTCTCATGTATTCTCTTACGTCCCAAACAAGTACTCTTTCATCCCAGGCGCAGGTTGAACACCATCCCTCAGCGCCAAAGAGGCACCAGTCTACGCCCATTGCGAACTCGGTGTGTCTGTCCATTCTTCCCAATTCTCTTCCCAGGCCGGTGCCATTGCCGCCTTTATCCACGTTGCTGCCGTCCGTCCAGACTCTGCAGGTCATGTCGTAGCTCGCACTGAGCAAGACATCACTGAGATGTGGACTCCAGCTCAGCTTTCGCACCGCGTAATCGTGTCCCGGTAGCAGATTCACAGGCCCCGAAGGCATCCTCAGATCAAACGTCTTCACCACCCCATCCACACCTCCAGCTGCAAGCACCGAATCGCGATATTTATTCCAATCATGCGTCAAACACTCCGTCGGCCCCACGCTCCTGCTCCCCAGCCCAGGCATAGCCATCTTCGGCTGCGCATGAATCGGAATCGCAAACTGCAAATGATAATTCGAATCCGGGCGACTCCTCAGATCAAAAACCCTCAAATGGCTATCCCTCGACACACACGTCACAATCTGCGGGTGGTGCGGGCTATACTGCGCCGAATACACGCACGAATGCACGGGCAGCGTCATCAAGCTCTCCTTCCTCTCCGGCGTCCAGATCTTCACCGTGCCATCCCAGCTACTGCTCAGAAACGTGGCCTTCTCTAGCAAATTCCAGTGCACGGCAAAGACTTCTCGTTGGTGCTCCTGCCATCCCGCGACGGGGAACTCGCCGACGCCGATGTCGAAGAGCTTGATGCTGCCGTCGCCGCCGGCCGTCAGCAGCTGGTTCTCGTGCTGCTCTGACCATGTCAGGTCGAAGAGACAGTCTTGTGTTTCGAAGAACTTCTCGCATGCGATGCCGTTGGGCGTCAGGTTGAGGATGAAGAGGCGGCCGTTGCCCACGAGCCCGAAGTTGGCGCCGGCGGAGACGGCGAGGCGCGAGTCGAAGAAGGGCGAGTATTTGACGCTGTACGGGTTGAAGCCCGCTGTGCGGAATTCGAGCATTTTGATGGGCTTGCCGCGGGGGCAATTGGATGATTTAGGTAGACATTACGGAGAGAAGAGGGAGCTGTTCATGTGAATGTTCATGTTGTCCTGCGCCGAGGTATCGTCATCGCTGCCGCCAAGATCTCCGTCGGGGAAGCCCCTCACTCTCCTTGACCTAAACCTCAACGTCGCCTCTTCAACAAACATCAATATCCACAAAATGTCCGACTCCGCCGTCTCCTCCTCTGCTCGAGGAGCCGGATTCCTCATTCTCTTGCAAATTTCCTCACGAGCACTCACATTCGCCCTGAATCAAGTCCTCCTCCGCTTCCTCTCGCCAACACTTCTGGGTGCCGCTGTACAACTCGAATTATACATTATCTCAGCCCACCATTTTGCTCGAGAGAGTCTACGAGTCGCATGTCAGCGACAACCAAAGAGCGGCATTCAGTCAGCTGTCAATTTGTCTTATCTGGCCATTGCAGGAGGCGTTCCGATCGTTCTGGTTCTGGCGCAATGGTATTTGAGTACCAGCTACCCGGATGTCCTCTACTTTGTGGAGGCATTGAGGATATGCGAGCTTGCTGCGATTGTGGAGTTGTTCAGTGAGCCGGCTTTCGTGGCTGTGCAGCAGAAGATGCTGTACAAGACGAGGGCGGCTGCAGAGGCTAGCGCTGTTGTGGTGAAGACTTTCGCTACTGCTGGCCTGGTCTTCTGGGGCCAATTTAAAAGCATTGAACTGGGAGTCCTACCTTTCGCCGTTGGGGAGCTGGCTTACTGCTCGACCCTGACTATTGTGTACACCTGGCACGTGGCGCCAGTCGCTGTGGCCGACAAGTTCTCGCTCCTCTTAAGCAAGATCCAACCGAGGTGCGTACGCCTCTCAAATGTAAGCCAAACTTTTCTGATGTCTCTCCATAGCTCTGAGGAAGAGAGGAACGATCTCCTCTACTCTCGTCTCTCAAAGTCTCTCCTCAACTTGAGCGTTTCACTGTACATCCAATCAGGCATCAAATATCTCCTCACCCAAGGCGATGTCATCGTTAGCACTACCCTCGCCTCACTGGAGGATCAGGGCATGTACGCTCTTTCAGCAAATTATGGCGGCCTCATCGCGAGGATGGTCTTCCGCCCAATCGAAGACAGCTCGCGGAATCTCTTCGCTCAGCTGTGCTCTTCCCCCAAAACCGACGAGACCACTTCAGCGAACGAGAAATCCAAAAAGCCTTCTGAAAATATCAAACAAGCCGCAACAACCCTCCACACCATCCTCCGAGTCTACACCATCGTCTCCCTCCTTGCCGTCACCCTCGGGCCCACAGCCGCACCTCTCCTCCTCCGCCTCGTAGCAGGAACCCGCTGGTCTAGCTCGGGAGCTGGCGAAGTACTAGGAACATACACCTACTCCATCCCCCTCTTGGCTTTGAATGGCGTCTCTGAAGCTTTCGTCGCCGCTACAGCGTCTGAGAAGGATTTATACTGGCAGAGCATCTGGATGGGCGTCTTCTCTGCGGCTTTCGCAGGGAGTGCGTATGTGTTTCTCAGAGTTTTGGAGTTGGGTGCGAAGGGCCTTGTTCTGGCGAATTGTGTTAATATGGGGTTGAGGATTGCGTTTAATGCTTGGTTTGTGAAGGGGTGGTTTGGGCAGAAGGGATTGGTGAGTACACATTCTCACTCCGAGGCGGGACTACTTGCTGATCTGAACGAACGCAGGACTTTAAGATCATGGACCTAATGCCTAATATGTACGCCACTGCCGTCGCAGTCGTGATTCCAGGCCTGCTGTCACTGAATGGTGGAGTCTTGGAGACGTATGGCTTGCTTGCGGAGCTGGTGAGAGTCGGCGCTATCGGTGGCGCTTTCGCGGTCTTTGTTGCTGCGACGGAGAGGAGATTTTTGGTGGATTGTTACAGGAAGATGAGATCTTAGAGACTGAATTCTGTGACATACGTTAAAGTAAATAATGCCTCTTACAATTACTCCATGTTAGCATGTTTGCCTGACTTAGGCCATGTGTGTTCTTCAACCAAATGTCCAAGAATATTCACAATATCCTCGTCCATCGCCATGATCTGATCACCATGAGCTCACTGGAGCGCTCTCCAATTTTACGTTGCCCTCTTCGTCTCATTCCAAGATCCCTTCCACCTGCCCGGCCCAGTCACCTGCTTTGTAGAATTTGCATCGTATGCATATGGGCCCCATGTCAAGTTCTGGGAACTCAACGATCTTGTATCATTGCCAAATGAACTCCACGTCAGATTATGAGCAACCATCTTCCCATCGCTCGTGAGAGCTTTGCGCTCACAGTAGAATACCGTCTTATCAGTCGCGGTCCAGTTCATAGTCATCAATCCGGCTTCATTTGACTCTCCGAAGGTGGCGAGTTTCTGCACTTTGGTCTCGTCGCTGTCAGGAAGTTAGTCTTCACACATCTGGCAGATTTCTTGGACTGTAAACTGACGCATAGACATGGCAAGGGCCCAATCCACGCATAATTCCAATGGATTGGACAGCGGCGGGGTCGTCGATGAAGTGGTAGATCCAATCTATTCGACTGAAGTCAGCTTTGCAGGTCGAAGAATATGTTTTAAACTTACGGAGATTGCTGGTACGGATGTCTGCGAAGAACATCGGATGCAGGGGAAAGTATCCCCAGTTTGGCATTGTGTAGAAGATGATCGTTTCGTACGAGACGGCTATGTCGATTCGAGTGGAAGCACTTGTGGTCTCGGCTGCTGCCATGCTGCTTGTCTGGCTGGGGACGTAGGTGCTTTGATCGAGCGAGCTCGGTGTGCTCGATGAGTCTGTCGTGGAGATTGGGTCGTAGCTGTAGTGCTCTCCGACTACCGAAGTAGGGCTGAGAAGTAGAAGTGCCAGGAGGCTCGTTGTGAAGGCGAGAAGGTCCATGGTCGATGTACGAGCGTCGACGGCGGCTTGATCGCTAGGAGTGCAGTCGTTGAAGTCAAGTCGCTAGTTTTGATGTGTTCTTCTGTCGGTATTACAATTCGCTATGGTTGATCGAGAATGGGGAGCTTGATCATCGCTTGTGATAGAAAGTCAACAGAGCATTCGTTGGCGTGAAATTGTCGGACGAGATGAAGGCAAGAAAGCCTTTTGAAGACAGGACACAGGGTCAGCCGACCGTCACGCATGATACAAGAAGCGGGATAGTAGGGCGTTCTTTCCTCAATGAAATGGGCATACGCCGTGGCATGTGAAAGCTGCACAAGATGATAACAGCGCCTGTGCAGGTCAGTTCGACGAAAAGGAGAGAGCAACATTGAATGTTCGTTGAATGGAAATTAAAGAAATCAAGACGTGCTTCTTGAACAATTCAATTCTTTTCTGGACCCTACTCCTCCTCGCAAGGCGTACTCGCCGGCGCAGCAGCCATCTCAGTCGGCGTGAAGACTTCAGCAGGATTCGACGCAACCGGAAGAGATGATGGTCTCGCAAACAGCTTCGAGGGATCTGCCGTCTCCGCGTACCAAGTGCTCAAAGTTGTTGGCGCAGTATACGTTAGGGAGATGCTGGCCGTGGCACTAAATGTTGGAGCGGGATTCTCAGCAACTTCGGTGGGCACCGCGTCTTCTGTCATGGTGGTGAAGATATCGGTCGGAGAGGCTTGACCGCTGTAGAACACAGGGCTTTCGGCAGATGGTAAAGTTGCAGTAGTCGATGAACTCTTGACCTTGGTCTCCAGAGTCGTTGGGGTAGTCGGAGCTGTGAATGTGGTTTGAGCTGGCGTGGCAGTTTCGATAGTCGAAGTTGTTGCGACCTTTGCAGCAGCAGATCCAGACGCAGCCTTTGCTGCTGGGCCGGAGATTGATTTGGTGATATCGCCTTTCTCGATGTACACTCCTGAGAAGTGCCAGCTCTCCTTTACTGCATCGCCAGTACCAGACGGCAGTCGTAATACACCGAGATGCCAGTCGGCGCCATTGGAAGAAGTGCTTGCTGAGACTGGTCCAGCAGTGAGAGTGAGGTCTTTGGCTCCGGTCGAGTGATAGAATTCGACAGTCTGAGCATCGAAGTCGATGCCGTACGCAATATTGTGCCAGACGCCAGCCTCGAAGGTAACGTTCCAGTGGCTCTGACTGTCGGCATACCAATGCAAAAGATTGCTTGAGCCACCCGAAGCACCGAATTTCAATTCCGTGAAGTGGCTTTCGAAGAAGCATACCTGATGCTCTTCGGTAGGAGTTGGTGGGTTTGTGCCAGTATGCTGTACAGAGAAGTGATAGAAGACCTTGCCCTTGTTGATAGCAGCAGTCGTCTGTGGAATGAGCTCCGTTCGAAGCATCGTCTGGCCATTCCACGAAGAAGTCTTGTCGACGCTGATTTGAATGCCCTGCTTCGATGCAGTGTCGGATGGATTCTTGTAATCCTCGGAGAGGGCTACATAGTCGCTAGTCGCTCCACTTCCGTGAATGTAGTATTGGTAAGGCCCGACTTGATTGGACCAGGACCAGTCGTTGAGGAATGCTGCTGTCTTTTGGCCGTTTAGGCGTCCGTCCCAGAGAAGTGAGCCCGCTGATGCAGTGCCGACCAGGGCGAGAAGTGCTGTCGAAGCAAACATGTTGTGAAACGAATGGACGCGGAGATCTACTCGCGCTTGAAAAATGAGAGACGAAAGGTAGAAAGGGTGCGAAAGGTCAGCAACTCGAAGAAAATCTCACGTTGGGGACAGCATGCTCTGTATATACCAGTGCTTTGGCGGAGATTTGAGGATCGTACACATAAAGACGGAATGGTTCTGGACGATGCCAATTTTTGGTTCGGTGTTCGCGTTCCTGCAGATAGATTGCAACTTGAAACATCGGCAAATCTCGCGGCGGCTTGAAGATGCTTCTCATCTCTTATCATGCCGTTCGGTGAAGGTAAGAAAAGTGCTTATCCGCACTTGAGAGAGCATCGCTAAGTGAAGATGGAGAAATCATGAACGATGAAAGAGAAGAAGGTGGTAATTGGGAGAGAATGCTTCAAGGGTGAAGTTGGAGTCAGCAAAGCACAGACCAAGAAAAGCGGGTCCACCTCGGGACGTCACCTCCTCGTTTCTCTTCTCTATTGCACCAACTTTCTTGACAACGACATCTTATCGCATTGGGACCAACTTTCGAAAGACTTGTATCAATGGACATCTGTCTCAGACAACGGTGAAGCGTGCGGCAGTGGCTTCAGGGCGTACCCTTCCGCTCATTCCGGCTGCTAATGTTCGTCTGCTTATCTTCTGACAGCCTCGAAAGACGGCATGCCAATTCGCAATACCTTGACAACCACGACCGGACCACTGGGTACCGCTCGAAGCTCTAAACCTTCGAAAATCCCCCGAGCTCGAGATCGCATGATCCAGCAGCACCACCCAACCCAGAAAACCTCTCGATCGGAGGTCATATAGCTTCAGCCACAGCTTCGAGGATTACTAAATCTGACCGTGTTTCTTCCAAGCACCTGAGTCATGCTTGATTACAGACATGCACCTCCGGCCTTGGCGAAGTCTAACGATATAACGAGGTGCAACCTTTCACTATTACGGTGTCCATACTGTGGAGATCATTGGCCGGTCTTAAAAGGCTCACTCAATCTTGTCAACTTCATTTGAAGCAAGACTTCAGATACTTCTTCACCGCATCGGCGACCTTCGACAACATGTCAGAGGACAAAGTGCGCGTCTGCGGCTAGACGATGGTCTAGAATCGCAACGTTCGTTCCAGCGCCAAGATGGCGAGAAGAAATAAGAGTAGGTCTCGATTGTCCGCAGGTCTCGCAAAGCTTCATCGAACAATTTTACCACTGGGCTTGATTATATTCTGGTCAAAACTTCCGTCTGCGCTTACTTTGCACTTCACACGCCTTTTGACAATTGCCAGCTTTTGCTTGGTTGGTTTGGCACTTCCTGCACCTGAAGAGAACGGTAACGCCCGACAATCATTTTCAAAGGCTTTGGCTCAAGCACTCAACGAGGAATAGGAATCACCAACGTCGAGATCGCCGCCGTTGAAGACTACGGGCCCAAGGGACCTTGTTGCGGGCTGGGGACAGAAGCTTGCTGCCACAGACCTGAAGAGCGGGCCGCCTTTGTGAAGAGAATGGCCAATAAAGGTGAATATGTTTTCATAACGATCTCCTGGGCGAGATAATCTAATGGGCTTGTAGAGGCTGAGGACATTGTCCCATGCTGCTTGCTAGGCACTGAAATGTGCTGCCATCAGCCTGAGGAGCGTGAGGCTTTCATCGGCCGTGCTGCTATGGTAGAAGCTCCGGTGGCATGAAGTGTCATCACTATGTTATCTCTACCACATAAATAGCGGCATGATCGCATCGCCACGACGAATCGATGCTACCCAACACAAAACTCGAAAGATCTCTCTGCCTTGCTACCAATTGCACTTTTCATTGCGTAATCGCAGCCTGCCTCGAAATAACCGGATACACATACTCTCCACCTATGAGCGCTTCTGTCGGGTCGTACAATCGAACTGCTGATTATCAGTATCACATCTCCAGCCCACCTATCCAAATGATCCAACTTACAGGTCAACGTAAACTCCGACCCATTAGCAATTACAGGCAACCAATTCTGCGACCAATTCGTCGGCGGCGGCGTGTTCGCCCCTTGAACCAAGATCTGGAACGGATCGTTCCTGGCACTGGAGTTGAAAGTTGCGTGCATGTAGTCGGGATAGATCAGCGTGCCATCGGTGTAGGTGATGTTACTACGGTCTCCTACGGTGTATTTGTTCTGCGAGTTGGAGATGAGGAAACCGGCGGCGTCGTAGGCTGTGACGGACCAGAAGCCTGGTGAAGGTGTGAGTTTCAGCTTGTCTGGCTTTTACAACGGAGTTTGGACTTACCATTGTTGCCCACTGGAGGCTTTCCACTGAAAGAAAGCATTAGTGCTTCGTTGGGCTGCAATACAAACTCATTTGTCGACGGCATGGGGTAAATTGCCTCTTTGAAGGTATTGTCCAGGTAAGCATCGACCCCAAAGTACGCTCGAGTGAGGAAGTCGGTGCCGTTCTGGAAGACTCCCTGCTGATCGGTGGAGATGATCGACCAGCCGTTGTTCTCTGTAGTATAGACGCCTGGTACAGAGGGAGTCTTGCGGTTCATTGCGTGGAATGTAGCATTGGCAGCTTGAAGGTCAACCGAAGTCGGCTTTTGGTAGTTTCCATCGCTTATACCGGCGAGCTTGAGGATTTGCCGGACGGCGTAGGTCATGTTCGACGCCCAGGGAGGGTTTCCCTCTTGTAATCGAGCGAGTAGCTGGAGGGATTGCACGGCCTGATCACCGCTTACGTTGGAGAAGGTCTTGCCGGTAAGGGGCTCTCGAATCGCGGTATGGGTGTTTGTTGAGTTCAAAGTGACTTGACTGAGCCAGTCGGTAATGTAATCCACATCTGTGCTGTTATTCTTTGCTTCGACTCGGATCAGGAGCGTTCCGTCCGTTGTTGGAGAGTCGAGACAGCCTTGATAGCCGTCACATGGGAAGACGCCGTAGTGATCTGTGTGGAGAGTAGGGCGAATCAGGTAGTCTCCTGGCGCGCTGTGATCGATGCTGCCTATAGTGGCATACGATGATCCAAATCTGAGTTCAATCAGCTGTTTGATGCCTTTGAATCTTGAGATGGAGGATACTTACGGATCCCAAAAAGCCAAGATATATGCTCTATCATCCTGCATCTCAGGTAGATGAACGACCACATCGCTCTCCGACAGATCAATGGCAGCGATGTCATATACCGTGTCCTCGTTGGGATGCACAACTTCCATAGTCTTCGGTGTTGCGAGCTTCACCGGTGGCCCAAGGTTGTTTGTTCCTAGCAAATCGAATGCGACTGGACTGACGAACTCTTGCTTGTAGTAGTACAAAGGGACGCCGTACATCAGGCTGAAAACTGTAGCTCCAAATGGTGTGTAGGTGAGATTGTAACGGGAGAGAAGGTCCTGTGGAGTCACTCCAGGAGACTTTGGATGATGCCATGCTGGTGGGTTCCCATAGCCGGGGTGACTCCATGTTGGGCTAGGAGGACTTGGGTGAGGCCCCGGACCATACGGCCGCCAAGAGGGTCGGTCGCCATGGGTTCGATCAGTTGGAGAGGCGTGAGATATTTGAGTCGGCCAGGCGGTTCCGATGCAAGAAGTCGATGTATCCAGTGGTATAGATGAGACAAACGCAGCGAATGCAAGAGGGAGTATGAGAAGAAGTTGCATCGTTGCAACCTAAGTATCGGACATGAGAAATGAGTTGACGACGTGCGGTCGTTCCACAATACGCCTCAGGTACTTATGTGGTTTGTACTCTGCTCAGTCAACTCTCACAGTCCATAAAAGCATGCGTTGCGCTCACGCAGGATCGCAGCTGAAAGGCAGAAGCTGCAAGGCTGCAACTTCCCAAGCCCTGATCGGGCATGCTGCGCGGTTAAGTTTTTGAACTGCGTCGTGCGCCGATGCAAGACATCGTGAATTCAGTCATTGATGGAGAACAACGTGGAAGTAGTTGGGATATGCTTTGAACAAATTCGCATGGCGTGGTACATCATATCGAACTAAAATCTCAAGTCGTCACTGCACTTGCCGACAAAGCTCCTGCGATCCCTAGACATCGCTACTTCCTCCGTACCTGGCAAGCAGTCTACTCCGAGCAAATTCCTCTTCTGGTGACGGCACTGGCTTCGCAAGTAGGTCCAGCACGCTCGTGTTGCCCAAGTCGTTCGTCAGCAGGATTCGATCTGGACTGTCGACTCCAAATCTGCTCGAACGATGATGCTCGGGTGTCTTTTCTTCCCGAGCTCGCTGATTGCATCTGCCTCGGGTCACAGACTCAGCTTGCAACGCACTGCTCAACTGATGTTGTAATGCAGCGCACTTGTTCTGCAGCCGTTCGTGTTCACGTCGAAGATCCTCTCCAGAGCACAGGCAGCTCTGCATCTGCTCGATGCAATTTGATGTTTGGTCCTGAACTTCTATAACTTCGTCTCGAAGAGCTTGGACATGCGATTGCGGCCCATCTGGCTGAGTGGTAGCGTTAACCCATGTAGTTTCGTTGTTCGCTCCTTGTGACGAGCTCATCCTCTCAGTACGACTTTGCGGATGCTGTTGTGTCCCGTGCAGCCCCAGAATGAAGTACGACTTAGAACTTCAAGATAGTGCAAGCGATTGACTCAGTAGTCTCGTTTGATGCGTTGGCAGTATGTCAGTGAGAAAGTTTGGCTTGGTTGGGGGCTGGAGTCAGGCTTCGTTGTTTGTCACTGGATTGCTTCTTCGATAGATCGATGAACATGCATCTCTCCTGAGCGTACCCCTTGCGAGTTTTATCATTGCAGGAAGGACTGTCATGCTCCATTCCCGTTTTGTGTATGCACGGTGAGCTTTATTGCATGAACAGGCTTTAGCCGGTTTGTTGCCTTCACAAGCCGAAGCAGCAGTGAAAATTGATTCAACCAAGACTAAGAGGTGAAGCGCCCGTAACCACGGCGTCTGGTAGTGCTTGCCGAAGCGATTCATTCTTCAAGCCATCAAGAGTGAAGTCAGCCTGCATAAGAATGCCGTGGGTGAACGAATCACTTCTCCATTGAGAAGGAAGTCGAGGCTTCCGTTCGTCTTGCGTTCTCTCTCGGAAGTGTAGAAGTGTCTTATGGTATACCTGACAAGCTCCATTCCTGAGAACTTGTGAGGTTCCAACTTACAGTTAGCAAGATTCAACACGAAGATGGTGTTGTGAACGCAGTCATTCCCATCAAGTGTTGAACGAGGCTGAGATATTCAACGAAGCAGTCAACGCATGCTTCAAGCCATGCTTCGGGGGAATGCTTGCCCATAAGTAGCACTCGTGGTGTCGACCACACCATGACCACTTCCTATTCCCAAGACCTTGAACTACTTGAACCACCTCTTTGTCCAGACTATCGTCATCATGAACACCCAAGCTCAGAACGTCAATATGTCAGACCTCCCCGACCTCAACGCCCGAATCGGCCTCACCCACCACTGCGAAGACCTCGACGCAGCCCGTACCATAGTCAAATCCAACCTCCAGCGCGACACAACCGAACTCCAACAACACCACGACGCCATCTCCCACTCCCACCCAGCATACATCGCGCACATCCAGCAAATCGAGTTCGCCTACCTCTCAGCCATGGAGAACAAGATCAATTCTCCAGAGTATCTACAACTACAGGACAACGGCAAGACCGTTGTGTTCAGGACCCAGAAGTTTTGCTTCCGGGATACTGAGGCTGCGGATGAGTTTGTTAAGGAGAGGAGGAGCCAGGCGTTGAGGGTTTTGGAGGTGTTAAGAGAGGAGGTGAGGAGTGGTGGTGGGGAGTGGTTTGAGCCGGAGAGGGCCAATATGATGGCCACTTTGCGGTATAAGTTAAAGAGTGCGAGGGCAGCGGCTCAAATGTTGCTGTAGGTGAGTTCTTGGTGTTTGAGTTGTTCGTGAGTAAGTTGGCCAACTTTTGAATTGCATGCTTTGAAGATGCTCTCTGTTACTTCCCATACCTTCTTTTCCCATTTTACTTTCTCTTCTCACCACTCTCGCTCCCTCCCCAGAAGTCGTCGAGCAGCCTCACGGCCGACCCTCTCCTCCAAAGTCCTCACCTCAGCCTCATGCTCCCTCATTTTCCGCTGTAGTCTCTGGAGTTCATTCTCCAGGGCGACCTGTCGTCGCAAAAGGCGGTCGTATTGGTCGCGTCCAATGTGATCGGCAGCTGGAGCTTGAGAGTCGGGCCGTTCGTAGTCGAAAGACATAGTGGATGGCTGGTGTGAAGGGAGATAGGCAGTGAATGCGGAGGGGATGGGGATGAGATTGAAATCAGTTGCATTTGCGTTTCGCAAGATCTCGCTGCTGGCTGAGGCAAGCAGACTGTAGGAAGATGGGTATCATACTATACAAACACAAACTGTAAGCAAGCAGTAAGGCAAGCCATCGCCGTCGTCGAGTTGCTTATCCATCGTGAAGAAAATTCAATCCCTGGCTCTCTCTGCCCTTCGCGCTCATGTATCCTTCACGGCCTCCGCCTCAGCCGAGAACTTGACCTTCTTTCCGTTGGTATTGCCGTTGGTCGCGCCCTCTTCGACCTCGAGTGAGTCATCTGCCTTTCTCTTCCCCTTGCCCTCTGCCACTGGCGCGGCCTCCTGCTTGGGCTTCTTCTTCTTGACCATGCCAGACAGATCATTGGCGTTCTGGGTGGCTTCGGCCAGGCGCTTAGCTTGGTCGGCCTTGCTCTCACCAATCAGTGAGCCCAGAACTCCCCTCAGAGCCTCTTCGTCGCTGCCTGGCGCACCTGCCGGCTGCATGGCGCTCAGGGACACAGCGGGCTTGCGAAGGTCCTCGAGACGCTGCTCCATGTCCTGGATCATCTCGTTGACTTCAGCAATGCCCTTCTTCTTCTGCTCTGCTGCTGGCGCCTCGAGTGTAGGTAAAGTGCTCTCCTCTTTGGCGACACGAGCTTTGCAGGAGGCGATGGCGAGCTCCATCTCAGCAGCAGCCTCCTTGCGCATTTCCTCATCGACTTGCGCGACATTGGACTGGCCATCGGGGGTCTCCTCAGTCGATGTGACGGATGCGAATTCGAGGGCCAGAGAGAGCTTGTAGTGGGCTTCTGCGATCAGGCTGCTCTCTTCTGGGTAGAGTTGCACTTTCAGGCCGAGTGCCTCTCGCGTGTCGTGGATGGCATCCTGGAAGCGCTCGTTCTCCAGAGAGATCTCAGCCTGCAAGTCGTGGGTATCCGCCAGACGTTCCTTCAGTTGCCGTACTTCCGGTTTCTCCTCTGTGCCTTTACCCTTGCCCTGCTCGTTCTGAGCAGCCTCCAACTTCCGACTCAGCAACACGCGCGCCATGTCCAGAATCTCGTAGGCCGTCGCAAAGTCATCCTCTTCCTCCTCGGGCTCACCATCTCCTTCTTCACCTTCCTCGTCAGAGTCTTCCCAGTTCTCGTCGCCTGTGATCTGGAGGAAGGGGTTCGAGCTGACGTCGGGCTTCATGCCATCCACCTCTTGCGCCGCCGCACCAACCATCTCCTCTGCCGTCTTCTGCTCGCCATCCTTGATCGCATCAGCAATCAAGCCTCCTGCGCTCTCACCTCCGTTTGTCGCAGCCACGCTACTCTCAGCGTGGGCCTTCGACACCTTCCTCTTCTTGCGCTTGGGTTCCTCGCCGGCGACCTTTCCTCCTAGCACATCGGAGTTCTCGACTGCGACATGGTACAAACAGCGACCGTATTGGTAGAGCAGGTCGGCGTTTTCGAGGGCCATTTCGCCGTTGATCTCATCTTGCACCGCCGCCGCCTCACTGTAGTATTCGGCGGCCTTCTCATACTTCTTCAGTGAGTACTGATGCGTCGCAGAGGCCTTGAGCTGGTCGAGCTTCGCGGGCAGGTCCTCCGTCGCGGTGGGTTGCTCGGTTGGAGCGTCGTCTGCGGTTGGACTGGCCATATTGGAGGTATTGGTGTAGATGCGACTGTGATGATGTGTTTTGCAGGAGAATGTAGAGGAAGGAAAGAAGGTTGGTGAGTGAAGAAGGAGCGAGATCAAACAGCTCGCCGCGACTTCCACATGCACGCTCGCGTCACGTCTCGGCTCGGGCCGATCCTGAATTGAAATTCGCGTCGCGTCACTCTGGGAAAGCGCGACGACCACTTTGGCTTCACTTGACTTCACTCGAGCATGTGATAGAATCGACAACAGCAACTCGACATGGCGTTACCGTTCAAGCCGCTGGAGAACAACCAGTTCTCCTCATCGCCGGCGTTCGGCACTCCGCTCCACCCCATCCGAGATCCCGCACAGCGACCTCCCCCGCCGCCCGCGTTCAAGCCGCAGATAGCAACAATCTTGCCCATCCTCCTGCCCCCGCCTACATTACGACCTCTGGCATTTCGAATCTTCACCAAGAAGCACAACTACACGTTGACGTCCTCAGCTCTCCAAGCATTGGCATTTTTCGTGGGGAGACACTGTGGGTCAGGATGGCGGGAAGAGGGCACCGGCGAGAAGGTCCTCGAGGAAGTCGCCAAAATCTGGAAGGCCGAGAACGGCCCTGTTATTGTGGAAGATGGCGATCGATTGAAAACAATCCTGAGCACACTGCAAGGCTGCATGAGTGGAGGAAGAATCACCAACGTCAAATCTGGCAGCAATCTCAGCCGCCAGACCAGCTTTGCCTTCGGGAATGATAGCGCCGTGGACCTCTCAGACATCCATCGAAGGCCGGAGCTGGAAAGAAACGGAAGCAGCTTTGGTATGAGTGCCTTGAAGGTCGACTCGCCAGCACCGGAAGAGCAGGAAGAATCCAGCAAGGACCCCCGAAGCTGGCTGAAGGTCATCTCGGCTTTTGACCAACCACGCTTTACATACGACGTCGACAAGAAGCACTTTCTCGCTCTGTCATCGAGACCAACCATGTTCCCTTCGCCAACGCACAAGACTGCCATTTTCAGGGAGCGATACAACATTATACACCAACGATTACTTCGAAATCCGGCGTTCCAAGCCCCTTCATTTTCAGCAACGCAGCCCGCGATATCCAAGCGCAAGAACAACTCAGCGTTGGAAAGACAATTCTACAAAATCACTCCCATTGCAAATCTACTTGGCCGTGGCGGGACCTCGCATCTCATTTTGGGCATGCTGGTCATTGCCCCGACTGGAACACTGGCAGTGACTGATCCCAGTGGGAGTATAACTTTGGATTTGCAACATGCTTGTTCGATGCAAGAAGGCGAGCCCTACTTTTGCCCTGGTATGATCGTCCTGGTCGACGGCGTGTATGAAGAGGACTGGGCTGGTGCGGGATCGAGTGGTCTGGGAAATACTGGAGGTGTTGGTGGTACCATCGGCGGGCGATTCGTTGGATTCGAAATTGGAGGTCCTCCTGTCGAAAAGCGAGACCTATCACTGGGCATAAACCTGAAAGCCGAGGATCTTGGAGGCGGCTTTGGATGGACCGACTTTCTTGGACAGGGATCTGAACGAGCTGTGGGAAGCAGGATGAAAAGATTGGAAGAGAAGTTGATTGGGCCAGACACAGAGGCTATTGAAGAGTCGAGAAGGCGGATGGTGGTCATCTCGGATGTCACACTGGATCAGCCTGTCGTTCTGAGCGCCCTTCGAAAGGTATTGGAAGAGTACTCCCTGCTCGATCAACCTCCAATGATTTTCGTTCTCATGGGCGACTTCTCCAGCAAAGCAGCCATGGCTGGTGCCGGAGTCGGCTCGATTGAGTACAAGGAGATCTTCAACGAGCTGGCTGCTGTCCTGGCAGACTTCCCGTCCCTTCTTCGGAGATCTACGTGGATCTTTGTTCCCGGTGATAACGATCCATGGGCATCATCATTCAGCGCCGGCGCGAGCACGCTGATGCCCAGAGAAGGTGTCCCTGACATCTTCACCAGTCGCATCAAGCGTGCTTTCGCAAATGCAAAGTCGGAGGGCGGCTTGATGAAGAAGGACGAGGTTGACGGAGAGGCTATCTGGACCAGCAACCCATCTAGACTCTCGTTGTTTGGCCCTGCACATGAACTTGTGCTTTGCAGAGACGACATCTCCGGCCGTTTCAGGAGAAATGCAGTCAGGATAGGGCAGGCCGCACGACAGTCAGAGCAACAGGAGGACGTACCTGCTGCATCGGCCGAAGGAGAAGACATCGTAATGTCTGGAGCCTTACCCTCGACTGAAGACGTTTTACAGGAGGATACTCAGACCACAGAGCCAATCGACTCGCCCATGGCTGACCCAGTGCCACCCGAGGCGTTTGGCATCAAGGAGGCCAAGCGTCTGATTCTGTCGTTACTTCCACAGTCGACTCTCTCACCTTTCCCATTGACTGTTCGGCCGACGCACTGGGACTACACGACATCCGCACTATCCCTCTACCCATTACCGCACACGCTGGTGATGGCAGATGCAGAAGCGCCACCATTTACCTTAACATTCGAGGGTTGTCACGTCATGAACCCCGGCAGACTTGTGGAAGGTGGTGGCCGCAGAAAGAAAGTACAATGGATTGAGTACGATGCATGGATGAAGCGTGGCATTGTGAAAGAGATATGGATGGGCTGAATGAAGTCATGGCATTTGCTTCACTATTCAAGATCTCCGGCTGCCATGTCTTGACTCATGCTCCCGCATCTCAGCCTCACCAATCAACGCGGCAAGGCTGGCAGTCATCTCAGACAGTGTGTACATCTGCCCAGTAGGCGTCCCGCGGTTACGACTTTGTTGGGCGCCTGTGGACGGGCCAGCTGTTGTATTCTCTCGTAGCGCTTGTCCATCTTGCCGCTGTTGGGTCAAACGCTGGCGCATTTCCGCCACAGCAATTTCCCAGGCTCTGACTTGCTCCTCCAAAAGAGGCTCCCCAGCTTCCATTCTGCGTGAGAATTCGGCCCAGTCTGAGTGAGTGTACCGGCCGGGCGCTCGTTCGGAGACCATGTCAGGAGTTTCGAAGCGAACGGTGGCAGCCTCGTCGTTGCTGCTCTGGAGGGTTGACTCTCGTTGAAGTGTCGGTGGGGTTGTCTCGACGATGCACCATCGATCGTTGTCGATGATCTGATCGGATTCTTCGTCGAAATTGATGGATATCGAAGATGGTCTGAAGCAAACGTCAGCATTCACGTCAGCAAAGGAGATAGAGGCAATCAACGACTTGCCTCTGTCTGCCACTGGAGCGCCTCCTCAGCCAATCTCGTGGTTGTGGATATGGTCCTAGGAGGCCATGCATGCATGCAAACAGATACGCACGCGCCACGGCGGGAGCAAGGAGCTCGATGCATTGTTCCTCGAAGGTCGGCATTGCTAGCGGCAGTGCTAAGACAACTAGGACTGACAACAGTTTGATGGCTCAAATACAGATCTACTGATGAATCCAACCCGCCATTCATGACCACACCACAGCCTTCCACACCCCAAACAAACAACCATCATTAACCGCACCTTGGCCACCACAACATCATCTGCTCCCAGATTTCTTTCTCGCGCTTCATCACTGCGGCTTGGGCCTGTGAATTTGTCAATTCAGTGCATTCCCTGAGTTGTTTTGCTTACTGCGCCGTTGCTTTCGCGGTCGTCGTAGTGTGAGGTTAGGAGGTCATCGCGATTGCAGATGGGGCAGGGGCAGAAGGGGTGGAGGTATTCGTATTCGTAGGTCTCGTAGATAGATAGGTCGGAGGAGGTGGAGGATTTGGGGGGAGTGGGAGATTGGGATCGTGAGGGCGAGGGGGAAGGTAAGGGTGAGGATGGCGGTGAGGTTGAGGTGGAGGGTGACGGCGAGGTTGGGGATGACGGTGAGGAAGTTGATTGGCCCCTGGGGCGTGAATTAGTAAGACAAAAGTTGGGCTGCGAGTTGGGTGTCTTATTACATTGTGACCAAATTTAGCAGGTGAAGTGGAGGAGAGGAGAGAACGATGTTGAGGATTTGAGGGGCTCCAAGCGCAAGAGATAAGCAGCGATGGAGATTCGAAGCATTTTCGAGAAGATTATGGCCGATTGATACAACATTCACTTGAGCTGACAGCTGTGCCAAGGCTACCCCTGAGTCAACCAATCTGGACTTGGACACGACCAAATCAGAATTGTTACATGCTATTCACACAAGTTGATACACTACGCAACTACTCCTTGCATACGTCGCATCGCCATCCCCAATCGAGAGAATCTATCTTCCAAATCTCTCGAACGGCTGCGGCTCCAGCACATCCACCTCACCATCCGCCCCATTCCTCTCCCCACTTCTCAACGCCTTCTTCAAGATCCCCTCCAACTGTCCCAGATACCTGACCTCCCGCTCCCGCTCTCGTTCATTCTCAGTGTCACATGGAATCTTCTCGAGTTGTCCGTGTTGCCATTGAATCAACTCTCGCATGCCAGTGACGAAGGCGCCATGGCGGACGGGAATGAAAGGGTTGGTCACAGATTTGAGCTCCGATTTGAGGCGTGCGAGTTGGGCTTGAGTGGTTTCTGGTTTGAGTGTCTTCTTCGAGGGGCCGGGGTTGCGGTGGTGATATGTGATGTCTTGTTCGGTAGGGTCGTCAAGGGAGTGTCGGGGATGGGTCTCGCGGCGTAGAGGAGGAAAGCGATTTTGCTGTTGCCGGGCGCTGTAGCTTGAGAGGATGACATCCTCCCAGGAAGGGCTGTTGGACTTTCGTGGAAGTGTGTGGATCTGCTCTGTCTCAGGGGGAGCTTCGTCGACTGAGCTCTCTGGGTCGGATTCGTCGTCGTCGGTGTGGCGAAAGCCCACGAAGATCTTGTTGTTCTGCTTCATGATAAATTGTGCGTGGTTGGTTTTGGTTCTGTTGAGCGCTTGGTGTGTCGATTTGCGGTTGTATTTGTGCTTTCTAGTCCAGCTTACTTGCATTGTTCATGATCTCCGCCAGTATCTTCGGCTTAACAGCCTACTGCTGTTTGCATTGGCTCCTCTTGCGAGCAGTCTTAGAATCGCTCTTCAGATCCGCGTTGTCTTCACGATCGCGTGCCTTATGCCGACTTTGCCGATGCCATGAGCTCTGATCAGAATCACTTGTGGGAGCCTGATCCTCCGGCCTAATCTCCATGTCGTTGAACCGATCGACAAGCTTGCTCTGTACTTCCATTTGGTTCCTCTGGACTTCGAAGATGCGGTTGACGGTAAAGTTGACTATCAGTAACTCCCTCTGCCGTGCAATTTCTTCGTCCGACAATTGCTGCCGTAGTTGTTCCAGCTCGGAGCGGAGGCTTTTGGTGTCTTTGAGCACTTTCTCTGATACTCTTCGAGGCGGCTGGGAAGGTCTGCTTGATGCTGGGACCGTGACCTTCTTCTCCGGCACTGTAGCTTGAGGGGCCGCCGGCCGAGGGTCAACGATTGAGTCTTGTGACCGCGAGCGATATGCCGTGGCCAGAGACTCTGATGACGATCGAGAACGGAGAATGTTGGTGCCTTCGTGAGCTTCGCTTCCGCAGGTCTTTCCCCTTTGGCGCATGAGCGGTCGGCAGGGAGCGGGAATCTGGCCAGCGGGCTTTTGATCCGGTGCGTCGCCCATGACTGATGCGGCATAGGACGTTGGGTTGAGTCAAGCAGATTTGTTGCAAAACATTGTTGCCGATCATGTTTGGCAATCTTGTTCGGTGTTTGTGGAAGTCGTGTTCAGCGCCACGTCATTCCAACGCTCATTCACTCGCTCCTTCCGTGTTTGGTTGGCTTCTCCGAAATTCTGCCGTTTGTCACATGTCATTCGGAACTTGCGAGAGCTTACTTTCGCCTTCATTGAGCTATGCCAGGCAGCGCCTGGGATCTGATCGGCTAAATCTTCGTGCATGGATGCGATCTGTCAGATACGTCACAAGCAGAGTTCCATATCAAGATCAGAAATCATAGATCACCAACCCAGACGGCCCCAACGCTGCCAGCTGAGATCTTGCGTGCTGTCATCCGCCGCTTTTTCACGGTTTTACTGACTGCAGGAAACATTGTCGTCGAACATGGCTCAAAATCTGGAATTCTTCCCAGACTACAGTGATGAAGAAGGTTGGCAAAAGATGAGAGACAACGGATCACCAAGAACACGGCAAATCAAACGTCGGCAAGTACAGGAACAGTCCGATGCGCCTATTTTTCAAGTAAAGCGAAGCATTGATCGTCCCCGAATGCAGACAAAACGAAAGCATCCGAACCTGGGTCTGCGAAAGTTGCTGTGAGGCTCGGTCGGTAGATGAGGCCCTGAACAGCGTTGGGGAAATGAGTCGTAGCTCATGCCATCGCGTGAAGTATGTTGTGAGATACTTTGTTTGAGAATCTGACAAGGTCTACACCGTCTGGCCACGATCGAGGTGCTGAAACCTGAGAAATGAGATCCGAAAGCAAGAATACTGACCAATATTTGAAGCGTTCCTTGTTGACAGTCACGCAATCTGGCTTGGTGAACGGTGTTTCTGCAGAGTTCGAGGTAGAGTCATTGAGCTGTCTCAGCACCTCGATGGTGGCCAGAGGGTGTATCTATTAACCAACACTGTGACGCAGCACTTGGCACCTGCCCTTGAGGTTTGCATAAATTTGGGAGGCCCTGGCTTGATCACGCCACCTTCTGTACTTTCCCATTGCCGTCTGACGGGCTTCTTTATCACACTATCGAAACATCTATACGAGTCCGACACCATCATATCAAGCTTTCAAGGCCATGTCTATAAGGGAAGGGCAGCCGCGAAAGCGTCGACAATGGAGTAAATTTACCAAGCGCCATCTCCTCGAGCAGTTCGATCTCATGCTGGATGTTCTCCAACGGCACGACTTCGACATTTACAACGATGCATGGCAGAACTACGACAGCACGGTCGTATTAGATGCGCAAATTCCTAGTCTCAACGGCATGGTGCACATCAACGAAGAAATGCCGCGATGCGAATACGTGCAGAAGCACGAGCAATTCTTCACGATGAACCCTGACGTTAAGTTCATCGTGAAAAGGTAATTCCTACCTTCACTCTGCCTTCACTCTGATCTTCATAACTGACAAGATGCAGTCGAAACGCAGACGTTGATACGAGAAATGGACGAGGAAGAATTGCGGTCTACGTCGAGTTCTATCCAACGCCCGACGGAATTACCTTTCAAACTGCGGTCGATCTCCATTGGCACTTGGTCGACAGCAAATGGCTCTTATACAAGGTTGTACACGTGCAAGGGATCGATTGTCTGGGTCTTGACGGCATGTAACATAGCCAGGCTTCTCATCTCCTGACACCCCTTCTCGTCCACTCAAAGTGGAATCTTTGCCCTCGGAATATCAGCCCTCTCTGGACGATTAGATAGCTCCAAGCTATTGCAGGGCTTGCTGGAATCTTGGCCATTGGTGACAGCCCAATGAATGGCTGGGGACAATTTCTGCCCTGACTGGAACACGGAGGGCATGATCGAAGACCTTTCGAACCATTTCACTCGGAGCAGGTCTCACTAATTCAGGGGCCTATGGACTATTGCGGATCAAGTGTCTTACAACCCTCGAGGATCATGACTCTGTCCACGATCGATACTTTCCACGCCGAGGTATCCGCTTCTTATTCGAATATCACTCGATATAGATGGATCCGGCCAACGCTGTATGAAAACTAGGCAGAAGATAGACCTGGCTGCACGTTGCAATTCGATTAAAGTCAGCTTCCCGCACGATTGTTGCAACCCTATGAACAGGAGTGGGACACCGAAGATTCAGGTCGAGCAGGGATGTTGACGCAGCTGCCGCAAGGATTGCATCTCATATGGACCGTTCATGACGAGACACGATAACAATCAAACATCCCGAGTTGGATTGTAACCATTTGGGACTTGCAACGAGTCACAAGAAATATCTGGATCCCACCGATATGGGATCTCACATCATTGATCAGATCCAGAGACTATTATGCCCTTGCAACACCGAGCCTACAACAATCTTGTGATGGACCTACCACATGTTGCAAAAAAGTGGTATCTATACTCTCAACACCACAAAGCCTGAAACACTTGGTGAAGGTGTAAAAGTCTTTACGTCTCTCGAAACACAATCTCAGGCACGTCCATATGAGACGCTTGTATCCGGCGTCGTTTAAGAAGACCACAGCGTCGCTTCGAAGTTGAGAGCTCGAACGCTCTCGAAGATTTTCTTCTTCATAATGGGAAGCGACCAAGTACTGATCCCTTTTCCCCATACCCAAGGAACAGCGCTGGACTAGCAGGACCTGTTAGAAGAGGGTCAAGAAGGATCTCTGTCCACACGTCGCTCGACAAAGCCTACAGCGAACGAAGGGCATGCATTTACGTTGCTTTCGTCCATGTTCACAACGCAACGCAGTAACACGAGCACCTCCTCCACAATCATAGCGCTCTGTTGCAATCAAGCAAGATCTGCCGCGGGTCCTTCAGTAGAGCCACGGCTCACGGGCATAAGTCGACCTACTGGCTGTCTCACAAACGGCGAAGCTGTCGGAATCCAGAAGACGAGTGAACAAGGGTACAAATGCACGAAGATCAAAAGGATCGAGGCCCACCTCAAATCTATCATCACGCTCATCACGACTGCTATCAACGAACGGAATTTTGACCCGAAATATAAGGCCTGGCAACATCATGCTGAGGAGGTCCACGCCGCATTCGGGCACGCTGAAGGCGGACATTCCGAGTTCAATGCACCAGTCGGGGAGCATCTCACAAGATGGGCGGCGATGCTTACCGACGCGCCTGAACTTTTAATAAAGACGAAGAGTTTAGTCCAGAGAGCTTCATCGCCATGGCCTACGCTTGTGCATGCAGATATTGATTGAACAATCAGTGCATCCGCTGAGGTGGATATGCGAAATAGAAAAGCACGACTGATCACCGTGACCGAATACACTGGAGCTCAAGAGGGCTTACGGACCGAATCAACGGATATGGCTCGCTTCAAACTGGTAGACGGAAAGTGGTTGCTATACAGTATTTGCAGCATCCAAGGAGTCAACTTGCTTGCAACTTCATAGATGTACGTGAATGATACAATGATTGAGATTGTCAGCGTTGTCGATCTAAACAGTGCCTCGGACGTCTGAGAATACCTCAATCAATGCTTTGAAAACATCCCAAGATCTCATCTATGCTCGCCTGGATCCCCGTCAATCAATAAAGATGCTGACTTGTCTCGACCAGGGCAGCCTGGCATCCCCTAAGTTCTCTGAGTCAGCAAAGGCCCCCAGGAAATGACTGCAAATGGAAACCGCAAACCATGCGAGAAACCAGGATTTACGATATGCTGGTCAGGGATCGGGAACTCGGAATATCTGCCACATTTCGCTGCGACAACATCTCCAAAAACACCGCACACAACAGACCTCCTGCATGTCTACTCACAAAGAACGAAAGCGGGACGTCATCGTCAATTGGCCCCGAAAGTACTCGCGAAAAGCAGGAATCGTCGCTGAACTGGAGCGCATCGGAATTCTCATCGCGGAGGCCATCAACGAGCGGGACTTCGATCCCCGTCGGAAGGCATGGCAGTTCTTTGCCGACTCCATCGCTCTGAACACCGAAGTTGCGGGATGCGCATGGGTTGTGGAAGAGACCATCACACGAGAGCGATACCTTGAAATGATGGCATCATGGTTCAGAATGAATCCCAACGTGCAATTGATGTGCAGGAGGTGGGTGGTAATCGGTCACACATCAGACTACTGTCGTGCCCTTGCTGATCGTTCTTATCTTCGCAGCCAAGCGATCAAGGTTGACCTGAAGAGCAACACAGCTACCGCTTCTTCCGTTACAACATACACTGGAACTCCTGAAAGGATGATGACAGAGTCGGTGGATTTTCTTGAATATAGCTCGGTGAATGAAGAATGGAAGATTACCAGTGTGACTAGTATGCGAGGCGTTGATTTATTCCGTCTGGATGGCATGCAATGAATGGAATAGTGCCGTCTTGAGAGAAGACTCCAGCTGGATTCATGCCACGGTTGCTGTACAAGTCCGGGGGTCATAGTGGAAATACGACCGCGTGATGGTCTTGGGATGGTCAAATGGGGTTTCCTGTGTTGGGGGTCCCATTAACGTGGCGGACAAGGCTGCGTCAGGCTGTCAAACAACATCAGTGAAGAATGCAACCTATCTCATAAGACCTCATCTCTAGAAGCATTGAATAACGCATCGTATAGCATAGATAGTCATTCTCACTGCGTAAAGCCCCGCCTCTGGATAAACAGCAAACTCGTGGCCACCTCGACAACATCTCCAACCCAAACATGCCTCGCGGAAACATCTTGAACCATTCCTTCGACAGCGAAGAGAACGAAATGTAAGCACCATCCCTTTACACTACCGCTTCCAGAGCTTACACCACATCCGCTCTCGTCGACGAACAGGCACCCAGACCGATCAACCAGCCGAGACCTGCCAACCAACAGATCCTCTCCCTCCAGCTCCTTCTCCTGCAAGCTCCTACAAAATCGTCTCCCAAGCTCTCGAACCTCTCTACCAGATTCTCAGAGAACAAAATGCCGAGATCGCGGCTCTTCGCAACGAGGTCGCTCAACTCAGTCGACGTATCTCTCAAGACCCTAATGATGTGCAAGACTACTACGTTCTACTCCAACGAGACCCGGAAGCCCTAATCCGCGAGCTCAGTAGTCCCGATGGATTCGAGGGATCAGGTTTAGGTCCGGCGACAAGAAGGAGATTCTTGACGGCGGCATATCAGAGGGTTGGGAGAAATCTTTCCCGAAATTGAAAACCAAACAGCCCCTACGCCAAACCTGGCAACTGCTAAAGATGCCTCCCCAAAAACTCCACAACCATGCCATATCCCCTCTCAAACTCCCTCCTCCCCTCCACACTCCCAAGACTAGCCCTCGCACTCATCCACCCATGCACACACCCCCCAAACCGCTCCACAACCTTCTCCCCCTTCAAACTTTCCCCAAAAGCCTTCACAGTCTCAGCATCCTCCCCCTCACTAGCAAGCACCATCATAGGGATCCCAATTTGTTTCGCATCCTCAGGATCCAGTCTCGCGGGACTACTCTGCACCCCCACACTCCACATCGCATCCGCCGAAGTGAGAGAAACAATCTTCCCGCCCCAACAAAACCCAATAGCGCCCCATTTCGCCACGGTTGGATAGGCTTCTTTCAAACTTGGCAAGAGTGTGTTAATCTTCTCAATAAAAGGCCCCGGATCCCCGATCCGTCCCAGGAAATCCCCAAACTTCCACTTCCCTTCTTCACCGCCGTCCAACCAAGCCGGATCCGCCGGCTCACCGTCAAAAAAATCCGGCATGATGACGAGGTAGCCTGCCGAGGCGAGCATGTCAGCGCCTTGAAGGGTGGGCGTGCGGAAACCAAAAATGTCGTAGACGTGGAAGAGGGCTTTGGTCGCGGTGGGAGGGCCCGTGATGTAGCATTTTGTGCCTGCGTGGGTGGTATAGGTGCCCTTGGGGGTGTAGGATTCTGTGGCGGAGGGGATGGGAGTAGAGCAGCAGGCTGAAGAGGAGTGGGTTGTTGTCATGATGGCGGTGGTTTTATGGATTGCTTTCTTGATGGACAGGGAGACGGTGAAAGGTTCCTTGGTTCGTTAAGTAGACGTGCCTTGCTTATTACTTACTTGTACGTAGACTTGATGTGGGCGTGGAAGGAGCGGGATCGCATGCTTCAGCGCATCGGAGCGGAACCGCTTAGCTACGCCAATGAGGATTTGTTCATTCTGCGTCAAAGGCATGACGGCAGCGTCTCCGGTATCGACAAGCCAACCTGATCATTGGAGATACGTGATGCTCGGAGACAATGCTCTTCGAAACCCGAGCATCCGGACAGGTGACCTTGGCCGGCGTGCGCGATATGTCCGTGAAGAGGCAATCGGGATGCCGACTTCGGGGGCGTACTTCCGCTGTTTGTCAATGCTTCGACTGAGCCTTTCATTATTGCTTTTATGCTTGCAGTCCGATGAGTACACCATCTGCTCGGTTCAACACGATTGATGCGCGCTTTTCTCTTATGTCTCAGTCGTGTCGCTGCATGCCTCGTCATCGTCCACACGTCTGCGGCCACCAGCAATGCAGCATCTCCGCCGCGCATAAAGGTCTCTCAGTCGCTTTGATCGTTGCTCCCAGCTTCCTCATCTTCCGACATGCCTCTGTCCTGCGGAAGACGTCGGAGTACGTTGCCATCTTTCCGAACAGTGCCCAGTCGTTTCCGAAGCGAGCGTGGAAGAATTGTAACTCGACGCTCGTTCTCGATATCCTGAAAACTACGGTCCGGGGCGCAACGTCTCGTGGGGTGCGAGAGACTTCTTCGATTCAGCGTGAGGCCATCAAGAAAATGGATATTCAAGTGAATTCTGCTCAACCCCAGTATGGCACATTGTTCGCAATAGTCGAGATGGTATCACTGATGGTATGAGACACATCCGCGGAAGACTTCGATCGCTGGCCGCTCAGCTAGAATCTGTGTCAGCAAGTCAACGTTTGACAGCAATATGCACACCTACCTCCATGCCGACGCTACGATGCAGCTGAACAAGCCAGTCGACGTAGCTGCTAGCCTCGCCGTTGCGGTCCTCGTAAAGCAAACGGGCGAATTCGAATTCTGCGCCATCGAGTCCTTGCCGTGCCAGCTGGATTGACAGCCCTTTCGATCCTCGGCCGCTTCCAGTCCCTTGGTCCATAGCCAGGAGAATGTTGCGGACCTGAGCATTTAGGAGTGTCTCTAGCACGGGTAGCGCATTCAAATTTGGATCCAGCTTCTGCAGGTCATCAAAGCCGGGCCCGAACAAGTCCTCGAGCAGATTGGGGCTGACAAGCTGGTGAATCCACAGAATCAACATCTGTCCGTTATCGACGAGATATGCTCCGCCTTCATCGATGTTCGCAAAGCTTGCTCGGATGGCGCGAGGCATCTTGAGGTGGCCATTCTCGTCTGCGAATCCTTCTGATGGGTCCAAATTGTGAAGTGCGATGATGCGCGGGTATAGATACAAGCTCAACTCGCCAGGCCCCATGCCCTTGATCAATCGCACTTCATGGATTCGACGGTCGCTTGGCTCCTTCCCACCCTTCAAAGCGCGCGACTTGATCAGACCCAGCACGTACATGGCAAACTCTTTCAAGTTCTCGGGCATGACGAGCTTGCCTGGTGGGTGTGATTCGGAATGGTGTTTTCTGTAGCCCGCAAGTATATCAGTCGCCTTGTCCTGAATTGCTTGCCGCACATCTTGCAGAGAACGCTCTGGTATCCGGGCAGCAGACTCCTTGGCCAGCACTGACAGTACGGCATCCTGGTCGACGAACCGTAGGCTGTCTCGAGCATTTTCGGTGACGGTCGCCACCATGTTCGTACACCGCACTCTTCGCTGTCCGCTGGTGGTAGTGTAGAGCAGAGCAGACTGGAAGTGTGCATCATTTCTCGTCTCGAGCTTGCCATCATAGCTAAATGTGGCCGACAGGGCGCTGTCTTCGGTAATGGTGCCCATCTCAAGATCAGCACCAAAAGTATGCTGTGTGAAGTTGCCACTGTAATGAGAGAGTTGCAGTCCATTGCTGCATCTAATCTTCATCAGCGCTGCAAAGCCTTGGTCTCTTTGCACCGTATGGCAGAGCTCTTTCTCAAGCTTAAGTGTGTCGCGAGGATAAGCCCAGTTGGGGTAGTAGAACGTCTCGCCGCCAGTCTTTTCGGAGACATGACCAATTGTTGCAATGTCCAAGTACCCGCCTGCAGGTGCCATCAAGAAGAAGTCAACACCCACGCCGGCTTTGACCATGTCGCCTTGCAGCTTCTTGAACGCCTGATTCTCGGCACGGAGTAGCGTCTTTTCTTGCTCAGGGTTCTCGTTTGATGCGCTTTGCACGCCACGATCGCGCACCGCGAGCCGACCAGGGCCAAAAGTGGGTAGACTGGCCAGACTGCAGATGACCTTGCCTCCTGTGTCTGTGAGAGCAGACAAAGCAGCCGTAAGCGAGGGTAGCAGTGCTGGCTCGCCGTGCTTGATGCGCTCGAACATGGTCGGGAGCTGCCGAAGAAGCGTGACGATGTTCGACTTGGACTCGGTGGCATCGGTGAAGAGATATTGGTTGGAGATGGGCGAGAAGGGGTCTTCAAGATCGGACATGACCAGCTCCTGGGGTGCCGATTGCGCAGGGGATACATTATAGAAGTGCATTTCACGGTCGAATGTCACGAACCCAACCTTGGCTCCAGGCGGCACCTTGCTTGGATTCTGTGGCTTCTCTCCGTTTTGCTCCTCGCCATCTGTCTTGGCAGGAATTTCGAGATCGTCGCCATAAAGCGCAGCCAGAATACCATCACAGGTCGCCTTCAGGAAACCGCGGTTACAGCTCTCGGCACTTACATCAAGCAGGAATAGATATCGCATGCCGACGGGCTCCTTCGACCAGTACTCCTTAGGTACCAGGAACTCGCAGGTGCCAAGTAGCAGTTCGGGACGTTGCTGTCGATCGACTCGGACCCCTGAAGGATCTGTGGGCGCAAAGTATTCCGGAGGAACTTCATTCGGATGGCCACAGAGGTTGCAGGACATTCTGTTTCCACCATTGGAAAAGACCATGAATGGATTCACGTAGGCTCGACATCGCCTACATCGAGGTGGTCCAGATTCGCCAAAATCTAGAACAGGGATCGCCGATTCTCCATCCGTTTGCCTTGCTAAAGGTTGAACAACCATTCCAAGTGGAAGAGCAGTAGTGGCCAACTGTTCCTGAGAGTTCGGTACGCAATTCACGGTCAACCGTGCGTGCTTTGGAGAGGCATTCCCTTGGTCGAATGCTACAAACGGCGTAGTGGCAGGAGGCGGCAGTCGTTGCTCCATGGTGGGATAGACATGGCTCTTGTAGTACTCGGCGGGCAAATCTCGACTGAGAGGGATGCTGGGCACCTGGTCGGGATTCACTCGTCCTTGGGCCGCCGCAGCTTGAGACCCGGCTTGCTGCAATGTTATCGAAGCACCCGGAGCTGGTGCGGCGGCTTGAGGAATTTGTTGACTGCCGGGCTGGGGCAGCTGCTGAGACTGCCATGGCTGGGTGGTCTGATGCCACTGTGCTGAGTCGGCGCCTGGCTGTGTTGCCGCTTGTCCATTCATGAATTGCCCCGCAGGCGGTGCACCAAATCCTTGAGCACTTCCCGCCGGCTGCTCAATCTGATGATAGGCGTGTCTGTCCTTCTTCCTCCGCGCGGGATGTGCTGCTGCTGCCGCGCTGTCCATGCCCATCTGGCCCATCTGCTGCGTCAAACCAGCCATTTCCTGCTGCCCGTCGTATTGCTGGAATTGTTGCTGCTGCGGGTAAGCCATTCCAGGCTGTTGCTGTCCGTAGCTCATCGTCGGCGGTCGTGGTGAAGGCACGGGAGGGAAGTAGCTGTCCTGCGCAGCTGATGCCGACGCTGCTGGGGCGCCTTGCTGGTATCCACCCGGAGAAGGCGCTACAGGCGGACGGAACTGCGAGGTGGTGCGTTTGGCTTGCGGACGTTCGTTGCGAGGGGTGCCAAAGGGCGAGGCATTGGTCGAGGGGATCTGGAAGCTCATGGCGAGCAGGAGACGAAGTGTTCGGATGAGGCCAGCTTTCCCCTGCGCCGAGAATAGAAGATTCACTCAAACCAACACGGGGGCTACCTGGCCATGTCTCTCGCGAGGCTGGAAGGGCTGAAGGGATGAATCGAAGACACGCTCTCAACTTTTCCACTACAACACTCGAGATCCCAATTCCTATCGTCGCTTCACACGCGAGACGTCGACTTTCTGGCTTGAGTTCGGCAAAACTTGCATGCGGACGTCGCTTCGGGCCGAGCCATGACGAGCTAGCTGAGCTTAAATCGCGTCTTGATAAACGCGTGCTCCGCGCCTTGTAAAGCGACTCCTCCTCCAGGCTGCCATGGCCAATGCGCTGAAACATATCACATTCGTCCAGCATCATCTGAAGCCTTTGAGATAATTCGAACTTTCGTGAAGCATTGGACTTTCGAAAAGGAGGACATAAAATGAAGGTCTCCTCGAGGTTTGGACTTCTTCCTCTTCATTTCCATCACCATCTCCATCAACAACATTCACATCCATCACATTGCATACCCATTCATCAATCATGGCCCTCGACCCATATGTCTTGACCCGCGAACAGTACACCCGCGGCCTCATCGATCAGCTGCAGCCGGCCTCGTGGCCACAACCTCTCAAGAACCGCGTCGTCATCTCCAAGATCCTCTACGACAAGCTCGCCCACCACCAAGCCATGGCTCCCAACCTGCAACAAACCTTCATGACTCCTGCCAACAGCAAGAACCGCGTCTACTTCATGTGGGACTTTGTCGGTCGCACTCTCGTACCTCGCCCCACCTTACACTTTTTTTCCAATGGCTGACATATCGCCAGGGCTACTGTGTCAACTTCCGGGGTGTCACTTCTCTGGATGACATGAACTCGGCTCAGAGGGCTCTCTGGGAGGATGTTGTAGGTCGCTGCGAGCTGACCGCGGATCTGATCCTGTACAGTAATCCACCTTCTTCATCGTACGTCCATACTAACCTGTTCTTCACGCAGTAACACTACTCCAGGCCAGTTGAATGCAACGGTCGAAGAGGCTTATCCAGGCCAGGCGGGCAGTCATCCAGACTTTGGCGGCGATATTGTGGCCATGGCGCAGAGGTTGAAGGACCTTTGACCTGCCCAGACGTGCTCTCTCCACCTACGTCACAAAATATATGGCCGATCTTTCCCACACGTATCATCAGCAACACCAAACATCTAGGCCTGCACGGTCGAACCTCAGCTCGACATCATTGATGAGGCAAATCCAAGCGACCAAATTCTCGCTCCGTTCCATTCGTCATTCCAGCCGTCCCCATTTGGCAATGTCCCAGGCGAACATTGCTTCTAGAAAGAGGCTTGCACATCAACGCCATCCCCCGCAATATGCTTCGGCACGAGCCTAATCATCCCGTCTCCACTCCAGTGAATGTAAGTTCTGTCTACCGTTCTGTCGATAACCTCACCGTCTGCAGACGCCATACTTTTACATCTCCAACATCACGCCACAAGAGACGGCCGGTTGGCGACTTTCTTTTGAAACGCTAAGCTTTCCGATGTCGAATTGATCTAGACCGACTCTGCGCGATCGTCCTTGCCAACCTGCTTCCTTGTCCTCCATGGAATCGGGACTTCTCGATCGACACTGTCGTATGGACTGCCTCAATATGGCCAAGCGGATCAGTCTTCTCAAGGTCTCTCCCACTTGAGCAGGTGCTTAGGCCAAGGCGCTGTACAAGTCTCGAACCACCATACACTTCTGATGGGATCTCGATGATTTACCGTGCTGTCTCTCTAACGCAAATTGGCGACTGCAACCTTGGCGGCTAGACCACGAGGTCCAGACCTGCAGTCAACAGGGCTTGATGAGGCTTCACCTGAAACCAATCAGCAATGCTGCTTACGTTGTTATTGGAGAGGTCAATGCTCCTCTGAGTCTTTGCCGGGCAGAGCACTACAGCCTCGCATGCTTCACGGAACTCGCCGTTGCGGTCGCGACTCCTCGAGCAGGTTTCGGTTACAGCGCCTTGGGTGGAGAGATATATACGGCTTCGACATGACCATGGACGTTCGATTCCTCCTCAACATCTGCTGCAGACAATGATCCCTGTCATGAAGTACTTTCTAGCTATCACCGCCTTCTTTGGCTATGTCACTGCTTACCCTTCCGTCTTGGAGGACCTCGTCGCCCGCGATCGAGGCAGCAGCGGAAGCGTTCAGTCCAAGTGTGCCTGGAACAACTACAAGTGCCCTCCGGTGAAGACGAATGCTGCAGCGGCAGCGCTCAGTGCGGCACGAACGAACTGCGGACCTGCTCCCTGTCAGTAAAACCCATACTCGAACATTCTTGGACATGCACTAACACCAGTCCCATGCGGTAGGTGCCCCATTCAACAAGACAGATCAATATGTTAGCACCACCGGCAAGCACGCCTTCAAGGCGCCGGGTGCAAGTGATATTCGCGGTACGTTGGTGCAGCTACCCGCTGAACAACTTGATTTTAACCTTTCATTCTTCGACTAGGACCTTGCCCTGGTCTCAATGCTGCGGCAAACCATGGGTACCTCAGTCGCACTGGCGTCACTACGCAAGCTGAGACCGTCGCTGGACTCTTTGCGGCTTATGCTATGAGCCCTGACGTCTCTGAGCCGCTCGCTGTCATCGCCATCAACCAATTCGGCGATCCCGTCGGCATGCGCTGGTCCATTGGCGTAAGACGAAGTCCGTCTTCGCTACCTCACTTGCTAACATAATCTTCCAGGGCCCTATCCGAGGCGTTACCAATCCAGTCACGCAAAACTCCGGCATCTCTTACAGCCACAACAATTACGAATCCGACGGCTCGCAGACTCGTTGCGATGCTCCCATTACCGGCGGCGATGCCCACAGCACCATTGTCTCTCGCTTTGCGGATACTTACATCAACCGTCTGGTCAAGGGACGTGGTGCAACACCTGGTTCGGGCTATGGATATACGCTGGACAGCTTTGCAAAAGATTACGTTTGCAAGTCTGACTGGTGAGTGTCTCCATCCTTTAGGCCTGACATCGCACTGACTCTTGACAGGTCCATCTCGCACAACCCTCTCTACGTCTCGGCTCCATTCTCAGGAACTATCGTTGCACCAGTCGCATATCAATTCATCATCAACTGTACGTACCAAACCCATGTCGAATCTTATCGACCTTCTAACCCTTTCCTCTCACAGTCATGAGCAACCACAGCGAAGCCAACCCCTCCGGCTGGCTCTCCCCCGAAGTCTACAAATCCTTCTTCGCCATCACGGGCAACTACCCCAACTTCAAATGGCTGCCCGGTAGGCCCCCTCCCAACCCCCACAACCCACCTCTCTCTAATCCCGCCCTGTAGGCCAAGAACGCATCCCCGACAACTGGTACCGTCGCCCCTCTTTAACCCCCTACGACAACCCCGCCGCTTTCGGCGACCTGACCATCGCCGGCGCTGCCTACCCCGACACCCTTCGTCTTGGGTGCAATAATGGTAAAGTGAATACTTATGTCGCTGGGAACCCGGCTCCTGTGCTTGCGGAGTTGCAGACGGTGGGGTTTGGGGGCAATTTTAAGCAGTTTGCGCCGACGGGGAATTGTCCGGGGAATGCGTATAATCCTATTGGGCCGACGCAGAATTATAAGGAGTAAGGCTCGAGAGGAGGGGACATGGACGAGATGGGAACACACCAGGAGGAAGACTACAATGGCGGTGTGTGTACCTTCCCTTTGAGACGAAATGCACATTTTACCCGTCTATGTCTTCGTCTGTGGGTGTTCGAGAGTTGAGAAGGATGTACGACATTTGTTTGCTCGACCAGCTAGCCGCTCGCCCTAAATACTGGTTTTGCAATAGCCTACGAAAATCTACGACAGTAGAACGTAAAGATACTTGTCGCTAGACTGACGGGTGTCATCGAACCCGGTATCTGCCCACAAACAAGGTCCTCAGTCCTCGAGCTTGACAAAACGCCCCCAGACTCGAGGAAGCAGATTGTATGGCCGGTCGATGTCTCGGCCAAACTCAACCATGTCCCAGCGACCCGCCTTCTGTAGGGCATCTTCGACCTCGACACCCATAGCGCAACCGCCTATCAATGGTGACCAAACGACGTTCCAGATTCCTTGAATTGTCAGCTACAGCGATAGATGGCGGCATATAAAACTTACTCTGCATGATCTTCGTAAGTCCATCCCCGCTAGCTTGGTGTTCCCAAAAGAGAAATTGTCCTCCCGGCTTCAAGAGCCTGTGACACCGCTTCGCTGCATCGTCGACGTTTTGCACAGAGCACAAGACCTGCATGCAAACGACGGTGTCGAGGCTGCCGTCCACTATTCCGTGAGCTTTCAAGGCGTCGTCTTCTTCCAGAGCGGCGTTGATCGTAGTATAGCGTGACTTCAAATCAGGTATGGTCTTGAGCTTCTCCTCCAAAGCCGGAATGATGTGAACATTTGGCTCGATTCCGTAGACATGGTCGGTTCCCTTGACATTGTACCTCGGCAGCTGGTTCCCGCAGCCAGGACCAAGCTCCAGAGTGATGCCATCGGCGAGTCCCACCAACCGGGGCACGGGTGTGGCATCAGCCTCGCACTTTGCAAACTCGTGGCCTGGTTGTCGGGTCAGTACCGTCTCAACATAGAAAGATCGAAGCTGGCTCACTGAGGGAGGTATACAGTCGTGCGAAAGTCCGGTCGCCGACTTCACCGGAGCCGCGACGAAGACTCGTGAAGAAGCCTGAAGAAAAGGTCAATATGAGTCGGATATGGGTGGAGTGACAACCTACACTTCAGAGCGTACCATATCAATGTCCACCGCTCGGTGTACGAGACGAAGCGCTCTTTGATATCAAGTGCCATGGCTGGATAAAGCAGGGCGCGGAACGAAGATTGATATGTGGGGCTTGGACCTTTGAATAGGATTGCTTAGAGCAATGTGTGAAAGACTCTCGGCGTCGTGTCTAGAAAAAGTGGGAGTAGAAAAGTTGGAAAGCAGAGTCTGGGGAGGAACGCTTAATTTATATCCCGGAAAGGTAGCATCCATACGGCCCAGGCTGCAGCTGAGGACCAGCGTTGCATCCTGTATTTAGTTCGGGTAGAACCGAAGCCTCTTCTCGCAGAATCGGAGGGAGAAGCAAGCATGCCAAGAACTGTCCATGTGGGAACTGATATGGTTGTGCAAAAGCGTCACTCTCCATTTGAAGTCTCTTCAAGGCCCCGTGGTGACGGAGGAGAAATGATGGCGCTCGGTGTGCATCAGATCTTGGCTGTGGGTGAGTCTTTCGTGGAGAGTACGCAGTGGGCGATGGCCGTCCCAGATAATGACGCTCTTTTCAAAAGGGAGATGAAGGAAGACAGCTCGAGGCAATGACTTGGGCTTGATTCCGATATCAGGGAGTTGGGAGGTGAAGTGTTGGCCAAGCTCCGACAGGGTTTGGGCCGAAAGCGTGGGGCGGTCGGCTGCTCGTTTCTCCGACGCCAAGCCCAGCACGTCGCGTTCGAAGCGCAGCGCGTTCTTCCTCTTGCTGCTTGACCATCATGCGCGAACCTGCTCGGTTCAGCAAAATGACTGAACTTTATTGGCGTATCTCATCAATTGGCAATTCCACTGAGGCAATGGGCCACCGCAAAGTATCGCCAAGGCTGCACGCTCTCTCGGAGATCCTTCATGAGCTGACAAACGGCAGGGCGTCAGTACTTGGTAATGAAAGCCAGACCAGCATCTCAACCACCCTTCATCAGACCAATTGACTTCCAATGTCGCTGTCCAGGAAGCGGCCACGGATCTCATGTCATCGAGGGCATGGTCAATGTAAATCCGAGATGTAACAGCACGTCGCCGCTGCGGAAGCTGCAGCAGCTCCAGGAGCCACAATCTTCAGGCCGCTTCAGCGAGACCCTCGGGCCTCATAGCTTCCCCGACTTGTGGGCAGAGATGGACGAGGTGGCCTGAGATCCAGTACCTCAGACCTGCATCGTGTCTCTCTCCTGGTCTCAACGCACCTGCGGTTGCTTCCATCACCAAGTGGCTTCTGCTTCTGGCCTAACGACCAGAACCTATAGTCGTTCCATGGCTTCTGATTCTGACTTCCATGATCAAAACCTACAGGCCCTTCTTAGCTTCTGCTTTTGACGATCAAAACTTAGTCACAGAGCAGCGCCTGCAACTGCCCTTCAGCCGAGCGGCTCTCGCGCCTCCAACACTTGCCGTCCAGCCTTTCCGGTTGACACTCGATGCCTTTCTGGCCCACAACGACCGACACTTGACGCAGCACTTGCTGCTTAGCCCTTGCGGTTGACAGCTACCGTTCACGCAGTGCCAGACCTGCTCTCCGATATGGACAATGACTCGCCGTTCTCCACAAATGCTTTGCAGAAGCTGCTCCCTTGCAGCCGGACCGCTCGTCGATCATAGATGAGGCCATTGCAGCCAAGTTACATCGACTGACCCAGTCATGTCGCATCGAACGGCCGACAAGGTTGGGTTCATCAAAGGAAGCGCCAGCTTGATAGCGAGGAAATCAGGTGAGACAATAGCACAACGCGGACGATGACGACTTCACTCGAGGATGGTCGACATGGAGGTATCGCGATATGGTATGCTGCATACATGGGTAGAGTGTACTCACTACTCTGTGCTCACTAGAGCAAGCCAGCTCGCCATCGTTCTCAGTAAAGACCGTGGTTCCGATCCCCGCTCGATTCAGTCAAAGCACATCGTTGATATTTCCCCTGAGGAATGCCGAAATCTTGCACAGCGCCCGACTTGGGGTAGCTCTCCGCACAGTGATTGATTTGTGTCTCCAGCTGACCTTGGCTGCTCCAGTGGTATGGGGCATTGTTCCAACCATAGGCAAAGATCCCGCTCAAGAGCACGCCGTCGTGCGGATTGCCGCCATCGTGGAGATCGGCACAGCCGGCGATGGCGGACTGTTGGATCATGAAGTTAGCAGTATCTTCCGCTGCTTCATTTTTCTGCCTGGACTGGGCGTGGAAATCGCCGTATGCCGTGTCGTCGGTTTGGTCCCAGTAGTAATCACCGAAAACACCAGAGTATTCGTCGTCCTGGTCGTATGATCGCGCTTGAACGAGGCGGCCCTCTGGGTCCTAACACCCCCGAGTGAGCCATTGCGGAAGTGATGCAGGGTATGCAGCTCGCCACGAGCATAGGCGTGTCCCACGAGGATCTTGTTAGCGAGATAGCAACTAGTCGTATAGTGTTAAAACGAGTAGCGGAAGTAGTAGAGAGTCGTATAGAGTAGAAGAGAAGTACTTAGATTCCTTCTAACTAGCGAGACTATTTACACCCTTATATATACGACGATATCGCATCTAGAACGTTTGCATTACTAATGCATACGTCTAATAGAATCTTATAGAATACAGTTAACACATTAATTAGGAATCAATTAATAAGTTAATTAGAAATTAACTACAATAAATTCTAGTAGCTACTAGAAGGTTCTATACTAAGCATCCTAATCGGGTATAGGGCCTTCCCGATTAGGTCTAGCCTACGGGGGGACAAACTATCCAGAAGGTTCTAGATAATTACAAAAGGCGTTACGTAACTTCCTTACGTCTAATAGAATCTTATAGAATATAGTCAACATGTTAATTAGGAATTAGTTAATAAGTTAATTAGAAATTAACTACAATAAATTCTAGTAGCTACTAGAAGGTTCTATACTAAGCATCCTAATCGGGTATAGGGCCTTCCCGATTAGGTCTAGCCTACGGGGGACAAACTATCTAGAAGGTTCTAGATAATTACGAAAGGCGTTACGTAACTTCCTAACGCCTATAGCCTTACTTAGGGAGTTGTTTTAGAAGGCTATAGCAATCTAACGCCTATATAGGATCTAACGCCTCTATGGATTAGTAAGCAAGGCTATAAGCGTTAAAAAGTTACGTAAAGGCTTACGTAATTATCTAGCAGGTTCTAAATGATTAATTCTCCCGTAGGCTAGACCTAATTAGGAAGGCGCTATACCCGATTAAGACGCTTAGCGTAGAACCTTCTAGCAGCTACTAGAATTCATTGCAGTTGATTTCTAATTAATTGCCAATCGATTCCTAATTAATGTGCCGACTATATTCTATAAGATTCTATTAGGCGTAAGCATTAGTAATACATGTACGCTATAGAAGATTCTAGATGTAATATTGTCGTATATATAAGGGTGTAAATAGTCTCGCTAGACAGAAGAAATCTAAGCACTTCTCTTCTACTCTATACGACTCTCCTACTTCTGCTACTACTTTTAATAGGTTATAAGCCCGGGTGCTCTAGCCTAGACACCTGGCTATCGATCTATCGACAACACTAAAATTCGAATTCTACGAGTGGGAATTAAACACCCCGCGCCTTACGGCTGCGACAATCTAACATTTGGCAAACCTTCCTCGAAATCCTATAGTCGCAATCTCGACTTTTAACTCGGTTTCAATAACAACACCTTTCGACAGCGATTACGCGACGAGTACTAGCCGTAACAACTTTATATATGGCTTGTTTTACTCGTCTTAACGAGACCTTTTAATCTAGCTAGCGTTTATAGTGCTACGGCATATATAGCGCTCGCTAGAAGGGGTAGAAGTTTAGGAAGCTTTCGACTACTAATAAACAGCGCTTTCGAAGTAGAAGGCCCGTGGCCTATATAGTCCCTATCGCGCTGTCCCTAGGGAACTAGGAACTAGACAATTTCTTAGTAGTGTAAAACCTATTAGCGGGAACTACTAACGAAGCAATATACTAATAGGTTAGGACTAAGAGAGGCTAAAAGAGGGTGGAGACCGATTAAGTAAGCCTGTTATTGCGCCTATCCTTCTGCTTTAAACAACGCGATGTCTTTAACTAACAAGACCTTCTCGTTCTCGCGCCTAAAGGGACAAGAGAACTACGAGATTTAGGCTCTAAGAATAGAGTCCTATCTTATCGAGAAGAGCCTATACGCCGCGCTAGAAGAGGACGCTACTAACGAGACTATAAACAAGAGAACTCTCGCGGCAATTCGCCTTGCCTTAGAAGACGGTCCTTTACTTTAAATTCAAGGAGTTAGGACCGTAAAAGAGGCATAGGATACTCTTAGATCCCTATATTCTTCTAGAGGATTCGCATCTAAGTTCCTAACGTGTAAGGAGCTATTTCAAACTACGCTTAAATCTAGCGGCGGCAAAATAGAGTCGTACCTTAATACGATCCGTTAGCTCTACGACCAACTTAAGGCAAAGGGAATAGAGATCCCTAAGCAAGTTATAATCGCCTAGACCCTAAACAATCTAACGGAGGAATACGACGGCTTTGTTACAACTATCTCGTAAGCATACTAAGTAAACAAAGACGCATACTTAATAGAAAGCCTCTTTTCGAATCTCCTAGACGAATCTAGAAGGCAAGAGTCTAAAGAGAACCAAACACTTGCCTACTAGATCCGAGAGAACAAATTGCCTAAAGGGAAGGGCCTTAAGCGTCTAGGGGATAAGGGTCCTAAGCCGTATTGTACCTACTGCGATAAAGAAGGACATAGGGAAGCAAACTGCTTTAATAAGTTTCCCGATAAGGCTCCTAAGTAGTAGAAGCCTACTAGGCCAGAAAATAAGAATAAGAAAGAAAGAGAGCAAAACGAGAACGCTCTTTATACGGCTAGTACGATTATGCCGCGGGACGATAGAGATCTAGACATGGACAGAGATAGCGATTCTGTAGTTAACGTTCTTAATATTAATAAGTTTAATCTTTGCCCCGCGTCCACTTCTAAGCCTAAATTTGTCCTAGATTCTAGCGTAACGCGGCATATTATTAATAAGCGGGAATACTTTACCTCGTTTGTTAATAGTCCTATAACTATAAGGTAGGTAAATGCTAGGACTATAGTATCCTACGGAGTTAGTAACGTTAAAATCCAGTTCAACGATACTAATAAGGTCGTTGTACTAGAGCGTTGCCTATTTGTGCCTGAATTTACAACTAATATAGTGTCTCTAGCACAATTAGACTCTAAAGGCGTCTATGCCCGGCTAAAATCCAGAAAGATAGAGATGTATTTAGGCGAAGAACCCCTAGCTAAGGCATTAAGGAAAGGTTCTTTATATTGTCTAGACGTTTCTATTCCTACTAGAAAGAGTAGGCACTCTAATAGCCTACTATTTAGCGAGTCAAGAGACTCGTTAGAAGGAGCATCTAAAGCTCCTTTAGAGGGAGCTAAATCTCCCTTAGAGGGCGCGTCTAAAACGCCCTTAGAAGACACCTCTAAAGTGTCCTTAGAGGACGCCTCTAAAGCGTCTTTAAGGAACGAGGTTTGGCATAAGAGGCTAGCACACGCAGGACCTAAGGCATTAGAATCCCTAGGCCTAAAAGGGTGTGAAAATTGCGAGGTATGTATACAAGCTAATAAGACTCGCACTATAAGCTATAAGCCTACGACTAAAGCTAATGCTTTCCTAGACAAGACGAGCTGCGATATATACGGGCCTATAGAGCCTAAAACGCATAAAGGATATCGTTATTTTATCTCGTTTATCGATAATTGGTCTAGGTATATAGAAGCTAATTTAATGTCTAATAAGTCGGAAGCTTTTAATGCCATTTTATTATATAAGACTTGTTCCGAGAATGCCTATAGCAATTCTAGCCTAAAGCGTCCTAGAATAAAGGTATTTAAGTCCGATAATGCTAAGGAGTTAATCTCTAAGAAAGTTGAGAATCTATTTAATAAAGACGGCATAATTCATGAAACTAGCGCGCCGTATACTCCCGAGCAAAATGAACTAATAGAGCGTCCTAATAGGACACTCTTAAACAAAGTACAGGCTATGCTAGTCGAATCTAGATTGCCTAAGTGGCTATAGGGAGAGGCTCTTAGGACAGCCGTGTATATCTATAACCGTACGCCACACTCTAGTCTAGGAATGAAATCGCCTTTTAAAGTTAAATACGGCCAAAAGCTAGACCTATCGCACCTTAGAATCTTTGGTTCTATCGCCTACTATCGACATTATAAGGTAAAGAAACTCGACTCTAGAGCTAGGAAAGCTATACTAGTAGGTTTCGGCCAAAACTAATATAAGCTTATAGATCTAGAGACAAAGAAGCTAGTTTAGGCACGAGACGTTACTATACTAGAAGGTGTGTTTCTACGTAATATAACACCTACTAATAGCCTAGAAGTCGAGCATAAAGGCGAGGAACTATTACAAGTTGAAATCGAAGGTGCTAGAAATTTTGAAGCTCAACCGGCCTAATTAGGCCTAGCGCTAGCCGAATCGGGACCGCGCTATGCCCGATTAGGCAGTCTTGGCGAAGAACATTCTAGACATTCTGAAAATCTAGGGAATTAACTCCAGAATGAATTAAGAGACGTACAATAGTCCGTACAACCTATAAGGACTCTAGAAGACGATGGCAAAATTAACAAACTAGCTCTTCTAGCTAACGCGTCTAATCTAGAGGATCCTATTACCTTCGAAGACGCTATACGCCTAAATAAAGAAGGCTAGACTAAGTCGATGCAAAGCGAAATCGACGATTTAAACAAACTAAGAACTTGGGATTAAGTCAACCCGCCTAAAGATTAGAAAGTCCTTAAAGGAAGGTGGGTTTATAAGACAAAAAGAGATCCTTATAGAAAGCTTATAAAGCTAAAATCGCGGTAGGTTGTTAGAGAATTTAACAAGTAGAAGGCCTAGATTACGATTAAACCTTTAGTTGTACTTGTAGACCTAAAACGTAGCGTACTCTATTTTATAAGGCAGCTTTTAAAGATCTAGAAATTAAACAATAGGACATTAAACTAGCGTTCCCTAACTCGCCTATAGATAAAGAAATAGACGTAGAGCAGCCACATGAATTGGAAGACCTAAATAACCGCGGAAAAGTATATAGGCTAAATACAGCCTTATATAGACTTAAGCAAGCCGCGCGACAATAGTATAGGCATTTAGCTAAAATACTGTCGCAATACGGCTTTAGCGTCTTGCCTAAAGACAATAGGGCGTTTATAAATAAAGAAACGGGTATAACTATTACGTGTTATGTTAATAACATGCTAATTTTTAGACCTAAACTAGAAGATATTAGTACCCTTAAAGCAAAGATAGGTAAACATATAGAGGTTAGCAATCTAGGGGAAGTAAAGTACTATCTAGGAATTAAAATTACTCGAGATCGTCAAAATAGAACTATTAAGCTATTATAACAAGGCTATCTAGAAAGATCCTAGATAAGTATAATAAGAGAGGTCTAACACCCGTGACTACGCCTATAGAAGTAGGTATACGTCTAGAGACTACGCCTAGAGATCCACCTACTAATGTAGAAGAAACTAAAGAATTTTAAAGGCAGATAGGCGCATTAATATATCTAGTAACAAAGACTAGGCCAGATATCGCTTATGCGACAAATTAATGCGCAAAATTTATGTCTAATCTGGACCAAACCTATTTTAGGGCGCTAAACCGAATTTGGAAGTATCCAAATAGTACCCTAGATAAGAGTCTAGTCTATAAGACACAATCCGAGTCGCCTCCCGAACTTTTCGGCTACTGCGACGCAGATTAGGGGGGTGACTATACGACTAGACGATCTACTACGGGATACGTCTACTTCCTAGGTAATAAAGCGCCTATTAGTTAGCGTTGTACGCTATAAAAGATAGTTGTATTAGCTAGTAGTAAAGCGGAATAAATAGCTTTAAAAGCCGCTATATAAGAAGCGCTTTTCCTAGAAGATATTTACGCTAGTCTAGGAATTAAAACTAGACAACAAGTTCTTATTAGTGTAGATAATTAATCCGCTGTATAGCTCGTAAACAATGCTAAATACTATAATAAGACTAAATATGTCAATGTATAATACTACTTTATACGGGAGTATCTAGAAGATAAGCGAATTTTAATTTAATACGTCTAGACCTACTAGGAGGCAACTAGTACTATTAGAAGGCTATAGGGATCTAACGCCTATAGTAATCTAACGCCTATACGGATCCGACGCCTATAGCCTTACTTACTAAGCAAGTCTATAGGCGCTAGGAAGTTACGTAACTGCTTATAGAATTTTCTAGAAGGTTCTGCAAGAGCTGTCTCCCCGTAGGCTAGACCTAATTGGGAACACGCTATACCCGATTAGGACGCTTGGCGTAGAATCTTCTAGCAGCTACTAGAATTCATTATAGTTGATTTCTAATTAACTCATTAATTGATTTCTAATTAGTATATAAACTGTGTTCTATAAGACGTACGCATTAGTAATATAAACGTTCTAGATGCGATATCGTCGTATATATAAGGGTGTAAAGAGTCTCGCTAGATAGACTAAATTTAAGTACTTCTCTTCTACTCTATACGATCCTCCTACTACTTCCGCTACACTTTTAACAGCGTGACGGTAGAAGCGTTGCTTATAATAGCTGGCATTTAACATCTGATTCCTAGATAGTAACTCGCCGTAACTAGCTAGTACACGGTCTCATGTCGATTCAAATTGCGTCAATCCAACTTGCCGTCGACTCTGGGTAATCTTTAAGTATGGAGGTAGGCTTTATAGGGTCGAGTTACTACCGGCTTCACAGGCATAGGGAAAAGCGGCGACGCTCCCTTCGATATGGTGAAGATACTAGTGCAAGATCTCGTTGTTTCACTAGGTTTGGAACTTCGGCTGGTGTCGTCTTGGCCGAGCTGCATGCAACATTGACCAACGTGTTTGTCGTATCCACTTCCGGTCTTGTCCATTGCAGCGGCACTTCCCGCCGTCGATTGACATTCTTCGCATTGATTGTTGGACTCGAGATCCCAGTGTGGGGAAGGCGGATTGCGGCGTCTCCTGCTTGGGGAATTGAGGCGCGACGGTAGAACTGTTGCTGATGATGGCTGGTGTCGCGTATCGACGGGTGAACTTGAGATACATTGAACATCTGATTCTCAGAAGGTGGCCGTCAGGTTCGACTCCAAGAGCGTCATGGTTGATTCCATGGATCTTGTCGTTGATTCAAATTGGGTGATTGTCGCCTTTACAAAAGCCTGGGCTTGAGGCCGAATAAGCTGCTGCGTTTCCACGGGCTCTGCAGACGCGAAGGTACTGGTACAGGATCTCCTTGTTCCACCAAATCTGGAACTTCGGCTTCACCAGTGATCGAGATTGTTTGGGCGGGCACGAAACGTCGGAAGCTTGAGGCCTGGGTATACTTATGGGTATTGTTGCCGTTTCGCAGACTTCGAGTCGCGGTGCTTGACAGGCAGAAGCGAGGAGTCAGAGGCGAGGAGGAGTAATACTCATGGGTATTGCTGCCGTCTCGCAGGCGAGAGGCAGGGGCAGGTGAAGAAGGCGCTTCCACGTGCAAGAAGAGAAGTTTGTGGCCTGGGTATACTCATTGGTATTGCTACCGTTTCGCAGACCTCTTGGTGCGGGAGGAAAAGGAGGTGCTTGGTCGACGGTGTGTTGCTTGGACCAACGAATGTCAGTGGGAGGCCACGTCTGTTTTGCGGGTTGGGCGGCTCCGCAGCTTCCACCCTCCGAGATACGCATTCACCTTCTTCGCCTCCGTCTGCCAAATGTGGAGCTCGCAGGCCCATATCGGTGAGTGCCGTGTTGGTGTAGACGAACGGTGCGACGTTTATGAGAACCGCTGGCAGCGGCAGTGGGAGTAGTCGTTCTGGCAGTCGCTTGATTGAGTTTGGCCACGACGAGCTGGGCCAAGCGCTCCCTCGCTCATGATCAAGTCGACCGCGATGTTTTCTTGCACTTCGCGAATGATGATGCCGCTCTCTACTCAAGGAGTGACTGTGGCTGTTGCATCGGGTTCCCATTTGTACAAGCTTTTTGATCGGCGAGTAGTGGGTGTACCAGTCCTGCCATTTCGCAGACCTCGAGTCGCGGTGCTTGAGAAGTAGAGCGGGAGTTTGTGGTTGGGACACTCATAGGTATTGCTGCCGTTTCGCAGGCCTCGAGTCGCGGTGCTTGGCCGGTCCTACTCCTTGAATGTGAGCGGCGGCCATAGGCGATGTGGCGAGCGGACTCCAGCACGGCCAATACGGTGGAGGCAGGTTGGGTCGAAGGACCACAGCGGTCGGGGTAACGTATAGTCGGACAGGCGGTAGGCGGCATGCAGTTGACATTCGTGAGGAAGCTCAATTCCAACGTGCTCATCGCCAAACACTCGAGAAGATTCAAGTCGTCCAACCACGACCTCCGGCAATTTCTTGCCTCCGAGATACGCATTCATTCTTCTTCAACTCTTTCATACACTTTTTGGCCTCTTCCAATCGCTCGCCGACTCTGACGGAGGAAGCGGGCACGGTACATGGTCGGAAGCTGGTTTTTGCGAAGAGGTTCAAGCGCAGCGGCGAGGGTGGTGATCTCTTTGGCGAAGGCGGTGATCTTCGATGTGTATTCTTGCTCTATCGCCTCAGCGCGCTCCAGGAGTGAGAGGGCCATGAGTTCGATGTTTGACTTTGACATGCTGGTCTTGTCCACCCTGGCCAGAACCTTTGGGGATGGGATGTCGTACTTGTCTGCGAGTGTGTAGACAGCGAATTTGCACGTAACTTGTGGAAGTGTCGACGTCGTCGATGGTGTAGACTTTGGCGTGGGCTTCGATCGGTGAGCGGCTTGGTGCGTCAGGTGGCGATGTCGTTGACTGACCAGTCCATTGGGTCACCGGCGCTGCTGGGAACCTCGATGTTGGAGCGGGGTCGAACTTGTCGAAGGTGAAGTGGCGATGTCGTTGACTGACCAGTCTATTGGAGAAAACAAACTCGATTTTGGAGAGGTGGTAGTCGAGACGAATGGCACGACGCTGAGAAAGCAAGAACACCAGGTCGTTACGGTCGCTGGGCAAGTCGACTTTGGAGAGGTCATTCACCTTCTTCGCCTCTCTCCGCCAGGCATGGACAACGCCAGCTCGCAGGCCCATGTCGATGGGCGCCGTGTAGGTGTAGACGAGCGGCATGACGTTCAGGAAGTCCCTTACAGCGGAGGCTGTGTCTTGGGTGCAGACGAGTTCAATGTCCCAGTGTTTGAACATGGTCTTCGCTAGGGCCTTTAGGGAAGGGATGTCGTATTCATCCGCGAGTGTGTAGACGTGCGCATGGGCTTCGAGTTTAGAGCGGATTGGTGCGTAAGGTGTTGAGGAAGCTATGTCTTCGAACGGTCCGAACACATGTTTCTCTTCTAATTCGTGCTTCGGACAATCTAGGGAGAGATCAGTTGATCGGTCCCAGTGTCTGTCCTTTGCAACCCGTTCGAAGATTTTCGGAACACCACTAAGCCCGGCCACGGGGATCATGATCATGCGTAGATGGTGTTGTCTGGACCGAGTCGCAGTAACGAACTGCTCGGCAACTGCATCGGCTTGCAACATGGCAATCGCCAGGGTCAGCGCCAGCGCCTAGAAGCGGATGAGTATGAAGACGGATGACACTTGCTCTCGATGGAATGCTTGCAGTCTTGGAAATCGTCTAGTACGTCTGCTAGTCCACTCCGGTGTACTTCAACCAGGCTAACCTGAGCCCAAGTAGAGCCATATTGAGAATTTGATCGCGGACTTGATCTCCGATCGAGCATGTTGTTCCAGGGCAACTGAGACACGTTCGAAGCGTCGTAACTTCACAGTGGAGTGGGGAGCTTTATATTTCCCGGCTTCTGCAGGTCTCCCTTGGTCAGCAAAGAGCAGGGAAAGGATTAGTGCCGCGTATCAGGCTTCGACCAGCGGCATTGTTATCGCGGCATCATTGACGAATGTTATAATACAAGATCAAGGTCTGTCACGTATCGAGCGTTGCCGAAATGTGTCTAGGGGCTAAGTTCCTGCAGCGTGGTCATGGCTCGTCGACAGACTGTCCAAGAGAGGTACATACAGCCTTTCAACTTCATATCGCCTTTCGGTCCTTGAACGGCCGGGATGTTCACCGGTAAGCTGAGTTCGAATAATTCTTAACTCCAGCATTGTGCTAGGAAAAGACGGGAAGATAGTAAGATGAGGAGGAGGTGTTTGTCCATCCGTAGAGATTCCCATGCAACAAATCCATTGCGATCTTTCTGGCGTTGGGATGTCAGTCTCATACTATGCAGCCTTGACGAGATTCCTAGAAATGATGGGTCGTGCAGTTCGAAGATAATAGCGGCTGGTGGAAGGAAAGCGAGATTCGGTCCAGCTTCCAGACAGGTGCCAAGGATGTATTGTCATCACGTGATGAATTGTCCCCCGCAATTCTGCCGCCATCTCCCTCTTCTTCATCTCCATCCGCTTCACCTCCTCCACCAGCATCATCTCTTCTTGATTCGCCATCGCCTGGAAGATGATCCATCACACTGGAATATGCCCTGGGCATCGAAAGCATCCGTCTTCGACATTGATCGCATCCATCAGTATGACCGTAACAGCATTGGAGCTGCATGAGTCTTCTAGAACTATCCATCCTGGAGCCCCGAGTACAACAGCGCCCTTTGACGGTCGGCGAACTGCGTCAATGCCATGCCTAGAAGCAAGACTTTCGACAAGCTTCTCGACCGGCCTTCTCTCCACCAGGATAAGACGTATGCAGGAACACAAGCCTCGACGCCATCGCACGCGAAAATGCCACGCGACAGAGATAACAAGACGAGCACCGCGCGATCGATGCGATGGCCGCCGGGGCCGTGAGGTGACGCTGCGTAGGATTCCCTCAATTCTCGAACACCAGGCTTCGCAATCCAGCGATAAGACACTTCGAGCGACCAATGACAGCACGGACGCACATCAGTTCCTGCGAACCACAGGCCTGATAACCGAGCACACGACTGTGTGCGAGCTTATTCGTAGTACGGGAGCTCGACTTCAGGGTAAGCATTGCGAAGCATCTATCTCTGTTATATGTAGGGCTGGGCCTCCATGTGGCAAGTAGTTTCAGCTGTCTCTCTGCGAACCATTCTCTAGTCATTGCTTTTCACACTCACAATGGAGAAGGTTAAGGCATCGATCGAGAGGCACACGCCGTCCAAAGAGACTATCAAGCAGAGATGCACTTCAATCAAGGCCTGGGAGCTTCCCAAGCAGGAGAGCGCTCTCGCTCCAGACGTACGTCAACTCACGCCAGCGAGGCGACAACGCTGATTGTATCGTAACAGTATGTCTGGACAAACAAAGATATGGACCCAGTCCCTCCTGAGGATCAGACATGGACCTTGTGGACCTGGATGGCTTACTGGGCGACCGACACAATCAATCTCGGTACCTGGGAGACAGCCAGCTCCATCATCGCGGTTGGACTCACATGGTGTGAGGCTATTCCCATCATGGTCGTTGGCACTTCATGCGTTGCAATTCCCATGGTGTTGAACGGCGCAATTGGAGCCGCGTTACACATTCCATTCTCAGTTATCATACGCTCAGGTTTCGGCTACTGTGAGTATCCACAATCGGAACAAGCAACACGAGCTAACGTATCTTTCAGACTTCGCCTACTTCGCCATCATCTCGCGTTCGATCCTTGCCATGTTCTGGCTTGGAATTCAAGGAGCCAACGGAGCTCAGGCCATGACCATCATGATCTCCTCGATATGGCCCTCGTACAACAACATCAAAGACACGATTGGCTATGAGTCACAGGGCATCTCCACGCAGGGCATGATCTCGTACTTCCTGTTTTGGATTATCCAGTTGCCGCTGCTGTTGATCCCACCGACCAAGCTTAGATGGCTGTTCATCATCAAGCTCATCGCAGCACCTATCACTGCGATCGCCACCCTTGGCTGGTGTGTCCACAAAGCAGGCGGCGGAGGTGAACTCTTCAACCAAACACCAACCGTCACCGGCTCCAACTATGCATACCTCTGGCTTTCGTGCATGTCCTCTGTGACGGGAAGCTGGGCAACACTTGCTTGTCAGTACGGACATATGGACTGTTCTAGCAATTCACTGACGTTCTCACAGGCAACATTCCTGACTTCAGCCGCTATGCCAAGACGTCCAAGGGCCAATATATTCAACTACCATTCCTGCCAATGATCTTCACAATCTGTGGTGTCCTCGGCATTGTTACGACTTCAGCCACAAAGGTCATTTACGGTGAATTCTACTGGAACCCGCTCGACATCCTCGTCCACTGGCAAGAGTCGGGTCACGGAGGACGTGCGGCGGCTTTCTTCGCTGCTACCTCGTGGTACATTGCTCAAGTCGGCACGAACATTACTGGTAAGTCCCACTCATACACACGTTCGAATTTGCCGCGCTGACCATTCTTCTAGCGAATTCCATCTCCGCCGCCAACGATCTCACCATCCTCTTCCCTCGATGGATCAACATCTTCCGCGGTTGCATCATCGCCGCGGTGATCGGTGGCTGGGTCATTGTCCCCTGGAAGATCCTCAACTCCGCACAAACCTTCCTCGCCTTCATGGGAGGCTACTCCGTGTTCCTCGCTCCAATCACTGGCATCATGGCCTCAGACTACTGGATCATCAAACGCCGTCAAATCGATGTCCCGGCCTTATACAATCCGCAAGGCCGCTACCGATACTTCTACGGCGTCAACTGGCAGGGCCTTATCGCCTTCTTACTTGCCGTCTCGCCCAACCTTCCCGGCCTCGCATACAGCATCAATGACAACAGCCACATCACAGCCGGGGCCAAGCACCTGTACAGCTTCTGCTGGCTGTATGGCTTCACCAGTTCAATCTTCATCTACGTTGTTCTCCACAAGATCTTCCCCGTCAATGTCTCGTTGGTTGACAAGACAATCGATGGCGTGGAGATTGTCGCGGAGGCGAAGCAATATCCCAGCGACAGCGACGACAACGAGAAGCATCTTGGCCGGGTACAAGAGATTCAACATGATGCGGTCGAGGGTCATGGATTTGCGAATGTGGATCCGCTGCATCGAGCGAGTCATACCTATGAGAGGGCTAGCATTAGCCATGCTCCGAAGCAGTAGATGTATATATGGACGGGATGTATGATGCGTTATGAGAGGGATAGTTGGTGTTTGAGAGGCTCGACTGATAACGGAATGTATAGCTAGATGCTTATGAGCAAATGACGACGAATCATGATGAAACGGAATCATACATTCCACGTCCTCTCTCTCTCGGTCTCGCTTGAGATCAAAGACGGGAGAAGTAGATCTCGCTGATGTTGCGCATGACCAGACCGATCGGAGCCTCGATCGGAGCGCTCGGACCACCATCAGGATACCACCGACTCGGAGACGAAGAACGGAGCATGCTGCCCAAACCTTCCCAGCACCGAAGATGTCGAAGAATAGACAGGCCTTTGGCATGGCGTCGGCCAAGAATTACCCTAGTCAATCTGGTGGAGGAGGAAATGGGCTCGAGATGCTCTCGAAGCAACCTTGCCATTCTGTTTCTCAATGACAGGCCAAACTTCATATTTCTGAGCAGAACTCGGGTTTCCATAAAACCACAAGTCTTGAAGCCTCTCACCAGATTATTGATTCATTATGACCGCTGGGAGTTCTGCGGGCACTCTACCCGAAAGATTATCTCCCACTGGAATCTCAGTCCTCATTGTCGGTGCAGGAGTTGCCGGATTGTTAGCTGCTCTCGAGTGCTGGCGCAAAGGACACGATGTTCGAATCGTGGAAAGAACCGCGGAACGAGTACAGTCAGGTATCTTGTCACCACCGGTAGACACTCGCTGTGACTAGGCTAAGTCTATTCGCAGGTGACATCCTTACAGTCGGTCACAGCGGGGTCCGCGTCATAAAACGATGGCCCGACATGGCGGAAGAGAACGAGCGCATCTCCCACCACATGTGGATCTCCTGGCACAAGATTAGCGGAGAGTTGATCTCTGGTCCAGCACAACTCCGTCCGAACGATGCAAAGCCACACCAGAACAACAATGAGCCAACGCCAAAGATAATACGGCACCGCCGCCAGGCTCTGCATAAGATGCTGGCGGACCAGGTGGAGCGTGCAGGAATGAAAGTGGAATACGGACGGCAGGTGCTTCAATACAAAGAGAGTGATTCGAAGGCGTGGGCAATCCTGCAGAATGGCGAAGAGATCGAGGCAGACGTCGTGATTGCGGCAGATGGTATCGGCAGCAAGTCGTACATGATCACTCTCGGCCATGAAGTCCGCGCGCAACCGACAGGATTCTCGATGTACCGGGCGATGCTGCCCATTAACCAGGCCATGGTGGATCCAATAATCGACGAGAAGTTCCCGACATTGGACGACAAGAAGAAAGCTTCGAACCAGATGTGGATGGGCGATGAGGTGTACGCGCTCTTTGGCCGCACCGAGGAAGACATAATCTGGTACATCACTTACAAAAATAAAGGCAGCAGCGCTGAGTCCTGGTCCAATTTGGCGGATCCGGAGGACGCTCTCAAGACAACGGCGACAATCAAGGGGTGGCCTGAGTATGCGAATCGGCTGATCAAGGCGTCGAAGAAGGAGCAGGTCCATGACTTCAAGCTCATGTGGAGGGATCCTCAGCCATGTTGGGTTTCTCCGGGTGGAAGAGTCGTGCAGGTTGGCGACGCAGCGCACACTTTCTTGCCGTCGTCCGGACATGGAGCCACGCAGGGGATGGAGGATGCTGCGTCAATATCCACTTGCTTGAGACTCACTGGCAAAGAGGACGTGCCTTGGGCAACGAGAGTGCATAACAAGTTGAGGTCAGTATATCTTTCTTTGAAGGCTCCAGCCCGGACTAATGTTTCTGGTTCTCAGGTTCGAACGAGTCTCCTGCCTTCAACTCTTGGGCATCCTCAATCACGAACTCCGTAATCGTACCGCAAATGCCGATGCTTCGCAGGCCAAGCCGATTGGGATCATGGGGAGTTGGATTTGGACACACGACCCAGAGCGATACGCCAGCGAGAACTTCGAGAAGGCGCTGGCGCATGTAAGAGATGGCGGAGACTTCTCCAACACAAACATCCCTCCTGGTCATGTGCCAAAGCAGTGGACGATTGATGGAATCTTGAAAGCGCGAGAGGCGGGAGAGCAGATTGTGCTGGACGGAGATTGGGATTGATACAGTAGACAGCCAAACTTTGATGGCAGGTCTGTGCCGCTCACGTGACTCTTGGCGCGTTTACTCCGCCTTTGGACGCGACTTCTCCCTTTCTCTCTTCATCATCCAGTCATCAACATTTTCAACATACCTAGGTACTCAATGATGTGTGCCTCGCGACTGCGCCACCCACACAGCCGATAGCTGATCTAAGGCTGCTCCGATCTCCAGAGGAACAGTATGAACAGGTAGAGATCACGAAAGCAAGGCCAAGTATTCGTCACAAAATTCATACCGCTTGCCATCATAATACTACCTCTATTTAGTTCCCTTCAGCAAAACCGGAGATACAAACACCTCGTCATGACCAGTAAAAGTGACCTCAACTCCTCTCGGCATCCCCATGGACACCGCTCTCCGGAAGAACTCGTACGTCGACAACACCTCGACTTCGCACCCGAGTTTCTCTCGGTACATGCCTGCAAGATTCGACAGCAGGTATCTGTTGCTGCTGCAGTAATTACAGACAGCGAATGACGCCCTGTGAGCCAGAGCCTTTGCCATAAACTCAGGTACAAGCTCTACCACGTCCAGGATGTCGAGCTCGCCCACCCACTTCTTTGGATCCAGCGCTGGCACGGCACGCATTTTCGTGCAGTAGCGGTCGAGCGCGACGAGAGGGATCTCATCAGGTGCGTCAGGACCAAACACATTGGGAAAGCGATGGTCCATGGTTGGGATGCCTTTCTCAGCAGCTGCCTCAAGAAGCATCTCCCCCATCCACTTGCTGGCTGCATAGCCGATGGCATTGCCCATGAGAGCTTCTGCGTCAGTCGGAGGTGAGATCTTCGATGGTGGAACTTCAGCCAGCTCGCTTGTATCCTTCTGGAGCATAGCCACCGAAGAAGATGACACGAAGTGAACCGGAACCTTACGCGGCATCGCCATGGCGAGAAGCGTTTGCGTTGACACAACGTTGGGTGCTCGAACGGAAATGTACGACTTGAGATGATTGACTTCAGCACCAACATGGATGATGACATCAGCGATCTGGCTGAGGCGGATGAAGTCGTCGATGGGCAGGCCGAGCAAAGGCGTGGCGAGGTCGCCTTTGTATTGGCGAATCTTCTCGCTCTGGATCTTCACGGGACGCGAGCGGATGCAGAGACAATGCACCTCGGCAACATTGGGATCGGCGACCAGATGGCGGATCATGTGGGATCCCAAGAAGCCAGTACAGCCCGTGAGAACAACACGAAGCTCCTTGGTCCGCGGTGGAGTGACTGAATGACCAGTGCCCGGTGGAATTAGGGCAGGGATGCCATTCATCAGGCTGGCCAACTCTTTCGCCCAGTCCATGTCAGGTTCCTTCGAGGCCGGCTTACTTGAAGCTGCTGCTGTCGTGGCAGAACCGGTCTGGGCCTTGCGCCATCCGGACAGGGCGAACTCACACATCCGTGCGACAGTGTTATTGTTCGACATGATCTTCAAAATGGGCACATCCACACTGAGCTCTTTCAAGAACCATTCACGAATGCGGACCGACACCAGAGAGTCGACACCGAGCTCAGCTATCGCCGTCTCACCCTTGATCTGCGCCGGGTCGAGCTGCAGCATGTTGCCGAGGGCGAGAGCGAAACACTTCTCCAGTATGGCTTGAGCTTCTTCAGGCTCTTTGGCTGCGGCCAGCTGGACGTCGACCTTGACGTTTCCATCAGCCTCTTCTCCGCCACTGCACTCCTCTTGCGGAGCCTCTGGGGCGAGGTAGCAAGAGAGACGGGCATCGTCGTGCCACGCACCCTCAAAGACTGTTCGGACGCCAGAGATGAGCTCCGCCGGTTGATCCGAGTCGGGCTTTCCACACACGATAGCCTCTGCTAGCATCTCGTGAAGATCCTCCTCCGACTGTCTCTCCAAGCGCGGCAGAAGAGACTTCTCAATCTCTGCAAGATGGCCCTTCTCCGAACGGAAGATGTAGCCCAGGCCGGTCAAGAATCCGATGACAATCGCAGAACCTGCCAGTCCACGAACCCGACGTTGCCGGACAAGAGAGTGCATGTAATGATTGGCAGCGCTGTAGGCTGACTGGCCCATGATGCCCACCAGTGAGGTCGCCGACGAGAGGCAAATGAAGAAATCCAACGGGTTGGCTTGCTCTCCAAACACCTCGTCCAGATTCTTCGTCCCGGTCACCTTCGGAGCCATCACCGCCGCAAAGTCCTCGTACGACATATCAACGAACAGGCGGTCACGGAGCACCATTGCACCGTTGATGACTCCGCCCACGGGTGGCATGGAAGTCTTCATATCAGCGATTGCAGCCTCCAAAGCCTTCTTGTTGGTAACATCAACGGCCATGGTTTGCAGTACCGCCTCTTTCTGCGACATGAATTCAAAGACGCCAGCAGGTACGCTTGGATTACGACTGGCCAGGACCACATTTCGGGCCCCGTTGTCAACCATCCATCGAGCAACAGAGATACCTACATCTCCAGTCATACCGAAGAGCAGGTAGCTCTTGTTGGCAGAAAAGAGACTGCTGTGTTCGACAGGGCGCACGATCGTGGTGACTTTGTCAGCACTACCCCAGTCAAGCACAGTGGTCGAAGTCGACCCTTTGCTTGCCGTCTCAGGGGATATCTGGCTGACTGGGAGAATCCAGTCAAGGTTGTCCAAGTCCTTGACGAGGTCGCCGTCTTTGTTGGCCGCAAAGCGCTTCTTGGCGAGATTGATCAATTCCTCGCGACTTAGGTCAATGTTCACACGATCTTCGATCTCCCCGATCGCGACTGTAGATGGTGGCAGCGAAGCCTTGAGCAACTTGCTCAAGTTCGTGTCTGAGGAGTCGAGGTTGACGAACCTCTGCACATTCTTCGGACACATCGTCTGCAGTTCACGTCCGCTGACGAACGGATGGATGAAGCTTTGCTCGACAGCAGGCCCCGACGCGGTATTTGAGGTCGTTTGTGATACGACGATGGCCATCTCCTCTGCGACTCGAGCGATAGCGTGGCTGAGATCACTCGTGGCACCATGGACCCATACCGGTCCCTTCGAACCGGCGAGAAGGTGGCTTGCCTTTGCTCGAAGCATGAAATGATGAAGTCTCGCGGCGTCCTTCCGCGACTCTTGATCATCAACAGCACAATGCCAGCGATGCAGGGTGTCCTCTTCGGCAATAGAGACGATAGAGCTGATTTTGCTGGATAGACCAACGACTTTGTCTCCACTTGCAACATGGCGGCCGATGCACAGATATTGTGGACCGATTGAGGATGTTGCAGAGACAATGGAAGAGACTGAGGATGCAGTGAGTCGCACCACCACTTCGCTGCCTTTGGAAGCGGTATTTGCCGGAGATTGGTGCAGTTCCAATATTCCATTTCGCTCGCCGACTTCAACGGCAGTGCCTGGGACAGTAAGCTTCGTCTCTTTGGTGACCCGTCGAATCCTCGCGGCGGATCGAAGATTCACGTCATCGAGCGCCAGGACTCTTGGTACGTAAAGAGCGCCATCCCTGAGTTCGAGGTGAGGCTCGTGAGTCCAGAGGACTTCGGAAGAGTCACCGGAAGAGTGCATCCAAGAAAGTCGAAGCAGATGAGTTGCCAGCAGGTCGGATTGCAGCGACGCTGTATCATCAACATCGAGAACTTGCAATTTGAGTTCACTCCGCTCGGCCAGCAGTGTACGTCCCAACCCAACGGTCACGTTAGCCAGTGGATGGCTACCGGAAGCTGCTCCTGAAGTGACCCATAGAACAGCACTGGCATTGCGGAAGACATTTTGAATGCCCTCGAATCTTGCCTTGGTCATATTGTCGAACGTCCGGCCGCCCAGATCGGCAAGACAGAGTACTGCTGCGCCGGTTGGAACTTCGATGCCCTCGAGACTCTCACGTTGAGAGACAGCAGCCTCGGTAGAGGAAGACAGAAGTTCCTTTGATTTGGACGCAAGTTCAGAGCCACCGACAACGATGACTTGATCAAGCGACGGCAAAACCTCCTCTTGAGAAGCACCCGACGCAAGCGGCTCGCGCAAGACTTGTACAGTCTCATCGACTGCCTGCGACATGATGACGGAGCAATATGAAGGCGTTGAACTAATGTCGACTCCGGAGAAACCGGTCGCCTTCAGGACAGAATCCCACTGATCGAGGCTGATGGTAGGCGCCCAGACTCTTCCATCATCAATGCCCAAGAACCAGCCAGGCAAAGTGCCCATGATGAGCTGGATGGGAAGATGGTCTGTTGTAATCTCAAGGAGCAGCAAGAATCCACCAGGCCGAAGCAAGCGGCGAGCATTCGTCATGGTCTCTTTGAGGGTCTTCGTTGCGTGAAGACAGTTCGAGGCCAGTACCAGATCGTACGCCCCCTCTTCGAATCCTTGTTCCGTGGGATCCTTCTCCACGTTCAGTGTCTTGAAGGTCAGCTTGCCGGCATGTTGACTGAACTTCTCCTTCGCGGGCTCGAAGAATCCAGGGCTGATATCGGTGTATGTGTACGAGGTATACCGATCGCCCAGCGCCGAAAGAACTGCTCGAGTTGTGCCACCCGTTCCGGCACCTATCTCCAGGACCTTCAATCGAGGGTAACGGTGGCCCACCTGCTTGACCAAAGTCTCGAAGTCGACGTTGCCATCGGCGAAACCGACGCCTTCGACGTACAAATTGTCCAGCATGCCGTCCTTCAACATGACCTGCAGAGCGGGGAGTGTGCCACGAGCGATGGCAGGCAGATTCTCTCCGACGGCAGTGAGGATTTTCATGTCGTTGTTGTTCGCCGCCAGGTATGGAGCACTCCACTTCTGCACATCCTCAAGCGTATCGCTGGCCCATTCAGGCTTGATATCAGGACGCTTTCCGGCTTCGATCTGCGGGAAGAGGTGCTCACGAACCCATTTCATCATGTGCTTTCGATGTTTTCCCATAAGCATCAGCTCTGATGGCTTGATCTGATCCCGAAGCCTTCGCAGGTAGAAGTGAGCCGTCCGTGTGAGCAGCTCGCGCAGCTCCTCGCCTTCTGGAGAGAGCTTGTTCCGAAGACAAGGCTCGATTCCGAAAGCGGCATCGCGCACCCAGGTCTCACCAGCATACTGCCAGCGATCCCACTTCGAGCTCAACGCTGTCCATTGGACTCCGCGCATCTGAACCTCCACAGCGCCGTCTCCTGCTTTGAAAAGATCGACGTCGCCGGTGAGAGACTTTGCGTCGGCGTGTGTCAAGAAGCTGTCTGCCATCAAGGGGCCAGGAGTCGTTGACGGCGCCATGGAGATGCGGATGCAGTCGACACCGGTGGGTAGGTACGTCGTTCGGAGGCGCCCATCTTCGGGATACGACAACGCAGCCAGCAGACCTTGAATTGCCGTGTCCACAGCTGTGGGATGCACGGCTGCGCGGTCGATGGTACTGGACTCTGGCTTGGGAGGGATAGTCACTACGGCGTGATTGGTATCGCGATCCACCGAGGTCGCTTTGAAGGAACCCGAGTAATTGTACCCGACCTTGGCAAGAGAGGTGTACAACTGATCCATGTCCAAGGTGTTCATGGGCAGAAGTGGCTTCGTCCGAGAAGGCAAGGCGTTCTTCTGAGGTGGACCCAGCCAAAGTCGTACTCCTCCGCTGAAGTGCGCCGTGAATGCTGAAAGAGGACTGTCCAGCTTGCCTGCAATGACATCTCCGCTGTAGCAGGCCACTTCAGCCGTAATGCATTTGTCAGACTGGCCTGTCACGCGGATCGTAAAAACAACTTCGAGCCCGGGCGAGTCGTCTTGCAAGCCCATGGCGCGGACCATCTCGATGTTGTGCAGCTCCACGAGATTCAACGGCTGTTGCTCGTCTACCAGACGAATGGCGGCCTCGTACGCCATTGCGATGTACGCGGTGGCCGGGAAGAGAACTTGGCCTTGGATTGTGTGTCCTCGCACCCAAGGCAACTCATTCAGTTTGAAGATCTGTCGCCAGTGGACCTCGCGTCTGCTGTTCTCGCCAAGCGCAACGGGGAATCCGAGGAGTTCATGCCGCGATTGGCCCTGTTGAGTGCGGAACAGGCGCGATGTTCTCGACTCACGCCAAATCAAGCCATCATGGTCCCATGGATATGTTGGTAGGCCCTTGATTATCGTCGGCCTTGTAGGAGTCGCCGGTGGGAAGGCTCGCTGGATGCTGTCGAATGTCACAATGGGACGCTGTGACGGGAATCGAGCCCAGATGAGGCCCAGCGCATCAACAAAAGCGTGGATGGCACCCTCTCCACGTTTGAGCACGCCGCTGTATGGAAGCACGAGACCGGTCAACGTCTTGATCACTTCCGAGCTTGGGCCCTTGAGAGCCGGATGAGGACCAACTTCAAGGCCCATGTCGAACGGATAGGGCTCTTCTGAAACGGCTCTGCTGACTGCTTGCGAGAAACGGACGGTGTTGACGAGATTGTCGACCCAATACTGCCCGCCGAGCAGCTCCATGCTCCGCTCGTCGTCGAAAGAGCGGCTCCGACCATTAGCGCCCCACACACTGGAATACCAGTTGCACTTCCTTCTCCCTCGGAGAGCTCGTACACCACATTTGCGCAGCGATTCGAGGTACGGCGCGGCGCAAGGCTGCATGTGGTGCGAGTGATATGCGGTGTCGACTGCCAGCACCCGGGCGAACGTATTCTCTGAGTCCAGCCTGACCTTCGACATGTCAATATAGTCACTGTCGCCGGCCAATGTGCAGCTGGTCGGGGAGTTCGAGGCGGCCACCTTGAGCTTTTCAGGGCCCATCTCCGCGCAGAAGGTCGATGCTTGCTCCAAACTCATGCCGACGGCCATCATCTTGCCACGCTTGCCGTCAGGGCCCTGAGCCAGATGCGAATGGAAACCTCTGTAGTAAGCTATCCGGATTGCATCCTGGGCATTGAGGTATCCTGCCGCATACGCCGCGCCGATCTCTCCAGAACTGTGCCCCACGACCGCAGTGAACTCGACGCCCGCAGCATACAGCACATCAACGAGACCGACCTGTACTGCGGTGCAAATGGGTTGCGAAATCGAGGCTTGGCCAACGCGGGAAGTCTCCTTCGGTGCTGAGAGCTCGTCGAAAAGTGTCCAGTCTGGTCTGTCGCCCTCGGGAAGTGTATTCAGGCTGTCCTGTAGCCGGTCCAGGCTCTTTCGAAATACACTCGATGCTTGGTATAGCTCTTTGCCCATAGTTGGCCACTGTTCAAAGGGCTGTCAGCCATCAATCACGTTTGCTCTGGGAGGAACACTTACCTGAGCTCCTTGCCCCGTGAACACCCCAAGAATGCGGAGTGGTAGACATTCTGGAAGAGTAGTGCTGCGTTTTGTCTGCTTGAGCGCCTCCTTGGCTGCCTCCAACTTGTCGGCAAGCTGTACAGCAGAAGTACCCGAAACCGCTGCTCGAAACGGAAAGTCAGCTCTCTTGAAGAGAGTTCGGGTCAGTCGGTCCAAAGGTGTATCCGGGTGTCTCAGCAAGTAGCTTGACAATGCTTCGGCCTTCGCCGCCAAAGCCTGCGCTGAGTTTGCCGATAGAACCGCAAGTCCCACGGGAGGTGCTTTCGCCGCACTGTCACCGTCACATGCGGGCCCATCGTAGCTCTCAATGATAGCGTGGGCGTTGGTGCCTCCAAACCCGAAGCTATTAACGCTCACTCTGCGAGGCCCTTTTGAGGTGGCAGGCCATGGGGTCGTTGCCGTCGGTACACGAAGCTGCTTGGAGAATGGACGGATCTTGGGATTGAGCTGCCTGAAATGCAGATTACCCGGGATCTGGCCATGCTGTACCGCGAGTGATGCTTTGAGCACGCCGGCAAGCCCAGCAGTGCCTTCGGTGTGGCCAAGAATGGTCTTGATCGAGCCCACCCAGAGTGATTCGCCATCCTCGCTCTGGTCCGAATGGTTTGGAAAGAAGGCGTCGTGTATTGCCCGCGCCTCAATCGCTGTCCAAAAACATCAGCACACTGTCAACGTTCTGGGCCATATCAAAGGCGATACATACGATCTCCTGCGGGCGTTCCAGTTCCATGCGCCTCGAAGTACTGTGGACGGTCCATTGGATTTGTTGGATCCAAGCCGCATTTGGCATATGTTTCTCGGATCAATCGTGTCTGTGCACTTGCGCCTGGCATTGTTATACCTGCGAGGTATGAGTTGGCATAACGGTCTTATTTGACGATGAGACATAGGGGTCGAACCTGGCGTCCGGCCGTCTGAATTTACGCCTGTCTCGCGGATGATGCACTCAATGTGGTCACCATCCGCAATTGCCTGGCTAAGAGTTTTGAGGATGACTGATGCCATTCCCTCGCCTCGTGTATATCCATCGGCGGAGGAATCCCACATGTACGACCTTCCGTTTGGAGACAACATACTCAGCTTGTCTTGTTAGCTGTCGCTTTCTCACCTATCCACAACGCTCTCTGGGAAAATACCTTCGAATAGGATATAAAAGGCTCTGGCCCGAGAATTAGATTTACGCCGGCTGCAACGGCCATGGGGACTTGTCCGCTTCGCAGGGCAAGGACGGCCTGGTGTAGGGCCACAAGTGATGACGAGCATGCAGTGTCCAGGGCCAGTGATGCTCCTCTCCAATCGTAGAAATACGACACTCGATTCGCCAACTACCATGGGTCAGTTCTTGCTTGAGATTGCATGATATGTGAAGAGACTACTCACAATTGCCATAGATGTGCCAGTCGCATGGTATTGAGGGAGACTGTCAATGCCGCGCATCGACGCATGCTGCCAGTCAAAACTCATAACACCAACGAATACTCCCGTCGAGGATCCCTTCAGCTGTGAGATGGAGTAGCCAGCAGATTCAACGCCTTCGTAAACAATCTCAAGGAGACATCGTTGCTGTGGGTCCATGGCTTCGGCCTCCTTCGGGCTGATGTTGAAGAAATCGCGGTCAAAGGATCTGGGGTCATCTTGAAGAAGGTAGGCTTTCTTCGCATTGGTGCTCTAATGCAACGACAGTCAGACACAACAATTTTTCTGGTACATGTTTGCCAACATACACCGTGATGGAGGCCATCTGGATGATAGAACGCCTTGGGATCAAACCGACTCGGCGGGAGTTCCTGAACTAGATCATGTGGTTTTTCGAGTAGCTCCCAAAGTTTCGATGGGGAACTGGCATCGCCAGGGAAACGACAGGCGCTTCCGACTATCGCAATGGGCTCTGGTGCGACCCTGATGTCCGCGGCGTCACCCATTGATAGGATGATGTTGAATTCAATCAATAGTCAGACTGGACGGGGAAGCTGCCACCAGTGTTCCGCGGAAGGGTAAGTAATGAATCTGAATATCGAGAATTGACAGCAACAACAGAGCGTTCCAAACTCCCCAGATACCCATCACATGGATCCGGGGATGCGTCGTGGCAATCGGACAAGCGTGAGGCTTGTCTTTCGTTTCGGAGCAGTCGGTGCGAGGCTGCGTCCGACTTCTCCGGCCCACCGACAGCCACCGATCCAGGCCACCGCAGCTAGCAGCCGACATTTTGGAAGTTACGAAGTGTGCCGCAGCTGCAGTAGCCACAGGATAGCTGCGGGAAAACAACGGAGCACACTTGACGTCGCCGCTGTGTCTGCACCTGTGCGTGACATTCTCAACAACTCGCACAATCGAGAAAACCAACACGTCCAGCATTACTGTCCTCGAACATGACCGCCCAAACGAACAAAATGAAAGCGCTCGTTGGCAGCGAGTCGGGCGGATACGAACTACTCGAAGGCATCGACCCTCCCAAGCCCGGGCCCGGTCAGATGCTGTGTCGTGTGGCTGCCGTTGGCCTGAATCCTTACGATGCGAAGATCAACGACTATTCCAACACTCCGGGAGCAGTAGGAGGGTGCGATTTTGCAGGAATCGTCGTGGCCGTTGGCGAAGGTGTGACGAGATTCGAGGAAGGAGACCGCGTGTTCGCGGTGACGTTTGGGCTCAATCCCACGGACAAGACAGCCGGTGCATTCGCTGAGTACGCACTTGCGATGGAGGATCTCAGTTGTCATGTACCTGACGGCCTATCTCCGACACAAGCCTGTTCCATGGGGCTTGCAATCGCCACCGCTGGGCTGGCTTTGTTCGCAGCTCCTGGTCTCCAGCTGGCTTGGCCGAGCCTCGAATCAGCAAACGCAAAGAATGACCCAAAGGAGGGAGAGTTTGTTCTGGTCTCTGGCGGTGCTACTGGCACTGGCACCATGGCGATCCAGCTTTTGAAAAGGTTAGTGCGTTCTTATCATTGGTGTATCTTTGGAATCTCGGACTCAGCAGCCATGTCAACACTTTTCAAGTCCGTTTCATTTGCACACCCGCCCTACTATGATCCGAGATGCTGAGTCAGGAAGACTACTGACTCTTTTCCAGGGCTGGCTACAAACCCATTGTCACTTGCTCGCCTACCAACAATGCTCTATGCCAGTCTTATGGTGCCGTCGCTTGCTTCGACTACAAGTCACCATCGTGCGGGTCGGACATTCGTGAGCATACGGCAGACAGCCTGACTTCCGTCTTTGATTGTGTCACGGATGCACCAACAATGAGAATGTGCTACTCTGCGATCAGCTCTTCGGGCGGCCAGTACATTGCCCTTGAAACGATCTCTCCAATTGTCAAGTACACACGAAGGGACATTCGTGCCGATTGGTTGATGGCTCCGACAATGGTAGGCAACGCGGTCGAGCTGCCAGGCTCATACGGACGTCCGAGTACACCGGAGCACAGAAAATTTGGGAGGAATTTGTTTCTGCTTGCAGAAAGGCTGCTGCAGGACGGTGGTCTTCGTAATCATCCTTTGGAAGTATGTAACGGCGGTTTGGAAAGCATTCCTACATACGTCAATGATCTCCGCACGGGCAATGTGCGTGGCAAGCGGCTGGTCGTGCCATTGACAGCGTAGAACCAGTTAATAGATAGACATAGATGTCCTTTGTATGCAATATACGATGCCCTGGTTCTTCTCCCTGATATCGGAAGTGGCTGTCTTCAACATACCTTCGGAACATAAAAGGGGCGAAGGCCAAGCCGTGTCTCATATCCGCAATTCCGGCGAGCTGCCCTCAGTAGACGACGATATTACCCGCGCTCCAAAGCTCAATCAACTCAACAATGACATTCTAATCTTTTGAACACATTACTGATCTCTTCGGTCCAAGGTCGCTCCATGCCGGCCAAAACTGCAGGTAGGGCTAAACAAGGCTATCAAGGCTACTGTAGATCTTCCGTGACCCATTTGAAGTCGGAAATTAAAGTTCGTGATTAGATCTGTCTCACTCGTCTGCCGACTGGTGGCATCTTTGCGGCTATCTCCTTTCCGCGAGAACCTCAGACAAGCACACTTAGATCGCAAGTAGATAAAGTTCAGCGTGGCAGCCTGTTTAGCATCAATGTAACAGCATCAATCGCAACCAGAGCCGTACGATCGTTTTCTTGTTCAGTCGTTACCTCTTGTTACATACTTTACTAGTAATAAACACACAGTCGTTACCGATTCTCATCAAGCATGGCATCGCGCCGAGATATCGAGTTCAAGACCCTCAGAGATGTCACGTTGCGCGGCTGGCTATATCCGGCTGAAAAGCGCGGGCCTGGAATTATACTTTCCGCAGGTGTAGGTGTCCCCTCCATGCAGCGACGACTGACTTCAACACAATAATGACGATCTTCATTTCAGTTCAACATGCCAAAGGACGTCGTTGTGCCAGATCTTGCAGAGTGGTACCAGAAGAATAGTTTCACTGCACTGATCTTCGATACGTACAGTATTGGATCGAGTGATGGGGAACCAAGGAACGACGTAAGTGCGATCCTTGTCAACCACGTGTAGATCTAGCTTACTGATCATACGATGTTTGATGCGATACAGACCGACCCACAGAAGCGAATCGAAGATTTCATTGACTCTGTCACTTGGCTATCCCAACAGCCCCTTGTGGATCCCGAGAAGATCGTCCTCTGGGGCCTCTGCTTCGACGGAAACATGGTGCTTGCGACCGCTGCCACGGATCGTCGAGTCGCCGCTGTCGTGGCCGTTGCCCCCATGATGGACGTCACTGGCGATCCAGAACGTCGGGAACCCATCCTGGAGCTCGGTCTTGCTGACAGAGCAGCTCAGCTTGCGGGTGAGGACGCTATGGTGCTGCCCTTTGTGGACGAAGACGGGATCTTGCCGCTCGGACAATATCTGGGAGGTTTCTTCAACGCCATGCAAAGTATGAACATGCCAGTCGAGAACCGGGTCACCGTCCAGTCATACATGCGATTGCTCAACTGGAATATGCTACATCTTCTACCTAAAATCAGTCCCACGCCGGTCTTCATGGTCACTCCCGAGCTGGACGAGGTGTATCCGGCACCAAAGCAGACAGAAGCCTTCAACATGATAGGAGAGCCTAAGGAGCAATGTGTGATCCCCGGCAAGAATCATTTTGACTGGATGTTTGGAGATTTCGATGGCGTTTTTGGCAAGCAATTTGACTTTTTGAAAAAGCACCTGAGCCTTTGAACACAGATCAACAAGCTCAATAGCTTTTGACTTGATATGGTGGGTAGACAGTTCCATAGAGAGGACTATCTAGAAGGAAGGAATCGATCTATCTAATAGGAGTGTGTGCCAAGTCCCGATTGCGGGAGCACCCGAGTTGATGCCTCAGGCACCGGAATCCTTCAACTCACCCCCTTTTCGGTGCTATTAACGCTCTCTTGCTTTCTTAGAACCTTCTAGCTAATTAGAGCTCGAGAAACTCCTTTAATAATTAGTAGGTATTTCCTTTTATACGCTTAATTAATATTTCTTAGGCTAGTTTACTTAGAGTAGTTAATAATACTAAGCTACTACTTAAATTGCTCGAATTTAATACTATTAAGTGCCTTTATAAGGCCGTCGGCGGCCTGTTTAGTAGTGTCTACTTTATAAACCTTAATATAACCCTTCTTAACCTCTTAGTAGATATAGTACTAGTAAATCTTAATATACTTAGTTATACTATTAGACGCTATACGCTTAAGGAGGTCTATAGTAGGCTAAGAGTCCTCGTTAATTATAATAGACTAGTTCTTCTTTATAATACTAGTCTTAATAAGGAGTTACTTAAAGGCTACTACCTCCTTTACTACTAGAGTTATTATAATATACTTAGCTTCTATTATAGATTAGGCTATAATAGACTAGAGTCTACTCTTAAAGGATATTAGTCTAGTACCTAGCTTAAAGAGGTAGCCGTAGGTAGAGCGGCGAGTAGTAAGGTCGTTACTAAAGGAGATATTACTAAATCTAGTAAGCTTAAGGTTACTACTAAGCTTAAGCCTATTAAAGTAGTACTAGACTATATAGGCTAACGTTCGTACTACTTGTACGATATAACCTAGCGATAGGTTAATAAGATACTTTAATAGCTTATTAACTATAAAGAGTATCTCTAGATAATATATCTAAGCTACCTATATTAAGCTTCTAATAAGTTATTAATATAGGCTAATATCGTACTTACTAGCCTATATACCCTTATCTTACTACTTAAACTAGAAGCGTAAGTCGATTAGCGTATCTACTTTCTTATAGTTTAGAAGTTATCGCTCGAATCGCTCTAAGATCCGCTTAAGGTATCTATCTTAAAGTAGATAGATCTTACGGTTTAGTCTATCTCTTATAATACGATAGCTAAGGTAGTAGTATACGTTACTAAGCTCCTTTATCTTAAACTACTATCTAAGGAGGTATACGATTAAGTTAATAGCTTTAACGGTAACTACTACTATAATAAAGTCGTTAACGTAGATAAGTAGGTATACGCTAGACTCCTTATAACGGAAGAGGTATATATCGCTCTATAATAGCGTAAAGTAGACTACCTTAAGAAACTTCGTAAGCTCTTAGCTCTATAGAAGTAGTAACTACTTAAGCCTATAGAAAGCCTTTAATAAGAAGTAGACGAGGATATTAATACCCTCTAGATTAAGCTCTTTATATCTATAAGGCTACTCGACGTAGATACGATATTATAATATTATAGAGTTTAGAAACGCTATAATAGCGTCGTACTACTTACACTCTAGATCTTAGGCTACTATAATCGATAGTAGGGTATAAACTATTAATAGCTTAGTAATAGAGGCGTAGGTATCGTTATAATCTACTCCTTACTTCTAAGTAAATCCTTAAGCGACCTATCGAGCCTTAAACCTTATAGGGTTACTACTCTCGTTAACCTTAAGAGTATATACCTACTTACCCTTTATAAGAGTAGTACTATCTAGTAAACGCCTTAACTTCTAAGTACTATTATCTTTAAGATACTAGATCTCGCTATCTATAGTACTCTTCTATAGATACTAAAGTAGGCTAGGTTAGGTTAGGCTAGGCTAATAGCCTAGAACTAGGCCTATTAAAGTTAGGCTTTTAGGCCTAGAAAAAATCGAGTAGGCCTTAGTAGGCCTACTAGGCTAAAGTAGGCTATAGATAGAGAAAAGATATATTTAATCTTTATATAGATAAAGTACTAATTAGCTATATAATATTAGGTAGGGGAAGTAGTATAGTAAAGAGGTAAGCTATATAACTTTTAAGGAGAGGGGGGGAGTAGGGGTATTATTACTCTTAATATTACTTAAAAAACAAATTATCTCTCGAGCCTCTACTTTAGGAGGTAATCTCTCTAGTACTATTCTTAGTCTACTATTCCTTAGACTACTAGTAGGCTAGTAGGTCCTAAGTCTCCTTCGCCTCTACTAGCTACTTAGTTAGTATATCCTAAGGCTCCTTTATACTAGCCTCTACTAGCTACTTAGTCGGCGATACCTAAGTATTAGTTATAATAGCCTTAGTTAGCTACTAGCTACTACTACTAGCTACGGGCTCTTTAGGTAGCTAATAGATATTAATACTATCTTATTTACTAATAGTAGGCTACTCTTTAGCCTACTCTTCCTAAGGATAACCTATAGGAGGTTTAGGGCGCTAGGCGCGTAACTCCGTCTACTACTATAAAAGTAGCTCGTTAGCTACGTCCGCCTTATCCTTTCGAATCTTAATAACCTTAATATCTTTCTAGTTCTAGATATATTTAGCGATTAGCTACGCCTTATTTATTACCTATTCTTGCTTTCGTTCTTCGTCTTCCTACTAGCTATAGTCGCTAGCTACGCTAGAGTTAGGCGCCTATACTACTCTAGTCGTTAGTTATAGTAGAGTCTTCTTAGAGGTCGCCTTCTTACTAGGCTAGGCTTTAATAGTCGGATAGACGTTAGGATTAACTATATCGCCTATCTAATCTAGTAGAGGCTTACGACTAGCCTTCGTCTTAGAGTAGTTCTAAAAGTCCCTTAGTAGGCTATTAATATACTTAGCCTTATCTATAGTAATCTTAAAGTCCTTAATATCGATCTAGCCCTAGACTCGTTAGAGGACTTAGTAGTATTTATAGTTATTATTAGTCTACTTCTTAGTAGCCTTCTCCGCTTTCTTCTAGTCGGCTAGCTTCTTCTTTACCTTAGCCTTCCTAGCTATTATAGGCTAGCTAGCTAGCTTCTATAGTAAATACTAAGGCTACTAGCGCCTACCTTTAACCTCTAAGCTACGAGTACCTTTATTATTATTACGATACCTACTTTATATATATACGACTAGCTTCTTATATATTATATAATATAGATAGATATAGTAAAATCCTATATACTAAACTTCTTCTCTTCTTTTATAGCTTCCTCTAGAAGTACCTCTATATATACGAATACCTCTATATATCCGAACCTACTAATAGAGCTATATTACGCCTTCTATTAAGATCTATTACTTATAACCCCTCTTAGGCTCTATTACCTACTTAGCGACTATAGGTAGGTTAGTATAACCTAGCGCCTATAGACTAACCTACCTATAGTCGCTAAGTAGGTAGTAGAGCTAATAAGGGGTTATAGACGATAGATCTTAACTAAGGGTATAATATAGCTCTATTAGTAGGTTCGGGTGTACGGAGGTATTCGTATATACTAAGGTACTTCTAGAGGAAGCTATAAAAGAAGAGAAGAAGTTTAGTATATAGGATTTTACTATATCTATCTATATTATATAATATATAAGAAGCTAGTCGTATATATATAAAGTAGGTGTCGTAATAATAATAAAGGTGCTCGTAGCTCGGAAGTTAAAAGTAGGTGCTAGTAGCCGCGGTAGCTTCCGTAGAAGCTAGCTAGCTAGCCTATATTCCCTCCCTTACTATAAGTCTAACCCGTAGACTTATTATATCTATCGCAATTATTATATAAATCGCTTAAATTATAAAAGAAGATCTTATATTAAACGCCCTACCGCCTAGGCCTATATAGTAATTTTATACTCCGCGGGGGTACGAAATTATCTCCTCCTTATAATAGAATAGTATTACCGCGAGAGTTAATAAAGTTGTTCTCGAGGTAAGAAGGCGGCTCTTCGCCCTTATCGTCTTCTATATCTATAGAGTAGTCTAGCGGCGGGAGCTTACTAAAGTCTATACTATTCTTAAAGAAGCTCTTATCCTTATATAGATCCTTCTCTAAGATCTATACCTAACTCTAGCGCTTCTAGAAATCTTAAGCGACGTACTTATAGTAGTACGTTAAGAAGTCGGTAAAGTCGGAGTTATCCTTACTATTATTATTATTCGTAGGGTCGTATTCGTTACGAAGCCGCTAGATAAACTAGCGCTAGGCGAGAATAACTTATAGATTATTCTACTTCTTCTAATAGGTTAAGGTATAAGTAACGTCCTACTACTTATCTATATAGATCGCGGCGGGGAAGGCGAAAGGGATCTTTCCGTACTTATTCGGGTAGCTAGAGGGCGTCGTAGGCGGAGCTATTATATCGCGATAGGAGCGGCTTATCTCCTCCTAAGTACTAGCGCTAGTAATCTCCGGATCTCTATTCTAAGGATTAACTTTAGTATACTAAGGGAAGAGGTTACTACGGTCCTAGTTACGGCTACTACTAGGTATAGGATTAATTCTAGGCGTACTATACGGGAGAGTAGGCTTAGAGATACGAATACCTAGAGCCTTAGTATAAGGTACTACCTTCTAGTTACGGCTAGTATTCTAGATATCTTCCGGAGTCTATATCTTATTATCGATCGTCTTAACTCGGCCGCCTTCTTTATTAGGTATATCCCTTATAACGCGATTTACCTACTTATTCTATAGCTCTAGCTTATATAGGCTAGGAATAATTTTAGTATAGTTATTACTCGCCTCTACGTATAGAGAAAGGGAGCCCTAAATTATATACTACCTACCTCTAGTCTCTCTTATCTTACGAATATTACCGTCGATATATCGAAATCCCTAAGTCGAGAAGTTATTCGTATACTAGTCTTTAATATAGTACGGGTAGGGGTAGAGGAAAGGCGTATAATCGCGGCGTAGTAGTATAGTTAGTAGGTAGTATATAGGGTCTATACGTATAACCTACTAGGCGAGTAAGAAGACTTAAGTTCGGCCCTAGCTAGCGTTATTAACGTCTCGGATCTTTCGCTAGTACTACTAGTATATCTTAAGCTCTTCTAGTATTATATCGTATATAGACTAGCTAGTCTTAGAATTCTTAAACTCCTTCTACTAGTCGAATAGCCTATTTATAATAAGGTTACCGTCGTTATCCTACTTGTCCTTATTAGCCTTTATTAGGCCGAGAGCTCGGAATATCGCTCGCTCTAGATTCTAAGGGTTAACTAGGTTCGACTACTTAGTAGGGAGGAAGTACCCGCTATTCTTTAGTCTAGTACCTAGTCGATATAGTCCGAGAGCGTTAGAAGGAACATTTCCTATTCCCTTAACGCGGAATAGATCTAGGTTCGCCTACTAAAAGGCGTATAGATCGCGACGACTATTATATATCTTAACTATCCGATCGTATAACTCGCTAGGCTTAGTTTATAATCCTATTAGACTAGTAAGCTTCTTAACGTATAGGGTATAAAGTACTTTACTATTCTTCTAATACTCCTAGTAGTAGATCTCTAGTAGTTAGATCTTGTCTAGATCCGGGAGGATATCTTATATCTTAAGGGTAGTATTCGAGTTAATAAGCAAAATTAGGGCGGTAGAAGTACTATAGGTACACTTCGTATATAGCTTAAGGTCTAAGTTAGATTTCGGATTAGAGGTATAGGAAACTTCCGAACTAGCCTTTCTAGAAGCCTAAGATTAGCGAGAAGTAGGCGACTATAAAGGGGTCTACTCGCGAGACTAGCTAGGCGTCTAAGGGCCCGACTTATAGGAACTCTAAGAGTTAGTACGTAGGTAAGTACGATCCGCGAGCTAGGTTTAAGGCTACTCGTTAGGGTTAAGACGCTTACTATAATAAGTAGCTAGTAGATTCGGATTCTAAACTAGCTTTAGTTAAGTAGTGTCCTTTAATAGCTTTAGTATAGGTAGCCTATTTAGCCTAGGAGGAGAAGGAGAGTTATTAGGGCGAGGCGTAGGTAGAGCTAGTAATAGGCGAGTCTTCTTCTAAAGGAACATATTAGGGGTAAACTCGTATCCCTAGGCGTCGATATAAGCTTTAATAGTAGGATCTTCTAGATTAATCTTCTTAATCTCCGCTTTATTCCTTATCCGCCGCTCGGCTTCCTTTCTAGTATTAACTATTAAGTTCTAAAGATCCGAGGAGACTAAATAGAACTTATTATTAGTACCTCGCTACCCGGACCGGTTAATAGTTCGCTAAATAATAGCCTTCGATAAAAGTAGAGCTACTATTAGCTAGTTCTAGTACTTAGTAATAAAGGCGTATATATACTTCTAGCGGTCCTTAGCTACGAACGGCTATATAAAGTCGTAGATAAATTCCCGACGGAGCTCGTTACTAGTCTAGTTAGTACTAATAAGTTTTAGTAGCTAACGGTACCTATTACGAGTATCTCGGCCGACTTTCTATACTTACTTAACGATAGAGAACTTGTCGGGGAGATTGCTAATAATCCGCTAGGCCTTTAATCCGAGCGCGCTTTCGAGACTAGAGACTATAATATTAGTATTAATAGCCGCCGCGAGAAGTTATAGGTTAAGGACGCTATAGATAAATTCGGAAAGACGCTTCTAATAATACTCGTCTATAGTAGAGACTCGCGCTTTAAAATCTTTTATATTTAGGTTAAAGATCTTAATATCCTCGTCGCTAATAGAGCTCTTAAATCCGAGCTAGCGGTAGCGTATCTTAAGGAAGGGAAGTCTACTAAGGGCTTCGCGGAGGACGATTTTATTATCGGCGTCGGCTATAAGAGACTTTACTATATAAGTAATAGCCTACTTAACTATATTATCGGGGATAATAGGTCCGGCTCTAGAAGGCGCTATAGCGGTAGGCGTTAAGGATCTATTCGGAAAGATAGTATTAACGGAGTCTATAGATAGTATCGAAGGTAGTAGATCTAAAAGGGGTAAAGAAAAGGTAGAGGAAGCAAAGCCGGAAGTTAGTCTAGTAGTAGTAAAGTATTAGAAGTTCTAGAAATAAACTAGGCTTAAGAAGGGCGGAGGACTATAGATTTCGCGGCTACTACTACTAGGGTCTTCTCCCGTAGTAAATAGTAAATATAAACGCTTCTAAGGCACCTATAATTATTCTAGTCGATTCCTCGCCTCGTAATTAGCCCGTGTTCGGCGTAGAGACGCGGTTTATAGCGGTTGTCCGATACTCTATATATTAGGTACTATAAATTAAAGAATATAATAATAGCGGTAGTCTTAAAAGGTTTTTAGATATAGAGGCGGTTATCTTATATCTTTAGAATATAGGCGTAGGTATTAGATACCTAATAGGAGCGGTATCGATTTTATACCCCGCGGGGGTACGAAATATAACTAGGGCGTATAGAGCCTATTAAGGGTCGAGAACGTCGGCTAGGTAGTTCTAGAATCTACGTTTAACTTTATTAGAATTAGGCGGTAAGTAGGGATAGCTTCTATATCTATAATAGTAACGAGCGCGGGTATTAGTAAGGAGCGGAAGAGGTATAGTATAGACTTCTATTACCGCCGATAGTAAGGATATAATTTTAGATATTACAAAGGAAATAATAAAAGAATATAAGGTCTAGAAAGGTACGGTTAATCGTATTACTAGAGAACTCTAATCCCTAGATTAGTTAAGGCGGTATCTATCCTCCGCGACTTATATATTCTTATACCCTTTCTTCCTAGTCCCTCTAAACCTTCCTCCCTAAACGCCTCTTAAATTATAAGGATAGCCTAGTCGAAAGGACCTTTCGTAATTAGTAGCGTAAATTATAGGCGGCTTAGGCGGGACTAGTCGGCCTAGGCTACGTTAGTCTAGTCCGTATATACTAAGTTAAGCTTAGGGCGCTCCTAATAAAGTAGAGGATCGAGTCGAGTATAGGCGCGGTAGGTATTAGTACGAAGCTAGTCGAGTTAATAAATACGGGCGCTAATCCTAGCTATAGCCGTATTTAGGGGATTAGTCTCTACCTAGCGATCTACTCTATTAATAGTAACTCGGCGGGTATTAAAGGTAGGTAAGGTTAGGCCGTTAGTAGTACTAAGCGTACAATCCGCCGAGTCGTTAGTATATCTAAGACGGTAAATAGAGCGGCGAGAGTTACTAGAGCTAGGAGCTAGATAGTTATAGTAACGCTCGAGCTCTTACTAAAGATCCGCCTCCTAGCGCGTACGGATATTACTATAGGCGGTATACTCGCGGAGGATAGTCTCCTAAAGGGTAATATCTCTATCGAGACGGCGTAGGTTCGTATCGATCTCGGCCGTATTAAAGCGAGGATCCGGGTCGTCGTCGCGCTAGCTAGTACTACCTTACTAGAGAATCTAGAAGATCTAGGTCTAAGGGCGAGTATAGAGAATATATAGTTCGACGCGATTCTAAAGATACTAATCCTAGAGATACTAAGGGGTAGCGGCGCTATTATAGGCGGCGGAGTAGGTATCGTCGAAAGTACCTATTAAGTCGGCCTTAATCTACGCCTCGTCGTTATCCTACTAATAAAGTTAATAGGTATCCGTTATAACCCGCTTAATTAGATTCTCTAATTCGCGAATACGCTAGCGACGAGCCTCTAGTATAGTCGTACTAGTAGTAAGGTAGTTACGCTCTATCCGTAATTCGAGGTACTTAAATTTAGCTACTTCGGCTAGCTCTTAAATCTCTACCTAAACTATCTTACTCTTTCTCGCTCGGAAATTAATAGGTATATAGCGTTAGGCGCGCGATAGGCGTTTAGCTTTTAATAAAGCTCCTATTAGGTAAGAGTAGATACTAAAGGTCGATATCGTAGTATAGCGGAAAGGAAGTTAAAATTCGAAAAGCGGCGGGAAGTTATACTAGCGGTACGCGCTAGTCCGAAAAAGGAAGTTACGGCTCGTAATCCTTTTAGTTTAAAGACTATATAAACATATCGTATCTATTAGGTCGCTCTAGAAAGTTTAATACGTCTCGTTAAGAAAGGGAAATAAAGGTTTTATACTAAGGAGCTTTAAACTAGAAGGCTCGTAGGGAAGAAGTAGCTATTACTATAAGCTATCTCCCGATTCTTCTATCTATTTCTCCCTAGCTATCCCCCTTTCTATACTTAACTCGTTACTTCTAGTACTAGTAGTCTAGGATATAATATCCTTATAGATATTCTAACTAGCGGCGGTTAGCTCGTACGACTTAGCTCTAATCCTTAGAGACTCGATTAGTCTTAGGCCTCTCCTAACGAAGTAGTCTATCTAGACTAGTATAGCTACGACGAGTATTTCTTCCTTACGTATCGAGCTAACGGACTCGAGTAGTAATCTAAGCCGTCTACGAGTTCGGAGGATTCGGGAATAGTCTATTAACGCTATCGATACGTACTATAATAAAGTTAGTATTAATAGGTAGCTAGGGACTATAGGTAGTACTAACTATACGGCTAGTAGTATCGTTACGATAACCTAGACGATAGACTAAGCGGCGGGAGTCGTAGTAGCTAGGAGGATAGTAGGTATAGCGATTCTCGAGCTTACGCTATAGATCGATATCCTAGTAGAGGCGCTCGTTTCCTATAATAGTATACTTATTAAGGATACGCTCCTATAGAGTAATATCTCGCTAGAGTAAGTCTAGATTAGCTCGGATCTCGTTAATATTAAAGCGTATACCTCGATCGTCGTTACGCTATCCTCTAGTACCCTCTTCTATAAGGCGGAAGATCTAATACTATAGGCGGGTAGCTCGAACTCTTAGTTCTACTACTTGAAACATATAATCCTTAGTAACTATAGTAGGAGTAACCGTCGCTCCTAAGTATACGGCGAGGTAGTTACGAATAAAGGTATCTATAATATCTAATACTCTATTCTCTTCGCTAATTAGGGTTAAGCGGATCTAATCTCGATCCGTCTTAAGATACTCGATAGTATTCTTAATCTCGCGGACTCGCTATTAGCGGGCCTTCTACTTATAGCCGCTATTTATAAGTAAGCTAAGGATATAGTTACGCTCTATCTAAAGCTCTTCGTATTCCGTCTCTAGGACCGACTTAATAGCCTTAAGATCCGATATATTAGTACTACTAGATCCGCGGATATAGTACTCGGCGTAGTAGTTAGTAGGGCTATATCGTTAGGGGTTAGTTTAGCGAGGAAAGTCGAGCGTAAGGTAGTAACGTCGCTCTAAAAGTCCGAGTCGTTACTCTATAGTATTATCGAAAGGTAAAGGCGAGCCCGTATATAGTATATTATCGGCGCTAGTTACGCGCTATACCTAAAGAGGAAGTTATAGTATCTAATAACCTTTAGCTAATATCTACCCCTCTATTTACTCTTATCCTAGCTAGATTTATACTAGAGTTAGGTTCGGATATATCTAGGTACTAGCCTTTCTATAGTAGTCGGGTATTCGATACTTATTAGACGATAATAATTTCGTACCCCCGCGGAGTATAAAATACTAAAGGCTATAATTCCAGGTATAGGTATCGCTTTCTTAGCTATATTATATAGATAGGAAGTCGCAATCGGTCGTAATATCGTTATAAGGAAGGTACGTTAATATATCGATAGTAATATATACTAGTTACTAATATACTTTCCCCTAGAGCTAGTAGTAATATACTTTAGCTACTAGTATACTAGTAGTTAAAGCTTTCGAGGTTAATCCTTTACTTAAAGTTAGAAAGAGAGAAAATAATCCTTCTTATATAGCGGTAGAGCGGGTAGTAGCGTTAGTCGCGGTTATTAAGATATCGTTATTACCGTAGTAGTTTAACAAAATTTAACCCGCTAGTTAGTCGTACCTTTAGTACCCTTCCCTTTCTTTAGAGCTTAGCCGCGGGAGGCTTAACTACGGATAAGCGATACCTAGCTTAGTAAACTATAGATCTTCTTCCTTAAGATTATTATCGTCTAGTTCGATCCCGTCTTCGGCTTTAAATAATCGCGGCTAGTCGGCTTTAGCTACCTCGGGGATAGTAGTATTAGTATTATCTACTAACGTATAGAATAGGTAGACTACTTTCTTAAGAAGATAGTAGGTAAAGGTCCTATCTATCTCGGTACTATCTAGTTCTTCTAATAGATAGGAGTATAGTCGCTCTAGCTTAGAGAAGCTAGTTATATCTCTTTCCCTAATACGAAAGGGGCCCTTCTAGCGGAATAATAACTTATCGGACTTGTTATACTTGTCTTTAGCGCGATATATAAGAACCGTATCGCTAGGCTAAAATTCCTCGAAGCTAATATTATTACGGCTATCGTAGTACTACTTTATAGTAGCCTTTATCCGTTTTTAGCGAGCTTAGAGTTCTTCGAGCGATCCTTCTATTCGTTAAAGTTGTTTAGCGCGATACTATAGAAGTATTCTATAGTTACGAACTACCCCCTAATCTCGGATAGTAGTAGTAGGGTATTCGACTTTAATAGGTAGTACTACTTTATGTCCGAATATAATAGTATAGGGAGATTAGCTAGTTCGACTATTAGTTATTATCCGATCCGCCTAGGTAATAGTAGGAACCTATTTCCTCTACCTAGTTAGGGTACTATTCGTAAGTTTAGTAAGGGTATCTAGTAATAGCCGATATCTAACTTTAACTTAGGTATTCGAATAGGGATTGTATAGGGAAATACGAACTCTCTTAATACCTAGGCTAGTAAGTAGACGAGCTACTTTACTAGTATATTACTTAGTATTATTAAGAATAATCTCTAGAGGGGTTCTATATCGGTAGAAGATATTAGTATATAGCTAGTCGGCGATAATCCGGGTAGTTACTTTCTTAGAAGAATAGTTAATATACTTAACTTCGATCTATCTGCTAAGTACCTCCCTTACTATAAGTAGACACCTATAGGTATTAATATAGATAGGATCTATAGCCTATCTTTCGCTAACGAAGTTCTATATAGTTAGACGGAGTTTAGCTAGGCGAGGATATCTATTCCGGTAGTTATATAGGCTATAGGATTTAAAATACTTAGAGTAAGATAGGTATAGTCCTTCCTACTAGTATCGTCGCTAAATTATATCGAATATAATATCGGTACTACGATAGCTATTCTTCTCGTAGAAGGTATATAAGATCTAGTCCTATATATAAGGCTAGTCTATAATACGCTATAATAGGGTATACTTATAAGGTTATTGGAATAAGACCCCGCCTTAAACTATAAACTTCCTCGACTATAATACTAGTATACGATATCTTTAGCGTATTATTCCCCGAGGGCGGCGTCGCTTAGTAGTAATCTAGGCTAGTTACTAGGAAGTCTCGTTATAATACTCTAGGTAATTAAGAATACTAGTATCCTCCTAAGGGGGATTAGTTCGCTATACTAGGTATACGAGATAGAAGTTATCGTCGATTATAGCCTTAATATCCTCTTCTTCTACTAGCTCCTCGTAATCTTAGTCTATAGCTAGCTTACGAGATAGGCTATTAGGAGTAGAGTGTTTAATTCTAGGTATATATCGAACTTTAAAGGTAAATAGCCGAATCTAAGCGATCTATCTAGTAATAGCTATATTCGGTAGATCCGATAAAGCCTTATTAAGCTAGTATATTAGCGTGTTAGTATCTACTTCTAAGATAAAGTAGATACTAAATAGCTATAGCTTTAGCTTCCGTAATACTTTTAGTACTCTAAGATATTCGCGCTTCCTAGTATTATACTTCTACTTAGAAGGACTAAAAAGGCTAGATTCGAATCGGACTAGATATCGAACTTTAGGGTTCTTCGGATCGTATTATATAAGGATAGTACTAAAACCTTCGCTAGAAGTATTAACTATAAGTACGATACCTCCTCCTTCCTTAGAGTAGTCGATTAATTTTAAAGCTAGAGCTTCGACGAGGAGACGGGTAATAGTATCCTTAGTATCTTAATATTCCTATTTCTAGATAAACTTAGCGTCCTTTCGAAGAAGCTAGAAAAGCGGTTTCCCTCGAATAGCTAGCTTAGGCACCTAGATCCGGAAGTATATAACTAGTCCTATCTAGATCCTAATATCCTTTTAGTAGGTAGGGGTAGGCTATTCTAGTATTTTCCGTACTCGTACTATATCGGGGTAGCGACTAAACTTATTAGTTATATAGCCTATAATCTTAACCTTCTTATAAAGAAGTTAGAGCTTCTTCCTAGCTATAGTATAACTAGCTCGTTCTAGATTAGCGAGAACTTTATCGATAGCTATAATATATTTAACTACGAATCTCCGTAGGCTAGGCTTAATATATTCCCTATTATAATCTGTCTTCGGGCCCTTAACGCTAATATCGTCTAGAAAAGGCCGAGCTCGATAGGAGATATAGGCTATTAGTACTTAAGTAATAGCTCTTATAAACTAGGCGACTAAGTTTGTAGCTCCCTACGAAAGAGTAGTCTATTAGAACAATCCGAGTAGTATATCGAAGGCCGTAATATCCCTATAGGATTTATATAGAGTAACTTAGTTATATCCGGAGAAGATATCGATTAAGCTCGCTATCTTATATCTAGTAAAATCTTCCGAGAAGCTATTAGTATTAGGGGGTAAGTTAGTATCCTAAATAGTAACCTTATTAATCTTAATAGTAGTATTAATAAGACGATAGGTCCTCTCTAGCCTAGTAGACTTCTTCCCTACTAGGAAGTAGAGATTCCGATAACTCGAGTAACTAGGTTCGATTGTCTACGCTTTAAGCCTTTTACGAATTATACCTTCGACTATAGACCGAAGTAATAGATTTAAACGGAAGGGCGGGTATTACTATAGCGTATATAGTATTATCTAGATATATTATAGCCCGATTACTTCTTCCCGAATTCGTCCTAGATACTTAAAGCTATAGGCTATAGTAGCTTCTCTATTATAGAGTATCTTATAGATTATTTCTAGTTCTAGAGGGAGTAAGTCTATACTAATCTCGATAGTATCTAGACGTTCCTAGGTTAGTTAGCTTCCTTTAGGAATATTAGAAAACTTCTTAATTAGATATTTCCTATTAAACTTACTAGTTCCTAGGGGAAGTGTCGCTTTATAAGCTAGGTAATCGTTACGCTAGGTAAGAGATCCACCGGGTTTCGAGCCGTTAGTTCTCGAACTATCTTCCTCGATAGGGCGGACTTTCTTAGCTTTCCGCTTATATATAGTATATATATCGGCGGTTATACTAACGAGCGGGCGTATATAAGCCTATCTCCTTAGTCTTCGAGCCGCTTTATTAATAGTTACGGCGAGGAGAATACCCTTAATATTATCGTCGTCTTAGTCTTTAATATAGAGAAATCTAGCCTTAGCGATATTAGGTAGTAATTCGGCGGCGGCGGTAACGTCGGGGTAAGAATTTTTAACCCCCCTCCCTCTTTTAAATACCGCGAACGCGGATACGGAAGGTAATAGATATAAAAAAGTCGCTCCTAGGGCGTAAATAGTAATATCCGATTTTATACCCTATAGGGTATAAAATCTAAATAGCCTACTATCTCCGCGGATCTTAGGGCGCGAGCCCTTTAAAGGATTCTCCGACCTATCTATATCTTTAGAATCTATTAAATTCCTTTAGAAGATTACGTATACTCCTACTATAATAGGGGAAGTCGGCGTAGGTAGCGAATTCCCTATAATTTTAGGGCTAGCCTAGGACTATAAAGGATATCGTCTATTCGCTTATATCTAGTTATAGTAGCTTAAATTCCCGTAAAGTAAATAGAGTTCCCTCGTCTATCGGTAATAGTTCCCTCCTATATACTATTATTATAGTTAACGCTAGTTAGCTAGACCTTTCGGTACTATAGTCGTCCTAGAATAAAGGGTATAGATAGGGAAACCGAGACTAAAAAATCTTAGAAGAAGGTAATACTATATACTATAATCTTTAGGGCGCGAGTAACTCTACTAAACTAGTAAGGTCCGCTAGCGCCGCTTATATTAATATTTATATTACCTATAATAGGAAGCCTAAGCTAGGAAGCTAGTTTATAGCTTATAATATAACCCTTAGATCCTTTGTTAATTAAAGCGCGAACTATATACTCGATATAGCTAACGGTAGCTATTACCTAGGGACTAGGAGCTAGGACTAAATCTATAGTAATACTAGAAAGATTAATTTTCGCGCTATCTTTATATAGCTTACTAGCCTCGGGCGGTCCGGAGAATCTTATGTCTTCTTACGGAAGTTAAACGGCTATAGATATACGCTAGTTAGGTAAATTAACTTATACTATAGCGCTCGTCTATAGTATCTCCCTATACTTTTTAAGCTCGTCTATAAACTCGGAGTTATTAAGGATTCTTTATAACTAGTACTTCGTAAAGGTAGCGTTATAAGTTATTATATCGCTAACGGTAATATTAAGAGGAGTATTTATTACCTACTTACTCTAGAATAGCTTATTATTTCTACTACTATAGGCGCGGACGTAATATAGAAATACTTTACTTTTCGGCTTACCTCGGCGGGCGGTAACTAGCGCGTTAAGAGGTACGGTATCTTTAAACTTATCGTTACCCCTATCCGTTATAGATTCGTCTCGCTAGGAGCGGTTCTAGTCTATAGTCTAACTCTATATTTAAGAATCCTTAGTTATATCCTTAACTCTAGGCTAAAGATCCGTCCTACGATATTACGAGCGCTACGTAGCTATTTATCTAACCCCGCTTGTTACGTACCTAACGCTCGCTAGCGGCTTAGTATTCTCTTAAATAGCCCGCGCCTCTCGCGCTCTTCTTAGAAACTCTATCTCTCGATAGTTTAAAACCCTATACGTAACCCTCGTTCCTACTACCCTATAATAGTTCGAGAGACTATTTAATCGCGTAGAGTAACACACTCTACGCCGCCGCCCGCCGTACGCCTTACTAGCGTACCTCGATACACGAAACACCCCGCTATATATAGATACTTAGTAACCCGACCTCGAATTATTATACTAACCCTAGCGGCTACTCGCTAATTACAAACTCTAGTACCGCTAATACTCGACTACTAATATAGAAGAGTAGAAGAGAAAGGCAAGTAACTAGATCGCTTAGAAACTCTAATAAGTCTAGGATAAGAGAAGCTAGTCTAGTATAGTAGGTATCCCTATATCCTACTCCGCCTATCTTAGGCTCGTAGATAGTAATAGTATACTAGTTACTCCTTTCCCTAAGTCTTAGACCTAAGATTACGACGAGCCTACGTATTAACGCGCTCGCTCTCGCTTAACTAGCCGCCGCCGCCGCGATTTAATATAGTAGTAGCTAGTAACTCGAGCTACTAATAGACTAGACGAATCCGACGAAGACGCCGACGGCGACGCCGACGGCGAAGACACGTTCCTCTAAGATATAGAGCGCCGTAGCCGAGCTAGCGCTAGTATCGACTTCTCCTTATACTTTAATAAAGGAACTATCGCCTAACTTCCCGAAGAACTTAATAACGCCGCCGCTATCGACTTCTAAGTATACGGGTCCGAGAACTTCCTCCGTATAGTATAAGACCGCCCTCGATTCTAGTACTATAGTATACTTAATCTCGCTAATAAATACAAGAAGCTAAAAGAGTAACGTAATCGATAGGAGGCTAAGAAAGAGAACTTAGAAGAATAGGTATAAGACCTTTAGTAAGACGTAGTAGATACCGAGGATAACTACGCTTAAGCGGTTATTAATAATAACGGAGAGAAGCGGGTTTAGGAGGCTACTAACAAGCTAAACCTAGCCCTTAAGAAGATTAAGGATACTAAGAAGGAAGGTAATACCCTAGTCTAGGAGTATTATCGTATAGTTACCGACAAAGACTAAGAGATCTCCAACTTATAAGATAAACTCGATAACGTTAAGGCTTAGCTAACGGTAGCTAATGTAGCCGCCGCCGCTACTCTATCCGAACTACCGCTATTAAGTCGACTTAAGTAGATACGACGTAGCCTAGTAGCCGCCGCTCTACTAATATAGCGTTCTCGATCTATACCCGCTAACGTCTCCGCTATACTAGTCCGAGTAGCTTCTATAGCTCCGATATATACTAGTACTACGACTACTTACTTCTACTCTAGACGTAATACGAAATTCCCTAATCCCGATATCTTTAACGGTAAGGCTCCCGAATATAAAGTCTAGCGTAAGTAGATAACTAGTAAGATCGTAGCCTAGTTCGACGAGACTACCGACGTTTAAGAAATCTTCGACTACGTATTAAGACGTACTAAGAGCGCACCTTAGGAGCTAATTAACCTATACTCCTAGGGTTAATAGCAAAACCTCGATAATATATAGTAAGAACTTAATTCTAACTTTAGCGAGCGAGATATAGCCCTTAAAGTAGTAGCCGAGTTAACTTAGATCCGCTAGAAGGAAGGCTAACCCTTCTCTAAGTTTATTATCCTCTACCGCTCCCTTCTCGCTAAAGCTATAAAGGAGCCTAACACCTACGAGTTATAGCTTAAGCTTAATAAGGTCTATATACGAGAGATAAAGCACTTCTAGTATATACCGTTTAACGACTTCTATAAAGTAGTAAAGACTAAGGAGGATACGTACTAGACGATAAAGAGTATAAACCCTAGCCCTAGTAATAATACTAGAGGTACTAGTACTAGAGCTAGTAGAGGCAGCCGACGTAATAATAACTAAGGCCCTACTACTACTAGTAACACTCGTCGTCCGTTCGCTAGTACCCTAGTACGTATTATCCCTCGTAAGTATAAGAGCCTACTAAAGCTCTCGGAGGTAGATCGTTAGAACCTAAGGTAGTAGAACAAGTACTTCCGCTACCGCGAACTAGGCTATACTAGTAATAGCCCCTAGTATATTCTCTATTAAGATCGCGGTAAGTTTACCTATAGCGACGTATCTAGTAATACCCTATATACCGAGGCTAATACTCGCGTAGTAAACGTCGCTCTTAATACTATAAACGACGAGTAGCCGTAGATCGAGTCCGCCCTAGAGCGCCCTTTACTTACTAACGGCTCCGAGTAGGGAAATACTTAGCCTTATAATAAAGTCGCGTTAATAAGGCCCTATTATACGAAGAAGAAGAATACGAATAAGAACCCTAACCTAAACAAAAATACTAGTATATACGAGATTACGAGGAATATATTTCCTATACTATCGCTATCTTCTATACTACTATAACTATAATATACTAGTCTGTCTCTATCGAACCTAAATATAGTTAACACCTCGTATATATAAGTTTAGTAGTAGTAGTAGGAAATCTAAAAGTAAAAGCTCTATTAGATACTAGTAGTTCCGCCCTCTTCGTTTACTCTTTATTCGTTCGCGTATATAAACTACCTACCTTCCGTCTTTCCTTACTAAAGAACCTTCGCCTAGCCGATAGCCGACGCTCGTAGCTTATATACGCTACTATAATTACTATAACTATTAGCGGGCATATAGATTAAGGACTCTACTACGTTACTAACCTCGATTAGTATAACCTTATTATAGGTATATCCTAGTTTAAGGAGTATAATCCTTAGCTTAATTTTAAAAACCGTATAATTACGTTTAGCTCCGAGTAGTATAGACTATAATATAACTATAGTAATCGCGCTTATATAGTGTTAGTCGATTCCGATAATCGATTATATACCTACGACCCGCCGGTCGACGACGAACCTAACCCTAATCTCGATATATATTTCGTTAGCGCAAATACCTTCGTAAAGCTAGTAAAATAACACCTAGAACGACTCTTAGTCCTATAGCCTAAAGACCTTCCTAATACCGATAGCGACGAACACCTAAAGTCCTTTATAATCGTAGTCGATAAGGCTCTTAACGCCCTATTACCTAAAGATATTAAGAAGTTTATAAGCTCCGCTAAGACTAATCTACGGACTAAGCTGCCGCTAGCTTATTATAACCTAGTAGACGCCTTTAAGCACAAAACGAAGTTTACTATACCTAAGTATAGTCTATTAGATTACGCTATTAACCTTAAACCTAGTACCGAGATCCCCTATAAGAAGGTATATACTATAAGCCCTAAGTAGTTAGCTATCGTAAAGAAGTATATCGACGATAATATTATATAAGGAACTATCGAAAAGTTAGACTTACGGTATGCCTTACCTACGTTAATTGTTACTAAGCCTAGAGGAGGTTTACGAGTATACGTAGACTACTAGGGAGTTAACGCTCTTACTATTAAGGATAGATATCCTATTCCCCTACTCCGCGAGACTCTAGATCGACTCTATAAGGCTACGTTCTTTACTAAGCTCGATATTGTAGCCGCCTTTAATAACCTCCGTATCCGTAAAGGCGATAAATAGATAACCGCCTTTATTACGCGCTATAGCCTATACTAGTATAAGGTCCTTCCCTTTAGTCTATATAACGGGCCTAACTCCTAGTAACGCTACGTTAATAGTATGTTACGGGAGTTTCTTAACGACTTTATTACGGTTTATCTAGACGATATCTTAATCTACTCCTTAGGATTACTAGAGGATTACTAGTAGAAGGTTCGGTAAGTCCTCGTTAAGTTAAAGGATACCGGACTACCTATCGACATTAATAAGTACGAGTTTAACGTTAAGAAGGTTAAGTACCTAGGTCTTATTATTACTACCGAAGGAATCGAGATAGACCTAGTTAAAGTAGAAGTAATCTAGTACTAGGCTACACTACGTAATACTAAAGATATCCTCGCCTTTCTAGGGTTTACTAGCTTCTATAGGCGATTCGTTAACTCCTTCTCTAGTATAGCTATACTATTAACCGATATAACTAAGAAAGATATTCCTTTTCGCTAGACTAACCGTTACTAGTATACCTTTAATAAGTTAAAGCGTCGCTTTACTACTATACCGGTACTAGCTTATTTTAATCCTAACCTACCTATATAGGTTAAAACTAATACCTCCGACTAGGTAATAGCTAGTATCCTATTATAGAAGGGAGCCGACGGTATCCTCCGTCCTATCGCCTTCTATTTAAAGAAGATAAATCCCTAGGAGTGTAACTATAACATTTATAATAAGGAACTACTTACTATAGTTAAGGCCTTCGAGGAATAGTAGCTAGAACTTATAGGCTATAATAAGCCTATCCGAGTTCTATCGGACTATAAGTGTAAGGACGTAGAAGTAGGAAATAGCGATACGAGCAAGTAGTACGAATATCCGATTAAGTATTATCTAAGGAGCGAAAGAGGAGAAGTAGAAACCTCCTAAAAAGCAGTATAGGCGCTAAGCCTCTAGTTAGATACTAGTACGGCCTCGGAGTACTAGCGGAGAGGCTATAGATCGCTGCCTTAGGCTCTCTTAGCTTAGATGTCCTTATATTATCCCCCCCCCCTTTAGCGGCCTATCTTTAGGTCGTATCGTTAACTCGAGTAAGTTCGCTATCTAACTTAGATTAAGTCGGTACCGTAAGGGCGGCGGAGTTGCCTCGGTACGTACGTAAGGCGCTATCGGTAAGCCGAGTATATAACTCCGGCTATTAGTAAATGTTCCCCTCGTAAAAGAGGGCGGAGCGGGCTCGTAAGAGGTATGTAGTAGCGGCGCTATTAGGCCCGTACTACCGTTGGCATAAAAGCCCGCTTCTTCGTCTATTTCTTTCTTCCCTTTACTACTACTAACTATTAACCGTCCGTCTATTACGCTTCCTCTCGATGTCGGGTTGGAACGCTATTAATAGATAGAATAATAATAACAACAACTCGCTACGTACGCCTACCGACAACGACTTCGCTAACAACCTCCTCCGTAATATAAGTAGTACTCCTCGGACCCCTAGTAGTAGTAGCGGCGGTACTAGTTCGCGTAATATTAGTATAGCTAGTCTACTCGACTAGTTTAGCGACATGCCCGTGCCTTCGGCTAGTATAACGGTACCGTCGTAGGCCTATAGTCCTTATAAGGCGGGTGTTAGTTAGTCCGATATTCGCTATACGTACAAGTACCCCCCCGCTCTCGAGAGCGTTCTAGACGTGCGCCGTAGCGCTCTCTATCGCGAGTACGTTCGTCGTTAGTAGCTAGTCCCTACTATTTAATAGTAGACGCAGCTGCCTATTACGGAGCGCTATAGTACTAGCGGCGGTTCGCTATATAGTAGCTACTAGGGTAGTAAGGGCAAGCCGACTTACTAGATCGTAAGTCTTCCGGGTCCTGTCCGTTAGCGGTCCTTACTAATACCGCTTTTAGATCCCTACTAAGTTCTACCGCTACGCTAATATCCTCGAGCATTTACGTATACTCGCCGCCGATCCGACTGTCTAAGATAACCCTAATAAGGTCGCTCGCCGTACTAACGCCTTCCGCGACTATACGTCGAAGGTCTTCGCCGCCTTAGTAAAGTTCGAGAAGGATATATTAGCGGAGTTAGATATTAAGAAGTTCGATAAGGCGGCTATTAAGAAGTAGCGCGATAAGCGTCGTAAGAGTCGTAAGGCGAACGAGAGGGCCTTCCGGGATAGTCGCGGATAGCTACCGGGTTCCCACCTAAATAACATTATAGCGGACGCGGCGCGGGAGCGTTAGGTACTTTAGTCGTTAAATAACGGCTAGATACGCCTTATCTACTACGGCTAGTATACTCGCTAAGTAGAGTAGTTAATCTTCTTCTCTAGGGTGGCAATAATAGAAGCTCGTTAGCTCTATGTTCGTAGGTTTTACTATCTATAGCGGAGGGGGGTAGGCGTAGCCCTAGAAAGACCGCGAAACAGTCGCAGCGGTCTATAGATAGTAAATAGAACGAACTTATAAACAAATCCTTTAATCTCTTAGTCCCTATGTATAAAGGAAATATTCGAATAGTAATTTAGTAGCGAGAGGACCGTAAGGGGTATCTTCTCTCTTCTCGTTCGTCCTTTCTTAGACGCCCTTGCCTACGCCTCGTCTCTTTTACGGGTCGCTAGCGAGGAGATAGCGGAGAGGGGTTAGCGAGCTTAGGGTGTTACTAGTAGTACTTATTAAGGAGTTCCTAATAGTCTTCGAGCTCCTCTTCCCTTATCTAGTCGTTATAGTCCTAAGACTAACCTACCTACTATATCCGATACTATATTGTTCCGTACTTGTCGCGGCGGTAGGTTAGGATTTTCTCGACTTCGTAGGCTAGGTCTATCCTATCCTCGAGGAGTTCTTCGACTAGTAGCGGCTAGTACCTAGGGCGTATATAGTATAGCTCTAGTAGCGAGACATAGAATACTAGGTGGAACCTTTTTATTAATAGTAGTAGGTTAAGCTTGTACGCCTACCTACTAATCCGCTTAGTAATTGTAAAAGGGCCTAGGTACTTGTTGTCGAGCTTCTTATATAGCCGCCGTATATAAACGTTCTTTACCGCTAGGAGTACCTACTCGCCGACGTCGTAGTACTTAGCTAGCACTATACGGTTATAGTACTTAGTCTATAGTTCTTATACGTACTAGAGGTTCTCTGCTACCTTATCGAACTCGAGTCGTCGTTATAGAAGCTAGTTAGTTGCCTGTTTAGTAAGCTCGTCTACTTTCTTCCCCCCCCCCGTTAGGTATTCGCGTCGAATACTATCTAGTATGTTTGGGGGCACTCTAAACGCTACCTTAATAGGTGATTTATAATAGCTAGTATACGTCTTAGAGTTGTAGGCGAATACTATAGTTAACAATAGCCTCGCCTAGTTATCTTGTTCCTAATTATAGTATATACGAAGGTAGGCTTTAAGTTACTAGTTCTAACGCTCGGTCTATCTATCCGTCTGTAGGTGGAAGGTAGTACTAAGCTTACGTTTAATTATAAGGTAGTAGTAGAAGGCGCTCTAGTACTTAGATGTAAAGACCGAACCGCGGTCTAAGATAATATCGTCTAGCGGGCTAGTAAGGGCGATAACTATATAGTAGAATAGGTCCGCTAGGCTAGGGGCGTCGATATCTTTCGTTATTAGTATATACCGTACAAACTTCGAGAATCGATTAACGATAACGAGCACCGAATCGTAGACCTTGCTATTAAAACCCTTTAAGGGTAGTAGGCTAGTAACGAAGTCTATAGAGAGGTAGGACTAGGGCCGGGTAGGTACTAGTAAGGGCTAGAGCTCGCTATAGGGCCGATAGTACTTGCTTTTAGCTCGTTAGTAGACGTCGCACTCCTAGTAGTACTTACGAACGTCTTCGGAGAGACCTTTCTACTCGTATTTTAACGAGATAATTGCCTATATACGTCGCTAACTATAGTAGCCCGCTACGGGGTCGTCGTAGTTACGGAATAGTATCTCTACGCGTAAGGCTAAGGATTAGGGTACGTATACCCGACTATCCCTTCGTAGGAGGCCGTTAGTATCGAAGGTATAGTCCTTAGTACTCTCCGGGGTCTTACCTAACCTATCTCGCCCCTTCGCTATAACCGCTTCTCGGATGTCTTAAACGAAGGCGTCCCTTTATTAGACTTCCTTAATAAGATCTAGAAGGGATTCGGGCGGTTCGGCGTTAAAGGACGACTTATCCTTCGCTACTACGGTAACGAGGAAGCGAGGTAGTACTAAACGATTCGTTAGTCCGCTAGTAGAGTAGAGACCGGCTCGGGTAAGGAGTAGTTACTCTATAGTGTCGGAAGTACCGGTGTATCGCTCTTTAGCCTTACTATTTTATTCGGCTTCGAAGGCGGTAAGTAGTAGGGGATTAGACTACCTAGTTCCCTCGAGGTAGGTATCCGCTATATTCTCGGGGCCTATACGAGGGTGCTCTAGTAGCGCTATAGGGCCGTAACCGTCCTTAGTAGGGTAGGCTCCTAACTTTTACTATAGGATTAGTAGTATTCCCTAAAGTTAATGCTTCTTAGTACTTTCTTTAAAGCTAGCGAAGTAGTCTAGCCTTCTAGATAGGCTATCGGAGGGATTTAACTTCCCTAGCTTGTATTCGATTACAAAATCGTAGTAGGCTAGCCTCTCTACGATACGGGCCTACCTAGCTATTAGGCTCTATGTTATTATAAAGTACCGAAGGTTGTAGTAATCGGTTATAACCCGGATCGGGTACGTAGCGCTCTCGAGGTAGTGCCTCCACGTTTTAAAGCATTCTAAGATAGCTATAAGTTCCTTATTAGGGGTACTATAGCGGACCTCGTAATTAATAAAACTCTTCGAATAATAGGCGATAGGGTGCTAGTGTTTCTATAGCGGATTGGAGTCGTTAGGCTATAGGAGGATACCCGCGTAGGCCGCGTTAGAGGCGTCTATAATTACTATAATCGGTAGCCTAGGATCGAAGTATCTAAGTAGGGGTGCTTCGGTAAACGCCTTCTTAAGAGTTTCGAAGGATTCGGCTACTATATTAGTCTATTACTACGGGGGCCTTACGACGGCTTTCCGTCCCTTCTTCGTAGGCGCAAGGGTACCGCTAGAGAGTAGCTCGTTAAGTAGGCGTACGAGCTGTAAATATCCCTAAATAAAGCGGCGGTAGAAGTTAGCGAATCTAAGGAAGACTTGAACGTCCTAGTAACTCTTTAGTACCGGCTAGTCGGTAATGCTAGCAACCCTTAATTAATCTATCTTTATACCGTTAGGGGTAATAATAAAGCCTAGGAATTCAACCTCTATAGTATAGAACTCGTATTTCGAGGGTTTAGTAAACAGTTTCTATTCCCTAAGCCTCTCGAGGACTTACTAGACGTGCTCCTTATACGCCTCGGGGTCGGGGGAGTAGATTAGGATATTATCGAGATAAACAACATAGATATTGTCTACTAAACTAGCTAGAGCCTTGTTAATGTAGGACTAGAACGTAGCGGGCGCGTTAGCGAGCCTAAAGGGCATAACGAGGTATTTAAACAAGCTATATCTTGTCTTAAAGGCTGTCTTCCACTCGTTACTAGACTAGATCCGGAGCTAGTAGTATGTGTCTTTAAGATCTAGCTTAGTAAAGACCTTCGCGTTGCCTAAACGGTCTAGTAGCTTACTAATAAGTAGCAGTAGGTAGCGGTTCTTAATCGTAATCTTATTAAGACCTCTATAGTCGACGTATAACTATATGCTACTATCCTTCTTTAGTATAAAGAGAATAGGGGCACCGTAAGGGGATTTGCTTAGCCTAATCTAGCCGTTCTTTAAGGCGTTGTCGATATACTTGCGTAATATAGTAAGCTCTTATTACGAAAGGTTATAGATCGGTAGTTAAGGTAGGCTCTTGCCTTCCTCTAGCTCGATAGCGTAGTCGTACTCGGAGTACTAGGCGATAATACCTACTAGCTTAGTATTAAAGACATCGGCGAAGTCGTAGTACTCTAGCAGAACGCCCGCGAGGTGCTCTATCTCCGCTATAGCTAGTAAGGCTAGAAGAACTTGCTAGGGAAGGTCTTTAAGATTAGGCTCTCGCGCGTAGGCGGCCTTATACTAATTATGGATCGTAACGGTAGCGGTCTACTATCGGTAGCCTTATCGGTTTAGATCGATAGTTATAGGATCCTAGTCTCTACCTCCTTAGAGGGTAAACACGGCGGTAGGCTCGGCGATAGCTAACTCTATAGAGGGAATCTCTCCTCCCTATAGTCTATCTACTTTAGAGGGGTTTGCCCTCGAGTTATCGTCGGCGTATAGTCGGTCTAGTAGCGTAGAAGCTACGAGCTACTCCCCTAAGGGAAGTTAGAAGCTAGCTATACTATCTATAATAGCTACGAGTATCTAGGACGTTCGCGAGGATTCGGAGGGGTCGGAGGAGTCCCGTAGCGACTACGTAAAGGTCCCGGCTCGGAAGCTAATAGCTAGATTAGTATCTTCTAGCTAGTCCCACCCTAGTATAAGGTTATAGCCTATAAAGGTGCTAGTCTAAAGGATTTGCTCCGACTCTCTCGTCTTCCCCGTACTATCGTTAATAGCGAGGGTAGCTAAGTAAGCCTTATATAGCGTTATAGGGTTGTCGTTAAGGAACTTAGCCCTTAGAGTAGGAAGATCTAACGTTAGTAGGGACAACCGCCCTATAGCGTACGTAGAGATAAGATTTAACTACGCTCCGCTATCGACGAGGGCGCGGAGAGTAATCGGTCCTATAGCGCTAGTAATAGTTACGTCTACGGCGATCCTCTTTTACCTCTCTCGTAAGGTTTTCCCTAATCGTAGGGGAGATAAGTTTACGATTAGGGGTTACTATTTCCCGTATCGTTATAGTCCGAATCGCTTTCGACTTCGACGGCGTTAACGCTATAGTAGGTAGGACGAGAGTCGTTAGAAGGCGTCTACCCTAGTACGC